>CM031599.1:20055648-20075035 GCA_018398815.1 Conus ventricosus | reverse complement strand
ACGAGAAAAGAATGATGTCCTCTCCTACAGGCCGACTGGAATTAGATACGATGTACTTCGAGATACGGTGAAGAACCAAGACCGGAGCAGGCGCTCCAGAGACATCTTCCGCTCGAGTGAAGAGCTAACCTCCTCAGCGATGGCGGCCAACATGCCATGCTGCTCACAGAGTGAGCATACTTCAAACTAAAAGAAATGAAGCACGTGCGACAGTAAAAAGACAGGCGAGAGGCCGATAGACAGCAAGTTCGAGAGAAAGGTACAGCCACCCGTGAACCTACAGGATGAATAGCACGGGCAGTGAATAAGAGAGAGAGAGAGAGAAAGCAAACCGAAGTTGAGCTGAACTACCCCAAGGTGCAACCGCACCACAAGCCACATTAAGGGACGGATACACGACAACAGCAACGACAATAAACAAATGAATAATTCCGCCACCCTAGATGGTCAAACGTCGTAGGCCTCGTGACAAACTCGTGACAATTTAAATAAAAATATTTTCAATTAAAAAAGAAAACTCAACATGGCTAAGATATATGAAGGTCCAGACGAATTGTTTGAAGGAATGCTTAAGGGAGAGCGTTTGTCAAAAGCTTTAAATGATATTAATCTAGAAGTCATTGATCCAGCAAACGTACAGGCAAGTGTTGTTCATGCTATTTCTCAAGTTCCAGGTAAACTAACAATAGACCCGCCAGTTAAAGTAATGTTAGCTGTTTTAATCGACTATATAACAATAAATGAAGAAAATCTAGAAGTCTGGGTCTCAACTAAACAACAGACTATTCTTTCTCATAATGACTTAACACCTGGTTGGGCAGACCAACTGCTTACACAGTTTGATAAAGCCGCTGAAGAAGCCAAAATGAGAGGCTCTGGTTGGTCAGAGGGCGAAGTCTTAGAGATCAGATTAAAACAGGCTAAGTATGAGCCAATTGTAGGCAAGTCTTACATTCCGCTGCCCCCAGCATTAGTCGCAAAAAGAGCAGTTCTAAACATAAAGAATTCAGACAAAAAATGTTTCATGTGGTGTGTTCTTGCTAGGTTGCATCACGTTCGCAAAAACGCAGACAGAGTATCTAACTATGAACCTTATTTTAATGATCTTAACTTTAGTGGAATATCCTTTCCTGTTAGTGTAGATCAAATTGATCAGTTTGAAGAACAAAACAAACCAATAACTGTTAATGTATACACATGGTCTGAGAAAACAAATTTGGTGCCTATTAGAGTGTCTAAAGACAGCCCAACAATAGATGATCCAGACAAAAGCCATGTGGACTTACTCCTAATGTCTCAACATTACACATTGATACGCACAATGAGTAGACTAATGCAGCATACTTCAAAAGATGAGCACAAACAAGAATTCTGTAGAAAATGTTTAACAAGAATTCCATCCTTTCAAGCCGCGCTTGAACATATAAAAACACTGTATCAGCCCAGTTGACTGTAATATAGAACTAATTACGCTAAGAGAAGGCAGTAAAGTTTGTTTTAAGAACTGGAAACGGATTTCAAACGAGTCTATATGTTGTTTACGCAGACTTCGAGTCGCTTATTGTTCCTTATGAAGGGCCAACCCCACAGAAACTTCCTAAAACTGTCTTAATGAGTAATCATCAGATTTGTTCATTTGCCTTCATTGTTGTCAGGTCGGATGGCAACCATTCAGAGCCAGAATTATATAGAGGACCTAATGCTGCAAAATACTTCTTAAAACGCATGCAGCAAGTGCGTAATGACTGTTCTAATAATCTAAACTTATCTGAAATCATAATGACGCCTGAAGACCAACAACAGTATATATCAGCCACACATTGTTGGATTTGTGACGCAGACGCAGCGAATCCGACAGTAAGAGACCATGATCACATTAGCGGAAAGTTCAGAGGAGCAGCGCACAACAACTGCAATCTTCAACTAAAGTTTGAACCAAAGACATGGAAGCTGCCTATATTCTTTCACAACTTGCGAGGTTACGACTCTCATCTTATAATGCAAGCAGTACCTGACGCCTTCAGGGTGTCATGCATTGCACAGTCATCAGAAAAGTACATGTGTTTCACTTTAAATAACATGTCTTTTTATGACTCTATGCAGCACATGCTGGGATCATTAGAGTCACTGGCTATGTCCTTAAAGTCCTGCCCAATAACAGAAGAATATTTTGACCCAACTCTTGTTAGAAAGGGCGTTTACCTTATGAGTACATGAACAGTTGGCAAAGGTTTGACGAAGATGCACTTCCTCCTAAAGTTGCGTTCTGTTCTAGTCTTAGAGGGAAGGACATTAGTGATTCTGATTACCAGCATGCTCAAGATGCGTGGCAGAAATTAAAGTGTAAAACGATGGGAGACTATCATGATTCATACTTGATGGCTGACGTTTGTTGTTGGCGGACATTTTTGAAAATTACAGAAACGACCTGCATGAAACATTATAGCCTGGATCCCGCGCATTACATTTCTGCGCCCGGGATGAGTTGGGATGCTTTCTTAAGTTTACTGGAGTACAAATTGATTTATTGTCAGATTTACCAATGATTCAGATGATTGAAAAAGGATTGCGTGGAGGAATTAGTATGGCGTCGCATCATTACTGTAAAGCAAACAACAAAATACCTAGATGATTATGATCCAAGTAAAAGGTCTAACTATCATGTATTTAGATGCAAACAATCTGTATGGTTGGGCTATGGCGCAATCACTTCCATTACGTAACTTTAAAATGAACACTGGTGGTATTAAAAACATTCAAGAATTTGTAGAACAACTGCATACTCTTACAGCTAATCGTAAAAAGAGGTCTTATTCTAGAAGTTGACTTAGAATATCCTCATGAACTCCATGACCTACATAATGACTACCCATTAGCAGCAGAAAGTCTGAGATGGCAAAAACAGAGCCGCCTAAACTTGTGCCTAATCTTCGTGGCAAAAACATTATGTCTGTCATTACAGACTTCTACAATTTTATTTAAGGCATGGTTTAAAGTTGAGAGCAGTTCATCGTATATTGCTTTTGATCAAGAACAGTTCATGAAACCATACATCATGAAGAACACTGATCTTAGAACTAAATCCACAGATGCTTCAGAAAAAGACTTTTTCAAGCTGATGAACAACAGCTGTTTTGGAAAGACTATGGAGAATCAGCACAAGCGTAAAGATGTTAGGTTGGTCACCAGAGAGAACGAAGCAATTAAGCTGACTTCAAAACCAAATTATCAGGACTTCAGAAGATTTCATGATCAGCTTTTTGGCATAAACGATGAAAAAAAAGAAAGTCAAATTGGATAAAGCCCATTTTTATTGGGTTTACTGTTTTAGAATTTCAAAGCTTTTGATGTTAGAATTTCTTTATGACTACTTTAAACCCTTGTTTCCAGAGTCCAAAGTACTTTACACAGATACAGATAGTTTTGTTATAGATATCCCTACTGAAGACATCTATAAAGACATGTAAATAGAAGTAGCTAAAGGGCATGCGGGATGGTATGACACATCTGATTACCCTAAAGATTCGCCTTTGCATTCAATGTTAATAAGAAGTTTTAGGAAAGATGAAGGATGAATTATCTGGAGGGGTGATCAAGGAGTTTGTTGGGTTAAGGTAAAAAATGTACAGTGTTTCGTGTCAAGAAAAAACATTAAGAAAGCAAAGGGAATATCTCGCAGTGTTGTACAGTCAAACATATCACATGACAACTACAAAGAAGCATTGTTTGACAATAAGACTTTTCATCATGACAACGTAAAACTACGATCTAATCTACATGAGATCAACACAACTGTTGTAACAAAGAAGTCATTGATAGAACAAACACAAAACGTGTGTTTGTTAATCCAGAGTTTCATATGCAATTGGGCACTGGAGAACGGCATAATTACATACCTTCTTCGCCCTCGGGTTCACATTTTTCCTTAACTTTATCTATAAGCTCAATCATATCGTTATCCAATTCATCCAATTTTTTCTCATGTTTGCTTGATGCGCTCGAATTTTTTTTATTATTTCAAGATATTCTTTATCCCATAATTGATAATGAAAAATTTGGGATTTTGGGCTGTAGGCGATCTGGATGCATTGCCATGTGTTGATGAATCCTCATAAATGTATGTCTAATAACAGAATTTTGTTCAAATGATTCCCGTATCAATTCCAGGTCTCTTCATTTATCATTCTTGTTTCGTTCTGTGCTTCCTTCTCCATTTTAACTCAAATATATTTTACGTAAATCAATTAAAGCGGAACTGTGTCTGGTGGGATTATCTGCAGTTCTTCCTTCACAAAAGATCTTTGGGGGGCTGGTCGTTTTGTTGTGTCAGTTTCTCGTAAATAATACACGGGCGGATTCATTTTTACAATTCTTTTTATTCCATATGGATCAACACTCCAAACTGGATCTGTTGCCCTGATGCGAGTGTCCCTTCTGCTTCCCCGGTAAATAAAGGTACCTTACTTTCAAACCAAATGGTAATAGTTTGCTGGATGAACTGGCGTCTCCTTCAGCAGCATTTATTGTTTGTTTTTTGATTGCTTTGTACTGGTTTTAGCCCTGTTAATTTAAATTCTTCATTATTCATTGCGCGCAAAACTGAGGGCAGTCTTCTAACCATTCTGTGTTGCGAGAATGTCAATCAGCTCTCTGTGATACTGGTAGGAAAAAAGTCTTTCAGATAACTGTTTGTTAAAGTTTTCAACCAAAGCCTGTGATCTGTGAACTCCTGGAATGCCTCTTTTTAATGGTAACTCTATGTTTTAACAATAATTGATTCACTTGGCCTTTAAATTCTTTTCCATCATCGACTTGAATCATGCGAGGATAAGTTAACGGGCCTCGTTGGTATATCAGCTGTATGGCAACAGCAACAGCAGAAGCACTCTTTTGTGTTAATGGTTCTGCATCTTTGTATCTTGAAGCTATGTCAATGACTGTGAGTGCGTACTTAAATCTTTTTCGTCTAATCGTATCATGGGGTAATATAGAAGGTCCATTTGATGGGTTGTCGTTCGGTATTGTATTCACAAAGTGTGGTCTCTGTATTCGTCTAGGTGCAGGTAAATAAATTTGCCAAATCGCTTGTTTAGATAACCATTCCTTGCTGTTTGTTCACTGACTCCGCTGCTTGGCTTAGCTTTTTTATGCGTGATTCCCTTCCATATCCTTTTGGCGAATAATAGATTTTGTTCATTTTTATTCAGCCAATATTATGTGCAACAAAATACACGACGGTCATGCCAAAGACGATAAACACGATTTCTTGCATCTTTTGTTTTTCTGATGGCTGATTAAAAGTCACTGAATTTTGGTGGGGGCAATGTTCGATTGGTTTGCCTGTTACAAGAAAATATTTCTTTTATGCCTGGTCAACGTCTTTAATGTGTAAGCTGCATGTCCCTGTTTTTTCAGTTTGTCGTTAATAAAATCTAACTGCTCAATTCTCTGCTTTTCATAGTAATCTTGTGAGCTAGCTAGTTGCTCCATAGCTTGTTATGTCTTTTTCTCTCTTCATTAGTTTGTAGTTTACTAAATGCGTAATTACTTCTGCTAAAAGCAAGCGCATTAACCACAGCGCGCCTATCATCATTACGAATGAAGCCATTTTTATTAATGTATTTTTTATTTTACATATTTATACTGTCTGGAATTATTCCTTGCTTAACTTAGAAAATCTTTCGTAGCAAACGAAGCTGTAATGATAGCAATTAGCTTTGCTGAATCCTCAAAGTCTAGTTTGCCAAGATCAGCCGGTTTTATTTTTAACAGGCTTTTACCAAGCATTGTGTATCCTACACTTAGGCCCCCAATAACAGCAGAATGGTATACAAGGTTGGTAACAGTTTTTTTTGGTGCTCATTTTGAAAAATAAAATAATTATAATTAATAAAAAAAACATGAACAGCGATGATCTACTACAGCTACAGGGCAGCCTAAACCTTCCTGAACTTATGATTACAAATGATCAAGTTGATGCCAAGCTATTATGCCTAAAAAGGAAAGGCTGTATTCTTTGGCAGCATGTGGAAAACAAACAGTTCCTCGGAAATGAATTCAGCATAGAAACAGATTCAACAATGTCACCACAAGACATTGTAAAGTATCATAACAGGTATGAAGCGCAACTGGGATCAAGAATGGGTAAAAAGTGTAGGACAAACAGTTGTTAGTTTGTACACTAAACTAGTAAGTAAATTTGCGCCTAATGATTCTGAACAAGATTTTATGTATGATTTAACACAGGATCCAGTTTTAACAAAGTCATTAGAGTCTCTAGGATGTGATCTGTATTACAGATTTGGACATTATTATCGCCGCTAATCATGGGATTAATTACTTTTAATCATATAGATTTTGTTCCCTAAAAAATGACCGAGCCGAAAATCAGCAGAATCAGAAAACATTGAATCAGGTGGAGAAAGTGACCAGTAAAAAGCCTCCTCATCCTGGGCGCGTTGCAGCAGGAAAAAAATTAGCAGAGTGGAACAAACGAACAAAATTAATGTTACAATCACATAATATAACTCTAATGAAAACATAACACCACCAGCGCCAACAGTGATGGCCGCAGCCAGTTGTTTCAATGCCAGCTATATAAAACACCAGAACAGTTGATTCAAGACCTACAACAACAGCAGGGTTGCCTACACCGCCAAAGTCTTCATGGAATTTTCTTAAAGCAATTGTCATTTTTGGCGGCATTGCTGGGGGTGGTTATTACGGTTATAAAATATAAAACAACGACAGCAAAAACCGAAGCAGTCCAAACAATCTCTGCCACTAAATACAGAAGCCGAACACAAAAGCATGCCAGAACCACCAACAACAAAAGATCATTTTGATCCATTTCTATCCATTAATATTTCAAGAACTTAATAAATAATCATAAGTTGACTTGAATAAGAACTTGGTAGAACTTAGAGGATGACTTAATTACAATCTTGAGGTGACTTAATTAAGTACTTGAGGTGACTTGATTAAGTACTTGATTAAGAACTTGAGGTGACTTAAGTAGAAAACTTAGAGTAACTTAATTAAGAACTTAGAGTAACTTAATTAAGAACTTAGAGTAACTTAATTAAGAACTTGATTAAGAACTTGGGGGTGACTTAATTAAGAACTTTATTAAGAACTTGGGGTGGACTTGATTAAGAACTTAATTAAGAACTTGTGGGTGACTTGGGGTGACTAAGGGTAAAGGTGTCAAGTGTTTCAAAGCTCGGCTACAGCAGTAACTGCCAAAGCCAGTTGCAAGCTGGTTAGAGAAAAAACAGGTATTTTTAAAAAAAGTGGAATTTAAGAAAAAGAACGAAAGAAACTGTGCCTCAAATTTAAAGAAAAAAAGAAAAAGAAAAAAGAAAGATATTGGCCTACTCTCTCTCCAACACACACACACACACACACACACACACACCACACACACACACACACACACACCACACACACACACGGGAATCATTCACACAATAAACAGGGTGGTGCTTGCAGGGGAATGTGAAGGGGGGCTTTTTGTGGTTCGCACTTGAGCGACGTAAATTCGAGACAGCCACTAAAATCACTTATCAGAGTCCTGAATCAATAATCACAAGATCTCTTCAAAGTTCTCTCAGCGGCCGTCTGAGACAGCCTTTAAGCAGGTGAATAGGTAAAACGTTGAAGCAGGCGAATAGGTGAACGTTGAAAGCAGCCAACCACAACAGCAAAGCCATGGGGCAGAAGTGAGAATGTCAGCAGGTAGGCTTAATGCCAATGTTGCTCCTTCAAGAGCGGTTTTGGAGTGCTGCCAATGAACGTTTCCTTTGTCAGTAGTCCAAACCCGCCACGCAGGCCTGCACGCTGTTAGGCCGTCCCTGTGGCCTCAACAGCCCAGCCTTCGCTGCTAGCCAGGCGGTTACGCGTAACCGTTACTATTTTTAGAGCCCGTCACAGTAGTTCAGAAAACTTGACAGACAGGTGGTTTATATAGCTGTTTCTGTTTTAGAACCGCGTCATTCCAATCGTCAGTAGTTCACAAACTTGTCAGCATTAACCGTTACTTTATTGGGAAGCTTGGAGCTGATCTGTTTTTGGCAGTGTAAGAGGGCGTGACCAATACTCCTTAAATTCGGGGACTTGCAACATGGAAGTAATCTGTTTTAACTCGCCAAAAATATACCTCATGGGAAGACCGACAGTGAAAAACTGTGGATATCAAAAAGGATCTTTGCAATAGCACGCAATTTGCGCGCATGATCATCAGAATAATCACATTTCTCTTTGAGCCATTGTGCCCAGTTTTGAGCAATCCTACCTTCTTTCCTTTGCTCATCAAACCATTCTTTGCACAGGATTAAAAAGTTCCCAAACTGGATGTAAATCATCATCGTTTGGGCATCCTGTTTCTTTACATTTTTTAACTCCCTTTTGAAGCCTTGCCACAATTTCGTTTTCATCAAATGTTTCTGCAAAAAGGTTGTCAGAAAACGTTTCTCTTGAAATCGTTGAGTTAATATCTGCTTGATTTGATGCAAAGTAGTTATGCAGCTCATGATTGGTCATCTCTTTCTGCTTTTCTTTTTTCCTTCTTTTCTTTAAACAAATTGTAAAAGAGATTTTTTGGGCTGTTTTGGCAGTTTTTTGGTGGACCTTCTCTCTCTGCTTTACGGGCTACTTCAATCATTTTTCACAGTATCTTATATTTTCTGTAAGCATTCTTTTCTTCCTCTGTCCACAATTCCGTTGGTGTTGGCGGTGGGTATGGGAGATTTTGAGCTTGTTGAAAAGTAGAAGCTTGATCCATGTCAGATAGAATTAAAGTTGATGGCTGTGTAGAAAATCTAATAGATTTTGATGAGCACCTTGCGATTCCAGAAGTTCACTCTCTAATTCTAAAAAAATGCTGTCTTGAGACATAATATTTTTGGTAAATCACTTCTCCCGCACGTCTGTAGAGCACAATCACTCTCCCGCACGTCTGCACAGCACGGGCCTCCAATGTGAAATGACAAGATAGTTAATGCCGGTTGCCACAACAAAAATGTCACGTGATTTAAGCCCCAGCACTTGATTTGATAAGGGTTTTACGCGCAGGAGACATGCCTAGTTGGCATTGACACTAATTGACTGTGTGCTGTGTTCTGTGTGAACGAAACCCTCTTGTCTGTGCCAAGTCGTAAGACCCTAGCATAGAAGAGCATAAATTAAGTGATCGGGTATCAGCCTAATGATGGGTCTCTATAGCCCCGCCGCTGCCTCGTGTCTGTCTGTCTGTTATGCAAAGTTTTGTAAACTTATAAAGATATAATGTAGGTAGAAACTAGCTGGGATAAGTGTGTGGATTTTATGTCAAAAATATAACTCAGTTTTAAAAGACTTTAGAGAACAGTTAAAGACTGTAGTTTTATTTCACATGAAAGACAGAGACGCATTTGATGAATGTATGCGCGAAAATGATGTTATTGAAAATGATCAGGAAAAACACAGGATTAAGCAAAAACTAAAATCTGAAAAGTTTAGTAAATTAGTATTGAAACGGATAATCCTACACGTATGCATGTTTGTAGGGTTTATAGTTAGAGAACTATAAATACCTGTCTAGGGCAACCCTTTTCCCGTGCGATGATGCTCCATTCTCTATGCATCTTCGTTCTATAGTTGGCTAAGGAACCTTTATATTTTTATCATTATCTTATCAAAGCTTTTGACCACTGGATGTTCTAGCCCCACCGACTTTTCCACTGCTATGCCCACCATGCCCCACACTTACACTGACAAGGGCAGTCTAGATGTTAAACGGAAATACAAGATATTGATCTCTGCCGTACGTTTTTTTTTTCTTTTTGCATCTAGTATCCCAAGAATAACCTGGGGAGACGGGGGTGGGGGGTGGGGGAGGGGGGGGGGAGCAGGGGGTGGGGGTGGGGGTTCAGCACAGGAGAGCCTGGGCGCCGATGCCAGTAGCTGCCACCAGTATCTGGCGTAATTCGTGAAGCACCATCTGGCCTGGACCACCCCTGGAGCCAGTCTTCCACCAGGTCAAGTGTTGTGAACATTTAAAGGGACTGTTGGTTGTGTGTGGGTGAGAGTGGCCAAGGCACGGGAAAGTCTGCGATGCCTTAATTTCATAACAGCCTATCTGTCTATCTATGCACATACCTATATCTATATCTAAATATACTTATATATATATATATATATATATATATATATATATATATATATATATATATATATATATATATATATATATATATATATATATACATATATATATATATATATATATATATATATATATATATATATATATATATATATATATAAAATCAGAGTTAAGCCACTCAGAACGCTAAAAGTGCTCAACCATGTAGGGAGCGACATACCAGTTTAAAATAGAATTTTAAAATGGAAAAAATTAAAAACCTACAAGCTTGTTTCAAGCTAGATAAAACGCTCTCCTCAGGGCATACAATTTGGGCACGCCACATGTGTTATTGTGGTGTGTGAGCGTGTGAGCTCTGTGCGTGCGGCACGTGGCCTGCCGGTTTTTTCTTTTTGGGGCGCGTTCAGGGGGGACGTGCCACGGAATGGTGCATTGACAAATATTTCCATTTATGCCTGCAATTGTTTATCATTTCTACTTTTAGAGTTCAGGGATGCTAGGTGGGGTTTGCATAATAGCCACTT
Source organism: Conus ventricosus (assembly GCA_018398815.1). Classification (NCBI taxonomy): domain Eukaryota; kingdom Metazoa; phylum Mollusca; class Gastropoda; order Neogastropoda; family Conidae; genus Conus; species Conus ventricosus. The sequence goes on along the minus strand of CM031599.1, from coordinate 20,064,367 downwards.
TTCTGTAGTACATAAGTTGCATTTTTAGAAATGTTGTTGTATGGTGTTGCTCTTTTTATAATATATATATATAATATATATATATATATATATATATATATATATATATATATATATATATATATGAGAGAGAGAGAGAGAGAGAGAGAGAGAGAGAGAGAGAGAGAGAGAGAGAGATGTATGTATACATGTTGCATTTTTTCTTTCATTGCTTTTTGTTATTTTTTTAAGACTGCCAAGCGAATTCTATGTTGTGTAGACTCTGTTATTGTATGTTGTGTTTCTTTTCCCATTTGTCTTCTGTGGAGGTGCGTATTTTGAACAGTGGGCTAGGTTGGGACTTAGTGGTTTTCCTGGGCATTCATGAGGGATATTGTTTTGTCCGTTAGGAAGTCCCCTCTTACTTTCTATGGTCTCAGTCTATACTCCCTCTTCTAACCCACCATGTCGTGTGAACGATGTATGTATATTTGTGAAGTAAAGTTGTGTATTGTCACTCTTGCCTCGTGTGGTTTGGTGGTGCGAACATTGGGGTGTTTGCTTTGCCGCACTCGCACACTACAGAATCCCAGTCAGGATAGTTCCCCCGTGACAAAGACAGGCAGGCATACAGACAGACGGACACACAGACAACATACAGACATACAAAGGGGTGGAACAGGAGGAAGGTGAGCAGAGGGTGAAGGGGGGACGACGAAAAATCCATGGCAGAACAAACAAGACGGATTGAAATGTTGATTTTGGGGTCTGGATTTCCCCCTTGATTCAACTGTTACTATAACTGAACACACACAAAACACACACACACACACACACACACACACACACACACACACACACACACACACACACACACACACACACACACACACACACACACTTGCATGCAACATATGCATGTCACACCATGCATAAAATACATGCATACGTGTTATCAAATAAAGATTTAAATTTGCCATACATTTGAGGCCTATTATTTGCCATTGCAAAAGCGAGGTTAAGGGAAGATGGTGGAGAGAATTTTCAATGACAAATACATTTTGGGTTAGGGTGTGGATAGGGTGGAGCGTGGACAGTAGGGGGTGGGGATGGGGTTTGCTGTCTCATCCTCGGTGTCTTCACAGTGGCATACTCCAATGCTGCCTATCCCAGTTCTCGTACACAGCCATACCCAGAAAGCACTTGTTACAAAGGGAAAAAAAAAGTGTTCAATAAGTCTTTATTAGATAAACTCGTTTCATTTAATAAGTGCCAAAAGCATTTTGGAGTACTATCCGCAGAGTTTCGGGCAAAAGAAGACAGCCCCGAAACAGTAATTTCCCTTGATGCATGGTTTTCAGCATTTCCAAACCTTTAATTCAAATGTTGATAACACACCAATCGAAGAAGTGTTTGATATAGGCAGGGTGATTATATGAACCGACCAATCACACAAGAGGAAGTATATTAGCACTAGGGAAAATGAAAAATCGTAAGGCAGCTGGCCCTGACGGCATTATTTGGGGAATTTTTCAAAAATTCTTCTAACAAGGTGGTAAATTCTTTCTAAATTGTTTAATATATTATTTTATGTGGGACGTTTCCAGATAACTGGACTGAATCATTATTCTGCCATTTTATAAAAAAGGGCGATGTTAACAATCCAGCAATTATAGAGGGATTTCCCTCTGTGATACCCGTAGTAAAAATTTTTTGGAATGATTATTAATCATAGCCTGAAGGAATGGATAGAAGAAAATAACATTACAAGTGATCAACAAGCAGGCTTTAAAAAAAGGTTATTCGATCCCCCCCCCCCCCCCCCCCCCCATTGATCATATGTTTACATTGTTGCACTTGTACAAAAGCAGTTTTCTTATAACTGGAAAATTATATGTAGCTTTCTAGACTTCGAAAAGCTTTTGATTCGATAAAATAGAAATTTCTGTGGCCAGTCTTGCTACAAATTGTATAAGAGGTAAACGGTATAAGTGTTTAGAAGTATGTATGGATAGAGTAAAATCAGGGTCCGCTTTGGATCGATCTAACCGATTATATCAACTGTTCAAAAGAGTAAAACAAGGCGATGCATGCCAGTACGTTTTGTTATCTGTGTTTATTAACGAGATAGAATTGAAGTATTTATTTATTGGTAAAACATGGTTGATTCACTTTCGTTGCTGCTTTTGAATTGTCTATCCTTTTGTTGGCTGATGATGTTATTTCTGATGGCATGGAAACTTTGGAGGGTTCACACACAACTTAATAGTATACACACGCTGCTAGCTATCCGCAGTTAACAGTGAACATGGATATAAAGCAAATATTATAGTATTCGTAAAGGTGGATATTTTAAGTGCTCGAGAAAGATGGTTGTATGACAGTAATCTTATGCCAGTTGTCATTGCCTATAGATATTGTGTATTATATTCTCATCTCGTTTGAGTTTTGTTGGTGCATTGCAAAGACCCCCCACCTACCCCCCACCCCCCCTGTCTTTCTTCTGTTTTTTTGTTTAGTAAGGCTAAAAATGTTTTGATTTGTATCATGAAAAATTTCCATGTTTAATAGTTCATCTTTTAACATTATTAATCAAACTTTTTAATACCCAGGTTCAGCAATCGTACACTATGATCTGAGTTATGGGGTTAGATAAAGCGGCTACTTCTGTGAATCGGTCCATGTTTTTCGCACTGAAGAAGTTTATAGGAGCTGATATACGTACTCCAAATGGCTCTTATTTATGGCGAAACTGATCGATTTCCTAATTTACAATTCTTGCGTTAATGTATCGATACTGGCTGAAAATCCTTTACATGGATGTCCAGAATACCTCGTTAAAGCGTATAAATTGTTGTTGACTTTAGATACTAAAGGTAAAAAGTAACTGGGTGACCAAAAGTGCGACACTGTTTATTTGAATATGGATTTGGATTCGTCTGGTTGAACCAGGAGTCGAGAATATAAAAGGTTTTTTACATCTTTTTCGCCAGCGACTGGTGGACTGCAGATGGCAGAAATGGTCTGACCATATTCATAATAGTGATAGGTTTGATTTTTATAGGAATTTTTCATATACTCATAACTTGAAAACTTATTTGAACATAGATATAGATAGACATTTAAAGCATGTAACAGCAAAATTTAGAATAGGCATATCAGAATTAGCTTGTCATTATCTTAGATATCGAACGCATAATGTTTGGGATTTGATGTGTCCTTTATGTAGAGAGTCACAGGAAACAGAAATACATTTTGTTCTATGCTGAGAGAAAGTGTTTCTTCTTGAACATGTGACAACGATTTGCTTTTTGTTTCATTATGTATTATAATTGTTTATACTTATTGTGCTGTGTATGTTCACACACCCCTTCGTAGGGGTCATGGCCTATTACGAATAAATTATCTGAATCTGAATCTGAATATCTCTCTCTCTCTCTCTCTCTCTCTCTCTCTCTCTCTCTCTCTCTCTCTCTCTAAATAACCGTAATCCCGATTACGTCTGTTCTGAGACATTGAAAAATCGAGACAAAAGCAAGCGAGAGACAAAGAGAGAGAGAGAGAGAGAGGAGAGAGAGAGGAGAGAGAGAGAGAGAGAGAGAGAGAGAGAGAGAGAGAGATTAGAAAATGAAAGACAAATGTACCGTTTGACGGATCAAACAAGGGATGCTGTTCAGATGCAATGTCCTAGATCCTGCATACGCTCTGCAGGTCGGTCTGCAGGTTGATCTGCAAAATTATTTGCAAAGGTACTTCACTTAGCATTGTCATTAATGTGTGTGGTTATGGGGACATAGAGACAGCGAAAGACACACTCCAACATCAGCTGGAGGCCTCTCATTCCCGTGTAAACCATTTGTTCACCACCATCACATATCAGCTGACCATCTCTTCTTTCCATATATGCTACCTTCGTCACTGCTATCACTCATCAACTAGCCAGAAGGAAAGGCTTCGTAAAGTGCCTAGAAAAGTAGATTTCTTAAAAGTGTTTGGTGGCCACTCTTGTCAACTGACATAGATAGGGAAGAGTCTACGAATATGGACCAGCTAGTAATATGGACTACCTTGTTTTCAGACGATGATTGCGGCGGATTTAAGTGTTCAGCCTTTTTTGATTACTCCCCTTTCAGCATTTGAAGCAAATCAAAATGGCCACATCAAGTTACATTTCAAAATGGCTAGCATTTGTTTGATTTTCAATGACAAGATTGAAAGTCGTGATTCTGAAAATCGAGAAGATGTAGTGAATGTCTTTCAGAACCTTTAAAGATAACTGTGTCAGCTGTGAGACAAAACCTAAGACTATGATTTAAGCACACTTAATACTTTTCATCTGCAGTCATTGTTCCATGCACACATGTTATTTCAGCTTTGTCATGTTCTGCTTATATGGATCACCTACTTCTACATATATGGATCTCTACTGGGAGGTCTGTTTCACTTTACCAAGTGAGCCGTCTTTTCGGTGAAGCCTACATGAAGGCAGCTACAATGTCAAATGCTGTAAATGGATTTGCTTCCTGTGGAATCTGGCTACGTAACTGAGATATGTTTTTGGAGATCATGCGTTTGCTCCATCTTTTCGCCCTGTGACAACAGATCTCCTTCCAGTCAAAGCAGAGTTTCAGCAGTCTCATCGACCCAAGCTTCGTCAGTACCAGCAGTTTTACAAAACCAGATTCCACCCAACCCCCAGACCACTGTCCAGCTCGTTTAACCCAGTTTCCATCCAACGCCATTATCAGCTGTCCAAATTCTTCCTTCCAGAACCCACCCAACCCTCCTGCCAACTGTCCATCTACTTCCGCAGAGAATCCATCCAACCACCTGTCAACTGTCCATCTACTTCAACAGAGAATCCATCAAACCACCTGTCAACTGTCCATCTACTTCCGCAGAGAATCCATCCAGCCCTCCTGCCAACTGTCCATCTACTTCCGCAGAGAATCCATCCAGCCTTCCTGCCAACTGTCCATCTGTTTCAACTCAGAACCCACCGACCCTCCTGCCAACTGTCCATCTACTTCAACAGAGAATCCATCCAACATCCTGCCAACTGTCTATCTACTTCAACAGAGAATCCATCCAACCTCCTGCCAACTGTCCATCTACTTCAACAGAGAATCCATCCAACCACCTGTCAACTATCCATCTACTTCAACAGAGAATCCATCCAACCTCCTGTCAACTGTCCATCTACTTCAACAGAGAATCCATCCAACCACCTGTCAACTGTCCATCTACTTCAACAGAGAATCCATCCAACCTCCTGCCAACTGTCCATCTACTTCAACAGAGAATCCATCCAACCTCCTGCAACTGTCCATCTACTTCAACAGAGAATCCATCCAACCACCTGTCAACTGTCCATCTACTTCAACAGAGAATTCATCCAACCTCCTGCCAACTGTCCATTTACATCAACAGAGAATCCATCCAACCTCCTGTCAATTGTCCATCTACTTCAACAAGAAATCCATCCAACCTCCTGCCAACTGTCCATCTACTTCCACAGAGAATCCATCCAGCCCTCCTGCCAACTGTCCATCTGTTTCAACTCAGAACCACCGACCCTCCTGCCAACTGTCCATCTACTTCAACAGAGAATTAATCCAACCTCCTGCCAACTGTCCATCTACTTCAACAGAGAATCCATCCAACCTCCTGCCAACTGTCCATCTATTTGAACAGAGAATCCATCCAACCACCTGTCAACTGTCCATCTACTTCCAAAGAGAATCCAGCCAGCCCTCCTGCCAACTGTCCATCTGTTTCAACTCAGAACCCACCGACCCTCCTGCCAACTGTCCATCTACTTCAACAGAGAATTAATCCAACCTCCTGCCAACTGTCCATCTACTTCAACAGAGAATCCATCCAACCTCCTGCCAACTGTCCATCTACTTCAACAGAGAATCCATCCAACCACCTGTCAACTGTCCATCTACTTCAACAGAGAATCCATCCAACCTCCTGCCAACTGTCCATCTACTTCAACAGAGAATCCATCCAACCTCCTGCCAACTGTCCATCTACATCAACAGAGAATCCATCCAACCACCTGTCAACTGTCCATCTACTTCAACAGAGAATCCATCGAACCACCTGTCAACTGTCCATCTACATCAACAGAGAATCCATCCAACCACCTGTCAACTGTCCATCTACTTCAACAGAGAATTCATCCAACCTCCTGCCAACTGTCCATCTACATCAACAGAGAATCCATCCAACCTCCTGTCAACTGTCCATCTACTTCAACAGAGAATCCATCCAACCTCCTGCCAACTGTCCATCTACTTCCACAGAGAATCCATCCAGCCCTCCTGCCAACTGTCCATCTGTTTCAACTCAGAACTCACCGACCCTCCTGCCAACTGTCCATCTACTTCAACAGAGAATCAACCCAACCTCCTGCCAACTGTCCATCTACTTCAACAGAGAATCCATCCACCCTCCTGCCAACTGTCCATCTACTTCAACAGAGAATCCATCCAACCACCTGTCAACTTTCCATCTACTTCCACAGAGAATCCATCCAACCTCCTGCCAACTGTCTATCTACTTCAACAGAGAATCCATCCAACCTCCTGCCAACTGTCCATCTACTTCAACAGAGAATCCATCCAACCACCTGTCAACTGTCCATCTACTTCAACAGAGAATCCATCCAACCACCTGTCAACTGTCCATCTACTTCAACAGAGAATCCATCCAACCTCCTGCCAACTGTCCATCTACTTCAACAGAGAATCCATCCAACCTCCTGCCAACTGTCCATCTACTTCAACACAGAATCCATCCAACCACCTGTCAACTGTCCATCTACTTCAACAGAGAATTCATCCAACCTCCTGTCAACTGTCCATCTACTTCAACAGAGAATCCATCCAACCTCCTGTCAACTGTCCATCTACTTCAACAGGGAATCCATCCATCCTCCTGTCAACGGTCCATCTACTTCAACAGGGAATCCATCCATCCTCCTGCCAACTGTCCATCTACTTCAATAGAGATTCCATCCAACCTCCTATCAACTGTCCATCTACTTCAACACAGAATCCATCCAACCTCCTGCCAACTGTCCATCTACTTCAACAGAGAATCCATCCACCCTCCTGCCAACTGTCCATCTACTTCAACAGAGAATCCATCCAACCACCTGTCAACTGTCAATCTACTTCCACAGAGAATCCATCCAACCTCCTGCCAACTGTCTATCTACTTCAACAGAGAATCCATCCAACCTCCTGCCAACTGTCCATCTACTTCAACAGAGAATCCATCCAACCACCTGTCAACTGTCCATCTACTTCAACAGAGAATCCATCCAACCACCTGTCAACTGTCCATCTACTTCAACAGAGAATCCATCCAACCTCCTGCCAACTGTCCATCTACTTCAACAGAGAATCCATCCAACCTCCTGCCAACTGTCCATCTACTTCAACAGAGAATCCATCCAACCACCTGTCAACTGTCCATCTACTTCAACAGAGAATTCATCCAACCTCCTGTCAACTGTCCATCTACTTCAACAGAGAATCCATCCAACCTCCTGTCAACGGTCCATCTACTTCAACAGGGAATCCAGCCAACCTCCTGCCAACTGTCCATCTACTTCAATAGAGAATCCATCCAACCTCCTGTCAACTGTCCATCTACTTCAACAGAGAATCCATCCAACCTCCTGCCAACTGTCCATCTACTTCAACAGAGAATCCATCCAACCTCCTGTCAATTGTCCATCTACTTCAACAGAGAATCCATCCAACCTCCTGCCAACTGTCCATCTACTTCAACAGAGAATCCATCCAACCTCCTGTCATCTGTCCATCTACTTCAACAGAGAATCCATCCAACCTCCTGCCAACTGTCCATCTACTTCAACAGAGAATCCATCCAACCTCCTGTCAACTGTCCATCTACTTCAACAGAGAATCCATCCAACCTCCTGCCAACTGTCCATCTACTTCAACAGAGAAACCATCCAACCTCCTGTCAACTGTCCATCTACTTCAACAGAGAATCCATCCAACCTCCTGCCAACTGTCCATCTACTTCAACAGAGAATCCATCCAACTTCCTGCCAACTGTCTGTCTGCTTCGACAGAGAATCCACCCAATCCTCCTGCCAACTGTCCATCTACTTCAACAGAGAATCCATCCAACCTCCTGTCAAATGTCCATCTACTTCAACAGAGAATCCATCCATCCTCCTGTCAACTGTCCATCTACTTCAACAGAGAATCCATCCAACCTCCTGCCAACTGTCCATCTACTTCAACAGAGAATCCATCCAACCTCCTGTCAACTGTCCATCTACTTCAACAGAGAATCCATCCATCCTCCTGTCAACTGTCCATCTACTTCAACAGAGAATCCATTCAACCTCCTGTCAACTGTCCATCTACTTCAACAGAGAATCCATCCAACCTCCTGCCAACTGTCTGTCTGCTTTGACAGAGAATCCATCCAACCTCCTGTCAACTGTCCATCTACTTCAACAGAGAATCCATCCAACCTCCTGCCAACTGTCTGTCTGCTTTGACAGAGAATCCATCCAACCCTCCTACCAACTGTCCATCTACTTCAACCGAGAATCCAACCTCCTGCCAGCTGTCCATCTACTTCAACTCGCGATCCCCCCATCCAGTCCTCCATTTAGCCCCTTGATTAACTCCCAGTCTATTGTCTCTGCTGACGAAGCACCAGTTGGTATGACGTCTTCAGATGG
>CM031599.1:20015648-20048148 GCA_018398815.1 Conus ventricosus | reverse complement strand
GATATCCGTGAACTACATGCACTTGATGTTACCACTTAATCGGCACAACACGGGGGACACTATGACAGCAAGATAGAAAAAGAGTGCAGAACCCGCAGCCAAACGCAGACCGGGTTCTTTTCTCCATCAGTTAAACGCAAATTTCCTGTTATTCCCAGCATCACATCACAAAACTTTTTTTTGTTTAAGGAGAGCTGTAAAATCCTCAACTCCTGCTCCTTATAAAAAGAACACTGGAAGATAAAAGAAGCGAGCTGGTGGAAAACAGAAAGGGATTGGGTATGAGTAATGAACATATGCAAGAACAGGACAGGTCAAAGAAAGCAACCAATCCTGCAGCCGCTGCTTCGAAAGATACAAGCTCTGTTGCAAATGACTGATATTGCTTTATGTGTTTCTGAGAGCAGGTTTGAAAGATAGGATTCAGTGCAGAGAATGTGTGCATGGGCACATGAAGACTGCAGCAGCGGGGCCATACTGATGCAGCATTCTGTCTGTGAGTTGAGCCTTTGACCAAGAGAGCAGGATTTAATTAAGAAATTTTTGTCTAATTGGCTCAGTGAATTAAGGAAACGTATTTGGTCCTTAGAATTATTTATAATTGTTTGCCCTTGTAAAAACATTGAAAGGACTTTAAGGCCTTAATTTTTCTTTAGGTCAGAAAAAAGGTTTGTTCTGTTATATTCAACTTGCCTTTCCCTTTGTAATCCCTTTATTGATTGTTTGGCCACACTTTCTCCAGTAAGCAGCTTAAGAACAGCTCATTCTAATTGGTGTTGATTATTTTGTCTTGTAGTCTTTGTTGGAAACTTGTGACCTTTAGTTTTTTCTCTGGCAAACCGTTCTTTGACAAATTTTCTGTGAATCCATTTTTTTGGTTGTTTGTATGTACTATGTGAGCGAACTTCTTGACTTTTTTCCCATTTGGCTTCACTTTGTCTCTGGCAAGCAGCTTTAGAAATTTGGCTGATTGTTACATTCTTCTTATTGTTGGTAAACAATTGTTGTTCATTTGGCTTTAACTCTTCTTTTGAAAGATGTTCAATAGATTATATTTGTTGGATTTTTGTTTGTCTTGTAATCTTTGTCATTACGTTTCGCTTGATCTTTTCTCTGATCAAGCATCTTCAGACCTTGTCTATGTTCCCATGGAGGCACCGGGGGGGAACAACAGGAGCTGGTGAGAGTGAAAGTGACACATCTGTTACTTGTATTTTTCAAAAGGTATCCTTTCGTGTCAATTTTCCAAATCGGGACAAAGCTAACCCTAACCGTTGTGCTCTTTTGGATATTTCATAATTTGATTCCATCAAAACTTCGGTTTTCGACTGAGTTAGGTACTGAAAGACTTTCTTGCGACATATTTGGCTACAGCATAATCTAACTGTGATTGCAGTGATAGCATTAATTTCTTTGTTACAACCTTCAATGTGCTTGTGTGCACTGACACCATAGCGCTAATTTGATAGCTTTCATGTCTATTACTTTGCAATTTTTTCATAGCTTTGCTGTCTATACTTTGCATTTTTTTCAGTTAGTAATTGATCAGGGGAGCTTGAAAAATAAATTTTTGAGTACCGTACACTAGTGTCTTGATCGTATTAGAGGAATCAGTGGGTGCAGGAGGGTTTTTGTTATATCTTGAGACCCACGTTTGAATACAAATTAATATTTTCATTAAGCTTTATACGTTTCCTTGTCTTTAGCTGTCAAGCTTTCAATGTAAAAAACGCCCCCAGTTTAAGTTTAGGGTTAAATTCAAACCAGAAATTTTATGTATTCGCGTGCCCGCAGCGCGCTGGAAAGCTAGCGTGGGTGCTGTTGTGTGTGTGTAGTCGTGTAATGTGTGTGTCGTGTATCCGCGACGTGTGTCTGTGTGCGAGTGTGTGTGTGTGTGTGTGTGTGTGTGTGTGTGTGTGTGGTGTTGTGTGTGTGGTGCAGTGCGTGAGTGCGTGAAGTTGCGTTGCGTTGCGTGCGTGCGTTGTCGTGCCGTGCGTGCGTGCGTGCGTGTGTGTGTGTGTGTGTGTGTGTGTGTGTGTGTGTGTGTTGTGTGTGTGTTGTGTGTGTGTGTGTGTGGAGTGTGTGCGCGCGCGCGCGTATGTGTGTGTATGTGTGTGTGTGTGTGTGTGTTGTGTGAGTGTCGTGCATCGTGTGTGCATGCATCTGCGGGATTAGTGCGCGCGCACGTCTCACGCGCGCGCGCGCCGCGAGCCGCGCCGTCTGTGTTGTGTGTGTGTGTGGTGTGTGATGAGTGAGAGTGAGTGAGTACGGGGGGGGTGGACGTTGTTGTTCTTACTGTTTTGTGTTTGCCGCGCGCGCGCCTGTATTTGTCGTTGTGTATAGTGTGTGTGTGTGTGTGTGTGTGTTGTGTGTGTGTGTGTGTGTGTGTGTGTGTGTGTGTGTGTTGGCGTGGTTGTGTGTGTGTGTGTGTGTGTGTGTGTGTGTGTGTGTGCACGCGCTTGTACACCCGTTGCGTGCTCCACGTGCAATGTTTATGTTGTCTTGATGCTTCTTGTTCTTGTTTTTAATCCTAAGTCCATTTCTGAAACTTTCACGCACTCACCGACACACACTCCACACTACACACACACACACAAACAAACACACCACACACACACACACACGCAACACACACACACACACTACACACACAGTGCGCGTATAGGTCGCTCGCTCCTACCGATTCACATCATATATCATTGCGTGGCATGTACATAAACCACACCCAGCACGCGTGCACACAAACACGCATACACATCAAACACAAATGCAAACCACTACGCAGACATGAGTACACGCCAACATTAAAAAGAACCACACACCCACATTATACGGCACATCATATGTACACTATATTACGCAGATACGTGTGTCGTGCTCACACACACCCACACACACACACACACACACCACACACACACACACACACACACACACACCTCACACACACACACACATGCAAATCACACACACACACAAACACACACACACGCTAAACAACCCACCACACACATACATGCACCACTTTGTCTGCACACGTCACACACACGCGGCACTACATGCAGGAACAACGTGCGCGCACACATACACACACAAGCGTGAAACGCACCACACACAAAACAACAAGACACAGACACACACCACACACACACAACACAACACACACACACACGCACTCCACACACACACAAACAACATGACACTTTACGTCTGCACACGCACACACACGCGACTACATGCAGGGAACACCACAGTGCGCGCACAATACAAACCACACACACACACACACACACACTCACCACACAACAAACACACACTCACACCACGCTGCGCGCGCAGCGCGCTCGGCACGCACCACACACCACACACTCTCATTCTGCGCAATGCACAAACGTCGGCCCGTGAACACTAATTCATAATGACACTTGTGCTTTATTCACTACACACACATACAAGAATGAAAAAAAGGCTTACAACATTGTTGGCAGGCAGTCAAGGTTGTAGCTGAGCGGATGTGAGGATATGGTGTAGGTCAGACATCTGCATAAGGCACCATCGTTAGCCACAAGACTTCTCTTTACTTCAATTTCTCAATCCTTAGTTGTGTTATTCATTTAACCTGAACTTAAAACCATGGAGCAGTGTGTAGTCTCATTTCTGAGAGTATGTGATTGTTTGTTGTATATGACATGTCTGCATGCAGAGTTGACCCCTTGATGAAACTGAACTGAAAACTGAACATATATATGTTGCCATTGCTTGACATATAGTGAAAAATTTGCGACAAAATCTCACACACACACACACACACACACACACACACACACACCACACACACACACCCACGCACACTAAACACCAACACACTCAAATCACACAACACAACACACAACAAGCGCACGCACGCAGCACGCACCGCAAGCACGCACACACGAACACACACACACCACACACACATACAGCAGCGCGGCGCGCGCACACACACAACACACACACACACACACACTCACCACTCTCACACACACTCATAAACACTCACACACACACACACACACACACCACTACACCACAACACCACACACACACAAAATAAAGAATCTGAATGGTACTTTACAACTGAAATTGTTTTCACATTATGGATACGGTGTATGCAAACCAGCCTTCACACTCCATCTGGTCTTTTTTCCATCAAAAGCGCTGCCAGCCTGGCGGTTGGGCAGGACAGCACATCAGGCTTCTAAGCACATACACCGATTTGTTTGTTTATGGTGTAGGCTCTTTCTCCCCTACCATCATCAGCCGGTGTGTGAAGCTTGACATGACAGAGATGGACTACTCGGGAGTCTGTTGTCGACGGGAAACTGCTCATTGCCTCGTTGCACAAAGACTGCTGAGATAGTTAACGCATTCAGTTTGTTAAGCTGCACTATAATCAACAATAGTTGAGAGAATGTAAATATCTTGGTTCAAGGACCCCACCCATGTTATTTTGCCGAAAACCCCCTTTTCACATCTTAAATCACGTCTACTCCTCATGTCAGTTTTGGCTAATTTTTAACATACTGTTTACAAAAAAAAATTTACACACCTCAAACCTCTAAATATCGGGTGGGGACAAAATCAGTATATAGAATCGGGGGCTTACGTGCTAGTTAAGATACGGCTGATCGTGGAAGAAAGATTAAAAGAAAAAGGAGAATCCGCATATTTTACATTCTCGTACAGGTGATTATAAAAATTCTTATGGTTTAATTAGCTATACCTACTTCCAAACACTATGACGCCCGCGGGATGAGACCTCCCTTTTATAATTCTTATCTTATACCTCATGCTCTATTATATATTTTAAGAATCAATCTGCTGCGTCTTCCATCTTGATTAGTTATTTTTATATCCAGTTGATATTTAAAGAGCCCTCAATTAATTCTTCTACTTTTCTTGTTTCATCAAACGCACTTTTTATAACTGTTATTCGCATAAAAACCCCGCCTTAATTGACGGAAGTGCTCGTTGGAATTGTTGTTGGTTGCCTCTTAACATATTTTACATCTGTTTTTAAAGCTGTTGTAAGTGGACTTACAAAAATGGGTTTACGAGAAAATCAGAAGGTTTATTACCTTCAAATTGACCAGACCCAGTCTCTTCTACTAAATCTGTAAGCCTGTATAGTTCTGTCACTATTGTGGAAGCCTAAGTTTTAGCCAGACCTTTAGGGAAAGTTGGAATCTCTTCTTTCTTCTTGGGGAATTTTATAAGTAATTCTGACGGTTTGCCCTCATTAATTGTCAGCAATATACCAAATTCGCTTAAGTTACCTCTCTTTAAAGAACAAAAAATTGTAATAACCTTTCTGGATTTTTACATGGCTTGCTTGACCAGCCTTGTTCGTTTACTAATATTGATCCAGTTAGTTTGTGTTCCTTCAGATTTGTTAACCCACTTAAATTTAAAACCATTTCTTTAAGGGCAAATCCTATAAACTCCCGGCCAATTGACTATTGGACTTCGTTAATGAAACACACGCTCGTTTTGCTTCGGGTATATAGTTGTACTTCCTTTTTAATAACTATTAAAAAATACTTATTTTATTAATGGATCCTTTTCAATATAACGTAGAAGTACCTTTACGATTGTAGCGAGCGTTTTATTACTCCAAAATCTTTTTGGACTATTCAAGCAATTTAACCATTGCGAGATGAATCATACGGACATTCCAATGTTAGAATTGCAAACCCAACTTAAACTATTATATTTAAATCCACCAAAATTAAAGAATTGTTTGAGTGCTCATCAGCTTGGTCATATCACCCTATGGACTTTTTTTCTGTGCAGTTTATTTTGCCATTTACTGCCCGCATCTACTGGCGGCGGCGTTATTAATATGCAATAACCAATTTAAACCACCCTAATTTTTAGCTAAGGCGCAGTAGTATATAACTTTTCTTGTTTATTACCAGTACTGACGATAACTAACTGATCTAAAAGTGCCCCTCCCTAACGACAACGGCGTTTATCCATTTAAACGAGCACCTATGGAGCAATAATTGGCATATGAAAAAAGAATCTGCCAGAATTTCAAATTAAACCTCAACTGACTTTTTGACATTGTTATTGATCCGCAATCATGAGGTGTAGGAACATTGTATTTGTGGGGTGCAAAAAGACGAACTATACTTTTGACTAACTGGCTGGCCACACCTAATTCCCAACCAACGCACAAGTCTGATTGGGATCCATAGAACAAAAATACATCCTATGCTTGGGCAACATTGTATTTTTCGATGAAAGTGAAGGTCTAACATGCCAGGAGTGCAAGATCAATGACTCCATAAGGACATACGTTTGGTTGTCTATTGGGAGCGCAAGCACAGTCTAAGTCTTGCTATAGTTGATCAGTCTACAGGCTTTGATGCCAGAAATACAATTTCTAGCCTAATTTAGAAGATGCTATTTACTATGCTGTTGCATCTTGCCTGCAGAATACAAAGGTTTCAAGACGTTCTTGCCCTTGATAGGTCAAGGTTGACTTTGTTGTAGGCCATGGATGGATACAAATGCTACCACTTCTGACCTTAGACTGCATGATTGGCATGATACAGATTTTTATATAATGAAATCCTCATAGCTGGTGACGGCCCAAAATTTAGGGCAAATAAATGCTTTAATCACAAGGCCCGCACCACTCCATTTTAAAAACAGTACCGAGACTGAAGGAAGCGATCCACCACCAGCTAATATAAAGGCACCCACAGACAGAAGCAGCCCAGAAGAGAAATGCACGCAACCTGTTAATCTACATCACTCACTGACAGCTCATACTTTGCGAAAAAAAGGGAAAGCCATCGTTGTGTTTTAACTTTTACTGGATTAGCCTTACTTTATTTCACTAAAAATTAATAAGCAGCTAGCAATCCTAATGTCCACAGAATGGTCAGCCTTATAACCAGACAACTTTGCCTATAGTAGACAAAACCCAAATAACTCACATATGCCTCCTATTATGCAGCAGAAGCTGCATGGCTGTTAGCGGCTAAATATTCTTTAACTAAGTTTGCTAGTTTGATGCAATTGTTTTCTAATCAACTTTTTCAGGCGTGGGGCGTTGGATTCCCCGAGCGCTACTGCCCTGTTGGTCGCACTGCCGCGTGTTAATAGCATAAACGAGTGTAGAGATAGCAAACCCAAAGTGTTAATATATAACTATTGTAAGCCCGGTTCCCTGAACAGAAGTCCTTATGCTTTCTTGCTAGCGTAGATTTTCATTAATGTATGCTGTCTATACGTTTCTCTTACTATGCTTGTTTGTGATGCTAGCTGAGCTCTGTTAGTAAGACTGGCACTCCTTCTATAACTTGCCGCCCTCTTGTAGCTTTTAAATCCTTGGGGTTTTTTCTGCTGTATTCTGCCTTTTTTCTTGCCCTAAGTGTTATTCATCTGCATCAGCAAGTTTATTTTTTTCTTCTTCAATCTGCTCTATCCAGCTCACACTAGTTTTGCCAAATTGTTTGTTAGTTCGCCCATTATTGTTCGTTACTTAATGCCTCATAAGCCCAGGATGCAGCATAGGCAATGGAGAAGAATCGTCAATTGTTTTTAAACTGCGTCTTCTCATTAAACTTGTTTCAATGTTCTGCCTAAACTTGTTTTCTTCGGCTCTTTTAATTGATTCTTCTGCGTCTTGAGTTAAATCTTGAAGAGGATTTGTTTTGTGTTTTAGATTGTGTTGGCAACTTTGCCCAACAGCTCTGTAAAGACTAACGAACTTCGCGACCTATCAGCTCTAAAAGGTTTAAGTGTTCTGGCCTTAGCAAATAGGGAGTTTCTCGCCTTAAGTGTGCTTAGTTTAAAAAACTTGTTTGGGTTTTGCGTTGATGTAAAGTTTACGCGATATCCGGCTCCAGCTCTTATTTACAATATGCCCACCATTTCCTCTAAATGTTAGGGGTCAGCTACTTCTGGTAGCCTATCGTCCTATGCCTTCTATAGAATGATTGAATTCATTTCTCGCAATAGTTTCTTTCGGCTTTAGGGAGTGAAGAACCTACTCATTCTAGTTATTGACGAGCTTTAAGGAGTGAAAGAACCTTCTCCTTTTAGGCCTTTTAACTCAATGGGCCTGCTTGCTCCTTCAAAGCTCTTCTTGCAATGAAGGACCTTGTTCATCTTCATCTTATTCTTCAATAGGTTCAATCGCGTCAAAATCTTCTTCCATATTTTTCATTTATATTCTTTTTTGTTTTTATAAAAAATGAACTCATACGGTTGGGACCTGGAACCATAACAGAAACTGAGAAGGTACCCATGGTTTGAAAGGTATAAGAACCAGACTTCCGTAATAGGTGTAAAACTCCATCAACAGTTTCAGGCCTGGACAAGATCTTAATTTGTTATGTTACCTCGATCTTGGCGCTGTCGATGTTATAATGGCCAGGCACCGCTTAAAAATTTCCATTCACACAATATAGATAGTACATCGACAGATCCTAATGCTACTGTGTTGCTAATTTGGGCAGGGCTATCGTTAAACATCATGGTAATTCATCACTGGAGGGCACAAAATGTCTTTATGTACTAAACGCCAAAGCAGTCATTTTTGCCTCTCTATTCTGATCTATGGTTGCCTAAAAAGAAAGAAAAGAGAAAAAGTTTTCAGGAATACAAAGACTTAAACGGGCTCAGCACAGGCTTGTAAGCGCGCGGTTGATGCAAAGATGATGTTAAAGTTGCTGCAGTAGCAGAAGCATTTGGCATCAGATTCTGCATCCCTCTAGATTTTTGAACTGGTTAAGACGCATATGCGATTTTACAAGGGGCACTAAAGAAAATCTTTCTTTATGCACTGCCAATTTTATCTAGCGATTCTGTTGTCTGTCTGTTGTTCTGATGCTACATACGCGGTTAGTGGACATTTCTCTTGTGTATGATGTTGTTACTAAACCCCGATACTGGCTAGATACATTCTTAACCCAGTATAAAAAGTAAAAACGGTTACTTTATTTATGAAAAATGTTATAAACGCCATTACAGAAAATTAAAACAGCGAGGACACTCTCTGGAAAACATTACAGTTCTAAATCAGGATATGAAGTCCTTTAAAGGTAATTTTGTTATTGTTTACTGAAGAACATCAAATCCTTTTCAAGAGAGTATCAGAAGCGTTTTTTAATCCAAAATTGAGAAGGTTGACTGTGTAATAAATGGCAGGTCATGATCGGTCCGTTATTCAGGGCGCGGGCTTTTACCTACACCGACACTTTCGATGATACTATAGAAAGTTGTTCGCTCGGAGGTTAGGCAAAGACGATCCTGCAGATTGATCGGGTATGTATAAACTTCGTCTTTATGATGTAAGGGACTCGATTGACTATTTAATAATACATATATGGGCTGTGGCTGGATTTTAAGATCAACATTTGACAAAACAGGACTGCTTTGAAGAGGAGAATGGATAGGGTAGGCAAGATGTATAATAATAAAATATTCACAAGAAAGCAGACGGAGACGCTACAAATAAAATGGCACATTTTTATGCGTTTGTGACTGCCTAGTTAAAATTGAAGGAATAACAGGCTAAAAGATGCTGTCATTTAAAATGCAGAGAAATATTCTAATTTAAAACAGAGGTTAGCTTGAAGTTTCTACCCATAGATCCGATCCAATTGTTCTCTTATCTGCGGGATCTATTGGGCTTGTGGCGAAAACTGTCATTTTGTACTTGGATTTGTTTCAAACAATATACTGGTTTCATTACGAGCACATTGTTATAGTCTGCCACAACCATTTAGCAAACAAGTCTTACACATGGATAGGAAGTTTATTTTGAAGACGAGAATACTATTTTTAGTTGATCCTAGCGACAAGCTAACGACTGTTTTTTAGAATATTTTCTTTCAGACATTTGAGGGAACTGAAACGCTGTTTATTATTGTATTGGGACTGTTCGGCACTGAACGTGACATTGTTAAAAAACGAATAAGCTCTGTCAAAGCTTGCCCTTTAGCGGCGCTCATGCCCTAGTTTCTGTGTGGCTCTTAAAAATCAAAATACACATGCTGTCTTAAAAGACTTTAGCATCGCTGTTAAAAATTCAGTTGTATTATTATCTATAAGGACAAAGTTTGTTTGAAGAATTGTTTATGTGAAAATTATATAATAAGGACAAAGATGAGCTAAAAAAATAAAAGTGCAGTTAGTAATATTTCTAAACTCGCATAAGCTATGCTTACGAGACTGAACCCCCCAGTTCTATAAGTTTGTTTATTGTAGATTGATTTATTATTGATTGCTTATAACTTATTTTGTATTACTTATAATTTAATATGTAAAAAGAATGGATCGAGGGCCAGAACAAAAGGGAGCTAGCTCCTAAATGCTACGGCAGTAGAGCTAAAGACCTAGGAGCACTAACCTGAGTTTGATCTAATAGGTGTGCCAGGTAATGTATTGGATTTGAAGTACACAGATGACGGGGTTTTCTAAACGAACAGAATTGAAGACAAAAAACGGCAGCTGCATTCCTGCACTTGAGAAGATAAGAAATTTAAGAGCAAACGATTTTGGCTGAAAGTGAATACAAACTTCATAAAAGTGTGATGCTGGGGCGTTTGCTTCTTGAAATTGACTGGAATTTTAAAGTTTTGAACTACGTAAGCCTCAATGTTTACTATGATAAGATCAACAATTTTAGAAAAGTCTTAATAATGTAGGGCCTATTCTTGTTAGCCTTGTCCAGGAATTACACAACAGAAAAAGCAGGATTGAAATAACTAGCGAGGTTCTGAATATGTGGCTACAGAGAAAGAAGAAGAAGGAAGAAAAAAAGAAAACTACATTTAAAAATTTATAAAACTAGAATATAAACAAGTAAACTGACAACACATAACAAACGAATTATCAAAACTTACCCCACTATCAGAATTTAAATAACAACCATGATCTAATAAAAACCAAACCAAACAAAAAAAAAAAAAAATTAGAAAAACAAACTCTAGCACAAATAAATAAAATAACCACAAAACACTCGATAGAAAATCAGCAAATAAGCAAATACAACAATCAAAACCATAACCACAAGCCCTAACAAAACCACAACAACAAATCCCATCTCAGCACCTAGTCCTTAGCTGAAGTTGGGGGCGCGACACTGGGGCGCGCAAGGCGACACTGTAGGCTTTTAGAATTTTACACCTCATAACGCTAGACATCTCTACCTAGGCTATATGACGATGATTTTTCTCGCTTATTTTTTACTCCGAGGGAGGAGCGATCATAGTTTGCCAGATACTTGCGTTTAGTAGGACGGCATACAAATAAAGGCTGATAAATCTGGGATGGGCTCATAAGCTCGTTATTGTTTATTACTAATAACGGAGAATGAAATTACTCCCTTGCATCATCTGACCAAGGTTACTTATGTGTTGACAAAGAAAAACTAAACTGTACATTGACTTTATTCTTCATTTAATATGTGATTTTTATTGCATTTTACTCTGTTTATGATAGTGATGCCAGATGGATTACTAAGAAGTTTTTTTAAAAAATTATATAAGATTAATTAAAAAAAATAATCGGATTACAAAAATGGAAGGCTTCAACAGTTTAGGTTAGAGCAAATAACTGATACTTCAAAGGAAATAGAAAGCGGTACTTGCGATAAGTATTGAGTTCCCATGAGAAAAAAATATGCTAAAGTCTTTAAATTCTCTGGTCCTTTTGTAATTACTGGCTCATCAGCTTAGCTAGCGTAAATGCTGGGTACTGTGGTGTTGCCTCCTTTAGATCACTGGGGCTGGGCGCCGGGCCTCTTTAGCATTAGGAGGCTTGGTCTTGGTTTAGGCTCGCCATGTCTATGATGGTTAAGCGCTGTTTGTAAAAAAAGTAATCCTTAAATTTACAAAAAGCACTACTGCCATGTTGCCATAGCTTCAGCAAAAACTTTGTTCTTGAGAATAAGATTATAGCAAATCATTCTGGGATGAAAAACATTACAGACGAAGAAATTTAAGCAGCTTATGGCTGACCGGCGGATGATTACAGTCGACAAAAAAACTTGAACTTCAAAAGGAGTGGAGACATGACTTTTACTTACGACAGGTAGACACTGATGCAAATTAAACAGAACATGAAAACCAAACACCATGCTCGGTGTTTTAACCCAAATAGACACAAATAGTTTAGCAATAAAAAATTAAATTATAAAGTTTAGCTAATACCTATTTTTTTGTTATAAAATCTCATGTGTTTTCGGCGGACAAACTTGCAGCTCTTCACGAACAAAGGACTTTTAGGGGCAGGCCGCTTTTAGATCCGTAGTGCAACCGCTAGAAGAAAGAGGTTCTCGCTAAATTGTACTACGGGATGGGGCTGTTCTTCTATTAAATTCATTCATCTTCATATAAGTCTACGCATCCTTCAGGTTCTGTGGCTCTAATTCTAACATTCGCCTCTGCCTCTCAGGAGCATACAAGTATCTTACTTTTAGTCCAAACGGCCACAGAGTTCTTTAGAGTCCCCCATGCGCCATCTTCAGCTACTGCTATTTTTTTAAACCTTGATTGCAGTTTACTGGTTAAGGCCTGTTGCTTTAAATTCTTCATTGTTCATGGCGCGGTATGACTGCCGGCAATCTCTATACCCATTCTGTGTTGCGCGTTCTGATATTCGTAGTGTTCTTCGTAGTGTCCATAATTTCTCGGTGATTTTGATAGGATAACAGGCGTTCAGCTAGATTCTTATTTTAATGTCATTTCTACTAGGGCTTGTGGTCCGTTGGTTGCTGGGATCCCTCTCTTAACTATACATGTTGTTTTAAAAACAGCTTGGTTTACTAGATACTTTAAACTCTTTTCCATCATCTAACTTGATAACATCCTAGGATACTGTAATGGGACTCGCATGTATATTTGTATGTAAAGCCCACAGCACAGCAGATGAGCTTTTATCCGTTATTGATTTCAGCGTATGTATCTCTGGAAGCCTTTGTCCAACAACCTGTCACGAGCATACTTAAATCTTTTTCTTCTCCTACTCTTTGTCATGTGGAAAGATAAAGCAAGTCCAATTGCGTTGGGGTGTCATTTGGAGAACTGAGTTACAAATCTAGGCCTTATTTGTCTTTTGGGGGAAGGGCAGACTATATGGCCAATTGCTTCTGTTTTGAAAGCAGTCTTTCGCATATGATTCAGAACTCTAGCACCTTTAATTAGTTTTTTCAATAGACGGTCTTTCCTTTCCATACCCCTTTAGGAGAATTATTTTTTGTACTTCGTATGTTCATATTTTATTGTATCTTTAATTGTTTTTAGATTCGAAATATGCGAGAAAGAGAGACTGCTCCCCCATAGCACCTTATAATAACAGCCTATCTCGGCTATTTTTTCTGTTCTCAGATAGTTCATAATAGTCAGACAGTTTGCGCGACGGCGATCGTTAGGAACACTTCTTTCCTGTTCATAAGTAATACTAATTCATTGGCGATCATCTACGTCTGTAAATGTGTGCTCTGCATGCTCCCTGTTCGCATAACTTTTTACTTAATTATGTCTAAGTGATGCAATTCGCCTTTTCTTCATAAGAATCCTCTTGCCTTAGCTAATCTTCATTTGCCTTGTTAGGCCGTTGCTCTCTCTTCATCGGACCGTATATTCTACTAATATATAATGCTGCAGACGAAGGCCAATGCATTAACTATAGTTCTCCTACCATCATAACTACTCCGCCATCTGTTTTATAAATTAATATTTTTTTGAATTCAATTTTTCTTTTGAACTAATATTTTCTGGCTATCCCCTCGTGTTAAAAGAATGTCTTTTGACGCTATACTGCGTAATTACATCTTTAACCTTAAAACCAACCCAATATCCTCAATGTCTAACCTTCATAGATACCTGCCTCGGCTCATTTTAAACATGTTTTTTGCTATACACGCTATAGCCTATCACTAGGCGCCTAATTAAGCTGAATGGTAAATCGTATTGATAATCTTTTTTTTCAACCATCTTTTTATTAACTAAAAAATAATTAAAGTATTTCATAATACGATTAGGTCTGTCTATGTGCTTTTTATTCTAATAATCTTTTGTTGTTAAGCTAAAAATAAAGTTGCAACTAGTTTTGGCGGAATCTTCTACTTTCCCATTGTGGGCGGTTTTATCCTAGCAACATTTTGCAAGGGCTTGAATTAAACTTTAACAACCAACGTTTGGAACTGCATACTATCTAACGTTTAAACTCATGGTTTTATAATGTATTATATTTTTTTTTATTGTTTGTGTTAAATGGATTGTGATGAACTATATTACAAGTGTGAGGAGCATAGCAGACTACTCTGTAGACCCACTGTCATAGAAAGATTTTACTCTTCTGGTGCTTGTGGAAATAACTAACAGTATTAAGGCACTGAACTTAGTATTGTGCAGTATTCAACAATTGGTTCTACTCAGGAGTGAGAAGTACTACGCTGGTACGATGCACTACTTGGGTCAAATATGTTTTGATCGGTGGGAAAATACAATTGATTAGTCTATTTGCCTATAGTTATGTAAGTATCAGATGGCGCCGGGTTGATTCAGAGAGAATTTAAATATGACTTATCGGACACGATCTCGGTTTTAAAACAGTCAACTAGAAAAACCTTTCTCGGAATGTGACAATTGATATTACAGATTTGGGACGATGTATGCCCATTCATCATGGGTATTAATTTCTTTTAATCTTATTACATTTTGTTCATATTAAATTTATCGTCAGTAAAATAAAAAATGTGCGATCAGGACCGAGAAGACGCACAGGACAGTCCGCAGGAGCAGAATGTACCTCAACGTGAATTTGTACCACTAGTGAGTAATGTTTACAAGTCTAATAAGTCCAGGTCGTGTTGAGAATGTGGCGGTAAATAGCTGAATGGAACAGACTGCATAAGCAAACCAATCAGTTAAAACTAAAATTATTTGATAGTTATACTACATCGCCACCAGCACAACATTCCCCAATTAACTAAATACACCAATCACAAAAACAAAACGATAAGATTGTAGTATTATGTATTTGCGGCTGTTGTTGGTGGGGGGTCTTTTAGCTTACATATGGCTTTATCGCCCATAATTTGAGCATAAGTCACAAACCCCCACCAAAACCAGTGTTAAAAGTAGAAGAACCAGATTCTGCAAAAAAAGTGCAATCTCCTGTTGTAGACCCATTTTTATGGAATAGTTTTTAAGAAAACTGGTTATAAATGTCACAAGTAAGAACTTGATAAAGTACAGTTAAAGTTTGTTATAGAAATTACTTTTTAGTTAAGTGCAAGTCAATTACAAGGTTTAAGGGCTAAGTAAATTATAAGTTCTTGTCAAGTACTAGTTAGGTTATATATAATAAAGTTCTTTTTGGTTATATAATGTTAAGTTCATTGTTAGGTTATTAAATATAGTTCTTGTTAGGTTATTAATAAGTTCTTGGTAAGTCACGCAAGTTGTCTTTAAAGTTATCACCCTATGTCTCTAACAGCTTATGGACATCAACTCAGATTGTCGTATGTTCTCTTGTTATTGTTTGAGACTGTGATTTCTTGTTACACTGCAGTTGTGTTTACTTGATGAAGAGTTGAGCCGCAGATTAACATTGCGTTGTGATGAATTACTTCTGTTTTCAAAGGAGAGCTTGCTTGTAGTTTTCGGTCGATTTATTTTTTTTGACAAACTTCTTTATTACTTATGCCTTTTTGCCTTCTTCATTACAGAAGTCTGGCGAGCAACGCTATACATCTTCGACCGCTAACCAACATTATTCTTGTTTAACTGTTCCATTAAGTTCATCCTCATCTTCCAAGTACTTTATTGTGGTACAGTTGATGATATAGGAACTGTCATTTGGCGTTAGTCAGCATTGTGTCGTTCAAATACCATCGTTCACTTAGCTTTTCAAGTTTCTAAGGCTCCTTTTAGATGGCTTCTGTGGGACGTCTAGATTAAATAGAGTCCAGGTCTGTGTCAATGGACATTTGTTCTGGGATAACTGAGGTTTTAAGGTAGTGTAGCTAGAATATTCTAACAATAATAACTTTGACAGCTCTAAATACAGTAAAGCGATAAACACCGCTTGTCCATACTGACACATCATTTTTATTCATCATTCAAATGCAACTAGGACTGTCGTTAAATCTTCTAAAGTCTTGACTAGTTAGGTTTAGAGGCAAACTTTAATGCTTGGTTTTCTTTTGGTAACTAATTTGAATCTTTTCGTTTATGTGGATTTTCCATTGTGTTTGCAAAAACAGATGTGTTCATCAGTTTAACGAAGTCTTTTTCTGAAGCGTCAGTGGCTTGGGTTCTAAGTCAGGTTTCTTCTTGATGTCTTGGTCTCATAAAAAGGCTCTTGGTAAATAAGCAATGATTCTATGTACACTCATGTCTAGTTTCAGTCCGTTGTCTTAGGTTAAAACTGTAGAGTCTGTATAATGGCACAATATATTGTTTGTGACGTAAGATTGAGTGAACAAGTTTAGTCGGTTCGATAGGACTTATCTTTATCTTTCTCGCGGCCAGCAGGATAATCGTTGTGGAGGTCATGCAGTTAATGAGATATTCTAAGTCTACTTCTAAAATAAAAACCCATTATGTTGATTCAACGCCAAACTGTCCATCACTTTAATGCCCTTAAATATTTATTTGTACCTTTGACCCTGTGTCATCATGAAGTTACGTATGGACAGTGGTGCTGGATCATAGAGCCACCATTCAGATTGTTGGCGTCTAGTACATTAGAATAGTTGGTTGGTTTAGTTGAGTCATAATCACTCTAAATTCTTGGTGTGGCTTTGCAGAAGATGGGTGGCCATGCTAATACCTACCCTTCAGCCGTCTTCAATCATCTGATGTGTGGGTAGATCAGAAATTAAAGTCATTCTGAATGTTTGTTGACTTTAACGAAATGCGTCCCAAGAAAGCATGGGGCAGGATGTAATGTCGATGCGTCTAAGCTGTCATGCTTTCATAGCATGTAGTCCTTGTAATCATGAAAGACGTATGCCTATAAACACACAGTCAGTCCAATATATATTGATCGTGCTAATCGCCCTGCTTTCACAGTGTAATTCTGTCCAGGGCTTTCAGAGCGTATCTCATATTCAGCCAATCAGTTTGTCGTTTGACCTTTAGACTAGTAAAAAGAAGGCGCCTTTAGTGGAATGTGAGTCTTCGTCAAACTATCCCTCGAGTTCATGTATTATATAGGGTTAGAAGCCTTACGCACAAAAGTCTGGATCAATATTTTTTTTTTTTGTTTTTTTACCTTTTTTTAATTTTGCATTCCAATCTGTAATAAATTCTCAGGAAGACAAAGTGTACTTAAACGAAACTACTTAAAGCATTTAATCACACCCAAACAATGTGAATTCACAAAATTCTATGCAACATTATTTCTAATACGACAGAGAGAAAGAGAGAGCGGAGTGTGACGAGACGAGAGTGAAGAGGAGAGAGAGAGATTGAGGAGAGCCCTGAAGATGTTGAGAGAGAGAGCGAGATGGACGAGATGAGGAGCAGACTTGAGACGTGGAGGAGAGAGAGGATGTGTGAGACAGGACGAGAGCAGAGGAGTGGTGGATGTATCAAGAAAAAATCATGCTGACACGGGATGTTTTTCACATTTTTATGTTTGGCAAAATATCTGAAATCAGGCATCTAATAATGCACAAAAAAAGTGTTCATTTAACACTTCATCTGACACTTTTAAATCTATTAGTGCAACTTGTGTTTGAAAGAAAAAGAAAGAGAAAAGGGTATTATAAAATGTTAAACTGCTATCACATCAATGGTCTGTATATGCCGCTCACATCTGGTTCAAAAAATCGGAATGGTTTAATTTCAACATACTGCATGATGTTCTCAATTTTGTATATAATTTTAATTTGTTTATGAATGTACTTGTATTTGTGGCCAGGGCGTTGTTTATTTTACAAAACGTATATGTAATACTTCGCAAATAGTATTTTTAAAAGTAAAAGGTCGGTTGTCACCCCACAAATCGTATTGTCCATAGCCAAATCAGTTCGAGTAATTATGTCAAAAGGACATTTTCAGCATTCAAACCATTTTTCTTTCAGTAAGCCATGTGAGCATTCCAAAAAAACTTGTACATTGGTGGACATTTCCATAACTTTCTTTCTTTGGTCAATGTTTTTTTGGATGTGTGCAAAAATACTGTTATTACTTTAAACCAATTTCCAAATCTCTTTAAAAAATCATTTGTGCATAAATACCTGTGTAATATTTTCAGTGAAACACCTGCAGCCTTACAATCACGCTTACCTTATGCGTCGCTGCAAAAAAAACAGGAATCTCAATCATTTGAATCAAACAATTTCTTGTCCCATTTATCACTACATTTTGCTTAGGTTTATTCGCAATGATGATACTCATAATACTAACTGGGAGCCTTTATTTTAGCGAAAAGATGTTTATTGCATCTATGATGAGTTTATGGATTGTCGTTTTTTATTAGTGATACCTAGGGACGTTTTTTTATAGTCCATTTATAGTCGATTTAATAGAAAGAATACAGTGACTAAAATCAATATTGACATTTTATTTTTTCTGTAAAAAAGTGCACTGCGGCAAAAACCTTTCCTTTGTTCATCAAAAAAGTGGGCGAGAGCAGTTGATAATCTTTGCTGCTTAGTTTTTTCGATACAATGCTACTTCTATCGATTTGAAATCGCTTTTACTGCATTAATGGTTCGCAAGAAGTTCAGGTGGAGCTTTTGGGGGGGGAAACACTTGTAATAAATACTTTTTACGCTCAACGACTTCAGCCAAAACCTGTTATACTTAGTGAATTTGGAAACGATTTCTGCCGACCTTATTTTTTTCATAATGCGACACTTAGGAAAGTTAAACACAGATTATTGCGCCATCTATGAGGTGACATCTCAGCTTTACGTTCCAGGACTGCTTCAGAGATAAAACAAAAGTTTTTAGTTCTGGAAGACCAATGCCACTTCTTTTGATACTTTTTCATTGTGCAGTTTTTTTCGGTGTAATCTGATCTGTTTCTTATTCAAAAACAAATTTTTAACATGTGCCTGTTGACATGTTTGTAAAAATATGTTGGTGGGTTTGGTATAATAGTAACCAGATGGTGTGTCACTTTGAGAGGATAAGAGATTTTATTATTGCTTCCATTCCGAGGTGGTTGTTAACTGTCGTTTTACACATTATTTTGATTAAGTGTTTGGGACATCTGCCTAGTCTCTTACGAGTAATTTATATCTACTCATTCTTCAGGTTCATTAGTGAAACCACATTACCTAAAACTTCCGGATTTTAGATGGATTCCTTTTCCATACATAAGTGTTCCATATAACAGATTTCAGAATTTTTTCTCACTTTACCAGCCAACTCGTACATTAGTTTTTCTACATTCATATGAAGCTGACACAGTACCAAATCCTATCAATGAACATTCTATACGTTTTTCAAAAGAACTCCAATCTCCTGTCAAGTAAGAATTTCTGTTCATCAGGTACTGAGAAATCTGTTGTTTCAACATTGTTTGACTGAGATCCCATGGATATTGGAATTCTGTTCTGAACAATACTAAGCCAATATTTCTACGCATAACACATATTTATACGGAGACAGAGGGTCTCCTTGTCTGCTGCCTCTTTTATTTTTTTAACCAGTCCGATAACCTGACCATTTACAATTACACATGTTTTACATATATTTATAAAAACGTACCAATCCATCTACATTTTCATTTGAAAACCCAAATGCTTTCAGTTACTTATAAAACAAAAAGTTCCATTTTCATTGAATCGAAAGCCTTTCAATATTATATTCGAACCAATCGGGTAGATTATGTTTGTCTAGATAAGCATTCATGTACATATATCAATCTTAAATTATCTCCAATATATTCTTTTTTGATTTAAACCCTGTTTGAGTCTTATTCAATTATATTTTGGTAGAAATTGCTTTAACGATTTGCTGTACAGGACGATCCTATTTATAAATACATTTAAAAGTTGAGATGTGTCTCAGTTTTTTTATGTATTGCTTGGTTTATCACCTTTAGGGTTAGAAGTAGAAGTTATAGTAGTGTCCTTCTCTTTTACACAAGATAGCTCTCCTTTTCTGAAACTCGCATTAAGTGATCTTATCAACAAATCCCAACTATTTCATTTCCAAATACTTTAAAGAATTCTGAACTAAAAGCCGGTCTGTGCCTGGACTTTTATTATTTGTCATTTTACTCAGAAACATACGTAGCTTCTTCCTAAAGTTATTTCTCCCTCTAATCTTTCTGCGTCACTGTTTTCGTTTTACTAAAGGGATTTCATTCACTAAAGTTTCTAATCTCACAGTCATCTACGCTGATTCTGCATATAATGATCTTATAATCGTCCTGCACTTCTTGGATGATATCTTTCTGTTCTATTCAAAATTTTATCTGCTGATCTATGAGTCTAGCCATGTTTTTACGCTTACATAGGTGTCGATTTTCTAAATTGCAAAAATATTTACTAACTTTCTCCCATCAGCTAACCCATCTTGCCCTGGGTCCTCTAATTAATACCCCTTCCATTCGTTTTTCACGAATAATGTCTTAATTGTTCTTTCTTCATTTCCATTATTAATATGTCTTCTCCCGTTGCTTTTCAACTTTCTCAGTTTTCGGGCATATCCTCTTCTAGCTGCCTCTCCTTCATCTGCCAATTTCTTTTTTCCTTCTTGTTGCATATGCTATTTGTTTTTATCTAAGTTTCTTCAGCGTAGAAAATCGAGAAGACATCATCTGGGACCTGAAAGCTGTGTATTTTTCATCAGTGTCTTTTTAAACCGCATTTACTGTATATTCTATTCCTTTGATCTTTTTCAATCTACATATTTTTTTTCATGCATATATTCTTTATCTTGTAAAAGGGATTCATTCAAATTTCCAGGAAGGTATTTTTGCTTGTGAAAGTTTCTTTACATTTAAGCTTTGTGAAAATTGCAGAATGATCGCGTTCTATATCCACATTCAATATCTGCGTCTTTACAATGAAACAACTGAATCTGAATGTGGAATAAAATATAACCGGCCTCTGTTGAAAGGGGTTGGCTCTTCATCCATGTGTAACGGGACATCCGGTGTTTAAATCGTTCTCCAGATGTCATTAAGCTCTAAGTCTTTCAATCCATGTTTTCTACAAATTCTTTCGCTTTGGGATTGGTTACCATGTTTGTCATTATAGTATCCTTCTCAGGCTGCAGTACCAGATTAAATTCCCGGCCATTACTATATTTTCAACGTTTCTGTCATTAATCTTCTTGTTTTAGGTTATCATAGAATTCCGGATCATCGTCTTGTTTGGTCCATGAATATTGACGAAAGGAATGTTGTTATTTGAATTTCGCTTAGTAACTTTTATATAATTTCCAGAATTATCTTTAATGACTCTTTTGATTTTAAACTCATATTTGTTTTTTAAAACAAAATTGCGTCACCTCTTGTATTTGATGCATAACTTTGATAAAAAATATCCCTGTGAGCCCCATTCAGCTAAAAATACAATTGCTCCATGTTTTTCTCATAATGCAGTATCTTGCAAAAAAATAGACTGAATGTTTTTTTGTTTCTCAAATAATGAAGGACATCACGGCGTTTCTGTGAATTTTTGAGGCCCTGCAATTTACTGAAATAACAGATTTATTGCTATCATAATTTATACTAATGTTTGAAATGTAATAATTAAAAACATTACACTCTCTTTCTAAAAACATCCCGTTTCATATCTTTTAGTCATATACATTGAAATCCATAGAATTTAAATATATCCACCTTAAAGAAAGCAACAGATTTGTAATAGACAAAAAATCTTAATGGACAATGAAAAAGAAAAATACTATTTATAAGCACAATTCAAACCTTAAATATGCCAATAAAAGACAATGAAATAGATCAATATGCAGCCAGTTCATTTGAAGCCAAAAAGGAGTAGTGTTGCATTAAATAGACACAAAAAGAATATTAGATAGCAGAGTGATCTTTGCCTGCCAAGCAAAATATACAAAACAGTGTCACTATTATAAACATTCCAGATACTGTGCCAGCGTACGAAACAGTTAAATGTTTGTACTCGTGTAACATACTTTCGTTGTGCGCACGCACTTAAGGGGTCTGCGAGCATGTGTTTCCAACTAACTATGGTTACAAAGAATTAACAACACAAACAAAAACAAGAAAAACAAACAAACAAAAAAAAAAAAGGGCGGGGGGGGAGGAGGGGGGGAAGGGGTGGCATCTGATTCACATTTATTTTCAATCACAGATGCTTCAACGGAATTTACATGAAGAAAAGGAACGAAAACTTCAATCGCAGAAGGCACAGACGAGAGAGAGAAGAGAGAGAGAAGGATGAGAGAGAGTGAGAGGAGAGAGAGAGAGAGAGAATAAGTCTGTGATTCGTAGGATATGATGTGAGAGAGTTGAAGATGAGAGATGAGTGAGAGAGATGAGAGAAGTATTCATGTTTTAGATGAGTGTCATATATCATTTACTGTACTGTTAGATCGTGGTTTACACAATTAAGTGACAACTTTACATCCGAAGAGACACCCAAACACCGGCAAAATGGACCAGGACCAAAATTTTACACACATAACACACACAACAACAACAACAACAACATCAACCACACACACTCACACACCACACCACACAACACACACTCACACACACACACACACCACAAACACTTAAAGAAACTTAGAATTTCTGTCACACTTGCAATTAAAACAACAAAAAAAAAAACAACAAAAAAACAAAAAAAAAACATAAAAAAAAATAACGAATGAATCCCAGTGTAGTGAGCGCGTGTTGCGGCGTTGCGCGCGCGCGTCTGAAGCCCGCATCAGTTTGTGTGGAATGCAAACATGCTGTATGAAAAAGATGAAAAAAGACACAGTGTTCGGCAATCTCGCTGTTGTCCATCCCATTTCTCTGTCGTTATGTTTCCATAAACATACACTTCATACATAATGTATACATGTCAAGGGAGACAAACACTTCTTCACACACACACACACACTCACCACTCAACACACACCCACACACACACACACAACATAGATATATATACACATATATACTCACACATATATATACATATACACACACACATTTATATACAATATATTATACACATTAGTATACATATATATTATATATAGATATATATACTTATACATTCGATACACATACATTTTACACACATACACATCATATTATTATATTGTGTCAAACATATACATACTCACACACCACACACACACACACACCACACACACA
The DNA here is from genome assembly GCA_018398815.1 of Conus ventricosus. Classification (NCBI taxonomy): domain Eukaryota; kingdom Metazoa; phylum Mollusca; class Gastropoda; order Neogastropoda; family Conidae; genus Conus; species Conus ventricosus. The sequence continues at coordinate 20,024,817 of CM031599.1, read as the reverse complement.
CACACCAACCACACACACACACAACACACACGCGCGCGCACACTCACGCACAAACAACACACACACACACACACACACACACAAGAGAAGAAAAATCAGCCATAAATTTTAACCATATCAGAAAAGTAGAGAGATGAGGGGGGGCGAGAGAGAGAGAGAGAGAGAGAGAGAGATGGTGAGAGAGGAGAGAGAGGAGAGAGAGAGAGAGAGAGAGATGAGAGAGAATAATAACAGACGATATACACAAAAATAGCATTTCGACATGGACTACTAAATCATCACAAAAATCAGTTACTCCAAAAATTACCACTTGATGACAACATGCTAATAATGAATACAAAAAAAAAAAAAAAAAAAAGAAAAAGTTTCACGCATGAAAATACAATACTAAAACTCTTACCTGTCAAAGTTACCACCAAACCAACAGAGAAGATGCTGTTTACAGAGCTAGCGTTATCAATTGTAGGGGAAAAAAGGAGTACAGGAGGTAGGTGGGATGGGAGGGAGGTAGTGGCCGGGGGGTACATAAAAGAAGCGAGATAGATGGGAGAAGGGGTGGGATGAGTGGAATGAGCGTGAAGTAGCAAAGAGAAGAGAGGGAGGGAGGGAGAGAGAGCTGAGAGAGAGAGAGAGAGAGAGAGGAGAGAGATGAGGAGAGAGAGAGAGAGAGAAGAGAGGAGATGAGAGAGAGAGAGAGGAGGAGAGAGAGGAAAGCAGAGGACCAGGGGAGAGAGGGCAGGGTTGAAGGGAAGAAGTGAATCATAACTAACCAACAATAACAAACGCCTTTCCCTGTCACATGCAAAATCTTAATGATTCATTGACCGACATATTTCACTCACACCTGCGTGTGTATGTGCACGCGCGCGTGCGCGCGCGGCAACATCATCAAACACGCACATGTGTTATATGTGTGTGTTCCCAATTTTATCACAGTCCCAGTCTCAATTGTTGTTATTAAACACATTCGTCACACACACACACAGACACACCCAAGCGAAATCACCAAACCGTCCAGAACATCAAAAAATTACGTGGAAAAAAGCGAAATACAGAAAAAAGCAGCTCTCGCTCATAGCGAGAAGGGCTTTTCTCAATGATATTCTAAGCACAACTGACCATTTCCATGAGATGATTACCAAGAGTAGAGATGATAGATGAGAGAGACAGACAGAGACAAAGAGCGACCTGAAAAGGGTACATAGGTTCATAATTTTACCTATCTGACTGATGTAATCAAAGGTAATTTAAAATGTTTTGATGACATAGTCTAAATAACATATTTACAGCTGGAAAAAGACACAAACCAATGACCAAAGTTTCCACTATGAATGCATAAGTTTGCCTTAAATTTAGAAACATACTTCAGAAAGATACAACAACAAACAACAAAAAAACTTTGTTCGGGACACGTCTGGAAAAACCTTTTTAAAATTTTAAATAAAAAAAAACAAAAAAATGAAAACCGAAAAAACAACACACACCACACACCACACAAACACACAACACACACACACACACACCACACACACACCACACACCACCAAAATCTGATCAAGTCAGTGTGCATGTGTTGCGTGCGTGTTTGTGCATGTCGAGCTCGTGTGTTTTTCAAAACTTTGGTAGAAGACTTGGCTCTAATCAGAATCCTGTCAAAAGTACAGACACATACCTATCTGTTGGCAAACACCCAGCAGTGAAACAAGTCACCGATGGAAAATACATCATAAACAGATGAGTTAACAAGATTTAAACCAACCTCAGATTAGAGGAATCAAAAGGACTCATCTTCTAGTGTCACAGACAACTTAAAGTGTTACTTACACTTATCTAGGTAAAGACATACAATTGAGAATGGTGGGTTGGGAAGGAATATTCTTCTAAGAGTCACCCCTTAAAGATATACAGTGGTTGATTTCTGCCACCTCCCCCCCTCCCCCACTATGCATCATCTATAAGAATGTACTGACCAAACTACTGGCGCCCAAGGTACATCAAAAATACTACTAACTCATACTCTATGCTGACAATATGTGGTATGTGTAGTGCTGCTTATGTGGCACGCGCATCGGTGTGCATGTGTTGTCTGCGTACGCGTGTGTATTTTGTAGTGTCTAGCGCCAGAGAAGAGAGAGAGAGAGAGAGAGAGAGACGGAGAGAGAGATGCAGAGGAGACCGACGAGAGAGAGAGAAGAGAAGAGAGAGAGTGGAGAGAGTGTCGAGATGAGTGAGATGTCTATCTGTCCATCTGTTTGGTCAGATCTTTGGGTTTTTTTAAGGATTCATTTTTGGTTGTATTGTTGATTGAGTTCCTGTACCTACTGTCAGTCGCGTCGTAACACCATTCTTCAGCTAAGCGATCAGTTTTCCGTTGGTGACCAGGCTGTCATTATTGAAGAATGGCTTTGGCTGACTTGCTTTAAAAGTTTTTAGATCGCCATGGTCAAGTTCCTCGTTGCTGTTATGACAGTTTGTTTCAGTTTATTTCTATGTGTTAACTTCAGACTTTTTATTGCCTGGAGATTAAAACGAAGAGATGAATGGGCTCTGGGTTTGCTGTGGTCCCGCCCACCGTCGTTACCTCGTCTCCCTGCACGTGAGCGATCTCGATGTCATCAGAAACGCACAGTCTCACCCTTTTTCTGGATGAAACGAGTCCCCCCCCACACATTGCTGAATGCAGTCTGTCACCGTCTACCGTTACAGGAACGCGCTGTCCTCTTTGATCCCGTGCACCCCTCGTTCACACGACCGTGCTGCTCCTTGTCGTTCTGGGCTACCGTCGGTCTCGATTCTCCTCTGGATTGTTTCAGTGGGGAGTCGCTAGCGACGTGTTAGACCGTCTTCAGCTTGCTCTTTTCACAATCCTCCACCAGCCTGTCCTTATCTATGCTGAAGTTCAACAGTGTACCATCCATAATGTCCTCTCTATAGGGTCCAAAGTGTCCGAGATTTTGGATATCTCTTCTCGGTGCGCTTGGATTGATCATGCCTTCATTACACACGAACGTAACTTTTCCTTTTTACATTCTAAGTTTGCTTCAAGTTCCTCCATGTCTAAACTGCAGTCTGGGCTCAGCTCTGTCTTCTGTGTTGTCGGTTTCCTGCTCTTGCTATCAGGATGGGCAGGATTCTTCTGTTGGACTAGCACAGCTATCTGCGGATGTAGAGGGACTTTTCCAAATTTTAATTGAGGACGGCTTTACGCTTGTAACTATTCTCTTTGGTTGTGAAATATTTTGAAACTGATGAACTCATTGCTAGTCCAAAGAATAACACAGCAAGTATTTAAAAATCCGTGTTATGTACGGTGTGCTTTCGCGTAAATATTATCTTGAAACTTTCATCAAAAACTTATCAACAGTAACACCAAATGGCACACTTGAATAGAAAAATTACACACAGGCATACTTGACAGTCATTCAAATAAAAGTTTCAAAAACACTGCCATTATCTCCCGTCACAAATCACCGTCACAGAAGGACACATCCACTCCCAAGGCTTGCTGCACTTGGCTACATAGTGAGGCGAAGTTCACAGGGAGAGGCGAGCGACATACACACGTCCGCCTCGTCGACGGCCATGCGTGAACACTCAGATGGATCAAAATATTGTTAGTATTGGTATGTTCTTGTACGATCCTGCTAACTTATCTAAACTCACCATCACATGTTGGGCCAGAGTCATAGAAAGTGAATAATCAGTCAGAAGTAAAGTCATTGTACTTTTCTGAACAACGAATGTGCAATGCAGGTAACCCTCTTATATTCAGTAAGTCACTGCTTGCATGATAAAATGAGAATCGTAACCTCGAAGGTTATGAAAGAAGAAGATAGGCTGTTTCCTGTCTTTAGGGACCAACCTTAAGCTGAAGAGATTACATTTGTTAGACTGCGCAGATCCCCTACATAAAACTTCCGCTATCTGTGCTTCGTGGTCTTCACTGTGTCACTAATATATTCTTGTTACTTAATTATACAACAGTGTGTAGATGGAGTCATAACGTTCTTGGTTTCTTCTGGAGGTCATAAATCAATGTCTGGAAAGATTTAGTAGTGGATTATTGATTGCGAACTTGTTTCATCTGCCTCTAAAATTTTACTAGCTGCATTGGGGCTTCTATAAATCTCTGGTGTCGTGTGTTGACCATCTGACATTAACAACAATAAGCGCATAGAACAGTTCTGTATGGGGGGTTAATAAGGTTGTTTTTTGTTCTTGCTGTTTTGTCCATAGTAATGTGGCTAAGATTGATTCACGTCAGCTTATAAACCGGTATGGGCTCATAGCAGTTTGGGTAAATTTTTAAAACTAACTTTAGAACCCTGGTTTACGTGTGAGGAGGTTTGGTTTCACAGGTTACAAAACTTTTACAATGTGTTCTATGAATGGCAGCTGCTTCTTTAGGGGGGTGGGGATTTCTGAGCCAAACATCTTCTACAAAGCCCCTTGTTTGAAATAGTCTTTTGTGTATAAGCCATTAAGTCTGCTTATTGTTCTGATTATACATAATGACTCTTTGTACTATCTTCAAACAGGATCAAGTTACAGAGGGTTTGTCCAAGCGGTTCGCCTAAAGTAGGAGGCGTTTGGGAGAAAAACCTTAGAGGCGCTAGATTGTCTACTACAGACAATGTGTTGTCGTTTACTGTGATTGTTTGTTTTGACTCTTCAAACTGAGATTTTACTTCTATACTTACTGGGAAGGTTATGTTATCAAAGTTCAGCTCTTGTTTGTATGCTTTCATAATTGGAAACTATGTTTGCATGATTTTTGACAGGATGTAAATGGCCTAAAACACACCTCATAAAACACCTGTTGGTCAGAATTATGTATGTTTAAGACTGGCAGTTTTAACTATACTCTTTTGGGAGAGAAATGTAAGAATTGCCAACTATGGATAGAACTTTGTTTGCCTCAGTCTAATTTAAAGGACAGTCCGTCAGACCAGCCAGAACCCCTTAACTTTGCCTCCTCACTTGCATGATTTTAAACTGTGTAAGCATGTAGTCAGCCCAGTTAGAATTAAAGTCGGATAGTGATTACTTCTTTCTGCTTGTGAAACCCAGACTGCCATGTTAGTATTCATCATGGCGTTATATAATCAATCAGAACGGCCACAGCACTTTTACTGGCGGCTCCATCTAGAAGAGACTCTGGATTGGATTTTTAGAGTTAGCATGTTTGCCACACTTTCATGGAACATTTGTAGGGATGATTGTGTCCATGTCCGCCTCACTAAAATTTTGCTTATTTGTTGTCACTATGAATATTTTTCCCATGTTATATTAGTTTTCTGTCCCCGGTTTTACATGTGCGTCGTATTTTTTTAAAGCCAATATATTTACGTAAATCTAAAAATATAATGTACTATTAATGTATGTAAAACAAAGCTTTTTATTCTTCACCCAAGCGTTGCTACACTCAAGACATGTCAAACCTTACAATAACACCCGCTAATATTTTAGCTTTTCTGAATCACTACAGTCAAATGTTCATCCCACTTTGGTTGCTTCGTTAATAGTTACTATGATCTTTTATTTTTATTGTCTACATCATTCTCCACACCCACAATTCACTAAATCAATGATTTAACGCTTTCATGGTCTCGTTAAATAGTTCATTACAATTCTTTTATCAGATTCACTAAGTTTGGCAGCCATTTTAAATCTAAATAAATGAAAAATAATTGTAAATGCAGCTGTTATTCATTAGATCTCCTTTTCTAATTGTAAAAACTGTTCAGGTTTAAGGTAACTGGTACTCCTTCAAGAAATTCGTCAGAAACCATGCATGTCAGCATCTTCTGGGGCAAAATATTATCAAGTAAAATGGCAAAAAACTTTATAATTGGTTTAGGACCAAGACTCTGAGTTTTTACTAATGCTTACATTACGCTTTCTCGTATAGTTAATCTTTCAAAAAAGTTTGTTATAAATTCATCCAAAAATGGTCTTTAACTCTTCTTTATCATCTCCTGCACTAATCGCCCACACACATAATCATCAATTATTCTGTATAGCGTTATAACTACGCGGGGATTCAATTTTTTATACCCCAGATTAAAATCCTGTTAAAATTCAAAATTAAGTATGTAAGACGATCCTCTTCAGTGAGCCATTTTGCTGTTGTTAGTCGTTAAAATTTATCTTCATTTAAAGAAACTAGTTACTCTTTGGGGCCAGTAGAAACAGTTAGATTAGCATCTTCAGAAGCTTTATAATCAAATAAAATGGCAATAAATTTTATAATTGGTTGGGGCCAGAATCGGGTATTTTACTTATTTTAGCCGCTTAACGCTTTCTCGCATGTCTATGCGATTAAAAAAGATCAGTAATATTCTTTCACTAACCTGTTCTCTTTATACTGATCGTATCGCTCCCTCTCCAATCCACTCATAAAGTATATTAATAGCTCTGTAGCTAGTTCGGTCTTCATTTTTAACCCCAAATTAAAATCATAAAATTAAAAAATTAATTAGTTTCTCTCTCCATCATTCACTCCACATCTCTCTCTCCCCTCATTCGGCTCCCACATCTCGGTCAGTCTGTCTGTTTACTTCTTTGCTGTCTGTCTGTCCCACCTCCCTTCTAGAACACGCACGCACGCACGAAAAGCGCACACACACACACAAAAAACAAACAACAAACAAACACAACAATAGATGGGGTGGCGCCTGCAGGGGAGTGTGAGAGTGGGCTTTTGATGAGTTGCACTTAACGACGTAAATTCTAGGGACAGCCACCGAAAGCACTTAGCAGAATCCTGAATCAGATTATCACAGAGATTGTTTCAGTTCTATTGGCGGCCACTGAATTGGCAGCCTTTGTAAGTGAAGCAGGGCGTGGGCGCAGCCTGGGCGGTCGGGAGATCGAAGGAAAAAACTACAACACGATCAATTGCTTGGCGGTTTTGAAAACGCTAGTCCACGTCATATGTTGTTTGTGGGCGTTCACTGAGAGAAGCGGGGTAAAGGTCAATCAGGCGAAAGCCTGCCTGGAATGACCCAGTTTTGTTGGATTCGCTTCTGGCAGTCAGGGTTAGTAAAAACTACCGCTGTGGAAGTGGAATCAATTACTCCTGCCTCGAGGTTCAAGACGCCTAGATTATCTTGCCAAGAATGCTTTAAAGTGTGGGTAGGTGGCATGTATTTTCAGAATGAGTGTTTTCGTTTTGTGTATAACTCATTGAAGAAATCGCGAGTTTGTGAAATTTTGGTTAGAATAAAATAAAATGAACAATTCAATTAGTCTTCTTGCAAGAGTTGGTTCAACAGCAATCTTCTTTCGATAGGACTCCAGTTTTTTGTTTTTGACTGTTTCAAAATTGTTCTTTGCTTTCTGAGCCAATGCCCTAAAAAAGAAGCCTGAGAATGAGATTTCTTTTCTCTATCTTTCACTGAGTAACAAGCTAGAGTGTAAGTCTGGGGTGGTCTATTTCTCTGAAAACTGTTTCAAAGGTTTTGGTTTCATCAATTGGCTCGGTAGGTAGCTTCACAAAGCTGTGTTTTCAAAATTATGTGTCAAAGATTTTCAACTGATAGTTCCGTTTTTTGTTGAGGAAACAAAAAACGAAATGCTTCCTGTTGGCTTTGAGCGAGGTGAGCAAGGGCTCGCCACTCAATTTATTTGTCAAAAACTTTGCCATGGCATCATGATTAAACAATGTATTTTTACACAAGATTGGTCTGTTGATCAGAAAGTTTTCCTTGCGAAGATAACAACTTTTCAGCCATTTCTTCAGTTAATAGTGGTCACTTCCAGCACTGAAGAAGCATTTGAAACATCACTTCCCTGACTCGACCTTATTTTTAACAACACAAGTTCTCTCTTCTAGTTCTGTGAAGAACCGCACTGCCACGCATCTCAATTGTGAAATGACGGCAAGCTCTACCTTGTTGATGCCTGGCCCCGAGGACTGATGTTCATACTTCCTTGCCATTGGTTAAGCGTTGTCGCAATGCGTCAGTTCGTTGTGGCGGGGCGCACGTGTATTGGCAATTTATCGATTTTTGCCGTGTCGTGCTAAACGAGTAACAAACGTTCAGAATGGCCCCGTCTTGGTAGAGCAGTTTGATGTCGGGGCAGTAAGTTATTGCAATTATCAATTTTGCGGTGTCAAGTATATACAACAGCTGCTGGGCCGCCTGTAGTAGAGCAGTCCAAACCATGATACATTTTTAGTGCTTTTTTTATGTCCCTGTAAGTGAAGGTTAAATATCTATGTTCACGATCACCAAATCTTATAGAGACGTTAGCCCCGTTTTAAAGAGTTGATTTCGTCATTATTTGGCAGTTTTGGCATGTTAATGTTTTGTTTAAATATAATAGGTGTTAATTTTAGCCAAACAAAAGACATGAGGATGGACGTGATTTAGATGTGAAAAAGGGGGGTTTCTCGTTTGCCATTGCAAAATAAACAAGGGTTGTCTTGAACATAGATAGTTACTTTCTCTTGCTCTCGTTTATGAAGCTTCGTGATGCACTAGGGCCCACACACTCGTTCACGAGCAGAACGCCTTGAACGTCAGCCACTTGACAGATTGTTAGCACCACCACACAGAAAAGTTGTCTCGTTCGTAGCTTTTTTTCTTGTATTGAGTCCGTGTTTCCTTCTGGAGAATATACTGCTTATCAGTACAGCCAAGTGGTTATTCAATCATCACTACACCAAACACTGCACTGCTTGAAAAATAAGTACTCGGTTTGAAAAATGCCACTCGTTTGGCTGTTTTGCCGACTCCACCTTCCAATTCGGTCGTTTCGTCCATGCTTTTGCAAGGTTGGTGTGCACGTTCTTCGAGCAGATTTGTTTTAGCTGAATTCTTTGGAAAACGGCTTCACGGCTTCAGGAGGCATTTCTGCAATTGCAACCACGACTACAGAGTTCTAGCTCTCCATGTTAACAGGATGTCTCGCCTCTCGCAGTAAAGATGAAAGACACGCTATGTTTCTTAGTACGGAGTTAACCAGTTATTCAAATTTGGTTACGGTATAGGGGAGGTAACAGCCTGATGGGGTTATGTGTGTGAACGGTCATAACCAGGGCCTTAAATTTCGGGGGGTTTTGTGAATCTAAGGGAACCAAACGAATACACCTTTTATCTATTTAGACCTTTTATTGCAAAAATACATATTTTTTCATGTAAAACAACGTTATGAATCCATT
>CM031599.1:20001638-20015548 GCA_018398815.1 Conus ventricosus | reverse complement strand
ATACAAGAAAGAAAAAAGGGCAACCAACCAATGTCAGGTAGGCAGTCAAGGTCTGAGCAGCGCATTGGGCTAATGCGTAGGTCAGACATCTGCTAAGTCGTAGCCACAAGACTCTCTTCTTCAATTCTCTCATCTTAGTTGTTTATTCATTTAACCCTCAACTTAAAACCATGCGCAGTGTGGTCTCAAAACTTAGCAGATGTGATGTTGTGTATATGGACAAGTCTGCATGCAGTGACGCCTTGATGAAACTGAAACTGAAACTGAACATATAAATTTGCCATGCTTGCACTAGTGAAAAATTTGGAACAAAATCTCACACACACACACGCACGCACGCACGCACGCACGCACGCACGCACGCACGCACGCACGCACACACACACACACACACACACACACACACACACACACACACACACACACACACATACGCGCGCGCGCGCACGCACGCACACACAGACACAACACACATACACACACACCACACACACACACACACACACACACACACACACACACACACACACACACACAAAATAAAATCTGAAGGTACTTACCACTGAACTTGTTTTCACATTCTGGAAGGTATATGCAAACCAGCCTACATACTCCATCTGGTCTTTTTCCCACAAAGCGCTGCCAGCCTGGCGGTAGGTAGACATCACATAGGCATCTATGCACATACACAGCTTGTTTGTTTATGATGTAGGCTCTTTCTCCCCTACCATCATCAGCCTGTGTGTGAAGCTAGACTGACTGAGCTGACTACTGTGTGTCTGTTTTACGGGACAGATTATTGCTCCTGCACAATGGAAAGATCAAAGTAACGATCAGTTTGTCAAGCTGCACTAAATCAACAATAGCTCGTTTATGAGCTTTTGCTGATGCACTAGGCCCACACACTCGTTCACGAGCAGAACTTCAACTGTCAGCCACTGACGAATGTAGCACCACCACACATGAAAACTGTTCGTAGCTTTTTTTTCTTGTATTGTGTCCGTGTTTCCTTCTGGAGAATATCACTGCTATCAGTACAGCCAAGTTGATTTTCATCAACACTACACCAAACACAGCACTGCTTGAAACAGACTCGGTTGAAATGCACTCGTTTGGCTGTTTGCCGACTCCACCTTCAATTCGACGTTTCGTCCATGCTTTTGCAAGTTGTTGTGCACGTTTTCGCGCAGATTTGTTTTAGCAGAATTCTTTGAAAACGGCTTCACGGCTTCACAGGAGGCATTTTGCAATTGCAACCACGACTACAGAGTTCAAGCTCACCCTGTAAGGAAGTCTCGCCTCTCGCAGTACAGTGAAAGACGCGCTCTTTTCTTAGAACGGAGTTAACCAGTTCATTCACATTTGGTTTACGGTCTAGGGGAGGTAACAGCCTTGATGGGGTTATGAGTGTGAACGGTCATAACCAGGGCTAAAATTTCGGGGGGGGGTTGTGAACAAAGGGAACCAAACGAATACACCATTTATCTATTAGACCTTTTATTGCAAAAATACATATTTTTTCATGTAAAACAAGTTAAGAATCCATAAACACGCGTACATTTACTGACAAAATATGACAAAATCACCAAAAATGGTCTGAAGGTCGATTTTGCGTATTTTCACTGCAGAGCATTGAATTTTTAAAAAGTAACACAGGTACAAGCAAGTTAGTTCCTACAGAAGTTCTTTGGAAAAGATTACATTCAAGAGGAAATAATGGGTGAATTGACATAAGGCTATGCTGTTCCCAGACAAAGAGTATAACTTCATTGCTATGCACTGAATTCCTACAATGTTGCCAGCATTATACTTAAGATTGTGTAGCATGCGTAGGTCTTATGTTTAATCTGGTGTGTGAATGTGTTTTTTGGAACTTGAGAAATCAGGTGGTTACAAAATATTACTCCACGTTTATCCTGTTGTGTATGACCGTCAGTATTCCCTCCCTTGTAACCCGCAGTTTAACCCTGTGAATACCACCACAGTGCTGACTGACTGCCAACTCACTGCAAAGATTCTAACAGTAGCTGGTATAAAGGGAAATTACATACATGCATATATACATATACATATATACATCCATCTCTCTCTCACTCCAAAAAGAAAAAAAAATTATGAAAAAGAAATACTTGAGATGTACTCGTGCCCCCTACTTCCCCTCTCCCCTGCTTTCCCCCCTCTTCCTTCCCCCCCCCCCCCCCCCTGTTTAGCTCCCCCTTTCTTTCCCCACATTCCTTTCCCCCCTTCCCCCCCCCCCCCCCTTTTTTTAAACAACCTCCCCCCTTTTCCCCCCTCGCCCTCTCTCTTGCGCGCGCAGGCGGTTTCTCTCTCTCTCTCTTCTCTCTCTCTCTCTCTCTCCTCTCTCTCTCTCTCTCTCTCTCTCTCTCTCTCTCTCTCTCTGTGTCTTTCCTACCCCTATTTTCTCGTGTTCCCTGTAGCTTACTACCATTCCACCGTTGTCCTTTCTCTAACCTTTGGAACTGTGGTGAACTGGGTTTTTTTTATTTTTTTTAAAGTGTGAACAGAGGCTGCTACATGCAATTCAGTCATTAAAGTCCCTTGAGGAAGACCAAAAGTGGTCGAAATATTGGGAAATATTTTACGTGATTGTTGTTGAATTCTTTGTTTGGATGTTTATATATATATATGTTGCTCCCAGTTCGGTTGAGCATTTTTTTAAATCTCTGCTGGTACTCACTACCATTGTCTATATATATATATATATATATATATATATATATATATATATATATATATATATATATATATATATATATATATATGTTACCGTCAATCCGTGAAATCAGGCAATGTGTGTAGCGAGATTCACAGCCGATTCAAATATAGAGAAATTCTCGATGTCAGGGTTAGGGAAATTAGTTAGGGTTAGGGTTAGGGTTTGGGTTAGGGTTAGTTCTAATAAACTCTAACCCTAACCCAAACCCTAACCCTATACCTAACCCTAACTTTGACTCGAGAGGGTTCCCAATATGTCATGCTTATTACACACATTGCCTGATTTCACGGATTGACGGTAACATATATATATATATATATATAATATATAGAGAGAGAGAGAGAGAGAGGAGAGAGAGAGAGAGAGAGAGAGAGAGAGAGGTAAACACACACACAAACACACGCGCGCGCACACCCACACGCATCTATCATCTGTCTATTTTTATCTATCTATCTATCTATCTATCTATCTATCTATCTATCTATCTATCTATCTGTCTGTCTGTCTGTCTGTCTGTCTATCTATCTAAATTGTTAAGCATAATATTGTTTGGTCAATAAGTGGGAGATAGAATCTCTCAGGAGATCCAAGTAAACGCTGTTCTGCACAATTCTTAGCTGCTGACAATGACAGGGTTATTTAACAGCAGAGCTTACCGCTCAGACTGTTAGACATTCTTTTTTACCTCCCTTGCATCCTTGTGTGGATACTCAAGCATAGGCTCAAAGATTTCCTCTACATTCTGCACTGTTAATATGCTTTTTTTCAGCAACTTATTTCCTAGAACTCTTTCTTTCTGTTTCACTTTTCTAAGTTTCGCTGGCTACGTTGGGGTGCTATTGGATTCTTTTTTTTTTTTTTTTTACCTCTTGAAGCGTTCAACTCTTATATTTATTTTGCTAAATTTAGGTTTTCATTTTCTTCTTCCCGTTCTCCCCCACACCATTTTTTCTTTCTTTTATTGAAATCTTTGCCAAGTTATCCATGTAATGACGGAAAAATTGTTAGCCTACAGTTTGTTTTTTTCAACACTACTAAATTATTCAGTATATGTATACTCACACATATACACACACACTCGCATGCACGCACACATTCACAGAAGAGAAGAGAGAGAGAGAGAGAGAGAGAGAGAGAGAGAGAGAGAGAGAGAGAGAGAGAGGTACATGGTTTTCAGTAACATGTCGCAGAATCAATTGTCTATGAACAGTTCAAACGGATTCGTCTCACCTATGTATATTTCTTGCAAATATGACATAATGTTTTAAGTAAGTAAGGCAATATATCTATAACGTAAATCACAACTAGAGCACTATTTCAAAGTAGGCTGACCATATATGTGCCTACTCTTGAAAAGGTGGAGTAGAGTAGAAACAGGGGAAAGGGAAGAGGGTAAAAGCATGCAGGTAGGGAAAGGGCTGGAGGCAGGAACGAAATTATGATACATTGGGGGGGGGGGGGGGGGGGGGGGGGGGGGGGAAATTTAGTGCGCACGCACACGCAGCGCGCACGCAGTCCCACGTGTGAGGAAGGGACTGGGGAGGTGAAATCTCAGGTGACACAATTAAAAAGTAGGGGGGGGGGGGGGGGAGGCGGGTGAGAATGTAAACGTGATGGAAAAAAGGGGAGGGGAGGGGGGGGGGGGGGGTAGGAAGGAGACCAGCAAGAGTTGTCACCAAAAGGTATGTGCGTAAAGGAATCATGTAGGAGGAGCTGGTAGGGAGGAAGAATGTCAAGAGACTGGGAGGGGAAAGGTCTAAAAGAAGGCTTGAATGAAGGGTGTGGCAGTGAGGGTAGATAGTGAAGATAGAGAGGGGGTAGAGGCAAAGGAAACGAAAGGTGGGGGTATCGTTGGAAGGGGAGTCTGGGGAGAAGGGAGGGTACGGGCAAGAGTCTAGGTGACCATGTTGAGACCCTCTGGGTAAACAGTACGTTATTTGTTAAACCAGAAAGATTCACGTCGGAGTCTGTAATCATTGTCCTCTGATTAAAAAAAAAAAAAAAAAAAAAAAAAAAACTTTTTGCTGTAACTATACATCTTAGGTCATGAAGGGAGTGATTAGTCTGGTGGAAAGGTCTGGTTACAACAGTTCCAGTGTTCTTTTTGATGTTCGATCTGTGTTGGTAAAAACGAGTTTTTAATGAGTTGTTAGTTTCCCCAACATACTGGCTGTGTGGGCATTTGTTGCAAAACAGTAAATAGATGCTGCTGCTAGTTAAACAGTCCATGTGGTGTCGGATGGTGAACGATTCTCCTGTTACTGTGCTTTTAACGTTGACTGTTTCTACTAAGTGTTATTGGCAGACCACACATTTTCTACCACACGGAAAGCACCCGGGTGGTGAAGAGTGCAACCGACGGGTGGGAAGTGCAGAAGGCATGCGAACATTTCTTAGGGACTTGCTGTTTCTTTCCCCAAAACAGGTGGGTCTGGAATGGTCTTTTGGAGTCTAGGACAGGATTCTAGAAGGGGGTGAAGTTCCTGTAGCCATTGACGTAGAGGTGGGTTAGCTGGATTGCGAGTATGACAGGAGTGCGTTGGGTGTGCTGCTTTGGTTTATACTGTAGGATGGAGCATCTTGGCTGACGCTGTGCTTTTTCTTGAGCTGTAGTCAAGCATCTTTGACTGTATCCTCGGAGACGCAGTTGTTTAGTGAGAAGAAGACATTGTTTTTCGAGAAACAGGCTGTGTGGTAAGTTCTGTTTGCAGTGGTGTCGTGACAACAGCTGAAATGAAGACAGGAGTGGACATCGGTGGGCTTGCAGTACAGGTCAGTATGTATGTATCCCTCTTCTAGTTTTAGCAGTGCGTCTTTAAGGGAAGTGCCGTTGCAGAAAAAAAAAGGTAAACTTGATGGTGGGATGCATGATGTTAACACACACACACACACACACACACAAAATATATATATATATATATATATATATATATATATATATATATATATTGAATTATAAACAAAGCTTGCTCTTATGTCTTAGATGAAGAAATAGGGGGAGATAAGCATTCATATCTGCAGTGGTAGATAATTCTGCTTAACTAACAGTTTGTGATCGAGTGGGTGAATGGGGAAAATAAAATAAATGCTTCTCAAAATGAGCCTTCAGCAAGCTTATAGTCTCCAAGGGGGAGACATCCTCTAATAGGGAGGGAAACTCACTAACGTATAACTCCTGGTCAGATACCGATATTTCGAAACCTGATTGTTTCTCCTCAGTGACGGCGGAAAGTGGTAATTTGACTCCTCTGCCTTTTCAGTTTTAAGAAGAACGCAATCCCAGAAAAAGGCTGGCGTGCAAGACCGTAGTATGTTTGTTGAGTTTTCAAAAAACCAACCAAAGGTGCCACCTAAGAAGCAAAAGAAAATCAAGAAAGAGCAAAACAAGCTACATTTTCTTGTGAAAAGTAGAAAATATAAAAAGATAACCTCTTAAGACACAAGTGCTGAGGGCCAGTTCTTGGAATGAATCCGCAAGGGACTAAAATACAACAAACTAATAAATTCCAAGGATAAGTACGAGCACCATTCCAGCAACTTACAGAGCAGCTTGGTGTTGCAATGACTGCAAGAAGTATTGAATTATAAACAAAGCTTGCTCTTATGTCTTAGATTGAAGAAATAGGGGTAGATAAGCATTCATATCTGCAGTGGTAGATAATTCTGCCTAACTAACAGCATGTGCTTGAGTGGGTGAATGGGGAAAAATATAATAAATGCTTCTCAAAATGAGCCTTCAGCATGCTTATAGTCTCCAAGGGGGAGACATCCTCCAATAGGGAGGGAGACTCACTAACGTATAACTCCTGGTAAGATACGATATTTCGAAACCTGATTGTTTCTCCTCAGTGACCGCGGAAAGTGGTAATTTAACTCCTCTGCCTTTTCAGTTTTAAGAAGAACGCAATCCCAGAAAAGGCTGGTGTGCAATACCGTTGTATGTTTGTTGAGTTTTCAAAAAACAAACCAAAGGTGCCACCTAAGAAGCAAAAGAAAATCATGAAAGAGCAATACAAGCTATCCTTTTTTCTTTTTTTTCTCATTTGCATTTTTTCACATCAGGGTATTGTACCTTTCCGTCCAGTTTTTTTTCTCAACTCCCCACTTTTCAAGTCACCCCTTGATGATCTACAGAGACTCTTCACTTTATGTAAAAACATGATGTGCACATGCTGAGATGATTGTGACACACTACCACAAGTTTCCATTTCTGTCCAGTGGCAGTTTCTTGATTTTCTACTGTAGTTGTCTTCTTTAAATATTTCATGGATTGGAACGTGAGGACCTTCAATTTCTCCACCCTTCTTTCATTCTTCAGCCCTTCCATTACCGCTCATACCTCCTGTTATACATTATTCATGTTTCCATATTCCCCAGTCTTATGTCATATTTAGTATTTTTTTCAGTACACCTCCAATTGAAGTTCTTCAGTCTCCCCCCCCCCCCCCCCCACACACACACCACACACACTCCCTTTCTTCTCTGCGACAAACAGTTCCTTTTATGCGCTGCTGACCTATTCTTCTGCATTGCTACAAACTTACTATGTAGTCATATCCATTGTTATTTTTCTTTCGTGGTATTGAACAGTAGGATGAACATGCCATCCAGTTATCCCATTCCTATCGCACTCGTTATTTATCATTCTTATGTTTGTCTCCTGTCCATCATTCATGCTCTAAAACTCTTTTCTTCCTACAGAGCATCATTCTCAGTTTCACTTTGTCTTCTCCACACATCCATTGATCTTCATTCTACTTTTCTTTACTCGTCCATCATTCATCCTTCTCACGTCCCAGTTCCCGTTGCGTCTCCCAGTTACTATTCTCATGTTCTCTTCTACTCATTTTGTTCTTCATATATGATTGTCATGTCCTGCCTCTGTCTTACACTCAGTGTTCTTATTGTTCTCCTTGTCTCGTGTCAACTATTCATTATAAACGCGTTCCTGTCCTGTCATTTCGTCTCATTCTGTGCTGATTGTGCCCACTATTACATTGTCGCTATTCTGTTTCTATCAAGACCACCATTCTCACGCTCATCTCTCTCCTTCTCTTTCCTGGTCCGTCTTTTGTTCGTCATTGTCACACCAACCTTCCATCTGTTATTCATCTTTCTTGCATTCTTCTCTTCCCCTCCAGTCCAACATTCATCATTCTCACAGTCTGCTCCGTCCAGCATTCACCATTCTCGCAATTCAACACCCGCCGCCCTCCAGTCCCTCATCCATTCTCAGCTCAATTCATCATCACCCGCCGCCCTCCAGTCCCCCAGTCCAACATTCATCATTCTCGCCTTTTCTCCCAGTCAACATTCCTCATTTTCAAGTTTCCCCTTGTTCGACATTTTTTGTTCTCACCTTTTCCCACAGTCCAACATCTGTCATTCTTACGTTTTCACCCCAGTCCAATATTCGTCATTTTCACACACATCCTCCTCCCTTCCTATACACGCGCGCGCGCACGCACGAACCCACACGCACTCCTCACACACACACACACACACACACACACACACACACACACACACACACACACACACACACGCACGCACGCACGCACACACGCACGCACGCACGCACGCACGCACGCACGCACGCACGCACGCACGCACGCACGCACGCACACACACACACACACACACACACACACACACACACACACACACACACACACCACACCTCACCTAATATTCACCGTTCGCATGTTTTACCCTACTCCAGTATGTATCCTCATCACATTTTCCTGCAGTTTAATTTTCATCACACTTACGTGTTCCCTCAGCTGACTGTGTCCCATATTCATGTACTCCATGATTCCCGCGTTCTTCCCTCTTCTCTCCCTTCCCTCATCCCCTTTCCTATTCATCATATTCATCATTCTCACCTCCTTTTCTCTGTTTGCAAACACTCTTCATCCCCTTGTTTCCATTGTTTTATTCGGACAATCACTGCACCATTCCAGCGCTGCCCAGTGGTCATTAATCCATTGGTTTCATACTCCTCTCTCTTTTCCTTCTTATCTTCTGTCCATTTTTCTCACGTTATTTTCCCATCCACAATTCTGTCCATCACCTTTCATACACCATTTCTCATCCTCATATTCTTCTTTTCACCTCCCGTGCATATATAGCCATTTCTCTTTCCTAACCCACCCCTCATTCATGATTCTGATGCTTTAATCATTTCGATCAACAGTCATCTTATGTCCTCTTTTCATCCATTTTGTTTTGATCATTTCGCGTTGCTTGTTTGCTTTCCAATCGGTGCAACAGCCCATCCTCAATTTCCAGCCTTCTCACCGTATTGCCCTTCACACTCATCACGTTGTCTCACCACTTCTTTATTTCTTCATTTTCACCGTCTTTCCCATACCTTCCACATCCATCCTTCTGTTCTCTTTTTCTTCTGTTCACAGTTATTTTCATGTCCGTCGTTTTCACCTTTTCGTCTTGACTTTCGCCCTTTTCGATATTCTTTCATCTCTCTACAGGCAATCCGTCAATGTTCATTTCTACGAATCCCGTCGATCATTCACAAATTCCCTCTTTCATCATTTCAGGTTCCCATACCTCCACACACCGGTTTCTTTCTCTAGTTGCCATGTTATTCATATTCCGTTACTTCTTTCCGTTCCTTCGTCATTTTTACGTTCACATTCTGTTCTTCACAAATCGTATCCTTTCAGTTAACGTCTATTCTTCACAAAACCGTTTGTCATTCGTCACTAACCATCACGGTTTCTGCTCTACGTCTCCACCGTTCATGTTTATTTTTTTCCGTTCCTGTCTATTCACTTCTGTTCATTTAAGCGTTTTGTTCTCTTTTTTCTCCTCTGTCACTGCATCCTCATATTCACTCATCATTGTCATCACTTCATGGTTTTTTTTCTTTGTTGATTTTCTGACATATCTTATTTTATGTATCATCGTCTCAATCATCTCATTCTCTTTCCTCTTTACTCTACTGTTTCCTGTTCATCATTGTTTACATTTTCCTTTTATTCACCATCGTGCTAAAATGTATTTGTTCCTCTTTACTCGTACTGTTCCCTGTTCATCATGTGTACCTTTTCCTTTTTTCACCTCGTGAAAAATGTATTGTGTTCCTCTTTACTCGTACTGTTCCCTGTTCATCATGTGTACCTTTTCCTTTTTTCACCTCGTGAAAAATGTATTGTTCTCTCGTTTCATTTTCCCAGCTTGTCCATCACTGGATCGTTTTCACGCTGTTCTCTTTCCATGTAATTATCATTTCATTCTCATGCTCCTCTCGCTTTTTCCCTCTCCTGAACCCTTCTTCTGTCCATCTCAGGCTGCTCTCGCCTTTCCCTCACCTGAACCCTTCTTCTGTCCATCTCAGGCTGCTCTCGCCTTTTCGCTCTCCTGAACCCTTCATCTGTCCATCTCAAGCTGCTCTCGCCTTTTCCCTCTCCTGAACCCTTCTTCTGTCCATCTCAGGCTGCTCTCGCCTTTTCCCTCCCTGAACCCTTCTTCTGTCCATCTCAGGCTGCTCTCGCCTTTTTCCCTCTCCTGAACCTTTGTCTGTCCATCTCAGGCTGCTCTCGCCTTTTCCCTCTCCTGAACCCTTCTTCTGTCCATCTCAGGCTGCTCTCGCCTTTTCCCTCTCCTGAACCCTTCTATCTGTCCATCTCAGGCTGCTCTCGCCTTTTCGCTCTCCTGAACCCTTCTTCTGTCCATCTCAGGCTGCTCTCGCCTTTTCCCTCTCCTGAACGCTTCTTCTGTCCATCTCAGGCTGCTCTCGCCTTTTCCCTCTCCTGAACCCTTCTTCTGTCCAATTCAGGCTGCTCTCGCCTTTTCCCTCTCCTGAACCCTTCTTCTGTCAATTTCATGGCTGCTCTCGCCTTTTCCCTCACCTGAACCCTTCATTCTGTCCATCTCAGGCTGCTCTCGCCTTTTCCCTCTCCTGAACGCCTTCTTCTGTCCATCTCAGGCTGCTCTCGCCTTTTCCCTCACATGAACCTTCTTCTGTCCATCTCAGGCTGCTCTCGCCTTTTCCCTCTCCTGAACGCTTCTTCTGTCCATCTCAGGCTGCTCTCGCCTTTTCCCTCTCCTGAATCCTTCTTCTGTCCATCTCAGGCTGCTCTCGCCTTTTCCCTTCCTGAACCCTTCTTCTGTCCATCTCAGGCTGCTCTCGCCTTTTCCCTCTCCTGAACCCTTCATCTGTCCATCTCAGGCTGCTCTCGCCTTTTCCCTCTCCTGAACCCTTCATCTGTCCATCTCAGGCTGCTCTCGCCTTTTCCCTCTCCTGAACCCTTCTTCTGTCCATCTCAGGCTGCTCTCGCCTTTTCCCTCTCCTGAACCCTTCTTCTGTCCATCTCAGGCTGCTCTCGCCTTTTCCCTCTCCTGAACCCTTCTCTGTCCATCTCAGGCTGCTCTCGGCCTTTTCCCTCTCCTGAACCCTTCATCTGTCCATCTCAGGCTGCTCTCGCCTTTTCCCTCTACTGAATCCTTCTTCTGTCCATCTCAGGCTGCTCTCGCCTTTTCCCTCTCCTGAACCCTTCTTCTGTCCATCTCAGGCTGCTCTCGCTTTTCCCTCTCCTGAACCCTTCTTCTGTCCATCTCAGGCTGCTCTCGCCTTTTCCCTCTCCTGAATCCTTCTTCTGTCCATCTCAGCTGCTCTCGTCTTTTCCCTCTCTGAAACCCTTCTTCTGTCCATCTCAGCTGCTCTCGCCTTTTCCCTCTCCTGAACCTTCTTCTGTCCATCTCATGCTACTGTTCTGTCCCGTACTCATGTCCATTCTCCTCTTCGCATCTCCATGCTATGGATAATATTTCCATCTCCTAATTTCTGATATCAAATTTGAGACAGAGATGGACCAGATTTCTTCTAATCATAGACAAATGCATGTGCTACGTACAAAGAATTTTAAGACATTTGACCTCTTTCTTCCGATCTAGGATGTTGCTGTATTTCATTGACTGTTTGAATCAATCCAGTCTTGTGCCAAATTTCCGCTGAAAAACGTCTCTGTCCATTAGGCGTGTCTAGGAACTATTGTGCATTTAATCTAATAGCTCGATAAACATAAGTTAGGCATATTTCTTTTTCTGAACCTTCTAGTCCAGTCAATTCAATCAGGCTGCAAGTCGAGCAAAGCACGGCGACCTCTCGTATAGCTGCTTACCTGTTCGCCTTCATGAGGACCGCAGTTTTCTGTCTTATGTGTGTGTCTGTATGTGTCGTGTCTGTGCTCGTATTTGGTATGTTTGTCCGTAAGATCAGAAATGAGCAAAGGATGACGTTCAGTGATTGCTTAACATGTAGACGTTATCAGTGAGTAAGAATATAGATTTGATGTGTTTGTGTGTGTGTAGAGTTTGTTGGTGTGTTAGTGTGTGTGTGATTTTGTTATGTGTGCACGTGGCGTGCTGTTGCTGCGTGGTGGTGTGAGTGTGTTGTAATGTGCGCAATAATGTGTGTGTGCTTTTTTCGTTCATGCGTTTGTATATGGTGCGTGGCGTGTAGTGCGCGTGTGTGGTGTGTATGTGTGTGCTTGTGAGTGGCGTGTTTGTGTGTGTGTGTGTGTGTATATATGCGTGTTGTGCGGCGCGCGCGTGCGTGTGTTGTGTATGAAAAATATTAGTGTGTGTGCCTGTACATTGTTTGATATGGTGATGTGTGTGTGTGGTGCGAGCTCGCGTGTTGAATTGTATGTTATGTGTGCGGCGTGCGTGCGTGCTGTGTGTGTTGTATGTGCGCACTGTTGTGTGTTGGCGTGTGCGTGCGTGTTGTGTGGTGTGATGTGTGTGTGTGTGTGTGTGTGTGTGTGTGTGTGTGTGTGTGGGCGTGCGTGTGTGCGCGCGTGCGCGCGCGCGCGTGTGTGTGTGTGATACATACGTCTTGCGTGCGCATGTGCATGGTTGTATGCGCGCTCGCACATGGATATATAAATATATGCATGCGGGCGCGCACGTGCGTGCGTGAGTCTGTGCGCTTGCGTGCGTGTGTTAGTCTTTACGCACGCGTTATGTGCACGTGATGTGTGCGTTTTTCCGCGCGCGCATGGTTGAAATATTATATATCAGTGCGTTCTTGCGCGAACCCGTGCTTCCGTTTGTGTGAATGTGTGTGCGCGTGCGTGCGTGTGTGTGTTTGTGTGTGCGCACTCTCTCTCGTGGTTTGTGTATGTCTGTGTCTGTGTGCAGTGGGGGACGGAGCACATGATTCGGCATTTCCGCACAACAAGTAAATTGATGTGTTCTGTTGAAGAGCGATAGAACAGAGGACAAGATGGGGATGGAGAGATATCAAGGGACAGGGGCGGGGAGAGTATGTGTCTGTAGCTTCTTAAATGAGATATATTTCTGTTGTTTCGACAAATTGTGCAGTTTTTAAATGACTTTATCAAACACGACTTCAACACTTTTCTTTTATTTTTTTTATTTTTGCACAATGCTATGAATACGGCTTAACTTGGTATTATTCTCTCTCTCTCTCTCTCTCTCTCAGTTCTCTCTCTCTCTCATCTCTCCTCTCCTCTCTCCTCTCTCTCTCTCTCTCTCTCTTCTATGTGTACTGCGTACATACGAAGATGAGGGCAAACTGCTCATTTTTCCAGCTAGACGTGGTCAAAAGACTAGATGTTGGTTTTTGTGATCATCTGATGACAAACTTATAATTAAATCAGTTGCAAATTTATTGCGGAACCACAGAAAATTAGACAGAGAAGGACAGTCGCAATCGTAATAATGTGTTTTAAGAGATATATGAATGAAGAATTCCGTTCATCACATGAAAAGGAAAAAAAAAGATGTAACATTATATTTCTTTTTGAGTGGATGGTCGAGTTAGTCTATAATCTTACAATTTTGGTTTGTCTGTTTTCTAATGTTACTACGGTACTAGTATGTATGGAGATATCCAGGAACAGTCCGGTCTTTGATGTGTTGTTAGCTTTTGATTTGATTTACACTGAATTTAACAGTCTAATGTTTGCTCGTGATGAAAGAGCGAGGAAAAGATTATTGTCCTGTTACCCCTCTCATCAAAAGACTTTTTTTTTTGTTTTGGTAATGACAATAAAATATCAAAGTGTCAAAAGTCTCTCTCTCTCTCTCTCTCTCTCTCTCTCTCTCTCTCTCTCTCTCTCTGTATGTGTTGTGTGTGTGTGTGTGTGTGTGTGTGTGTGTGTGTGTGTGTGTGTGTGTGTGT
>CM031599.1:19994138-19999138 GCA_018398815.1 Conus ventricosus | reverse complement strand
TTCATTCTTTGGTAACCCGATTTGTGGCTTTTTCGTGGATTTTTTTCCTCCTTAATTCCTTCCTTTCTTTCGTACATTCGTTTGTTCGTTCATTCATTGTTTTTGTTTGTTTGTTTGTTTGTTTGTTTGTTTTCATGTTTTTTTCCATGCATTTGTTCGGTCGGTCGATTGATCGGTCATTCGTTCAGTCATTCATTCGTTCGTCGATCGGTAAATCGTTGTTGTACTCTCAGTTCTTAAAGAACAGTGAGTACTTTTAGAATGGGAACGAAGAAATGTTGTGTGTGTCTGCGTCTGTCTGTGTGTCCGTGGTCAAAATGTGTTCGACTCGCTCCAGACAAAACTACTGGGTCGATCTTTCTGAACATTTGTAGGTATCTTCACTATGGGTAAAGGATGATGCCAGACGTTTTAGTTGACCGTTACAGCCGTTACTAACGGCCTGTAGCGCTTTTTATTCTTTATGGAATATCTCCGAAAGTACTTGGCCGATCTTTGTGAAAATTAGCAGGTATGTTCACTATGGGTGACGGATGATGCCCGATGTTTTAGTCTATCCCGTTATAGCCGTTACTAACGGCTGTAACAGCCTGTAACGGTTTTTCTTCTTTTTAAAATATATTAAAAAGTACCCAGCCGATCTTTCTGAAAATTTGTAAATATGTTGATTATGTAACGGCCTGTAACGCTTTTTCTTCTTTATGGAATATCTCAGAAAGTACTTGCTCGATCTTTGTGAAAATTAGCAGGTATGTTCATTATGGGTCTCGGATGATGCTCGATGTTTCAGTTTACCCGTTATAGCCGTTACTAACGGCTGTAACAGCCGGCAAACGGCTTTTCTTCATTATAGAATATCTCAAACAGAACTAGGGCCGATCTTTCAGGAAATTTGTAGGTATGTTCATTATGGGTCACGAATAATGCCTGATGTTTTAGTTTACCGTTATACCGTTACTAACGGCTGTAACGGCCTGTAACGCTTTTTCTTCTTCATGGAGTATCTCAGAAAGTACTTGGCCGATCTTTGTGAACATTAGCAGGTATGTTCATTATGGGTCACGAATAATGCCCGATGTTTTAGTTTACCGTTATAGCCGTTACTAACGGCTGTAACGGCCTGTAACGGTTGTTTTTCCTCATGGAATATCTCAGAAAGTACTTGGCCGATCTTTGTGAAAATTAGCGGGTATGTTCATTATGGATCAAAGATGATGCCTGATGTTTCAGTTTACCGTTATAGCCATTGCTAACGGCTGTAACGGCCTGTAACGTTGTTTTTTTTCTTTATGGAATGTCTCAGAAAGTGCTTGGCCGATCTTTGTGAACATTAGCAGGTACGTTCACTATGGGTTACGGATGATGCCCGATGTTTTAGTTCACCGTTATATCCGTTACTAACGGCTGTAACGGCCCGTAACGCTTTTCTTATTTATGGAATATCTCAGAAAGTACTTGGCCTATCTTTGTGAAAATTAGCAGGTATCTTCATTATGGGTTACGGATGATGCCCGATGTTTTAGTTTATCGCTATAGACGTTACTAACGGCTGTAACGGCCTGTAACGGTTTTTCGTCTTTATGGAATATCTCAGAAAGTACTTGGCCGATATTTCTGCAAACTTGTAGATATGTTCATTATGGTTCACGGAGATGCCGATATTTTTAAACTTACCGTTATAGCCGTTACTAACGGCCCATAATAGTTATCTTCTTTATGGAAAATCTGAGAAAGTTCTTAGCCGATCTTTCTTAACATTTGCAAGTATGTTCATTTTAGGTCACCGACGATAGCCGATGTTTACCAGAATAGCCATTACTAACGGTTACACCAGCCCAAGACGGTTTTTCCTCTTTATGGAATATCTCGCGCGTATTCAGGATAAACTGGGAGTACGTTTATATGCTTTGCAACTTGTTATTCGTTCATTTGTTCGGCCGGTCACTCATTCATTATTCAGTCGGTCAATCGGTCCTTCAGACATTCATTCGTTCAGTCGGTCGCTCAGTCATACGTAAATTCATTCGTTCGGTAGATCGCTAGTTCATACATTCATTCGCCTGAACCTGTCCCTTAGTTATATATTCATTCAGTCAGTCGTTCAATCCGTCAGTCAGTCGTTCAGTCAGTCGGTCATTTATCCGTTAAGTCGGTCAGTTGGTCGTTCAATCATCCATTCGTTCAGTTATCAGTTGGTCGCTCGTTCAATCGGACGGTCGATCATTCAGTAATTCTTTCGATCAGTCGGCCGTTCAGTCGTGCATTCGTTCAGTCGATCAGTCAGTCATTCGTTCAGTCGGTCAGTCAGCTATTGGTTCAGTCAGTCGTTCAGTGATTTATTCATTCAGTCGGTCAGGCTATTGTTCAGTTAGTCAGTCATTCAATTGTTCAGTCATTGATTCGTTCAGTTGGTCAATTAATCGCCGAGTTAGTCATTCGTTCAGTCGGCTGTTCATTCAATCATTCGTTCAGTCGGTCGTTCAGTCATTTGTTCACCCAGTCGGTCGATCGGTTAATCATTCGTTCAGTCGGTCGTCAAGTCATTAATTCGTTCAGTCGGTCGTCAAGTCATTCATTCGTTCAATCAGTCGTTCAGTCATTCAGTCGGTCGTCAAGTCATTCATTCGTTCAATCAGTCATTCTGTCATTCAGTCGGTCGTCAAGTCATTCATTCGGTCAGTCGGTCGTTCAGTCATTCATTCGTTCAATCGGTTAGTCGTTCAGTCATTCATTCCGTCAGTCGGTTAGTCGTTCAGTTATGCATTCCGTCAGTCGGTTAGTCGTTCAGTCATTCATTCCGTCAGTCGGTCGTTCAGTCATTCCTTCGTTCAGTCGGTTAGTCGTTCAGTTATGCATTCCGTCAGTCGGTTTTTCAGTATTCCTTCGTTCAGTCGGTTAGTCGTTCAGTTATTCATTCGGTCAGTCGGTTTTTCAGTCATTCCTTCGTTCAGTCGGCGGGCTTACGGCGAGGCACAGATGCAGGGCGGACATGGGTGAGGATACACGGGTCGCGGATGCTGGCCGTGACAAGGATGGGCATACGTGGAAGAAGGGTGGGGAGACGCTAATACAGGGTATGCACGTGTGGGGGATACATGTGACGTGAATGCAGGGTATGCCATGGGTACGGGGTCACAGATGCATCGCACTACACTGTTGCCAGTATAAAGGACGGGAATACAGCGTATGACATGTGTGATGAGATGAGTATGTGTGTAGGTGGGTCCTCTAGGGGAAGGACTGGGGATGATTTCTCAATGGGAATTATCTTAACATTTCACCTACACCTCTCTCTTACTTGTGGTGGAAGGAGCAACTTTCCGGTACTAGTCATCGAAGAAATTTTTATTTTATTCCGGGACTGGGTAAAATACTTTACAGTGGCTCTGAGATAATTTTCCTTAGGCCTGTACTCTGTACTTGTAGCTCCGAGAGACAGAATTGAAGAGAGAAGTTCAAACATTCAACATTTGATTGAACAACAGAGAACTGACACAAGTTAGGTGCACTTTCACACATCAACTTTTATTGCTTACCCATAGGTAAGTATTGGCATGTCAAGTTCTAAAGGCTTGGGTTCAATTCTCATTGAACTACCACCATGAGGGGCCCTCCCTCACTCCTACTTTGCTCGCTTACACTCAGTGCAGCAAGCTTTAAGTTGGCATACAGGGGGTCTGTCTAAGTTACACTGAATGTATCTGTCGCGCCCGATCCGTTTAGGATAGGACCTACCCTCTCATACAGAAGGAATCAGGAACTCACAGTGAAAGCTTAACACCACAAAGAAAATTTTATTAACTAATTAGCAACACATAACAAACAACAAAATATAATATAAAAAATATAGGGATAAGCGATGATATGAGGGATATGAAATGAGAGTAATCAGAATGAAATGAACGCTGGAGGTGACACCCGGACCTGTTGCTTAGCTGCAATAATAACAATGATAACAAAAGAAGGGCAATGGTGACAATATGTTACAGTAATGATTGCATGGGGGATGAAAATATCAAATTACAACACCCAAATAACAACGCCAGTGCATACATCAACCATACACCAATAGAACACCCAATATGTCCAACTTCAGCAGAGCACAAAACTTATTTAGGAACTGGCGCTGCTTAATGGTTTATATATAATAGACTGGCCAGTATTGGTAGCTCTCGATTCTGGTCACACACTATACTGACAAAAATTACGTTGCAGTGGTTCCTCCCCCACAGCACATTCACAAACTGCTGATGTCACAAGGATATGCAGAGACAACGGGATGATGATCTCCCTTGACTACCCGCACCATAAGCGTAGAGGGGGCGGCCCTTTAGGTCTATTCCCTTTAGGTCTATTCCCTTTAAGTCTATTCCTTCCAGGTCTATTCTCGTTAAGTCTTAGTGATAGGGTTAGGGATAGGGTTAGGGTTAGGGATAGGGGTTAGGGATAGGGTTAGGGTTAGGGATAGGGATAGGGTTAGGGTTAGGGATAGGGTTAGGGATCGGGATAGGGTTAGGGATAGGGTTAGGGTTAGGGATAGGGATAGGGTTAGGGTTAGGGATAGGGTTAGGGATCGGGATAGGGTTAGGGATAGGGTTAGGGATAGGGTTAGGGTTAGGGATAGGGTTAGGGTTAGGGTTAGGGATAGGGTTAGGGATAGGGATAGGGTTAGGGTACTAACTTAACGACTTAACGAGAATAGACCTGGAAGGAATAGACTTAAAGGGAATAGACCTAAAGGGAATAGACCTAAAGGTACCTCCCCAGCGTAGAACGGTAATGAAGGGCAGAATCAAGAGAGGGCGATGGATGATGATGGGTGACCGTTTACGATGCGATGATCTCCCCTTGCCACCCTTAACCGCAGGCAGTAGAGCGGTGTCGTAGGAAGAGCAAGGCTAGGGGAATGATGAAGGAGTAGGCTGGAAGGAAGAATCACTCCAACCTGAGGGTGAAGGTGTAGCAGGTGAGGAAGATTCCACCCTTCCCCTCTGCAGAAT
>CM031599.1:19982354-19992354 GCA_018398815.1 Conus ventricosus | reverse complement strand
CCATTGAAAATGATAATACACGGCAGAGCGGTACGGAAATATGGACAGTTCAAAACTTAAACAGACAGACAGACTGACAGACAGAGAAGAGGAGATGGAAGGATAATAGGAAGTGAACGGATCTCTCTCTCTCTCTCTCTCTCTCTCTCTCTCTCTCTCTCTCTCTCTCTCTCTCTCTCCCCTCTCTCTCTCTCTCATGCAAACCCCGCTGTAATCGTTTTCCTTGTCCTTTTTATTCACCCAACTTTTCGAAAAAGAAAATTTTCCTCAAAAGGGGCCAAAATCGTTTAAAAATCCCAAAAACCCTAAGAAAGGAGATCCCAAAAATCCGGAAAAACTATCGGGGGAGTAGACTTACCCCCTTTAAGTAAAGTTACACTCACATATTTAAAAAAAAGTTTAAACAAAAGGGGCTGAAAATTGAAGGAAAGTTTGTTGGGAACAAGCTTTTTTTTAGAAACCAATTAAAAGCACCATAGCCATATTTTACATTTACTCATTTGGTACAGAAATACTTACTCGGGTAATACGAAGCTTTATTTTGCATTTGTTGATTTTAAAAAAAGCATTTGATAAATTTTTTTAAATAAATTTTTGTTTTTTGGGGGAATTTAAACTTGAAAATGGGGGTTAAGGGTAAATTGTTTAAAAGCCATTGGGAGTATTTCCAACTCGGTACTTGCGTGTGTACGTGACAAAAAGGGGTTTGGGATTATTTTGATTCCCCAAAATGTAGTTAAAAAAGGGTGGCCTGTTGAGTCCGCTGTGTTTTCTTTTTTCAAAATGAGTAGCGGGTGGAGTTTTCAAAAAAAAGGGTAGACATGGTTTTTTCAAATAATACCGGGAGCAGCCCGAAAAATTTTTTGTTACTGTTTCGGGACGATGTTTTATTCTTTTATCTGGTACATTTTAAAAGGTTTACAAAACCATTTTAAAAAATTTAAAAAAGGGGAAGCGGGAATCGCTTGGTTTAAACAGTTCCCCTGGAAAGACAAACTTTGGGGTTTTCAGAAATGGTGGAAAATCTTTTTTTAAAACACAAAAAAGGTTTTTAAAGGAATAAAAAAGGGGTTTCAAGTACCCAAATTCATACAAATACTTAGGAATATATTTTCAAAAAAAATTGACGTTAAGTTTGCGGGGGAAAATCTTTTAAGGAAGGGAAAAAAAAGGTGTCATTGAAATTATAAACCTTTAAAGGGAAAAGCGGGAAATTTTATTAAATTTGTAGTAAAAATTTTGGAGAATTTTCCCGATTCACAGATAGAACCTTTACTTTTTTATGGAGCTAAAATTTTTGGGGGTTCCCAAAAAAATTAAACGGATAGAAAAAGTAAAACCGAACGCAGGGAGCTTTTTTTTCCCAGGCCCAAAATTCAGGGCTTTCTAACACTTTTTTAAATACGGAGAGGGGGGAGAACCCTTTTTAATATAAAAACTTATGTAAAAATGTTTTTAGGTACTTTTTTAAAAAAAAGTTAAACCCTCCCACAGTCCCGCTTTTTTGAAAGGACGCTTATGATATGGCTGATAAAAAATGGAACGGGGGTAAAAAAAAATTGGGCTTAAAATTTATAAAGAAATTGCAATCAGAACGGGGGCTTTGGGATTTGTGTGGAGTCCCCGGGGAAGAAAAAAAAAGAACAGCTTTTATTGCGGAATTTAGGGTTTAGACCATTTTTTTCTTTTAAACGGGGCGGGGCCATTCTGATAGGGAAAAACCAAAGAAAAGTATCATGGTTCTTCTCCTTTAAAAACATTTTCCCTTTGGGAAAAAAGTTTCTTAAGGTTTTTAAAGATAAAGGGGCAAAAAAGGGTTGTTATGCAAGATTCAGTTACGAACCGTGGGTTTTCAATGAAAACCCAAAAGAGGGTTTCCCAGTGTGGAACACCCCACAGAATCACCATGCCCTTATGTGAATATCTATTGATAATAAAAAAGCATTAATTTTTAAATGTACTGCTACAGTGAGTGCGTGAAAAAATATTCCTTTTTTATTTTTTGCTTTTAAAAGGAAAAAATTTTGCTTCTTTTTTAAACGTTTTGATGACGACGGGTAAAAATAAAAAGCCCAGCCCCCTAATTTCATTACAAAAGCAATAAAAAATAAGAAAAAATAAATTTGTAATTTGAATGAAAAAAGGATTTAAAACAAAAAATATGATAAAAGGGGGGTGGAATAGTTTATAAACATGGGTTCATCGCCAAAAAGGGGGTGGAGGGTCGGCAATCCGTAATTTTGCTTTTCCCTCTGTGTGGGGTGTGTGTTTGTGTGTGTGTGTGTGTGGTGTGTGTGTGTGGGGTGTGCCCAAGGGCCCAAAATTCAACTAAACCTTTTTCCCGTGGTAAATTTCGCCCCCACCCCCGTGGACTTAAAGCCCAAACGCAAATATTCGGGCGGGGGGCGGAGGGCCCCCATGGTTCGGATTCGGGCCAGTTTGAGCAGAGGGGGGGGGCAAATCCTCTTCCTTCACAGAGACAGTCCGACCCTTCCAAAAAGGGGACTAAAAGCGGGAGACTCATTCACCTGTCCCCTTAAACCAAATTAAAATGGCTTTTTTTTTAGCTCTTGGAGCCCAACCCACTGTTTTGCCGTAGGGACAAGGGCTGTCTGGCAGAATGTCTCGAGTGGTCTTCCACCCGCTCTTGGCCCCTCCCCCAGACTCATCTACCATTTTTAAAAACGGGACCATGTCTACGACTTGAGCCCCAGGGGCCCCCTTCAAGTGGGAAAGGGGGGGGGAAAGGTATGTGTGGGGGGGGGTTTGAAATCTAGCTAATAAATTTAAAATTTGCCCCAAATTGGACCACCACAAAAGTAAGGGTTAAGGGGGCTGTCGTGTGTGAATATCCAGGGAAAATTTAGGGGAGAAAACTTAGGGGGGTCAGGGGTAAAAAAACTGACCAAGGGTTTATTGGGCCCCCTTTGGCCCCGGGGGTTTGGGGATAAAGGAATGGGGAAAGGGAGAGAAAAGGGGGGAAAGGAAAACGAACAAAACAGAGAGAGAGAGGGGAATTTCGGAGAGTAGGGCTCCGCCTAAGGGGGCAGGGTAAAGAAACAAACCCAGAGACAGGGGAATGAGGATTTTTTTTAGGTGTAGTCTTTTTGCACGGGGGAAAAAAGGCAGAGAGATGAAGAGAGGAGAGAACGAGGGGAAGAACAAAACAGGGACAGAGAAGGAGGGGTTTTCTGGGGTCTGCTTGAGAGAAAAGCAGGAGCTGAGGGGGGAGAGAAGGAACCAAGTTGAGGTTTTAGCATGAATAGTCGGGCAGAGGAAGGACTGAGGAGAATTTTGGAGAAGAGAGATAGTTGCAAAAAAAAGAGAAAAAAGAAAGAAAAGAAAAAAAAGGGGGAAAAAGAAAACCATGTCCATTTGAAAAGAGCAATTTGAATTTAGAGGGAGAGAGAGAGTGAAAATTGCGTTAATGCAGGAAGAAAGAAAGGAGAAACAAACGAGGGTTTGATAGTCATTTTTCTACCCCAAAAGGGGGGTTGGGACCTAAATCCCGGGACGCCCACTTCCCAAGCAAACCACAGCCCAAACCCCCAACATTTCCTCCCCCCCAGGCGCCACCCAACCCAAACCCCAACCGGCCCCCGGCAGTTGTGCCCGTGTTGTGAAAGTGACATGAAAGAAAAAAAAAAAGAAAAGAAAAGCCCGTAAACCCGTAAAAAATTTAAAGATCACCTGGCCGGGAAAAAGAAGAAAATCTTTTTTAAACCCGGGTTATTTAATAAAGTTTTAGATAAAAATTTGTAAAGTTAAAGGGGAAAGCCGAAATGTTTTAAATTTTGTTTGATTTATATGAATTGATGTTCTTTCTAGGGATCATTTAGAAAAGTTATGGGACTTTACGGGGGTTTATTTGCAAAAGGCATGATAAAAAATTGAGATTGCCAACAAGCGGGTGAGTGTTTTTTGGGCTGGGGCGTAGTCCTTCCTCCACGACATTAAAACCCGGGTTGAAAATTTTAATTGGGAGCCTCCCGGGAAAATTCGGCCCCTTTATTATAATTTTAAAATTTCTCAGAGGGGGAAAGGCGGGGGGGATTCCATTTTTGGGAAACCTATGAAAAAGGGGGTTGGGCCCTTCCCTGTTTTTCCCCAAAGATATTTAAAATACGGGCTTGGCATGGTTTCCCCAAGTATTTAAATTTACAGGCTTGGAAATTTTCAGCCCCAGAATACCCTTTTCCCGCACAGTTTTCCCTATAATTCGCCCCTCATATTTTGGGTTTCAGGCCCCTGGGGCGTTTTATAAAAACAAATTTTACGTTGTCCCAAGCAAATATTATCATTCATAGGATTTTTGCTTTTTTAGCCCCCGGTGTGGGAAACCACCATTTTTGGTGTCTTTAGAAATAAAACCTTTTTCAAAAAAAAAAAAAAAAGTTTAAAACGGCGGAAAAAAAAAGGAACACCCCTATTGAACCCAATTAAAAGATTGAGTGGACGAAAAAAGGATTTCGTTAAATTTAAAAAGGAAAAAATTATGAAAGAACAGATTTTGCCCAGGTTGGGGGGCCCCCTGAGTTAACCATACATTTGAAAGAAAAGACAGCCAGGGGACACCCAGGGGGGAGATTTTTTGGGAAGGGTTCGCAGGGGTGAAATAGAAAGGCACGTTTGGGCCAAAGGTTCCCGGAAAAAAAACGGGTTTTCTGGGGCACAGGTGAAAGAGTGCAAAAACTAGGAGAGTTTTCTGCAAAGCCCTTCAAACCCAGGGGTTTGGGGCAGAAGGAAGGGAAAAGGGAATTTAAGGGTGTTTCTTTTGTACAAGAAGGGACATGGGGCGGGGGATTGCCCCGCATGGGGTTCCAGAAGGCAGAAACCTTTTGGCCAAGAGGGGGGAAAAGGGGGCGCCCGGGGAAACGCCCTGCAGGGAAACCCAAAAAGGGGATTCAGACTGAAGGGGGGGTTGGAGTGCGCTTAGGGGCTATCACGGGGCAGCGGGCAGTGTCCGGGGATGGGGGGGCCCTGGGCGAGGGTTCTTTACCGGGAAGGAAAGGGTTTTTTTGGGCCCACAGGGGGGAAGAAAGTGTTACGAGACCCCTGGTTTTTTCCTTTTGGGGGGGGTAGGGATACGAAAAAAAAGCTGGCCCGGAAAAGGGGTTTTGGACAGGCAAACCCCAGACCTGTAGAAAACGAGGCCCCCGTGGGGAGTTTCCATTTGCTAAGATAAAGAAACCTCCCCAAATTTCTCAGGCAGTTTTTGCTTTTGGTGATGGGGAAACCCCCTTTCCCACGTTTTGGGATCTTTGGAAATTTCCAGGTGCAAGGGATCCAGGGGATCCGCGTTGTTGACTGCTACGGGGCAGCAGTTCAAACAGGGAGCAAGAAGGGGGGAAAAGGTTTTAAAACCGTTTTGTTGTTCCCGGAAGGGAAATCGGGCCCTGATGGGTTTGCCTTTATGAGTTTTTGGGGAAACGCAAAGGAAACAAAAACCCTTCGCTCGTGAAGTCTTGGGGTTGGCAAGAGGTTTTGGGGAAAAAAGGAAAGGTTTGAGGAGGGTTTTAGACAGAATTTCCTTTTTAAAAAGGCGGGTTTTTGTCCGAGTGGGTTCCACCAAGGGGAAGACGGGGGAAAAGGGGACCACTCATTTTGAGGGCCCCGCAAGTTTTCGTGACCCCTGTCATGTAGTGGGTCACGAGTCGCTCATGGGATCAACCCCCGGCCCCCGGTTTAAAAAAAGGCCCCGACCGAGTCTTTGAGGGTTTTTATAGGGGCCGCAGCAAAAAATTTATTGATGAGGTTTAAAAAGACCCAGCAGAAAAAGGGGGGTTTTTTTTTTGTCTAAGTTTTCCCGGGGAAGGGTCACTTAAAAGGGATGGTCAATGTTTGAAGGGCTAGGGCAGGTTTGGGGTTCCTAGGTTTTTTTTGTCGGGGGCAAAAACAAAGCACCGGAAAGAGGAAAAGGAAAAGGGGAGAAGATGAAGAATTCAAGAGACCAAAGACCAAAACCCGAAGTCGGGAAATTTTGCTAGGTTTTATTGGGTTTTTTTAGGGGGTTTGTTCCCCAAAATTTTGCAGCAACCCCAAAGAGTCCCCCTCAGTGATTTTGGCCCGGCCGGGAAAACCGGGGGGTGGGCGGAAAGGTCCCGACCCCTTTCAAAAGCAAGCACTGCAGGGCGGGGTGTTGGAAAGACTTGGTTCCCGTCCCCTCTTGGGAAACTTTCCAAATAAGGGCCCAAAACCCTTTTTTTTGCGGGGCGAAGGGCCCGGGGGTGGGATATGGTTTTTCATATTGTTGCAGGAGCAAGAAAAGGGGTTTTGGGGTTTTTCCCGTGAGATATGCTAGCAGGAAAATTGACAAAGTGTTAAAAGGGTACGCAACAGTAAAAGAAGGGGGGTTTAGCGTTTTTGTGGGGCCCCTGCAGAAGTTCCACAAATACTTGTTTTTGGGGGAAAAAGTTTTGTGATAGAGACAGATCACCAACCACTCCCAAAAATTCCCGCAGGAGGCAAAAGCTGAAAAACGCAGAGTTTTTGCGTTGGGGAATGGCAAATGCAGCCCCACAGGTACCGATTCCGTTTCATTCCCGGTCGAAAAAAAGGGCGGAGCTTTACTATTTAAAATCTTTTAGTCCCCCCCCCCCCCCCCCCCCCCCCCCCCCAAGCGCAAAAACCCAAAGGGAATCCCGTCAAACCGCGGGGCATTGTTGATAATATGTTTGATACAAATTAAAGTTTATTTGGGTTGGGGGTTTAAAATTTCCCCGTTTGGGTATGGGTTTATATTTTTTTGTGTGGAGGGTTTTTTTATAATTTCTTTGTGAGATTTTTCTTTTAAAAGTAGTTTGCTTGGAGCATTTCAGTCCCCTTTTTAGTGATGCATTATTTTTTAAAGGGGGTGAGGGTGGGGAATTTCCTTTAGTTTAAGTGTCCCTGGAAACGTGATCAAAATTAAAAAGTGCTTTTCATAAGAAAAGGGGAAGAGAAATTTGGCCCAAAACCGCAGGGGGGGAATTGCATAAGTGCGCCCAGAGGTTGTTATAAAAAAGAGTGAAATAACCAAGGGGCGCACGTCAATGATTAATCATTGGAAAGTTTTCCCCCTAAGATATATTTTTAAATTTTGGGAAACCGGTTGTTGAAAAATATTTTTCAAACTTTGCACGTGAGCTGTGGTTTAGGGAAATTCGGGGTTTTTGTCTTTTTTGTACCGGTTTTTTGAGACAATGCGGTTCATTTGTCTTTTGCAAGGGGGAAATTTTTCCCCGGGTTTAAAAAACAACTCAACCCAAATTTTTAGGCAAAACGCCCCCCCCCCAGCCCGTTGGACTTAAAAACCCAAAAGCAAAAAAATTTTGGGGGGCACGGGCGGCCCCCCTGGTTTGGAATTTTACCAGTTTTAGCAAGGGGGAGGGTAAAACCTCATCCTTTACGGACCCGTCCCAAACCCCTTCCCGACGGACTAAAAAAGCTGAAACCCACTCTTTTACCCCCGTCGCCTCAGCCAATTAATGGCTTTTTTTAGCTCTTTTGGAGACGCACTGGGCTGCCCTACGGGAAATAACTGTCGGCAGAATTTTCTCGAGTGGTCTTTTCCCGCCCCCGTCTTGGCGCCCAACCCCGACCCCCTCTAAACCATTTTCACTTTACCCTTGGGCTACACTTGAGCCACACGGGGCCCGTCAAGTAGGAAGGGGGGGGAAGGTAATGTGTGGTTGGGGGGGAAACTAGCTAATCAATTAAAAGCCAATTGACCCCCACAGAGGTAAAGGGGGTAGACGGGGACCTGCTGAAAATTTAAAAATCCCCAAAGGGAAAAAAAGGGGGATAAAATTTTAAAAGGGGGTCAGGGGAAAAAAAATTTACCAAAGGGGACTGGCCCTTGGGCACGGGGGTTAGGGATAAAGGGAAAGTGTGAAAGGGGGGAAGAAGGGGGGAAAACAAAAAGACAAAAGGAGAAAAAGGGGAAGTTCGGGAGAGTAGGCCTCGCCTTTCAGGGAAAGGGGAAAGGGGGAAATTAGAAAAAGGAAAAAGAGACAAGAGATGAGGGGGTTTTAGGTTTTGGGCTCTGCCCCGAGGGGAAAAAGGCGAAAAGATGAAGAGAGGAGAAACGAGGGGGAAAACCCAACAAAACGAGAAGGGGGAGGTTCTTTGGTCCCGCTTGGGGAAAAGCAGAAGAGTGGGGGGGAAAGGGGGAAGAGAACCAAGTTGAGGATTAGCATGAAAATCGCAAGGGGGGAAGGGCTGAGGAGAAAATTGGAAGGGGGAGGGATGGGTTTCTAATTTTTGAAGAAAAAAAAAGAAAGAAAAGAAAAAAGAAAAGAAAAGCAACCAGTCCATTTGATAAAGAGACTAGAAAAAGAGAGAGAGAGAGAGAGTGGGAATGCGTTAATGCAGGAAGAAAGAAAAAGGGGGGGAAAAGATCGATTTATTTTAAAATCACTGTTTACCCAAACCGGGGGGGCGACCTTTATACCCGGGAGCGTCACTTTGCCAAGGGAAAAACCACAAAACCTTTACCCAACATCCCCACCTTTACCAGGGGCCATCAGAAACCCAAAAAACCAGTGCCGGCAGTTGTGTCGTGTTTTTGAAAAGGGCAGGTGAAAAGAAAAAGAAAAGAAAAGAAAAGACCCGTGAACGTAATGGGTTTAAAACACCTGGCCATTAAAGTAAAAATCTGTTTATACCCCGGGGGGAGTTTAATGAGGGTTTTTGATAAAAGATTTTTTTGAAGTTCAAGGAAAAAAGAGAAAGTTTTATTTTGTTTTATTCTATTGTATTGATGTTCTTTCATGACAAATTTAGTAAAGTTATTGACTTTCCCATGGTTTTATGTGACGAATGCATGATTTGAAGGGGATTGAAGCAAACTGTGATGTGTTTTGGGGTGTGCGCTAGTCCTTCCCCCACTGACATTACACCCGGGTTTACAGGGGTGGTGTGTGTGTTGTGTGCTTTCGTGCGTGCGTGCGTGTGTTGTTGTTTTTTTGTTTTGATGTGTCATTTTTTGTTTTTTTTTCTTTGTTTTGGGGGTTGTTCCCAAAGTTTGTTGCTATTGTAATGTTAAAAAGGGGAAAAGGGGGTCTGAGAGGATTTCGAAAAATTGTGTCTTTTAAAGTTTTTTCTTGTTTTTTATTTGACTAACCATTGGGGAAAAAAATTTGTAAAATTGGGGTTGTAGTGTAAGGAAGAGGAAAGAAATTTTTGCCCGTTACCCCCCCTTTTCCCTAAGACCTTTTGGGTTTACAAAAAAAACCAAAAGTGTCAAAGGGTCTCTCTCTTTTCTCTCTTTTCTTCCCCTTCCCCTCTCCTCCTCCCCCACTCTCTCTTCCCCGTCGTCGTCTTGTCGTCCCCTTTTGTCTTTTCTGTCTGTCTGTCTGTCTGTCTGTCTGTCTGTCTGTCTGTCTTCTTTCCCCTCTCCTCTCCCCTCCCCTCTCTTCCTCTCTCTCCCCTCTCCCCCCTTTTTTCTCTCTCTCCCTCTCCTCTCCCCTCCCCCTCTCTCCTCTTTTCTCTTCCGGGGTGTGTTTTGGGCTCTCTCCCTCCCTCTCCTGTTTTGGAATTTACACATGAAAAGCGCGCGCGCGCGCCAAACCGGGGTGTGTGTTTGTTTGTGTGTGTGTTTGGTGTGTTTTGTGGTTTGTGTTTTGTGTGTGTGTGTGTGGGGGGTGTTTGTGTTTTGTTTAGGTTGGGGTGTTGTGTGGGGGTGTGTGGTGTGGTGTGTGGGTGGTTTTGTGTTTTTGTGGTGAGTGGCGGGGGTTTTGTGTGTGTGTTTGGGGTTGGTTGTGTGTGTGTGTGTGTGTGTTGTGTGTGTGTTTTTGTCGTGGGGGGTGTTTTATGTGAGGGGTGGGGTTTTTTTAAGTTTTGGGGTTTTGTTTGGGGAAAAGAAGGGGAATGTGGGTAAGTGAAGAAAATATCCCTTGGTTTTATTGGAAAAAAGGTTTTTTTTACTGAAAAAATTTTTTAATGCCACTACCTGAGTGTTGGCCCGCTTTTTTTTCAAACCTAAACCAAAGAGAGAGAGAGGAGAGAGAGAGAGGGGAGA
>CM031599.1:19969854-19974854 GCA_018398815.1 Conus ventricosus | reverse complement strand
TTTTTAGAGCTTTATACAATTTGTCATCAACACCAGGTTTATGTAATACAGACCATAAAATGTTTCTGTTCACAGTGTCAAAAGCTTATCTAAAATCAACGAAAGCTACATAGAGTTTTGTATTTTTTGCTAGATATTTATGAACAATAGAGTACAGAGTAAAAATGTGATCAATTGTACTATAACCTACTCTAAACCCAGCCTGTTCTTCTGCTAGTTTTCCTTCCTATTCTACCACTGAGTGAGCCTCTTATTTAGAATGCGTGTGTACACTTTGCTGACGACACTCGTTAGTGCTATACCACAGTAATTATCAGGTACATTAACATCCCCTTTCTTGTGATTGGAACTATTATAGATTTGCACCATTCTGCCGGAGAGGTACCCTGTTCAAATATCTTATTGAAAAAGTATGTGAGAAAGGTAACAATAGCATCGTTTGCATTTTTCAGAATCTCTTCAACTATTTTATCAATGCCAGAGCTTTGCCCATTTTAATTTTCTAATACTAGATTCAACTTCCTCCTTAGAAATAGGATTGTTAAAAGGGGGTCAAGTGACTCACCGGTTGGTCATCAGTTACGATTTCCTCTTGTTCCAGATCAGGAGTTGCTATGTTAAAAAGATTATAGAAATGTTCAAACCACTGGTCCTTAAAGATATCATTATATATCACTGTTTTTCTGTTCACTGACCTGATGGTTTTCCAAAATAACTTTGGGTCATTAGCCGACAGCTTTAGCTTCATTATTCGTTCTTTATGAAATTCTTGTCTTTTGGAAATAAAAGGGTTTATACTGTCTCCTTTCTTCTACGTATTTATCCCCATAGGTTTCATTAACTTTTTAAAAAATCGTTGAAGTAGGTTTAAATACCTTTTCACAGTTCTCTTCTTTAGAGCACGTTCTTTATCATACCATCCATTTTGCTTTTTTCCTTGTTGCCTACAGTTTGAATCATGGCGGCTGCAGCTCCATATAACGTTTTGACAAAAATATCCAGAGGGGCATTTATATAGACAGAAAGAGCCTGAAGACTTTTATAATACAACACTTACAATCATCAGAATTAAGTTCACGAACATATTCTAGTAAACAATCGTTTGACCAAACGATACATTCTTCTTCATTCTCCAATGTCATCGAATAGACCGTACGTTTTAACAACATTTCGTAGGCTAAATTCGACAAGCACATGCCATGAATCGATTCGGTCACTGACACGCAAATGACATTCACACAAAAACAACTGTTTTGAAATGATAAAATAGTCAGTAACACTATTTCCATGTGGAGAAATGTAAAGTAAATTGGCCATCACCATCACCAGAAGACGTACCGATTACAATGACACAGTCTAACATGTAGCACAAATTCAATAAAGTTACCAAAATTTTCAAACACTTATCCCTTGACTGTCTGCTAAAGTCATGCCAGTCATCATCATCATCAACAGTAACAGATAATAACAAAATACTTCATCCCAGTTGGGCTGGTCCTGACCTGTCCTAGTGTTGAAATCTCCACATAGTAACAGGTATACATCTTCATTATTTACAGTTTCAAGAAGTTTTCTCTAACAGAATGATTCCATCTTTTTTGCATTTTGTTGCTATAAACAGGACTACTTTCTGGAGCGACGTATGTTGCAATCATTAATACGTCTTTATCAACTTGAAACACACATTTATCTGGTTTTAACTGCCACAGTATTTTCGCAATTAAAATGAAACCTCGTTACATAACTCTCAAAACATTTAAGTATTAACAATAACAAACCACCAAATTTTCTACCTTGCTTAGACAGTTTCTTTGCTGGCACAAGTACTTTAGGTAATCAGTAAATATTCCATTATATCAAACTTGTCATCCACAAAGGTTTCTGTCATACAAATGAAATAAAAGAGTTCAACATTTTTTTATGAAAGAAATATTGTTAAGCTTACTGTATAGATTTTCAATATTGAAATGTCCAGGAATTTCAAGTCACATGGATGGTCCTTTCTGTCCTATGTTTTTTTCCCCTAGCTTTTCTGTCCTATGGTTTTTTCCTAGCTTTCTGTCCATGGTTTTTCCCTAGCATTTCTGTCCTATGGTTTTTTCCCCTAGCTTTTCTGTCCTATGGTTTTTTCCCCTAGCATTTCTGTCCTATGGTTTTTTCCCCTAGCATTTCTGTCCTAGGTTTTTCCCATAGCATTTCTGTCCTATGGTTTTTAGCCTAGCATTTCTGTCCTATGGTTTTTTCCCTAGCATTTCTGTCCTATGGTTTTCCCCTAGCATTTCTGTCCTATGGTTTTTTCCCTAGCATTTCTGTCCTATGGTTTTTTTCCCAGCATTTCTGTCCTATGGTTTTTTTTTTCCCTAGCATTTCTTCCTAGGGTTTTTTTTTCCCTAGCATTTCTGTCCTATGGTTTTTTCCCTAGCATTTTCTGTCCTATGTTTTTTTCCCTA
This sequence comes from Conus ventricosus, assembly GCA_018398815.1. Taxonomy (NCBI): domain Eukaryota; kingdom Metazoa; phylum Mollusca; class Gastropoda; order Neogastropoda; family Conidae; genus Conus; species Conus ventricosus. Next base: position 19,972,404 of record CM031599.1, on the reverse strand, counting down.
CATTTCTGTCCTATGGTTTTTTCCCTAGCATTTCTGTCCTATGGTTTTTCCCCTAGCATTTCTGTCCTTGGTTTTTCCCCCTAGCATTTCGTCCTTGGTTTTTTCCCCTAGCATTTCTGTCCTATGGTTTTTCCTCTAGCATTTCTGTCCTATGTTTTTTTTCCCCTAGCATTTCTGTCCTAGGGTTTTCCCCCTAGATTTCTGTCCTATGGTTTTTCCCCTAGCATTTCTGTCCATGGGTTTTTTCCCCTAGCATTTCTGTCCTATGGTTTTTCCCCTAGCATTTCTGTCCTATGGTTTTTCCCTAGCATTTCTGTCCTATGGTTTTTTCCCCTAGCATTTCTGTCCTATGGTTTTTCCCCTAGCATTTCTGTCCGAACGACGTGGAAGGGTTCTTGCCAGAAGCTTTGTTGGCAGGTGTGCTGTTTGGGTGTTGGCAGTGTGCTGTTTGGGGTGTGGCAGGTGTGCTGTTTGGGTTTTGGGGCAGGTGTGCTGTTGGGGTGTTGGCAGGGTTGTTGGGGTTGAGTTGCTGTTTGGGGTGTTGGCAGGGTGCTGTTGGGGTGTGGGGTGTGCTGTTTGGGGTGTTGGCAGGTGTGCTGTTTGGGTGTGGCAGGTGTGCTGTTTGGGGTGTGGCGGGTGTGCTGTTTGGTTTTGGGGCAGGTGTGCGTTTGGGGTGTTGGCAGGTGTGTGTTTGGGGTTTTGGGAGGTGGTGCTGTTTTGGGGGTGTTGGCAGGGTGCTGTTTGGGTTTTGGGCAGGTGTGCTGTTTGGGTGTTGGGCAGGGTGCTGTTTGGGTGTTGGCAGGTGTGCGTTTGGGTGTTGGCAGGTGTGCTGTTTGGGGTTTTGGGCAGGTGTGCGGTTTGGGGTGTGAGACAGGTGTGCTGTTTGGGGGTTGGCAGTGTGCGTTTGTGTGTTGGGCAGGTGTGCTTTTGGGGTGTTGGCAGGTTGCTGTTTGGGGTTTTGGCAGGTTGCTGTTTGGGGTGTTGGCAGGTGTGCTGTTTGGGGTGTTGGCAGGTGTGCTGTTTGGGGTTGAGACTGTTTATGTTGTGTGCGGTGGAAAAAATCCTGAAACACCATACTGGCGTGACCCCACTCCCCGTCACGGCTTGCAGGCGGTGCCCTTGAACTGCGGGTTTGGGCTGTGACGCTGGCTAGTGACGAAGAGCGGATCCCATGCATTGTTGTGGTGGGAGGATGCACCGCCCTCTCTGACCTCTGTGTTGTCATCTGCCTTGGCGAAGCGTCTCGGCGTCGTCTTTAGCATCGTCAATGTCCGCTTGGCTTTTGGATCCACCACTTACGCGTAGATTCGAGATCGGTAGCCTGGGCTGCACCCCTAACTTCCTTTCTTTAAAAAAAAAAAGGCCACTTTCCCTTTCTTCGCTTTTTGCATGCCCTGTGTGTTAGGTCGTTGGTACAGACAACGCCTCTGTCTTTCAATCTGCTGCGGAAGTCTTTGTTGGTAATAATTTTCATCTTGTCCTTCCACTGAGAATTTCACTATTACTGGTCGGGGTTGACCGTTTCTTCTTGGCCTACACGATGGGCCCCAGCGATGTCGTCTGCGGCCACGTCTTTCCCCCTCCACACTGGTTCAGGGCCTCCGTCACAGCTCTGGCACAGGAGTCGTACGCCTCTCTCCCCCTCAGCGGCTGGCACCCCATACATGCGGAGGTTTTCTCTTCTGGAGAAGCCCTCCAGTCGTCCATCTCCTCCTTAACCCTTCCATTGCTTGGACATATCAGCCACTGTCTTCGCCCGTTTTTTTATTCGTTTTTACCCGTTTTCCCTTCATTTGCTTGGACATATCAGCCACTGTCTTCGACAGTTTCTTTTTTTCGTTTTTACTGTTTTCATTCTCTGCAAACAGTTCATTGACATCCGCAGCAGTGTCATGTAATAAGGTAAAAAATACCTACTGCTCTCGCTTACCCCCGTTTACCACACCGTTTATCGAAACTGTTCACACTGGATCTGACAAGTCCAATGTCCGATTCAATTTCACTCAGATCTTGCCTCATAAGCTCCATTTTGGATTCCAAGGGCTGGAATCTATCATCTTGCGTTTAATGGCATCTAGTATTTGCCGAGCTGTATCCGCCGAAAGTGTTAATCACCCGAAGACTGAAGAGGGTACGAACGGAACTGTTGTATTATTATCCGATGCCCGCTCACTATCCTGTTTGCCGTAGTATGGTCCAGGGTTCACTTCAATGTCACTGCAACTCAGCAGGTATGTGGCCACAAACACAACACTAGTATCTCCAGTCTAGTCCTCGTTGCGACGACTCGGGTTCCATTTTCAGTGCACAGCTGGCTCGCTCTGCCTTAAAACAAAAAACAAATTGACGAGGAAAAGTCCGCAAGAAATTCGGAAATGCGCGTTGTGAACTGGCATGCTGGCTGATCTCGTTAATTTTTTATATCAGCGTAATCGGCATAAAATTCTCTACTTATCTGCCACTAAACTTTCACTGATGGATAGTATGTAATAGCATTAATTTACAGAAACCGCACGTCATCGACACCAGAGGGGAAAAACACGTCTTATC
>CM031599.1:19954854-19957354 GCA_018398815.1 Conus ventricosus | reverse complement strand
AAATGAAGAAAAACCAAAAAATTCACACAAAAATTGTGTTCTTTGTGTAGAATATGAAACAGCTGTCTGTCTCATTGGATAGCTGTGACATCTGTTTCATGTATTTTTCTTTGGATTTTTTTTTTCTTTTTCTGTTGACCATTAAGGGCAAATACTGTGTCTGACTGTGACAGTAGGATGTTTCTTGCTGTCTGTTTTTGTGCGTGGTGTTTCCATCGCATTCATTGTACTTGGCGTCTATTTTCATCTCTCTTTTTTTTCTGTTTTTTTTCTTTGGTTTTTCATTTCCTGCGAGGGGGTGAGAAAAGGACGGGTTTGGCCTCAACTACTGAAGAGAAATTTGCTAGAAAATGTCAATTGCGAAAGATTTAACGTTCCTTGAATTTACGAAACGGTTACCTGATGGGAGGGAGTGGAGGTCGGGGAGGCGGGGCGGGGGGGTGGGGGGGGGGGGGGGGGGGGGGGGGGTAGCGGGGGCTTGGGCCTTAAACGGCGAGGAAACAGCCAAACAAGCAAACTAACTGACTGACAAGCATACAAACAAATAAATAAGGCCTGGGCAAAACTGAAAGAAAACAAACAAACACACAAAAAAAGAAAACTTTAATTTCTAACTGGGGTTTAGATGCTGTTTTGCAAAAAGAAATGTAAGACAACTGTTCTTCAAATTCCACATTATGTGTTTTTTGTTTGTTTGTTTTCCGAATATTCCCACCACCACCCAACCCCAACCCTCTCCTTCTCCCCCTTCTCCCCCTCCCCCATCTCTCTAATCTGTTTGGTTGTCACTGAGCGTTTAAAGGACGAGGTTGGTCTTAATTAACTCCTGGTCCCAGTTCGCTGCGAGTGTGGCATAGCAGCGGACGCCGAGGGAGAGGCGGCAGCTCTCCTTTGAAGGACACTGATGTGAGAAGTCAGTATCAGGCGGCTCAGCCAACCTTCCAGCGATATGGGTGACGGCGGGTCCAGCCTGTGTCGCCGGGGACGGCTCTGCTGCCAGCAGGGGTCGGTTTGATAGAGAGATGGTTCACTGACTGTTCGTCCAATGACCATGGCCGCAACCAACTGTGGTTGTTTGGCGGGTGACTGTACGGTCAGTTTAAATGGCGAACAACCGCGGTGCATTGAACTTCGTGGTCGGTGGACTTGACGGTACTCGCACGTTACTATTTCTGGCAACATTGCATCTTCCGGTCATAGTCGGCGAGCAAGATGGAGGCAGTGTGCCTCGACCACGATTCAACACAGAATTTCTTTTCGGATGAGGAAATTCGGACTTTGATTGCTTCATTTGAAGAAAAAAAAGAACAAAAACACTGTCCATCAGTGACGAAGGCAAAGAAGGAAAAAAAAGGCGTGGGAGGAGATTATTGCAACTGTCAACGCTGTTGGACACAGTGGGAGAAGAAACGTTGCATTTGGAGAAAAAAAAAATTAAACGATTTGAAAAAAAAAAAAAATGCTCGCATAAGCTGCAAATCCGCCAAAGACAGGTGGAGGAAAACAGGGGGAAAAAATGGTTCTACATTATTCATGACAAAGTGATCGGAAGAGATTCACCCATCATGGAAAGCAGCACAGGTAAGATTTATTTAAGAGTTTGGGGCGAACCTCGCGTTTGGGGGCATTTCTTTTGACTTTCATTGATCTTCAAACATAATTTACCGCCATCGTGTATTCTTTATGCCAAAGTTTTGATAACTAAATACTAGAAATGTCCAATAAATACTTGATAAACGCAGAGCGTTGGCATACTTATTTCAGCATAAATATTCCATTCTATAGGATATTGTCCAGTGTTGAGAAAGGGCCCTCAAAACATTAGGTTTGCCAAGCCATAATGCTTTGTTGTTGATTCCTGTTTACTTTGAGAATTTCAGTGAGTCTAGATTCAGAGGATAGCTCGGCTTAGTTCACATCTATTATGCACAGACAAGAGAGTAAGCTGTGAAACTGTGTGGGAATCTTTCATTTTGCTGAAATCAGTGCTGTATACTGCATCGGTGGTCTGAGAATTAATTTCAGCTTCCTTTGTTTAATACGTTTATCCTTTGAAAACTGGCTGAGTCATTTCTTTCATTCTGTCAACCTGTCATTAGTTACAAATGAATTGGTGTGACATAGTGAGCAGCAGTTACTGCGCTTTTATTAAATGATGTTGAATCACATACACATTAAGTCTAAAAGCTTGCTTTTTGTTTTGCTTTTGCTTTTGTGACCTCTGTCTTGTTTTTATAATGAGAAGGGGATGAGTTGGAGCGTGGTGGGTGAGGCGTTATGTTTCTGTCATTATTGATAGGTGTCAGTGCTGTCACACCAAGAAGCAAATAGAATGCAATCTGAAAGATTTAACACATATCGATCAATTCTTGTTCTTTCAACGGATTGGCCAAACATGCAATATCATTAACTGATTGTGCAGAAGATCAGTGAATTGCGACAATTGCCTGATTCTGCACATCACTAAAAATACACATAAAATAAATGCATGAAGTCTGCT
>CM031599.1:19929854-19949854 GCA_018398815.1 Conus ventricosus | reverse complement strand
TATCGCACTGGACACAGTACAGAAACTGCTCTGCTGAAAATAATAAACGATCTTCTCTTTTGCTTGGATAATGGTCGGGTTTCACTGCTTTCTCTTCTTGACTGTCCGCTGCCTTTATACCATTGATCACTCTCCACCCTCCTCACTAGACTTCAACATACTTTTGGCATCTCTTCTCAAGCTTTGGCATTGTTTTATTTTTACCTTTCTGGTCGAACCCAAACTGTCTCTGTCAATGGTTTTCTTCAAGCTCTGCTGACTTGAATTATGGTGTTCCCCAAGGCTCTGCCCTTGGTCCCATTCGGTTGTTCTATATACCCAACCCATCTCTGACATTGTAGCCCTCATGACATTTCACACCACTGCTTCTCTGATGACAATAAAATGTACATTTCTGGTGACATCTCTCCCTCTCCTCCATCATTGATCGCTCACAGCTCTGCTCTCTGACATAAAGGCATGGATGACTTGCAACAAACTTCAGTTAAACAATGACAAAACTGAATGATCTTCATTCTCCCCAAACGGCTCATGTCTACAATCTCCTGTTCCTTCTTCTGTCCAATTTGGTACCTCTCTCATTCAGACCTTCCCACTGTGCGAAATCTAGGCGTTGTACTTGATCAGACACTCTCTTTAAAAATCAGATTTCTTCTATCTGCCGGCTTGCTACTTGGAGCTTCGGCGAATCAGTTCTGGGGCGCCACCTTCTGTCTGAAGAAGCCACCAAGACTCTGGTTTCTGCTTTCATTCTTTCAAAAAACTTGACTACTGTAATTCTCTTCTTGCTGGCTGTCCACAAAAATTTCTCCTTGCAAAATTGCAGAAAGTCCAAAAAAATTTGCTGCTCCCCTTGTCTCAAAAATCTCCGAAAACCTCTCATGTTTCCCCCTTGTTAAATCTTTGCACTGGCTTCCTGTTGAAAAACGCATCAAGTACAAACTTTCTTTGCTCTGCACAAGGCATTGGATGGCCTCGCTCCATCTTACCTCTCTAAACTTCTGTCGACCTATACTCCTTCCAGACAGCTTCGCTCTTCTTCTGAAAATCGCATTCTGCAGATCCCTCGTTTTCGAGCCAGAACACTTGGTGACGTTCTTTTCTTTTCAGGCTCCTTCCTGCTGGAACAAATCTCCCTTTGCACTCCGAAACTCAAACAGTCTTTTTCTTTCAAGTCCTCCCTCAAACAACTCTCTTCAAAACATAATTTTTCTGCTCCTTCGCTGGTGTTTTGGTGTGTGCGTGTGTGTGTGTGTGTGTGTGTGTGTGTGTGTGTGTGTTGTGTGTGTGTGTGTGTGTGTGTGTTAGGGCTTATTGCTGTAAGGCTTAGGGCTTTGTTTAAGGGATTAAGCGCACTAAATGTTCCCTTATATTATTTTTATTATTATTTTAAGCTAAAAATGGTATTATCAAAAAACAGTACAGTAGAATCAATGCTATATCAAAACTATGTAGTGCAGTATAGTGAAAGCAGTTATGTACATGATGTCTTTGGTTTGTATATGTACATTACAGCATTTGATGGATACAAAAAATTATTTTCATAGCAAAAAGCCCTTGTTTATAGCCAGCTTTTTTTAGGGGAGGGGGAGGGGGAATTAATGAATGTTTTAACAAAGTGTTTTTGAGTTTTTGTCACATTTGCATAAACATTTTTTAACAAAAATTCGGGCAGAACCTATGAAGGGCTTGTTGAGGAATGTCTGACATCCATTTTCATCAAGTGGTACAGGGGCACTCTGACTTAAAAATACCTCAAAACAATCTGACGCCGAGTTATTCACTGGTCCATCTTTCAGCCTGCCTCACTTTCGCCCATCATTGTAGTTCTTTGCAAAGCATGAAAGCAAGCACCTTAAGAAATGACTTACATTGATTGAAATTCTTTCAAAATCTTTTATGAATATATTTTTTTTAATCAAATACAATTCTGCAACTCCCATCGTATTCACATTTCATCAGGAAATAAACATGTTGCCAACCTTGATTTTAACCAGTGTGATTGTTTGTGATAAATTTCTCCATACCACATACAGCATAAATGTTTGCATAAACATCTGAACTCATTCCTTTTCTGCTCTTTTGTGATTGCAGTCGCTACCGCTATGTTTCCTATCGGATGTTGGCACGGTTTGCGTGGGGTTGGCTGGGAAAGGACATCAGAGTGACCCTCCCTGCTTGTGCCATCATGCAAATTCGAAAGGCCTATCCAAGTCCAGATGGAGTGTGCACAGGTTACCTGGAAAGCTGACAGCTAGGAACAACTGTGAGATACCAATTTTCAATTTTGTTCGATTCCCTAAGTGGGGTGCCCCTTTTCCCAACCACAATTCTTTACTACTGCAAAGAACTGCTTGAGATGATTCTTTTCATGTGGACCTACTTCTCACAGGACACTTTCATAAAAACGCATTGTAAGTTATTGAAGACAAGCATCTTTGTGCCTACCATCCAATAACAAAGAAATTATGAGCACAAAAGCTGTCTGCCTTACTACAAGTATTGAGACATGTCTCTTTTCCTCTTGTGTTAAACATTGCTTAAATTCACTGGAACACACAACCATGATTACAGTGTAGTGATAACTTTGGATGGCAACTGCCTTAAACTTAAATAATTATATGCTTACACATCCCTTATGCTGCGACTTAAACTAGGGGAGACTACTTTGCACTGCCATGTAATGAAATGGCAAAACCATCTTGAAAATTCAAACTGCAATAGCAGCTGTCCCACAAGATTTGCTTTCTATTTACACTACAGGCTGAATTCTAGTAATTGTTACACAATGAAATGTCTTGACATTCAGCCCAGTATGCCTAAAAAGTTTGTCATTTCAAAAACAAAGAAAAGAGTATGTGTAATCCGCTCTCTTTCTTTTTTGCCACCCTTGGTGTAGCGTGATGTTATGTTTTGAATGGCATCATCCTTGTCTGGTTTCTGGAATGCTGCACACGGGGTGGGGGTAGTGGCACTGTTTCTCCGATGCGCTTTGAGGAGCAGAAGCATTTCGATCTACTTTCGGGTTGCCAAGGAAATCACACGCCCCATCAACCGTCGACCAATAGATGCACACAAAGTATATGCTCACTGAAGAATACGGGAATTTTAAACAGAAGGATAGGGAAACTGATTTGTAGGTACAAAGTCGTTCACACTTCATTTCTTTCAGTGTATGTCACACAAACTACGACATGCAACTAGGGGAAATACTTCATGTTGATATTTGCTTTTTTCATGAATTGTCAAGATACACTTTGGCTTATTTGATGAAATACACACACAGAATTGACGGAAAGGTTACGTGAAAAGAAAAAAAACAGGGGAAGGGCAGAAAACAGAATGTCACCGTATCAAAAAAGAAATGTTTAGATGAAAAATGATATCATTATCATAAAGCGGGTTCTGAAAGAGAATATGATAGCATACACCTGGATATGCTTGCCTTTCTGTAGGATTTCTATTCGGATTTGATGAAAAATTTTGCTGTTGTATGACATGCAAATGTTAGCAATGTTAAAAGACAATTTCAGGGTGGAAAAAAAAAATACACAAATGTTTACCAAAGGTCTGATCCCTTTCACTTCTTGGATGGAGTAGTCTGTCTTTGATTTCTTGAAGACAAGGTTGTACCGCCTTTTTCCTGTTTTGTCTGTTGCTTGCTTTCTATCAAAGTTTTCGTTTGAAGTAAAGGGGCAGCCAAAATGTTCCTGAAAAACAAAAAAATGGGGGAAACCCAAACAAAATAATAATCCGCCAGGAAGTGATTTGTGACATTAAAAAAGACTGTCATCCGTATGGAAAAAAATCAGATTAATTATAGTGTCAACAATTCTTTTTTTCTCCCACTTTCTGTGCCATTACCCCATGCCCCTTTTTACGGAGAGCTGTCCACAACCACACCCTGGCTTGTCCAGATGCAGAACTGGCACTGGCAGTCTACATGAGTTGCCATATCAAATAGTCAAGTCGTCATGAGGAGACACTAAACAAAGGGAAAATGAAAGGTCACAGAATGGAGTCTTTTTGATACTTGGAACTGTGGTGCTGTTCTGATTGATCACAGGGCATTTCAGAACAGCAAATCCTAAATGACAAACACATCATGATTAAATGTAAAATGATAGCAATAGAATTTTTTTTATCATAGGGGGTAAATGCTTTTGCCAGAAAAGAAAAAAAAGAATACCTGTGGTTGCATTCCTTCATATGAAATCCAATTCTCTTGGGGGCGAAGTGATTCATGGACTGAATGGAATCCCTCTATTGCTGCTGTCTGTGGTCCAGTCGACAGAAATTCGGACATCTTTGTTTATCTGCTTGACTGCAAGTATTTCTAACAGCTTCACAGATAGCTTGGTTCCTGAAATACACAACAACATGCAACAGTAAGCAAACATGAAGAATAATGAACTACCTGCCTTTTGAGAAAAAAAATGAAAAAAACTTTCAATATGGAGCACAGTGTAGACAAAATGACTGTACTGGTAACATCTTGTACTTTCTGTAGTGTTATGCTTTTAATTATGAGTGGCATGTGACACAACATTGTTTTCAGGTGTGCAGTGTTCCATGGCTAATACAAATCCATGACAGTCCTTAAAAAGAATTTGAATTGTAAGACCTCCTTTTAAAGATGAAAGTCCAAAGTGCTGTCAAATATACCGGGTTGCTTGAAAATCAAGATTTTGATGGATAACATCAGTATAAGAGAATTTAACATCAAGTTCCTTTTGTAAATCCCCAAAAGTTTTCACTTCCATATCATTGCTGTTTAACGGGATTTTACTTAATGACTTTTATGAAGCAACCAAAGTGTGAACAAAGGCTTATAATTTCCATATTACGTCCTAGAAATTACATTTAACATCCTTGAAAAGTCTTTTAAAAGTCCTTGAATTTTTTTTTTTGGAGATGTGTATGAACCTTGTCAATTAAGGATAGCAATCACCTTCTTGTATCCATTTTTTCTTCCTCTGTCCCGCTTCAAGAGAGGGGTATGCAGGCAGGCAGGGAAGGAAGCAAGTTTTTCATGGCTGTGTTTATTGTGGATATGATTGGCCAAGGATAGCCACTGTCTGACATGAGCTGTCCATCTGCTTGAGGTGTGGAAGAGCTACCCAATACAAGTGGTTGACAATCGACTTGATCCACTCAGACAACTGTCCACTTTTCTTTCTCCTTGGACTCTTTGTGAGCTTTTTCTTTAGGCCTACACAACAAAATGTCAAATCAGTCAATAAATCATTGGTTTTGTACATGGAAAGCACAGCAGGTACATGGAAAGCACAGCAGATCGAACCCCATCTGGTGCTTGCTGATCAATATTTTTAAGTTACAATGACAGATGCATGCTTGGTAAAGTCACTGGGATAGTAAAATACTCATAACTTCCAGTGGAGTAATTACTTTAGATAATGAAAAAAATATGCAGGCTAGGCTTAAAGGGTCCAAACAACTTAGCACCAGCCTCATATTTCTTTAACATAGAAAATTTTTAATATAAAATTCCTCAAACATTTAAAACTTATTCCGAGAATAGTAAAGAAGGGAACACTTTCAAAACATTGAAATGGGGATATGTGAAATAAAATGACAATGTTGTATTAATGCCTCTTTTGATTTTTCACGTTATGTTTGATGCATAAAAATTTATAGCAATTTTATGCATGACACTGAAAATGAACATTTAATGTGAAAGTACCAGAAGTATGGGAAATTACAGATTTTATTTTAACCTTTTCCCCCATGCCACCATCAATGGAATGTCTTGTGTGCTTCATGTTCCCCGCGAATGTGTTTCACAATCATGGTGTGCCGGGGCGGTGACGATTTCACGTATATGGAGTTTCCCTTTCCCCTTTTCCCAAAAAAATCCACAGCTCGCACCAGGCCTTCCTTCTCCATACAGCAGCTGTTTCCCACCTCATTGCTCTTTAAAGAAAACCACATGCACACACACTATAGCAAAAACAGTCTTGACCAGTGTTTCTGTAATTCTTGATTTGTTTCCCCCATTTTTGGACATTCAAAAACCCTTTAAAATTTTCATTTCCCTGTGTTTTCATGTCTTGTCCATGATCCAGCTTCTATATGGGGCCATATCATGGTTACCTTGTGAATAAATAGTATATATGCATGTTCCCCCACCCTTCCCCTTCCCTCCGCACTCCCCCCTTAAAAGAAACCCCAAAAAGTACAATGTAACACCTGGACCAATTTAATGTCAAAAACTTTCATGAAGTCGAGGTCAAGTAAGGTGTATGTGCCATACTTAGCGCAGTGGCCAGGAAGTCAGCTCTCCATCACCTCCAAGGGTAAGATCTTGACCAACTCTTTTGCTTTGTCAAGTAGTGTGCCTGCCAGCTGTGCCATTCTGCTTTCACAGAAAGGGGACAGAAAGGCATTTTGATGGGAAAAAAAAGGTGTTGTCAGATATGGGGGCAACACCCATGTTTAGGAATCGCAGGGCCTTCCCTTGGCAAAAGAACCTGTTTAAAAAATATGCACACATCATGCACATACAAAACACCAGAACACACAGGGGAACATAATTCTACTCACTGCTGTGCAAATTTTGTGTGTACAAATGACATGTGCACATAATCCCACTCACTGCTGTGCAAATTTTTGTGTGTACAAATGAAATGTGGATTTTTCGTTGCTGTATAATTATGAGTGTTTGAAAGAGCAGCAAAGTAATAGCAGTCAAAATTCCAAGGCCCCTGTATTTGTGTGTGTGTGTGTACTGCAAATACATAAATCAAACCATAGCAACGAGTCTTTTTTTGGCTACAAGGTGTTACTGTAATTCTAGCACAGTTGTCACTTAGAAAAAAAAAAATTTCATCACCCATGACATGTGTACAACAACTACATATAAAGCAGTACATAACCTGAAAACAAAATCGATGCAGACATCAGGAGGGTTTCCAGCTGGCATGTCCCTGATGAGAGGCTGGCTTTCCCATGTCAAAGACATCAGGCAGTGCGGACATTCCTGACCGACGCTGACCATGGACCCCCTTTATGTAGCGAATACGAGATGGCTGCTTTTCCACAATGATGGCAGCTTCTGAACAGCTGCATCAATTGTCCTCGAAGACAATGTACTTTGCTTTTGAGGCTTCAGGATTCAGTTTATGCTGTGTGGTTCTTGCATGACAGAAAGAAAATGCACTTTGGGAACACAGTTATACGTCAGATTCAGTCAACAAGAGGAACAATACAAATAAGGACTCACGAAGGTTGAATATTGGACCCGACAATGACATTGTAATGCGAAATTCAGATTTTTGTAGTCATTTCTAAACATTGACAACACAAAAGGAAACCAACCATCACCACCACAAAAAGGGAACGAACATGAATGACCTTTCAACTTCAATGACTTTCACTTGTGTCACTCTCCGGGGAACATACTCCTCTTGCTCCATTTCCTCTTCATCAGACTCAACAAATCGCCGGTAGCTCTTGCTCAGTCAGGTGAAAGAGGTTCAGCATTGTATGACTCGTCCAGCGTCAGGTCACACTGAGTTGCCCGTGTACACACAGATGGTGTGCCTTGCAATGTACATTGTACACCTGGTGCAAACAAACAAAGCAAGTTTTATAACTTCCCCATTATATAACGTTTGTGCAAATACTTTTCAGAGAAAACAACAATGAAAATATACACCTCTGTCCCCTATCTACAAACAGCACACACCTGCACATAAAATAGAAGAAAATAAAGAAACATCAAGGAAAAATAAATAAGGTCACACACAAACGCAGAGAAAAAAAGAAAGTGTTCCTCTCCAACTGAATGAAATGACCCCAGATTTCACCTGGTCATGGAGAAGGGAAATCCAGGCACACTTGCATTTATCTCTTTCACACTGATGGCGGTAGTTCAGCAACATTCCTGTGATAGAGGTATGGGTAATAAATATAATGTAATGCTGGTTGGGAAAATATTTAAACACAAACATAGAGAAAATTAAGAACAATCTTAGAAACACATTATGTTTTATAGTAAAACAGTAGCAGATGAAAAATCCTGGCAGACAAATTATCTACAAGTGCTGTTCAATATACAGACAAATTATCTACAAGTGCTGTTCACATATACAGGCGCGTTCAAATATTCACCTTTCATTGCAGTTTGCGGGTGAACCTGAACTTTTTTGGTTTTCCTCCCCATAGTGCCTTTCTGAAAAATTGTTACAATTCCAACAATCAGTATCAAGCTTTTGCACAGTGTTCAAGAAATCTTTTCAGCTTACACTTCACACAATCAGTATCAAGGTTTTGCACAGTCTCCAAGAAATCTTTTCAGCTATTACTTGATCACACATGGTGCATCGTTGCCCTAAAAGTTCTTAGTAACATAATTTTTGTGAAAACTGCAGCAATCTAAGTTCATAGGTAACCCTATTGAGTGAATATATACATGTAATCTTTTTAGCTATTACTTTATCACACATGGTGCATGGTTACCCTAAAGTTCATATCTATTATCTGACATTATATGTGGAATCCATGCATGAAAGAGTCCACATGACACATTCTGTACACAAAAAAGAAGAACCCTTTCCCCACCACCCACCCCCTTCCAGTTCAAGTGCACAGTTTATACATAAAAATATAAAATATTTCTACTCTGTCAGACATAAAGTCCTATGTTTAACTGAAGTCTTTGACATACTACCCGCTACACCGTGCACAGACTTCTGTTCTTGGCACCAATCACAGGTTTTCAAAGGTTTCAAAGCAAACAAAGAAGTGAATGATATTTTAATACTTCACATTTTTACTTCACATGAACTGATGAAGTACAAATACATTTTTCTTTGGCAAAGAATGAGGAAAACCCTTGCTAAACAAATGCATGTGCACATGTGTGGTGTGCGCAAGCACACACACACACACACACACACACACACACACACACACACACACACACACACACATTTTAAATTTATTACTATTATAACCTGCCAAATACCATCTGCTTTGACAACTGGTATTTACATGTGCCACATGATGATCATGCAATGATACCATCCACACAACATTCTTCTGCATCAGGTGGTACTGTCTCCCCACGTGTCTCAGACAATATCTCGGCAATCATCTGCAAATGGTAATTTTTTTACATTTACACTTGCAGCCCTGCAGGGGTTCCAGAGGTATCAGTTTAAAGGGGGCTGCTTAAAATTCAGTGAAGAAAATATTTGTCATAATGAAAACAGAGTAGGTGTTGATCATCTGCACCAAAGATATAATTTAAAATAGGATCACACTTTCAGAATAATTTATCAACGCAACAACAGAAACAACAAAGTTAACCTTTGGAATTTACTGCCCTGAAAAATCGATGGAAAAAAAATACTAGTGATAGAAAACTACATAAAAGCGTTCTATAACATTAGGTGAGATCATATTACAACATCATAACAAAAAAAAAAGATTCAAATGCAGTATCTTTTGTCTTTAATTTTTTTTTAACACAATGGAAACATCAAAACCCCACAACTGCTATTTTAAAGATAGCAGTACTAATACAATTTATACAATGTAACATGCAAGTCACACACCACACACACACACACACACACCCACACACAACAACACACACAGAGTAATATCATCTGGCGATGAAAAGACATAAACAAACCCCTGAACTGAACACACTCACAGCACTTAACACAACATTGGCATGTACACAACTTTCCCTGGCAAACTGTCATGCTCACCACACCACATCACTACCACAAACATGACAAGGGCACATGATGTTAGATCACATCTGTTTTAACACGCATTGTCATTAATTCAATGATACACTACAGTGTGAAATGTAACACATGATTGTTCTGATTCATTTGAAGTACCTATACTTTTGCTAGTTTAGCTGAACATTGCAAAGTCACTATCAACTATGTTACACATACACATGTGATACTGTTTCACTATCAACTAAAGACTGTACACTACACATGTGATACGTTCAATAAAACAAGGACTTACTCTTTGGCGTTCCCTTTTCTGATAAGCTCCTCTCACGCTGTTCACACCTTTCGTACACTCGTTTGAGCACACAGGTGCTGTGAGAGCTGCTGTGGTCGTGGTACATGTTGCTGATGCAGACTGGCAGTTTGATACAGTGGCTGTTGTGGTAACAACTGTTGAAAAAATGGGTTGTGGGTGCCCAAACGGTGCGGGTTTTTGGATTGTGGGCACAGCCCCCGGAGTAACATTCTTATTCTTTTCATCTGAAAGCTACTAGCAGCGCATAGCTGGCAGGGTAGCAATCAGGCTCAAAATGAAGATGACACACGGCCGAGTTCTTGTTTGGTGTGCCCAAAAGGAAGGTCCGAAGTTGGCCCGGGATGTTTGCACGAATGAATCCCCTTCTTTCGAGTATCTGGATCAGATGGAAATGTGTGCAAAGAATAAACCATCTCCTGCTGAGCTGTTGCACTCGCCACAGCACAATATCTGCCACACTTTCGTGACTTCTTGGGGGTGGGGGATCGCAACTCACGTTGATTTCATTGGCGTTGCCATGTTGTGTATGTCGCGGCTGACGGCCAGTCCATCAGTTGCGTCACGGTTTTCGGTGTCGCGCGGGGTTTGAACAGGTGTGCAAAGTCGTTTTTTATCAATTTAAATTCTTCCGGCGATTTAAAAAAAAAAAAAGAATACCACTCTGAAGTTATATGATATGTAGACCTGTTTTTAACAAATTATCGAAAACTCTAAAGTAGCCTTTAAGGGTCCATCACTCTGGTGTTGTGTCTGCAGGCTGGATGGTTCCCAGCGGCTGATCACGTAGGATTCCAGGTGCTTGTGGTATGCTCTGTCGCCTGGATTATGCCATACAGCTGCCCCCCTTTGCATTCGTGTATGTGCAGTGGGCTGTTGAAGTGTTGGCCTATCGGGTCACTGTAATTCAGCCGCATTGAGTGAAGATGCTCTGTGAATCTTCTCATTCAGTGTCCGGAGGTCTCACCCACGTAGAGCTTGTGGCATGGACACAGTTTAAAATATACA
This sequence comes from Conus ventricosus, assembly GCA_018398815.1. Taxonomy (NCBI): domain Eukaryota; kingdom Metazoa; phylum Mollusca; class Gastropoda; order Neogastropoda; family Conidae; genus Conus; species Conus ventricosus. The sequence continues at coordinate 19,938,814 of CM031599.1, read as the reverse complement.
CAACGTCTGTTGACTTGCAGGTGTAATTTGACTTGAGGGATGAAAACTGGCCCTGTTGACTCACAAAAGGTTGTGGAGGCGTCAAGGCACAGGTCTTTTCACCAGGCCTCGATGCGCGGGCTAAATCCCGGGGGTAGGGTTACCAGTCTGGTGGCTGATTCTGGCCCCCACAAGCAAGTCCAGGAGGTTCTTCTCTCTCTGGAACACATCAGGGGCAGTTTCTGAAAAAACCCATCCCCGGACTGGGTCATTATGGATGATGTGAAAGTTCCTTTCGATGATGATGTCACAGATGGTGAGGCTGTGAGAGTGGTAGGAGATGACTGCTTTCAGGTCGGTTTTTTGTTCCTCCTTTCGACTGGGGTGAGAGCTTCCTGTCTGGACACCTTGTGCCTCTCAAGGATCTTTAAAGTGTCTGCCTGGGGTACTGCCGTTTATACATTATGCATAGTGAATGATACTTAAAAATGTATTATTACAATCCTTGGCTTGGTATGCAGGTTATTGCTAATGCACATATGAACATATACTGATAAGCATATACTGCCATGATGATGCAAAACACTCAGACATAACTTGTTTGAAGCACTGGTTTGATAGTTATTTCTCTAGTTTGTTATAAGAAATATGATACTGTCAGATCCTTGGAGATGATAAGCATTTAATGATGAAACTAACGTCTTCAGTTTGTGGCAGGTCACTCTGTCTGTCAGTCTTATATGCAAATGGCTTGATATCACTGCTGTGTGTGTGTGTGTGTGTGTGTGTGTGTGTGCGTGCGTGCGTGCGTGCGTGCGTGCGTGCGTGCGTGCATGCGTGCGTGCGTCCGTGCGTGAGTGCGTGCATGCGTGCGTGCGTGCGTGCGTGCATGCGTGCGTGCGTGCGTGCGTGCGTGCGTGTGCGCTCGCGCGTGTGTGTGTGTGTGTGTGTGTGTGTGTGTGTGTGTGTGTGTGTGTGTGTGTGTGTGTGTAGGTGGAATAAAAGGTATTCTCTTCATGATGCTCCTGTAGTGTCTGTCTTGATCAGTATCTTCTCATGAGCCGTACTGGTGGTGGTGGTGGTGGTGGTGGTAATGGTGTGTGTATGTGTGTGTGTGTGTGTGTGTGTGTGTGTGTGTGGTGTGTGTGTGTGTGTGTGTGTGTGTTTGTGTGTGTGTTTTATGGTTGTTGTTGCTAGTTTACTTGGCCAGTTTGTTTTCATGAGCCATACTTGTGGCGTGCGCGTGCGAGTGTGTATGTGTGTGTGTGTGTGTGTGCGTGTGTGTGTGTGTGTGTGTGTGTGTGTGTGTGTGTGTGTGTGTGTGTGTGTGTGTGTTTGTGTGTGCGCACGTGTGTGTGTGTGTGTGTGTGTGTGTGTGTGTGTGTGTGTGTTTTAGGGTCGTTGTTGCTAGTTTACCTTAGCTCCCCTGGAGACAATGCCAACGACGCTTTAGTACGCCATTGCATCTTTCAATTGTTGCCCTCGTTGAAGAGTGTGCAAAGTTGTACCTCCCTCCATTATTGATAAATGGGGTAAACAGCCATGGTCTGTACAGAACCCAAACCCAAAACATGTCATAACTGTCCTGTGTATCACAGACAAATTAACACAGCTAGCAGCACTTGAACCTGACATGGGGAGGATGGGGTTGGGCAGAAAAAGTATGGTGCAGCTCTGCATTTCATATCCGCTAGCAATGGAAGTCTGGGCTAACAGAGTTACCCTGCAACTATTTCCTGCTGCTCTTTAACACATTTTTTTGTAGTAAATCAAACACTTTGTTCCCTATCCAAGACAATACAGAACATTTGATTTGATAAGATGAAAGGAATGTGAATGTGGAAGGGATAAGGCGGACAATTGTTTTGAAGGATTGGAATGAGCTGGAGCCTTTTTTTTCCTTCTTTTTTGGACATCAATGTGGGTAACTGGTTCAAACAAGATGATACCCCTAATATGGACCCTTTCCACTGGCTGGGTAAAAAAAAAAGAATGTAATTGAGGTGAGGGCTGGAGAGGGTATGGAGTGGGGACAGAGGAGGAAGCTTTGCTGGACAGAGGCTGCCAGTTTCCTTCAGTCTTTGTCACTATCCAGAAGTGTTTCCATACTAATGCTAGACAAGGCATTACATCAGCTAGTTCAAACCACACTTAGAACTTCGTTAGAACTGTCAGCATCGTCGTGATGGTTAAAGTGGACGTGCTAGTCCAGAAACTGACATATCACGTCAGTCACTCGGTGAATAACTGTGTTAACAGTTCCTTTGGATACACCAAAAATATCACCCAAAAACTTCTTGAAAGTCCCAGTGGCGTCGAGTCACAGGGCAATCATAATTTGCAAACTTGCAGGCAAACTGCCCTTCCTCATTGCCAATGAATCTAGTCGATCAGAAAAAAGATTAATAAACTCCAGCAGTTCTTTCTTGGAAATCGGAGTCGACGAAAACTTTCACAGTTGTCAATACTTCTAAAGAGTTTGTCCTATCAGGGAAAATCCGCTCTCTCCTCAGTAATCGATTCAATTTGTTTACTAGACGAAACGCAGCTGCCATCTTGGATATCAGACTATAGCGCGATGCTTCTCGTGATTTAGCGGACGAGCCGCTGTTGTTCGACGACAGTCGAGGGTTTAGAGCAGAACCGTCATTAAATTCGATTTTGTCGGAGAACCGCATTTACCTCGAGTACCGTGGTCCATTGACCGCGGTTGGTCGCTGCTATTACTGTGGCCAGGGATACCATGCTTTGAACCGGCCAGGCATGGGGGCACTCCTTAAGGGGTCGAGCTGAAAAATTGCCCTCTTGCCGGAGTCTGCATGTACCCGTTGAACATTAGAGTCTCGTGCAGACCTCCTGCGACTTTCGTCCCGCTCCCTCCTTGAGGCGGCCTCACGCGGCACAGGACCATCGCCACCCAAGCAGGAGGAAGGCCGCCTGGTGGTCTTGGGAAAGCCTTAGTTTGGGAAAAGGAGGCAAAATATACCTATGCCCATCATCGGCCGACCAACAACCAAAATTGAACCAAAGTTCAAGAGGAACAAGAACTCAGAGACAGAAATACGATGGCCCCACATGCGATTCACCCACTACTGCCTGCGACAGAAGTTGCCACTAAAGATACAGACCTACGTCTGCAAGTTCACTTGTCTTTACGGGCCTCAGGCCGATAGGACGTTAAACTCACCCACAGCGTCAAAGTCAACAGGAACTCCTGAAGGGGCTGGGATGCCTCAGTTGGTCGAGCGCCGAACTCGTGATCCCGGCGATCCTGGGGTCGCTGGTTCACATTCAGTCTGACTCCGTTTCCCAAAATGTCCTTCGAATGAGACTCTGCAAACATCATGCACACACATGTAAATCCCTTCACCAACTTTCGGAAGAGAAGGCCAATTTTTCCCGCTGGATGGAGGACACATACACACGTAGCAGGCACCGAAAGAATGAAATAATGAACAAAAAACCGAATGACTAATACGCGACTGAATGACACATGAAACGTCTGGATGGAGCACCTTGAAGGCTGCTCTTCAGTCGCCCTGCCCGGGTAGGCAGCCCTTCGTGAAAAGACGCTTTATAGATGCTATCGTGTCGTTGTTCTTGTTGGTTGTGATGGTAGTGTTGTTGTTGTTTCTGTTGGTGTTGTTGTTGTTGGTGGTGGTGATGTTGGCGTTCTTATTGTTGTTGTTGTTGTTATTGTTGTTGATGGTGGTGTTGGTGTTATTGTTGTTGTTGTTGTTGTTGTTGTTGTTTTGATGTCATCACAGACCTACTCCCTGCCCACAGCTAGGAACACATGGCACAAAAAAGATGTCCATTAGTGCCTCTTGTCGACTGTCTTCCTACCCCCCTCCTCCTCCTCCTCCCTTTCCTCCTTGTGCGCGGGAGGTTTGTCACATTCATTAACCCTTGTTAATCAAATGCAACAACTAAATGGTTTTTTCTTCTTTGGCATACATAGTTGGGGCAAACTCGTTTGAGTTGTTTGTTTTTGTTTCGTTTTGTTCTCTCTCTCTCTCTCTCTCTCTCTCTTCTCTCTCCTCCTCTCTCTCTCTCTCCTCTCTCTCTCTCTCTCTCTCTCTCTCTCTCTCCTCTCTCTCTTGGGTCGAGATGTAATTTTGGTGAGGGGTGGTGGTGTGGTGCAGTGACAAAATGTATGACTGCAACAGGTATGAAAAGAAAAACGTGTACATGAGAGTAAAATGAGGGAAATGGAGAGAAGAACAGAAGAGAGGGGGCGGGGACACACACACACACACACACACACACACACACACACACACACACACACACACACACACACACACACACACACGAGAGAGAGAGAGAGAGAGAGAGAGAGAGGAGAGAGAGAGAGAGAGAGAGAGAGAGAAGAGAGAGAGAGACTGACCAACAGGCAGGCATGCAGGCAAATAGACGGATAGACAGACAGAGAGACAGAGAGGAGAGAGAGAGAGAGAGAGAGAGAGAGAGAGAGAGACAGACAGACAGACAGACAGACAGACAGACAGACAGACAGACAGACAGACAGACTGACAGGCAGGCGGCAGGCAAACTGAGAGAGAGAGAGAGAGAAGAGAGAGAGAGAGAGAGAGAAGAGAGAGAGAGAGAGAAGAGAGAGTCGTGAATCACAGATGGGGATGATATTCACGTGTTGTTACAGTCTCACAGAGGTCAGACTGTTTATCCGGAAAGGCACTCACTGGTATCGATCAGCGACCATCTGTAGATCACCTAGATACTCGCACTGACACAGAGATCACACACACACACACACACACACACACACCACACACACACACACACACAACACACACACACAACACCCGCTGCACGCGCGTACGCGCGCACACACACCACACACACACCACACACACACACACACACACACACACACACATACACACACACACACACACACACACACACACACCACTCACACACACACACACACACACACACACACACACACACACACACACAACACACACACACACACACACCGCTGCACGCATTTACGCGCGCACGCACACACACACACACACACACACACACACACACACACACACACACACACACGCGCGCGCGCGCGCGCACACACAAATGCACACACACACACACACACACACACACACACACACACACATACACACACACACACACACACACACACACCACACACAAAAACACACACGCACACACATACACAGACCACCACCACCACCACCACCACCACCACTACACACCCACTCCCATTGAAAGTCGGTTTGTTTTGTTTATTTGCTTTTTAGGGGAAAGAGAGAAGGGAACGGGGACCCCTCCCTCCTCTCACTGTTGTGTTTAGAATTGATCTGGGTTTCCTCTGTTTCTACGTGAACAAAAAATACACCTCTCTCTCTCTCTCTCTCTCTCTCTCTCTCTCTCTCTCTCTCTCTCTCTCTCTCTCTCTCAGAGTACATAGACAGTGACATTCATAGAGATCTTAGAGAGAAAGATTCTGGATTCGTAAGCTACAGACAAAACATTCACAAGCCTGAACACACATGACTAACTATTAGATACACATGCTGAGTTCCCTTGATTTTGATAACTAGTCAGATGTTCCCTCTGGTACGCCTTTCATGATGAGAGATAGTCACAACAGGATGATGTTTCAGACTCGGCATCACTTGGTGATTACATCTCTGTCAGGACGGAAATCTTTCAGCATCGACCCAATGAAGTCACTCACACTTTTGACGTAAACTAAACAAGATGTCATCCTTGAAACTGAGCAGTCGCTCGAAATATTGGAATACATTTGTTTACATTGCTTGTTGTGCTTTTTCACTCATGCTCTCTCTCTCTCTCTCTCTCTCTCTCTCTCTCTCTCTCTCTATATATATATATATATATATATATATAGAGAGAGAGAGAAGAGAGAGAGAAACAAGATCTATCTCTGTCTTTGTACCTCTCTGCCTCTCTCTGTCTCTCCCTCTGTCTGCCTGTCTGTTTGTTTGTTTGTCTATCTGTCTGTTTCTCTCTCCCTCTCTCCCCCGCCCTCTCTCACTCTTCCTCCCTCACTCTCTCTCATCACCCTCTCTGCCTCCCTGCCCCATATATCCATCCGTCTATGTCTCTGCCTCTCTCTGTTTCCCTCTTGATCTCATTCACTCTACATATATCTTCATCTCTGTATCTCTGTGCCTCTCTTTGTCTCTCCCTCTGTCTGTCTCTTTCTCTCTCTCTCTCTCTCTCTCTCTCTCATTCTTTCTCTCTCTATCTCTCATAACTCTCTCTCCCTCCCTCTTCTCTCTCTCTCTGATATGCTTCGCGCCCATTTAGTTGAGTGACAGCGTTATACGGACTACAGAGAACGATCAAGTCTGCGTGAGGCAACCCTCCAGACGAACACTGCCTAGCTACCCAGGCCACCTCGGTAGCTGGAAGAAACCCCGTTCTTATATCAAACGAACAGCAACAGAAGTACACACACACACACATATATATATATATATATAGAGAGAGAGAGAGAGAGAGAGAGAGAGAGAATTATAAACAAAGCTTGCTCTTATGTCTTAGATTGAAGAAATAGGGGGAGATAAGCATTCATATCTGCAGTGGTAGACAATTCTGCCTAACTAACAGTATGTGCTTGAGTGGGTGAATGGGGAAAAAATAAATAAATGCTTCTCAAAATGAGACTTCAGCAAGCTTATAGTCTCCAAGGGGGAGACAATCTCCAATAGGGAGGGGGAACTCAGTAACATATAACTCCTGGTCAGATACCGATATTTGGAAACCTGATTGTTTCTCCTCAGTGACCGCGGCAAGTGGTAATTTGACTTCTCTGCCTTTTCGGTTTTAAGATGAATGCTATCCCAGAAAAGGCTGGTGTGCAATACCGTAGTATGTTTGTTGAGTTTCAAAAAAACCAACCAAAGGTGCCACCTAAGAAGCAAAAGAAAATCATGAAAGAGCAAAACAAGCTACATTTTCTTGTGAAAAGTAGAAAATATAAAAAGATATCCTCTTCAGACACAAGTGCTGAGGGCCAGTTTATGGAATGAATCCACAAGGGACTAAATTACAACAAACTAATAAATTCCAAGGATAAGTACCGAGCACCATTCCAGCAATTTACAGAGCAGCTTGGTGTTGCAATGACTGCAAGAAATATTCAATTATAAACAAAGCTTGCTCTTATGTCTTAGATTGAAGAAATAGGGGAAATAAGCATTCATATCTGCAGTGGTAGATAATTCTGCCTAACACACACACACACACACACACACACACACACACACACACACACACACACACACACACACACACACGAGCGCGCGCACGTGCGCGCGTACGTTTGCGCTCACACACACACACATACACACACACACGAGCGCGCGCGCGCGCCACTCACGCACGCACGCATGCACGGACGCACGCACGCACGCACAAACACACACACACGCGCGCGCGCTCGCAAGCTCGCGCGCGCGGTCACGCACGCACACACAGACACGCGAGCGTGCTTTCACCTGCACATATGTAAGCAAACAAGCTGCGTTGAGTTTTGGGTTTTTCTTCGAATCCTTCATTGTTCTTAAACTTACCATGATTTGTGTGTGTGTGTGTGTGTGTGTGTGTGTGTGTGTGTGTGTGTGTGTGTGTGTGTGTGTGTGTGTGTGTGTGTGTGTGTGGTGTGTGTTGTGCGTGTGTGTGTGTGTGTGTGTGTGCTGTTGTTTGGTAGAACACATCACTTCTGTGTGTGCTGTGTGACAGTTGTTCTAATCAGTTTGTTTATATGGCTTGATTGCTCTGTTGATAGCTGCTCCTCCACATTGCCTTTTTAATGAACTGATTATGATGTTGATGCTGCTCCACACACGCTTTGATTCGGATGGGTTTGTTGCTGTGTTGATGAAGATCGATGAACGTTTTGCTATTGGTACGTTAATTGCTGTGTTGATGTCAGCTCCATGCCCGCCTTATTTTTGATGGGTTTTGCTTTGTTGATAACAGCTCCATGTATGTTTTTTTTTGGTGGGTTTTACTTTGTTGATGTCAGCTCCATATATGTTTTATTTGGATGGGTTATGCTTTGTTGATGTCACTTCCATGTATGTTTTGTTTAGATGGGTTTTTGCTTTGTTGATGTCAGCTCCATGTATGTTTTGTTTGGATGGGTTTTGCTTTGTTGATGTCAGCTCCATGTATGTTTTGTTTGGATGGGTTTTGCTTTGTTGATGTCAGCTCCATGTATGTTTTGTTTGGATGGGTTTTGCTTTGTTGATGTCAGCTCCATGTATGTTTTGTTTGGATGGGTTTTGCTTTGTTGATGTCCGCTCCATGTATGTTTTGTTTACATGTGTTTTGCTTTGTTGATGTCAGCTCCAAGTATGGTTTGCTTTGATGGGTTTTCCTTTGTTGGTATAGCTCCATGTATGTTTTGTTTGGGTGGGCTTTGCTTTGTTGATGTCACCTGTATATATGTTTTGTTTTGATGCGTTGCTTTTAATATCATATCTACACACATTTGTTTTCCATAAGAAGATAACCTGATCTATGCAGGTGGATGCATGCCGATGCTGTTGTCCACTCTTTTCGCTATAACTGAAAGAAAACCTGACAGAAAGCACCCACATTTTGCCCGAGACTCGAAACTGCGATGAAGGCATAATGCTTCTTGAAGGTACGTGTCACATGCACAATCGAAACACTTTTCAGATCCTGTGCAATTAACAAAAAAAAACTCCTGCCGCACACCTGAACGCTACTCATACATCCCGGAGAGAGAGAGAGAGAGAGAGAGAGAGAGAGAGAGAGAGAGAATGCGCTCTTGTGCTCACGATACATACATATACCCATGTGCGCTAACACTATGCCTGCAGAGACGCTCCCCACCTTCGTGCGCGCGCACACACACACACACACACACACACACACACACACACACACACACACACACACACACCACGCACACACACACACACACACAC
>CM031599.1:19907354-19927354 GCA_018398815.1 Conus ventricosus | reverse complement strand
TGGGTTTTGCTTTGTTGATAACAGCTCCACGTATGTTTCTATGGATGGGTTTTGCTTTGTTGATAACAGCTCCACGTATGTTTCTATGGATGGGTTTTGCTTTGTTGATAACAGCTCCACGTATGTTTTATGGATGGGTTTTGCTTTGTTGATAACAGCTCCACGTATGTTTCTATGGATGGGTTTTGCTTTGTTGATAACAGCTCCACGTATGTTTGTATGGATGGGTTTTGCTTGGTTGATAACAGCTCCACGTATGTTTGTATAGATGGGCTTTGCTTTGTTGATAACAGTTCCACGTATGTTGATAGATGGGCTTTGCTTTGTTGATAACAGCTCACGTATGTTTGTATAGATGGTTTTGCTTTGTTGATAACAGCTCCACGTATGTTTGTATAGATGGGTTTTGCTTGGTTGATAACAGTTCAACATATGTTTTGTTTTGACTGGTTTTGCATTGTAAAGCAGTTCCATGTATGTTTTGTTTTGATGGGTTTTTGCATTGTACAGCAGCTCCATGTATGTTTTGCTTTGATGGATTGCTGTTGATATCAACTTCACACACGTTTCTTTTCGAGGGAAGATAAACCTATTCTCTGCATTTGGGGGTGTATTTTTGTTTCTTTGTTTGTTTTGTTTTGTTTTGATGTGTTAATTAAAGTGTTCATAACAGCCTTATACACATTTCGTTTTTGTTGGGTTGATGAAAGTTCTGATAACAGCCAGAATCACTCTTTGCTGTTAATTAATTAATAATCAGCTCTGTGTATGTTTTGTTTTTGCTGGGTCGTATAAAGTGTTGATGGCAGCTCCAAAATTATAGATATGCCTATCCCTTTTCAGGGGTTGTGATTTTCCAGGCAGGCAAAGCAAGTCTTACAGATAGTATTCTTCTTTCTTCTTCTTCTTCTTCTTCTTCTTCTTCTTCTTCTTCTTCTCTCTCTCTCTCTCTCTCTCTCTCTCTCTCTCTCTCTCTCTCTCTCTCTCTCTCTCTCTCTCTCTCTCTCTCTCACTCTCTCTCTCTCTCTCTCCTCACTCTGTGTGTGTGTGTGTGTGTGTGTGTGTGTGTTGTGTGTGTGTGGTGTGTGTGTGTGTGTGTGTTGCAGTATCTACATCATAGAAACGAGTATTGGACAGAGAGCACAATGAGGGACAGACATCGGACAGTTATGTGATTTGAGCAGACGATGTTATGAAGAGGGTGTCCATTGATTTTTGTTTTCCTTCTGAATATATTTAAAACATCTTTGTGGGACAGCTGTTCAAGCGGTTATCCATGGCAAGTTTCCACCAAGCACACATCCTTCGCGAACACAGGCTCACTATCATTTTATTCAACAATAGCTGCATATGTTCCTTTGATGCATATTCCTACCTGTCTCATATTCTACGTGTAACTCCCTCTCTCTCTCTCTCTCTCCTCTCCCCTCTCTCTCTCTCTCTCTCTCTCTCTCTCTCTCTCTCTCTCTCTCTCTCTCTCCCTCTATCCTGTTGTATGTAACTCTAACATATTTTCTATTGGGGTTGATTTCAGTGATAAATGGTTCGATTGAAGAAAAAAAAAAATCGACACAATATATTATAATTACATAACATATTTTAGCGAGGGAAGTAGCTCTATCGCAGTGTAGAATGGCGCTGAACACATTTATAGAAAAAAGCAGCTGTTGATATCATAGAATGATATGAATTACAATTTATAGATGAAAACACTCTGCACAACATAGAATGATGTATTACACATTATTGAAGGAAGCAAATCCACACGATATGGACATTATGAAACATTCCATCACATTAATGAATCATATACAACACAGTTTTGGATAAAACACTATACGCGACATATAATGATACAGCTTACATTTAGATGACAGAAACAACTTCACGCAACATATATAGAAACATCGGAAATGAAATGAGGTAGGGAACAGTAAACGATAAACAGTAAACAAGTGGGGTATGTTTTGCTCCCATAAGGAAACCTAACACAGAGTAACTTTTATTCAAGACTGGCACAGCCTTGTGTCTAATATCATCTGACGATGAAAAGACATTAAACAAACCTCTGAACTGAACTGAACTGGCACAGCCTTTTAAACTTGAATAAAGTCAGACAAATACATAGACGAACTATCTAATAGTGGGGGAAAAACAAGCGCAGGCCAACAACTGAAACAGAAATATATAGAAACATAAATCCATTTATTGAAGAAAACAATCTGCATCACAAAGAATGATGTAGAACATATATCATTGCGTGTAACAACTTCACAACATAGAATGATGTAGAACATTTCATTAAAGAAGACAACTCTACACATAGAGTAATACACAGCTTGGCGGTGTTATTACATACAATTTTTAAGATTTGTCAAAGAAAAGCAGGTTACTCACGAACACATCAACTCTACAAGACAGAATGGTGTGCTGCGGTGGGATAGAATTAACGATTTCAGACTTCAACTCGAAATGATGAGGGGTGAACGGTGGGACAAGTGAGTTGGGGATGGGCGAAGGGTGGGGGTGGAGTGGGGGTTGGCAAACATTGCACCACCTATGTTTGTTGTGGACGTGTGACAGCTTCACGCAGCACAGCCAATGAAAACAAGTTTGACATACACACACTAGGAAAGGCCCTCCACTGGCATCCAATAGAACGATAGGTTTCAAACAGTGACGTATTCATGAGTAATAATGCCACGTAGAGATTTTCCATTACAACTAGCCAAAATTGTATCCAATAGAACCACAGGTTTCAAACAGTGACGTATACATGAGTGATACTGCCACGTAGAGATTTTTTCCATGATAAATAGCCAACATTTGCCTGGTCTGATCACACGGCCAGCCAGACGACAAAGAAGAGTCAACCCAACTGCCACGCCACGAGTGGAGCGCCACAGCAAAGACAAGAGGGTAAGTGACAACAGCTGGAGAGTGAAGTGGTTGAGACAGAAAGGTGAAGGGAAGCCGAAACATATGCACAGTTATCTATCAACTGTGTTCTATCTTAGCCTGTATCCTTTCGTTACAAAGTGAGGCGACTGCAGGCGGAAATCTAAACAAAAAGTAACAAAAACAAGTGTGTTTAAGCGTGGAAAAGGTGCACGTTACAAAGCTTTTAAAATGTTTGTCATTTTTAACAACAACTTAGACAAACGAATCACAAGACAGAAAACGACGCGTTTCGACCTCCTGTGTCTTCTTCAGGCAAGAGAATCAACACTCTGGGCAACGAAAATGAAGTGTTGGACAAAATCAGTCATTGCTCGTTCTTGATTTTCATGGTCCTGGGCGTGTCTATCTTGCCCAAAGAAGATCTAAGAGATCGAAACGCGTCATGTTTTGTCTGTGATTCGTTTGTCTATGTTGCTTATCGAAGTTATTACATCGACTTTTAAAGATTAGCCAGCATCAATCTGGTCCAACCCATACGGGACTACAGTTCATAGGTGTGTGACTGAGCACAACACTGTACATCAGAAGACTAGAGAGGTTCCAGCAACAAAAAAGCAGGCTTTTGACGTGAAACTTAAAAATCAAGAGAGGTTAATGCCCCACTTAACTCATTTCTTTGACGTCATTCTCTCGGAAAAGGGGGTATGATAGGTCACCAGTGACTGATTCAGTACTGTTAGATTTGTGGGGGGAAAAAAACAACCACGGACTGATTTAGTACTCCTGGATTTGTACTTACAAAAAATAACCACTGACTGATTGTACTCCCAGTTCTTATAGAACAGGGAGTACTTTACAATGGGAATGAAGAAATGCTGTGTGTGTGTGTGTGTGTGTGTGTGTGTGTGTGTGTGTGTGTGTGTGTGTGTGTCCTTCCGTCCATCCTTCGTGTTCAAATGTGTTCTACTCGCTCCAGACAAAACTACTTGGCCGATCTTTCTGAAAATTTGTAGGTATTTTTTATTCTGGGTCACAGATGATGCCTGATGTGTTATTTTACCGTTATAGCCGTTACTAACGGCTATAACGGCCAATAGCGTTTTTCTTTTTTATGTAATATCTCAGAAAGTACTTGGGCGATCTTTCTGAAAATTTGTAGGAATGTTCATTATGGGTCACAGGTTATGCCCAATGTGATTTTTTTTTTAACCGTTATAGCCAATTATTAACGGCCATAATGGCCCATAACGTTTTTCTTCTTTATAGAATATCTCATAAAGTACTTGGCCTATCTTTATGAAATCAGTATGTTCATTATTGGCCACAGATGATGCCCGATGTCTTATTTTAACTGTGACAGTCGTTACTAACGGCTATAACAGCCCATAACGTGTTTTCTTCTTTATGGAATATCTTGGAAAGTACTTGGCCGATCTTTGTGAAAATTTGTAGGTATGTTTATCATGGGTCTCGGATCATGCCATTGTTTCTTTTACCGTTATATCCGTTACTAATGGCTATAACGGCCCATAACAGTTTTTCTTCTTTATGGAATATCTTAGAAAGTACTTGGCCGATCTCTCTGAAAATTTGTAGGTATGTTCATATGGGTCATGGATGATGTCCAATGTGTTTTTTACCGTTATATCCGTTACTAACGGCTATAACGGCCCATAACGACTTTTCGTCTTCATAGAGCATCTCAGAAAGTACTTTGCCGATCGTTCTGAAAATTTGGAGGTATGTTCATTATAGGTCATGGATTATGCCTGATGTGTTATTTTACCGTTATAGCCGTCACTAACAGCTATAGCAGATTTCTTCTTTATGGAAAATCTCAGAAAGTACTTGGCTGATCTTTCTGAAAATTTGATAGTATGTTCATTATGGATCACAGATGATGACCGATGTTTTCCAAAATAGCCGTTACTAACGGCTATAATGGCCCAAAACGGTTTTTCCTCTTTACGGAATATCTCGCGTGTATTCAAGATAAACTGGGAGTACGCTTATATGCTCTGCATTTTTTTTTTTTTTTTTTTTGTGGAGCCTCCATCCTTTTTTTTTTTTTGCCCCTGACTTTTTTTTCATCAAAGCCTCGAACACCATGCATTGTCTGTGTGTTTCATTACTGATGGACATTTGCTTGCTGTTTTAGTTTTTTAGAGTTTCATACAAGGCGTCTGGGTTTAGTTATGTTCTAATGTTTGGTGTGCTGTGTTCTGTTGGATTTACTTCTCACACCGAAAGGAACAATTGTGCAAAAGAGCATTGACGGCAGTATTTATAAATCGGAAAAAAAGGATACAGAATGTACGTTCGCGCACGTGTGCGTGTGCGTGCTTGTGTGTGGTGTGTGTGTGTGTGCGTGCTTGTGTGTGTGTGTGTGTGTGTGTGTGTGTGTGTGTGTGTGTGTGTGTGTGTGTGTGTGTGTAACAAGCAGACAATGCTCACAACAGTCAGCATACACTTAACACAAATCATAAGTCTTGAACTGGACTGCATTCTAACATTTACTTTTCATAAATTTCGCCCTGTTTTGAGGCTTCATCAGACAACTGGAATCACAAACCTAAACAGGTGTAAACAATATCCAGGCTTTGTCCATGGAAAGCAATTCACCAAGGTAAAAATTAAGAACGTACAAGAAGCATGCAAAAAACCTGGTACACACACGTACAGCCGCTGGACAGGCTGCCACGCCCAGTACTCTCTGAATGTGGGCTCCGAATAAAGAAGATGATTTGCTTCGCGTTGATTCAATTGGTCGTAGCAGGAGAAGAATCTTTAATGTAATAGTAGTTGTATGTGGTTGTACAAATACTAAAGAGAAATTATCGCCGTTGTTGAGAACAGTTCTAATACTTAGTAAACGTGTTTGTGTGTGTGTGTGTGTGTGTGGGGGGGGGGGGGGGGTGCGTTGCGTGCGTGCGTGCGTGTGTGTGTGTTAAAAGCAGACAAATATGTAGTAGTTGAAATGATGATGTGAACAGTTGCAATACAGACTAAACATTTTTATTTTTGTATTTTGTTTGTTGCTTGGTTTTATTTCTTGTTTTAATCAGCAGTCGACTTCTTTGTGATGACAAAAAGTAGTTTTGTAGACGTAGAGTATGTAATAAAAGCAGCAGGAACTTCTGTTCAATAAACATCACCACACATACTTTTTAATGTTCACTACCAATTACTTTTGTATGTGACTGGTACGAGTAACATATAATAAATCGAAAACAATCAAATGCAACAACCATTTAAAATTAGTTTGCTGTCCATTAAGCATTGAAGAAGGGTTGAATCTTAATGCCATCCAACACAATCACCAACAAGACGTGCGACGATCGCGTGCCGCCGGTACTAAACACATGGCTCACTACCGGTATTTCGAAACCTGATTGTTTCTCCTCAGTGACCACGGAAAGTGGTAACTTGACTCCTTTGCCTTTTCGGTTTTAAGAAGAATGCTATCCCAGAAAAAGGCTGGTGTGCAATACCGTAGTATGTTTGCTGAGTTTTCAAAAAACCAACCAAAGGTGCCACCTAAGAAGCAAAAGAAAATCATGAAAGAGCAAAACAAGCTACATTTCTTGTGAAAAGTAGAAAATATAAAAAGATATTCTCTTAAGACAAGTGCTGAGGGCCAGCTCTTGGAATGAATCTGCATGAGACTAAATTACAATAAACTAATAAATTTCAAGGGTAAGTAACCGAGCACCATTCCAGCAACTTACAGGCAGCTTGGTGTTGCAATGACTGCATGAAATATTCAATTATAAACAAAGCTTACTCTTATGTTTTACATTGAAGAAATAGGGCGACGATAAGCATTCATATCTGCAGTTGTAGATAATGCTGCCTAACTAACAGTATGTGCTAGAGTGGGTGGTTGGGGAATAATAAATGCTTCTCAAAATGACCCTTTAGCAAGTTTAGTCTCCAAGGGGGAGACAATCTCCAATAGGGAGGGAATTCACTAACATATAACTCCTGGTCAGATACGGTATTTCGAAACCTGATTGTTTCTCCTCAGTGACCGCGGAAAGTGGTAACTTGACTCCTCTGCCTTTTCGGTTTTAAGAAGAATGCTATCCCAGAAAAAGGCTGGTGTGCAATACCGTAGTATGTTTGTTGAGTTTTCAAAAAACCAACCAAAGGTGCCACCCAAGAAGCAAAAGAAAATCATGAAAGAGCAAAACAAGCTACATTTTCTTGTGAAAAGTAGAAAATGTAAAAAGGTATTCTCTTGAGACACAAGTGCTGAGGCCAGTTCTTGGAATCAATCCGCAAAGGACTAAATTACAAAAAACTAATAAATTCCAAGGATAAGTACCGAGCACCATTCTGACCAGTAGTCATATGTTAGTGAGTTTCCCCCCTATTAGAGATTGTCTCCCCCTTGCAGACTATAAGCTTGCTAAAGGCTCATTTTGAGAAGCATTTATTATTCCCCATTCACCCACTCTAGCACATACTGTTAGTTAGGCAGCATTATCTACGACTGCAGATGTGAATGCTTATCTTTGCCCTATTTCTTCAATGTAAGACATAAGAGCAAGCTTTGTTTATAATTGAATATATATATATATATTAATTATACATATATATATTATTTTATATATATATAATCTGATGTGTGTGTGTGTGGTGTGTGTGTGTGTGTGTGTGTGTGTGTGTGTGTGTTTCTTCAAAACCCGCTATAACCTTTGATGAACGTCATCCATCGCGATCATGTAATATCGGCCAAAGCTCACCTTGTGTGTTCTCCTGTTCAGGAAATCACGACACGTTACCTTCCTCTAACAAAGACGTATACTAATTTTGAACTTGTCAGTAATAAGCAAACTAACATTATGGAACTGGTGGTCATTTAGTTCATGTCGACATTGTATAGCTGTCAACATCTGCCATTGAAACAGGAACTCCTATATAGTCCAATAAAAGGTAGTTTGGCAGGGACTTACTGATTTATTTTATTATTCTTTTTTCTTGCCGTTTCAGGATCGATAACAGTTCATGATGTCTAAAACTGGGAGTCTTGTTGACCATCTGTCTGCTTCTGTTTCCCCTTACTGCTGTTCCGATGGATGGAGGTGAGATGTTCAGTTTGTTCATCTGTTTCTGTCTGTCTGAGTCGCAGATTACTTCTGGTTCATTATCCCTTGTTTGTTTGTTTGTTTGTTTTATTATTATTTTCTTTTTGGTGGATGATTGTTCTAAATGTGTTGTTGTTGGGGGGGGGGGGGGGGGGATGCGGGTGTGTGTGGAAGGGGACACAGTGAGGTGTTATCAGAAAACACACTCTCAGACTCACAGACTGAACAAAAGATAAGGCCACCAAACTGGATGGCAGAGGATACACTTGATCTGTGCACAAACTCAGTCAAGTGGTAAAATGAATAAATGAATGAATAAATGGTGGTAGTGAAGCAGTACATATGGTAATAAGACAGGACTGATTGATGTGAATGAAGCAGTACATATGGTAATAAGACAGGACTGATTGATGTGAATGAAGCAGTACATATGGTAATAAGACAGGACTGATTGATGTGAATGAAGCAGTACATATGGTAATAAGACAGGACTGATTGATGTGAATGAAGCAGTACATATGGTAATAAGACAGGACTGATTGATGTGAATGAAGCAGTACATATGGTAAAAGACAGGACTGATTGATGTGAATGAAGCAGTACATATGGTAAAAGACAGGACTAATTGCGGTGAATAAGTAATACATGAGGAATAAGAGATGGACACTGATAAATGATTGATGTGAATGAAGCAGTACATATGGTAATAAGACAGGACTAATTGCAGTGAATAAGCTAATACATATGGAATAAGAGATGGAACTGATAATGATGATGCAATGAAGCAGTACATATGGTAATAAGACAGACTAATTGCGAGTGAATAAAGTTAATACATAGGGAATAAGAGATGGACACTGATATGATGTGTCAATGAAGCAGTACATATGGTAATAAGACAGGACTAATTGCAGTGAATAAGTAATACATGAGGGAATAAGAGAGGAACACTGATAATATGTTGATGTCATGAAGCAGTACATATGGTAATAAGACAGGACTAATTGCGTGAATAAGTTATACATGAGGGAATAGAGATGGAACACTGATAAATGATTGATGTAATGAAGCAGTACATATGGTAATAAGACAGGACTGATTGGTGAATAAGTCAATACATAGGGAATTAGAAGGGCACGATAATGATTGATGTCGAATGAAGCAGTACATATGGTAATAAGACAGGACTATTGCGGTGAATAAGTTAGTACATAGGAATTAGAGATGCGGCACTGAATGATGTGTCAATGAAGCAGTACATATGGTAATAAGACAGGACTGATTGCGGTGAATAAGTTAATACATGAGGAATTAGAGATGGGCACGAAAATGATTGATGTAATGAAGCAGTACATATGGTAAATAAGACAGGACTATTGCGTGAATAAGCATACATGATGGTAATTAGAGAGGCCACTGATAAATGATTGTGCAATGAAGCAGTACATATGGTAATAAGACAGGACTGATTGCAGTGAATGAAGTAATACATGAGGAATTAAGATGGGCCACTGAAATGATTGATGCAATGAAGCAGTACATATGGTAATAAGACAGGACTGATTGCAGTGAATAAGTTAATACATGAGGGAATTAGAGATGGGCACTGATAAATGATTGTGTCAATGAAGCAGTACATATGGTAATAAGACAGGACTATTGCGGTGAATAAGTTAATACATGAGGGAATTAAGAAGGGCACTGATAATGATGATGTCAATGAAGCAGTACATATGGTAATAAGACAGGACTGATTGCAGTGAATAAGTTAATACATGAGGAATAGAGATGGAACACTGATAAATGATTGATGTGCAATGAAGCAGTACATATGGTAATAAGACAGGACTGATTGCGGTGAATAAGTTAATATCATGAGGGAATTAAGAGATGGGCCACTGATAAATGATTGATGTCAATGAAGCAGTACATATGGTAATAAGACAGGACTGATTGCGTGAATAAGTTAATATATGAGGGAATAGAGATGGGCCACTGATAAATGATTGATGTCAATGAAGAGTACATATGGTAATAAGACAGGACTGATTGCGTGAATAAGTTAATACATGAGGGAATAGAGATGGGCCACTGATAAATGATTGATGTCAATGAAGCAGTACATATGGTAATAAGACAGGACTGATTGCGGTGAATAAGTTAATACATGAGGGAATTAGAGATGGGCCACTGATAAATGATTGATGTCAATGAAGCTAGTACATATGGTAATAAGATCAGGACTGATTGCGTGAATAAGTTATACATGAGGGAATTAGAGATGGGCACTGATAAAGATGATGTCAATGAAGAGTACATATGGTAATAAGACGGCTAAGACGGTGAATAAGTTAATACATGAGGAATTAGAGTATGGCACTGATAAATGATATGTCAATGAAGCAGACATATGGTAATAGCCAGAAATGAGTGAATATGTAACATGAGGGAATAAGAGTGGGCACTGATAAGATTGATGTCATAAGCGACATATGCTAATAAGAAGACTAATGCGGGATTTAAGTTAATACATGAGGAAATAGAGATGGGCACGATAAGATGATGTCATGAGCGACATATGGTAATAAGACAGGACTAATTGCGGTGATAGTTAAACATGAGGAATAGAATGGGCAATGATAAATGATTGATGTCAATGAAGCAGTAATAGGTAATAAGAAGGACTAATTGCGGTGAATGTTAATACATGAGGAATTAGAGATGGGCCACGGTGAATGATGATGTCAAGAAGCAGTACATATGTTAATAGAAGGACTAATTGCGGTGAATAGTAAAACAGGAAATTAGAGATGCCCTGATAATCGTTGATGTCAATGAGCAGTACATATGGTAATAAGACAGGATAATTGCGGTAATAAGTTAGATACATGAGGATTAGAGATGCCACTTGATAAAGATTGATGTCAATGAAGCAGAAATATCGGTAATAAGACAGACTAATTGCGGTGAATAAGTTAATACATGAGGGAATAAGAGATGCAATCACTGATAATGATTGATTCCAATGAAGCAGTACTAATGGTATTAAGACAGGATGATTGCGGTGAATAAGTTATTACTGAGGAATAGAATGGAACACTGATAAATGATTGATGTCAATGAAGCAGTACATGTGGTAAAAGACAGGATGAATTGCGAATTGAATAAGTTATACATGAGGAATTAGAGAGAACACTGATAAATGATTGATGTCATGAAGCCGTACCTATGGTAATAAGACGGACTAATTGCGTGAATAAGTTAATACTCTGAGGGAATTAGAGATGGGCCACTGCTATATTTTGATGTCAATGTAGCAGCTCCTTATGTAATTTAAGACAGGAATCGATTGCGTGAATAAGTACATGAAATTAGATGGCACTGTACATCGATGATGTGAATGAATAGTACATGTCCGAATTAAGTGACAGTTCTGATGTACGATGGTGTGTAATGATAATCACGAGAATGAGGATCCTCAGCTATGACCGATGGCGGTGGTAAGGCCCATATCGTATACTGACAGTTGTTTCATCTAAAAATCTGACAAGGTGTTGATGACCTGAATGAGGTAGATATGTAAGGAATAAGGTCGGCCCTGTGAGATTGTGGTGAATGCAGTATAGAATATTATTTCTACCACATGTCCTCATAGCTCTCCACACGAACGATAGTATAGGATAGATAGATAGGCATAGATAGCAAGAAAGAGGACAGATGTGATGGTGTGTGAATAGCATGGTAGTGTTATGGAATAAGATAAAATCTGATGAGCAGAATTAGAAAAGAAAAAAAAGACCCTGCTAATGTATCATGTTGTGGTTGAGGTGGAGATATGCAAACAGTCGCTTGTCCCCAAAGGAAATGCTCCCATCTGCTAAACAATTAAACCTCGAATCTGACCACCTTACTGACTATTGGATTCTGTAATTTGTTGTACATGATTTAACTCCCTTTGTCAGCTACTTGTGCGAAATACGTTAATAAGCCATGCAAAGAAATCGTGAAAGTAGTGACCAAACACAACACTGCCATTCAGTTTCAAGGTAGATATTCTCGGAAATAACGTCCTGAAATTCAGAAGGTATAAAGTATAACGATTTTAAAGAATGTACATGCATATGAGTTGATGAAAAATATGGAGAAGTGACATCTGGTGGGCAAAATATGTGAAGTGAAATTGATGGTTCTATCATTGTGACGTGACAATTGCCAGCTACACCATCCTCTACAACCCCTTCTTCTCCCCCCTCTCTCTCTCTCTCTCTTTCTCTTTTTATTTTACAACAGCAATCAAGATTACCAATCTACATCAACTTTCTGTCTCTGCTTCTGAATCCTCTCACCCCTCCTCCCCTATTAGCTTCCTACAGTCTCTCGGGTGTTCCCTTTGATACTAGCCAATGCCCTCCTCACTTGCCCCATGCCCCCCTCCCCCTCTCTTCCTTTCGCTTCCTCCCTCGCTTACCTAACTTGCAGGTGCCAACCTGTGGTGGAGACTAGAGACATGTGTTCGTGTCTCTCTGCTGGATCATGACATCACTTATACAGCTCCTTCTCCCCTCTCCTAACCTCCCTGCCCCTCCTCTGCCTCCTCCCACCCAACCGTAGTCATGGAAAGACGGCAACTCATACACGTATCTCCACGTGCGTACAATGTGGCTTTCTCAATTAGCATGGAGGTTCGAAATATAGCTAACATCTAAGAGATAGTGTTCTTGAATCTACTACAATTACCTCATACTGCAGGTGGTGGGGGGGGGGATCAACATGCCCCCCCCCCACCCCCCTCCCCATCTGCGTACTACCCCCTTCCCCCTTCTCTTTGTCTTTAGTGACATGAATCAGACAGAAACAGAACTGGATGTGTAGTTTAACACACAAAAACGGGAAAAGAAATCTCCTCACTTCAGTGTTCCACAGAAGGCTGTAAGACTGATGACCACCTGTGAATCAAGAATTACAAGGGTAAACCAGAGAGGTGAGTTTAAGTCTCCTACTCTGCATTCCTGTGTAAAAGCACACCGAATCAATCCAGAACTGCAAGTTGAACTATGTTTCTAAGTCTTGAGACTTTGGATAGTTTGTATGTATGCCATATGTTTTAACAGAATCACTTCATGCCAATACTTGGTGACATCTATCAAGATGATGAATGAGTATTCTGTTGTAATAGTTTGTTTGCCACAACTTGGTTAAAAACTGTTACAATGCCTGGTTAACATTCTTTGTTAACAATAGGACGTTTTGCCAGTATTCGTACTATCTCTTAAAATGATCATCCTACGAGATTGACAGTAAAAACGTATGCCAATACTGGGTGAAAGCTGATAAGTTGATTTATGAATACTGTTGATTGTCTTAATGTTTTGTCTAAGGTGACTCTAACTCTAATCAACATGTATACTTGGGCTATGTGTACTCCAAGTGACTTCAACTTAATCTATAAGAAAAAAATGAAGAGTTGTTTGACTTCAATTGTTTAGCATTGAATTACTGTCTCCTACCCCTTGTTAAAACCTCTCAAAATCTGAAAGAAAGTGGATACCGATAATGATGGCAGACATATCTATGCTAGTCTAATGTTTTATTGGTTGAGATCTCACACATTCACTGAAACCAGAGGGCAGGTCTGACAACTCGAAATACTGGACTCTCTGCTACCTAACTACAAACCAAGTACTGTTTTGAGAACAGATCCTGGGTTGGTACCCCTGATCCCGGATCTGCATGCTATTGGCCCAGCAGTGACAACAAACGATAAGGATCAGCCTGCCTAAAGAGAAGAGTGGACCAGTCACCGGCAACTAGAGAAAGATCAACACTCCTCTCCAACACCCAGGTAAGTTACGAAAATATACCAAGTGTACTCCAACTCGACAAATCCAGAATTTTCTTTCTCTTAGAAATGAGAATATGGTGGAAAATCAGCCCTACAAAGATTTAAGTTTTTGCATGTATATATTTAAACCTTTTGATAAACTAATAAAGTTGATGAGTGAAAATACATTAACTTACGTAATATACATGATCTAAAACTTTATCAGCCATTGCTATCGATAGGCATTTAAGTTAACTACAACGAAATTCAGACTTGGTATTTCTGAAATTGTTGTCCATCATCATAAATACAAAACTATTCCATAACAATGAATTACTTTGTCCATTGTCCAAAGGGAATCTGGAGAACGAGTTACATTTTGTTTTCTGTTGCCCTACTCTTAGGAATTCGGATAATTTATCAAGCATCAAATATTACAGCAGATAAACTTTTATCTTGTTGATGTCTTCATCTTCTGGTTCAGACGTTCGAAATTTTTTCTTGTAAGTCATTTAAAGATTAGAAAAATGGCTGTCTCATGACTACTCTTCATGACCTATCTATGATAGGTATATGTCTTAATTTGTTTAGCATTCTGACTTTTTGTACTTGTATCATCTTCACACACCCCTTCATAAAAGCATGTGAGTGTGTGAGCGCGCGCGCGCGTGTGTGTGTGTATGTGTTGTGTGTGTTGAGTGTGGTGTGTGTTGTGTGTGTGGTGTGGTGTATCTTTCACATGAATGTCTTTCGACGAAAACCTGATATGAGATGATAAGCTGGAGGATATGTGTTTATGAATCTGTGTGAGTGTGCTTTTTTATGTGATGTAAGATAAGCACCGATCGTGTATGTATGATTGTGTGTACATGAGTGTATACTGAGACTATGTTTGTGTGTGCATGCATATGTGCGTGCGTGTGCCGTGTGTGTGTCCGTGCGTTCGTGCGTGTGTATGCGTCTGTTCGTTTGTTTTGTGGTAGTATGCATGTGAAAGGCACTGGAAGTATGTGAGTGCACTTCGAAGCAGGTACATCGTCGAAAGTGTTATGCTTGTCAGAATTGCCTGACAACCTCAGAAAATAACACGGCAGATTTGTCAAAGGTAAATACCCACTGGACTGTGTAACAACGATTAACAATAAGCTGAGCATAGAAATGAATAATCACCACTTAACATACCGGAAAGAGACGACCGAGTCAATCCATAAACGCCAGACTTGCAAAATAATTGTCTTGCTCTTGGACAATGGATAAATAGATAGCTTACAGAGAATGCTCCTCTACACATACATGTAATGTTTTTGTTTGTTTTTTTTTGTTTTACAGAACGTTGCATGCACATAATCTAAGTATATTCTGGGCACTAGAATCCCCGATCAATCTAGACAGAGAAGCAAGTTCATTATTTCACGAGGTTTTCAGATTCATTTAAGCACTAAATTGAATACAGCTGCAATGATTTGGATATCTGAATTCATTCACAGGAGGTTTTGAGATGTGGGGGGGGGGGTGTGATGGGGGGGGGCGCGCGGGTGTGGGTGTGTGTGTGTGTGTGTGTGTGTGTGTGTGTGTGTGTGTTTTGATGTTTTACAATTGTACCTCATGAAAAGTTAAGCTGATGCAAATTTTTGTTTGCACAGGAACTACAAACATGGTTACAAGGATGGAGATGTCTGAATTCCACATCACTCCAGGCAAGGGGCACTGCATCCCAAGAAGACATCACTGTTGGTCACGACAGCCAGAGATCTTGCTCTCGTTACAACACACCCCACCATGAAATTCAGCGGGAGATAAGTATCGAAGGTAACTGCGGAAATGAGAGTAAAATGGATGGTGATTCTCAGGAGAGATGCATGACTCTGTGACAGTCCACGGAAGACACCATCTCACAGTTGGCCTCTCCATAGACGGACGGCCGTGACCTCCCGACCACGGTCTTCAGGGGGAAACTTTGAAATACATTCTGAAATGTTCTTCCAGTCAGTTTGCCTCCTGGCCATCCGATGCAGATGGTTTTATTTCCTTATTTTCTAATTACCAAGGGATCTAGTCTAGTTTTTTAATGTCCTTGCACGGGCCTATGATTGCACTGAATGCAGTGACACCGAGAGCAAAATCAAGGACCAGTGAAGCCAGTCAAAGAGGTTTAGACCGACTGCGAACAGGTGCCACCAGAGGCGTGGTGACTCGATCAACATGTTCTGACGGAAGACGTACAGCACATTATGTGTTTGAAACAAAATTGGATTACTTGGACATCAGAAAGAGTTATAGAACATTCCATGCAGCTGATCAGTCTGTGTGTGAACATGTATGTGTGGTTTTTACTCACTTTACTCTTTGCTGATCGTTGGTAATGTTTTTGTACTCATCCAAAATGCTTGCGTATAATTTCACGCTACTAAAACCTTTGCCACAGCCTTTTTTTTTGGAAACACTGCAGGAAAACTGGATTCAGTTTGTTGTCAGCTTAGCTCAATGAGTTGATATACATCATACTTTTCACATTATCAAAAGGGCTAAACTGTTTATTTGGTATCGTTCTGATTTGGCTTTTTAAGATTTTGTAATGCACGTACATAAAACAGAATCCTCAGAAAAATGTTTTTATGTGTGTGAAAGAAAAGGAGTGTCTCTGAACATTAATATGCAAGTACAAAACCTGTAAGCTAAGCACTAAGGAATGGTGCTATCTTTACATGGTTTTATCTTCGTATTGATCAAGACATCAGAGGCTAAAAATCACAAGATTACTTCATCTTAGCCATAATAGGCCTGCCTATGTCAGTTGACAAGAGTGACCACCAAACATTTAAAAAAAAATCTACTTTTCTAGGCACTTTACAAAGCGTTTTCTTCTGGACAGCTGATGAGTGATAGCAGTGACGTAGGTAGCATATATGGGAAGAAGAGATGGTCAGCTGATATGTGATGGTGGTGAACGAATGGTTTACACGGGAATAAGAGGCCGCCAGCTGATGTTGGTGTGTCTCTTTCGTTGTCTCTCTGTCCCCATAACCACGCACATTAATGACAATGCTAAGTGAAGTACCTTTGCAAATAATTTTGCAGATCAACCTGCAGACCTACCTGCATTGCGTACGCAGGACTTTGAACCTGAGCGAAGTCCCTGGTTTGATCCCGTCAGACGGTAAATTTGTTTTTCACTTTCAAATTCTCACTCTCTCTCTCTCTCTCTCTCTCTCTTCTCTCTCTCTCCTCTCTCTCTCTCTCTCTCTCTCTCTCTTGCTTGTTTCTCGACTTTTGATGTCGCAGACCATAAGTAATCGGGATTACGGTTATTTAGAGAGAGAGAGAGAGAGAGAGAGAGAGAGAGAGAGAGAGAGAGAGAGAGAGAGAGTAATCTATGAATATTGCTACCATTGTGTGACCGTTAAAACAGTTATATTATATGAAGACTGATTTGCAAGTCATTCTCTAGTAGCACAGGCTTCAAACTTGGGATCTTGCCACTGTGTGGATCTGATTCTAGGAGAGAATAGAGCCAGTTCTTGTCCTTCACTTCAGTCAACCTTCTGGACTGTCGAGGAACGAAGGCTTGATTCGTCGTAGCAACGGTTGAAGACTGGTTCAAGTCTATTTGTTTTACACACTTCCTTTTACACTTGAATCTTAAATTTACAACAACAACAAAAAACCGTGTATGTAATACCTCCGCCATGGAAAAGCGAATCACAAGACAAAACACGTGTTTCAACCTCTTAGGTCTTCTTCAGGCAAGATAAACAGCACTCAAGACAACGAAAATGAAGATAAGCGATGAGATAAGTGACTGCTCATTCTTCATTTTCGTTGTCCTGAGTGTCGTGTATCTTGTCCTGTTTTTGTTTGTTTTGTTTTGTTTTGTTTTTCCTCTGAAGAAGACCCAAATGTCAAAACACGTCGTGTTCTGTCTTGTGATTCTTTTGTCCATGTTGTTTGGTGGAGTTATTACCTACACTTTTTTTAGAGACTGGTTTAGATTTCCGCCTGCAGCCGCCTCACTGTGCAACTAACTTTAATTAAAAGTCGTCCATGAGTGCTGATATTGTGTCCACAATGGATAAACTTCGCTATCTTTCTTCCTAAGGGGATTTTCTTGAAAACATATTTTTGATCTTGTCTTCTCTGCTACTGGTTGTCCGCTGGTAGAAGTGATGATTCTGTTCAGCGCCAATCGTTAGGTAGTCAGTCCAGTCGACTGGCTGTGTTTCCGTTGTCAGTCGTTGTGTTGTCTACCTGTGTGGCTGGGCGAGGTTTTGTGCTGTCCAACCGTGGACAGATGGTTTCACGCCGAGGTGGGTAGACAACTCACATTGGTGCAAGGCAGCTGGAAGGCCAGTGTCCTGACTGCAATCAAAGATCATCACAGGAAAGGTCCTACTTCTACTACTGCTACTTCTGCTTCTGCTATTGCTACTACTACTACTACTGCTAGTATTACTTCTGCTTCAGCTATTGCTACTACTAGTACTACTACTGCTATTACTACTTCTACTACTACTACTACTACTGCTACTGCTACTACTACAGCTGCTGCTACTACTATCACCATTGCCATATTATTATTATTTCATCATCATTAGTAGTAGTAGTAGTATAGTAGTAGTAGTAGTTGTAGTAGTAGTAGTAGTGGTAGCAGTGGTAGTAGTAATAGTAGTAGAAGTAACGTAGTAAAATTATTGTTGTTAAAATTACTCTTCTTCTTCTATTACTGTTATTATCATCATTATTATTGTTATTGTTATCATAATCATTATTATTGTTATTAGCATTTTCATCATTAGCATCATTTTTTTTTCAACATTCGTATCTTATTGTGAAATCATCCCACTTCTGTTTTTTTAACTGTTACGCATATTTCCAAGCCTTTGAATATTTCTTAGATTTCATGTAGCGATCTTTCCTATTTGCTATATTTTTATTATTATTGCTATTAATATCTACTTAATTTTATCATCAATAATATTGTCATTATCATAATGAGTATCATTATAGTAACTATCGATTTAAAAAAAAAGATTTATGCTCACGATCTTTTCCAATTTTCATTATATCATCGTCATCATTTCCATCGTTATTATTATTATTATTATTATTATTATCCTCTATCTCTCCCTCCTACGCCTACTCCTCCTCCTTATTCTCACATAATCATAGACATTATCATCATCATCATCACCACCACCACCATCATCATCATCATCATCATCATCATCTCCACTCCAAACTCTTCCTTCTTATCTTCAGTTGAAATCCGTAGTTTTAGTTTTTTCACCCGAGCCAAATTTTGCACTTAGATTGAAGGTATCATCATCATCAATCATCATCATCATCTATCATCGTTATCATCATCATTATCTGTATCTTCTCCCCTCCAATCTATTCCCTCTTCTCGTCAGTTGAATTCCGCAAGTTTACTTTGTAACCCAAACATAATTTTGCAATTAGATTGAAGGTATCATCATCATCATCATCTGTATCTTCTCCCCTTCAATCTCTTCCCTCTTCTCTTCAGTTGAATTCCGTAGTTTTAGTTTTTCACCCGAGCCAAATGTTACAATTAGATTGAAGAGAGAAGTGACTGTTACTTTGTAATTTGTTTACTTAAAAAAAAATTCTTTCATTCTTTATTTCGTTTTTTCTTCCTTCCTTCCATTCTTTTTTGTTTCTTTTGTTCTTTCTTTCTTTGTTTCTTTCTTTCTGTCTGTCTCGTCTTCTGTGCCACTTGAGTGGCATTGTCCCCACGCCTCTCATCCCGGCTCCCCTTTGCTTATTCTAGCTTGTGTCTGACCTCCATTGAAGGGAGGTAAAGCAGGTCACGCATAGTTTCAATTGATGTGTCCTGAGATCAGTCTCGTAACTTCATTTTGAGTTCTTTCTGATTTGAGAAGATGATTTGCGACAGTGTTTTAAGCCCTAATCCATAGTTAATCACACTGAGTACACCTGCATGATTCAGTGTCATAAACCCGGTATGATAGACAGTGATTTGAGCATCTAATTTCATGTAAGCAAACCCCACATGTGAAAAATACTACTTTCTCATTTCTGACACCCCCTCCCCCATTCCGCTCAACACTCTCCTTGATTAAGCAACATATATCCAGCTTCATCAGAACAATTCACATTGTAATCCCCATGACTGACTGTCTGGTCTCACTCTGTTAACAGGTGCTGCT
>CM031599.1:19862859-19903854 GCA_018398815.1 Conus ventricosus | reverse complement strand
GCCACACACTGCACGCAAGTGAGCTGCTGTCTGGGGTCTGGGGTTGAGCTGGTTCAACTGCCTCTGAAGGGCATCCAGAAATGCTCTATTGGGTTAAGGTCGGGAGAACGGGCTGGGTGAGGCAGCAGATTGATGTTGTTCTGCCTCAGGAAGTTCTGCGTAGCACGGGCAGTGTGCGGCCTTGCGTTGTCCTGCTGAAACAGGTTCTGTGGATGCCGCTGGAAATGCGGCAGATGTGGGGCCTCAGAACTTGGTCGATGTAATGAACAGCAGTGACCCCGTTACCACGTCCTGGACCCACATTCTGGAAGATGACTGGCCCAATACGGCAATTTATGCTGATAGCCCCCCAGATCATGATGCTTTCACCACCCCATGGGTCCCTTTCGGTGATGTTGGCATCCGTGAAGCGTTCCCCCGCTCTTCTCCAGATCCGGATGCGGCCATCGCCTGGGTCGACGCAGAACCGGCTTTCATCACTGAAGAGGACTCGGCCCCAGTCCCGATGGCGCCAATGCACGTGGATCTGTGCCCACTGCAGACGGTTCTGGCGATGCTGGAGTGTCAGGATAGGTCGCCGGGCTGGACGCCTGCATTGGAGACCAACTGTGTTCAGTCGGCGACGCACGGTCCTGTTGCTGATTGGCCTGCCATGGTTGCCGACGGTGTTCCTGGCTGTGTTGGCAGCGGTTTGGTAAGGCTCCCGTCGATGCTGACGAAGAAGATGGCGGTCTTGGGCTGCTGTGGTGACCCTCGGTCTGTCATCAGTGGTGTTTCTTGCTTGAAAGCGGTCCAGAAGGCGATAGACGGTGGAAATGTGGACTCCGAATGCGATAGCGACCTGCCTCATTGGAACCCCGGCCTGCAGTTGCCCCATTGCTATGCAACGATCTTGACGAGAAAGTCTCGGCATTATGTTGGCGCCTCTGGAAGGGATGATTTGAACTTTTTGGGGTTTGGAAATTTATAGCCCCACAATGGGGGCCACATTGAGTTGCAATTCACATTGATGCACGTGGCGTAGGTAGTCCACATGGCAAATGCACTCCTCGTGCCAAAAAACGCTGACCCGGCAACATTCACCCACTGTTACGAGGTTACAACCGGCCAAGACACCACGTACTGCTAATGTTGCACGTGCCAACGACATTGCTTACGTCCTGTTCACAATGTGAACAATCGTGCACTGTCTCTATTTTTTCGCGTTTTTTATGCCTCTGAGTATATTAATCCAAAAAGTGTAAAGTTGGGAATATGCCTGCAGTGGGTTTGTACTTGTTTGCGCGGTTTTGAAAGTCTAAATTTTGCCCTCTTCTCTGCCCTCTAGTGACTCTTCCCATTTTCGTGTTTCGTTTGTCTGGGTCACTGGCGCGGCTATAAACGCCCGCAAACCACAATGTGTTGTCTGGGTCACTGGCGAGGCTATAAACGCCCGTAAACCACAATGTGTTGTCTGGGTCACTGGCACGGCTATAAACGCCCGTAAACCACAATGTGTGTGTGTTTGTGTGTGTCCTAGGAAGAGCCACTGAAAAGGGGGTGAGAGAATTGCCCCAAATTAGACAACTGAAAGTAGGCAACCAAGTATAAGAAATACCACTATTAGAGGCATATTCCCAAAACTCTTCGCATCTGGCCACATTATCTGTGATCCTCTGGATCTGGCTTGGGGCCCTAGGGCGCCATAGGGTCTCAAGTTAGACCAGGGGTGATCAGTAATGTGGCCAGATGTGAAGAGTTTTGCACTTTTTTTATAATGACTTTATGTCCCTGGAGAGAATGTAAATATCTGTGTTCACGATCACCAAATCTTATTTTGCATGAAAACCCCCATTTTAAAGTACCGATTACGTCGATTTTTGCTGTTTTTGCGTGTTAATTTTAGTTGTAAAAAGGTGTTAATTTTGGCAAAAATCAACATGAGAAGGACGTGATTTGTATGTGAAAAGGGGGGTTTTCGTGAAAAATAAGATGGGTGAGCTTGAACGAAGATATTTACATTCTCTGGTCGACTGGACTGACTACCTAACGATTGGCGCTGAACAGAATCATCACTTCTACCAGGGGACAACCAGTAGCAGAGAAGACAAGACCAAAATTATGTTTTCAAGAAAATCCCTCAGGAAGAAAGATAGCGAAGTTTCTCCATTGTGGACACAACAGCAGCACTCATGGACGACTTTTGATTTATGTTAGTTGCAAAGTGAGGCGGCTGCAGGCGGAAATCTAAAACCAGTCTTTAAAACAAAGTGTAGGTAATAACTCCACCAAACAACATAGACAAAAGCATCACAAGACACAACATGACGTGTTTGACATTTTGGGTCTTCTTCTGGCTAGAAAAGAACACCCAGGACAAGATACGCAACACTCAGGACAACGAAAATGAAGAATGAGCAGTCACTTTTCTCATCACTTATCTTCATTTTCGTTGTCTTGAGTGTTGTTTATCTTGCCTGAATAAGACCTAAGAGGTTGAAACACATTGTGCTTTGTCTTTTATTCTTTGCCCATGTTGTTTGGTGGAGGTATTGCATATACTTTTAAAGATTTTTGTAAATTTAAGATTCAAGTGTAAAAGGAAGTGTGTAAAACAAACTTGAGCCAGTCTTCAACTGTTACTACGACGAATCAAACCTTCGTTCCTCGACAGTTCAGAAGGTTGACTTAAGTGAAGGACATGAACTGGCTCTA
Organism: Conus ventricosus; assembly: GCA_018398815.1. Taxonomy (NCBI): domain Eukaryota; kingdom Metazoa; phylum Mollusca; class Gastropoda; order Neogastropoda; family Conidae; genus Conus; species Conus ventricosus. The sequence goes on along the minus strand of CM031599.1, from coordinate 19,901,160 downwards.
CTCTCTCCTAGAATCAGATCCACACAGTGGCAAGATCCCAAGTTTGAAGTCTGTGCTTCTAGAGAATGACTTGCAAATCAGTCTTCATATAATATAACTGTTTAAATGGTCCCACAATGGCAACGCATCCTTTAAGTATAGCAATATTCATAGACTACTCTCTCTCTCTCTCTCTCTCTCTCTTCTCTCTCTCTCTCTCTCTCTTCATAACCGTAATCCCGATTACTTTTGGTCTGCGACATTAAAAATCGAGAGAGAGAGAGAGAGAGAGAGAGAGAGAGAGAGAGAGAGAGAGAGAATTAGAAAATGTAAGAAACAAATTTACCGTTTGACGGGATCAAACCAGGGACTATTATCAGTTGCAATGTCCTGCGTACGCAATGCAGGTAGGTCTGCAGGTTGATCTGCAAAATTATTTGCAAAGGTACTTCACTTAGCATTGTCATTAATGTGCGTGGTTATGGGGACATAGAGACAGCGAGAGACACACTCCAACATCAGCTGGCGGCCTCTTATTCCCGTGTAAACCATTTGTTCACCACAATCACATATCAGCTGACCATCTCTTCTTCCGATTATATGCTACCTTCGTCACTTTTTGTCACTCATCAGCTAGCCAGAAGGAAACGCTTCGTAAAGTGCCTAGAAAAGTAATTTTTAAAAATGTTTGGTGGTAACCTTGTCAACTGACATAGGCAGCCTATTTGGCGAAGATGGAGTATCTTGTGATTTTTAGCCTCTGTTATCTTGATAAATACGAAGATAAAACCATGTAAAGAAGCACCATTCCTTATGCTTAGCTTACAGGTTTTGTACTTGCCATTTTAATGTTCAGAGACACTCCTTTGTTCCAAACGCATAGAAACTTTTTCTGGAATCTGTTTTATGTAGCGTGCATTACAAAATTTTTAAAAAGACAAATCAGAACGATACCAAATGAAACTTTTAGCCCTTTTGATAATGTGAAAAGTATGATGTAGTATCACCTTTGAGCTAAGCTGACAACAACACTGAATCCAGTTTTCCTGCACGTGTTTGAAAACAAAAAAGGCAGTGGCAAAGTTTTAGTAGTGTGAAATTATACGCAAGCATTTGGATGAGTACAAAAACATTCCCACGATCAGCAAAGAGTAAAGTGAGTAAAAACCACACATACATGTTCACACACAGACTATCAGCTGCATGGAATGTTCAAAAACCCTCTTTCTGATGTCGAAGTAATCCAATCTGTTTCAAAACACATAATGTGCTGTACAGTCTTCCATCAGAACATGTTGATCGACTCACGGCGCCTCTGGTGGCACCTGTTCGCAGTCGGTCTAAACCTCTTTTCTGGCTTCACTGGTCCTTGATGTTGCTGTTGGTGTCACTGCATTCAGTGCAATCATAGGCCGTGCAAGGACAAAAAAAACTAGACTAGATCCCCTTGGTTATTAAAAAATAATGACAATAAAACCATCTGCATCGGACAGCCAGGAGGAAACTGACGGGAAGAACATTTCAGATGTATTTCAAGCTCCCTGAAGACGGGGTCGGGAGGTCACGGCCGTCAGTCTATGGAGATGCCAAACTGTGAGAGGGTGTCTTCCGTGGACTGTCACAGAGTCATGCATCTCTTCTGAAAATCACCATCCATTTTACTCTCATTTCCCCAGTTACCTTCGATACTTATCTCCCGCTGAATTTCATGGTGGGGTGTGTTGTAAGAGGGGCAAGATCTCTGGCTGTCGTGACCAACAGTGCTGTCTTCTTGGTATGCAGTGCCCCTTGCCTGCAGTGATTGGAATTCAGACATCTCCATCCTTGTAACCATGTTTGTAGTTCCTGTGCAACAAAATTTGCATCGCCTTAACTTTTCATGAGGTAAAATTTTGTAAAACATCAAAGCACACACACCCCACACACACACACACACACACACACACACACACACACACACACACGCGCGCGCGCGCGCGCGCGCGCGCGCCACCATTCACACCCCCACCCCCCACACACACACATCTCAAAACCCCTGTCAATGAATTCAGATATCCAAATCATTGCAGCTGTATTCAATTTGTGCTTAAATGAATCTGAAACCTCGGAAATAATGAACTTGCTTCTCTGTCTAGATGATGGGGGATTCTAGTGCCCAGAATATACTTAGATTCTGTGCATGCGACGTTCTGTAAAAAAAAAAAAAAAAAAAAAAAAAAAAAAAAAAAAAAAAAAAATTACATGTATTGTAGAGGAGCATTCTCTGTAAGCTATCTATTTATCCATTGTCCAAGAGCAAGAGAGTTATTTTGCAAGTCTGGCGTTTGTGGATTGACTCGGTCGTCTCTTTCCGGTATGTTAAGTGGTGATTATTCATTTCTATGCTCAGCTTATTGTCAGTCGTTGTTACACAGTCCAGTGGGTATTTACCTTTGACAATCTGCCGTGTTTATTTTCTGAGTTGTCGGGCAATTCTGACAAGCATAACATTTTCACGATGTACCATGCTTCGAAGTGCACTCACATACTTCCGTGCCTTTCACATGCATACTATCACACAAAAAGGAACAGACGCATACACACGCAGGAACGCACGGACCACCACGGACACACGCACGCACATATGCATGCACACACAAACATAGTCCAGTATACACTCATGCATACAAACACAATCATACACCCCACAGATCGATGCTTACTTACTCATCATAAAAAAGCACACACTCACACAGATTCAAAAACACATATCCTCCGCTTATCATCTCATATCAGTTTTAGTCGAAAGACATTCATGTGAAGAATACACACACACACACACACACACACAACCACACACACACACACACCCACACACACATACACACACACGCCACGCGCGCGCGCGCACACACACACACACACTCACATGCTTCTTAAGAAGGGTTGTGAAGATGATACAAAGTACAAAAAAGGCAGAATGCTAAACCAATTAAGACAAATACCTATCATAGAATAGGTCATAAAGAGTACTCATGAGACAGCCTTTTCTCTAATCTTAAATGACTTACAAGAAAATTTTCGAACGTCTGAACCAGAAGATGAAGACATCAACAAGATAAAGTTTAATCATGCTGTAATATTTGTGCTTGATAAATTTATCCCGAGTATTCCAAGAGTAGGGCAACAGAAAACAAAATGTAACTCGTTCTCCAGAGTTCTTTGGACAATGGCCCAAAGTAATTCATTGTTATGGATAGTTTTGTATTTATGATGGGACAACAATTGAGACATCCCAAAGTCTGAATTTCGTTGTAGTTAACTTAAAATGCCTATCGATAGCAAGGGCTGAATAAGTTTAGATCATGTATATTACGTAAGTTTAATGAAATTTTCACTCATCAACTTTATTAGTTTATCAAAAGGTAAAACATATACATGAAAAACTTAAATCTTTGTGGGGCTGACTTTTCCCACCATTATCTCATTTTTAAGAGAAAAAAAATTCTGGATTTGTCGAGTTGGAGTACACTTGATATATCGTAACTTACCTGATGTTGGAGAGGAGTGTTGATCTTTCTCTAGTTGCCGGTGACTGGTCCCTCTTCTCTTTAGGCAGGCGATCCTTATCGTTTGTTGTCACTGCGGGGCCAATAGCATGCAGATCCGGCATCAGGGGAAACCAACCCAGGATCTGTTCTCAAAACAGAAATTGGTTTGTAGTTAGGTAGCAGAGAGTCCAGCATTCGATTGTCAAAACCTGCCCCTGGTTTCAGTGAATGTGTGAGATCTCAACCAATAAAACATTAGACTAGCATAGATATGTCTGCCATCATTATGGGTATCCACTTTCACTCAGATTTTGAGAGGATTTTACAAGGGGTAGGAGACAGTAATTCAATGCAAAACCCAATTGAAGTCAAACAACTATTAAAGTTTTTCTTAAAAATTAAGTTGAAGTAACTTGGAATACCACATAGCCCAAGTACACATGTTGATTAAGTTAGAGTCACCATAGACAAAATTTTAAAGACAATGAACATTATTCATAAATCAACGTATCAGCTTTCCCCCAGTATAGGCATACTGGTTTTACTTTTAATCTCTAAGGATGATCATTTCAAGAGACAGTACCGAATACTGGCAAAACGTCTTATTGTTATCAAAGGAATGTTAATCAAGCATTGTAACAGTTTTTACCCAATTTTTGGCAAACAAACTATTACAACAGAATACTCATTCATCATCTTGATAGATGTCACAAGTATTGGCATGAAGTTATTCGTAAAAACATATGGCATACATACAAGCTATTTCCCTAGTCTCAAGACTTAGAAACATAGTTCAACTTGCAGTTCTGGATTGATTCAGTGTACTTTACACAGGAATGCAAAGTAGGAGAGTTTAAACTTTCACCTCTCTGGTTTACTCTTGTAATTCTTTATTCACAGGTGGTCATCAGTCCCTTTCAGCCTTCTGTGGAACAGTGAAGTGGGGATTTCTTTTCCCGTTTTTGTGTGTTAAACTACACACCCGTTTGTTTCCCGTCTGATTCATGTCCTAAAGACAAAGGAAGGGAAAGTGGGTAGTTTAGCGACGGTGGGGGGTGTTGATCCTCCCACCAACTGCAGTATGTAGAATATTTAGGAACCCCTAACTCTTAGATGTTAACTATATTTCTAGCCCTTTATGCTAATTGAGAAAGCCACATTGAAAGCACGTGTGAGATAAAGTGTATGAGTTGCCATCTTTCCCCTGACTACGGGTTTGGGGGTGGGAGGGAGAGGAGGGGGCAGGAAGGTTTTGAGAGTGGTAGAAGGAGCTGGCTAAGCGGTGTCTGATCTAGCAAGAGAGAGAGAGTAGAGAGAGAGAGAGAGAGAGGGGAGAGAAGAGAGAGAGAGAGAGAGAGGGAAGAGCGAGAGAGACGAGCACACGTCTCTTGTCTCCACCACAGACTGGCACCTGCAATCTAGGTAAGCGAGGGAGGAAGTGAAAGGAAGAGAGGGGGAGGGGGGCATGGCGAAGTGAGGAAGCGTTGGCTAGCATCAAAGGGGACACCCAAAAAGACTGCAGGGGTTTAATAGGGGAGGAGAGGGTTGAGAGGGGTCAGAGGCAGAGATGGAAAGTTGACGTAGATTGGTAATCTTGATTGCTGTTTGTAAGAGAAAAGAGAAAGACAGAGGGGGGAAGGAGGAGAAAAAGGGGGTTTTAGAGGATGTTGTCGCTGCAATTGTCGCGTCACAATGATAGAACTCATCAATTCACTTCACATATTTTGCCCACCCGATGTCACTTCTCCATCTTTTCATCAACTCATATATATGTACATTCTTTTGAAAATTGTTATACTTCTAGCTCTTGAGGCTGAAAATTTCAGGGCGTTCATTTCCGAGAATATCACCTTGAAACTGAATGGCACGTGTTGTTTTGGTCACTATTTTTGCGATTTATTGCATGGCTTAATAAAGTATTTCGCACAAAAAAAGAGTGCCAAAGGGAGTTAAATATGTACAACCAACTTACCCGAATTTTCAATAATTCAGAAATTGGTCAGGTTTGAATTTAATTTTGTTTTTAGCATTTGCGAGCATTTCCTTTGGACTAAGCTACTGGTTCAATATACTCCACCTCAACCACAAACATGATACATTAGCAGAGTGTCTCTGTGTCTTTTTCTAATTTTGCATCATACAGTTTTCTGTAGCTTATTCCCATATACACTACCTCATTCACCCATCACCTATCTTCTCTTCTTGCCATCTATCTATCTATTTTATCTATCTATCTATCTATCTGTCAATATATATGTATAAATAATATTATTTACTTCATTCACCACAATCTCACCAGGCCAACTCTTATTCCCTTACATACTTCATTTACGGTCACCATACACCACTTTCATTTTTTTATAACCAACTGTCAGTTATTACCGTATATGCTACCTTACCGCCAAACGTTCATTAGCTGACCATCTCTCATTCTCGTGATCATCTCCTTCACCCACCATCGTACATCAGCTAACGTCACTTATCCCACATGTACTACTTCATTCACATCAATCATTTATCAGTGGCCCATCTCTTATTCCTCATATATTTAAATTATTCACTGCAATCAGTCCTGTCTTATTACCATATGTACTGCTTCATTCACATCAATATTTATCAGTGGCCCATCCTTATTCCCTCATATATCAACTTATTCACTGCAATCAGTCCTGTCTTTTTTACCATAAGTACTGCTTCATTCACATCAATCATTTATCAGTGGCCCATCTCTATTTCCCTCATATATCAACTTATTCACTGCAATCAGTCCTGTCTTTTTACCTTTTGTACTGCTTCCTTCACATCAATCATTTATCATGGCCCATCTCTTATCCCTCATATATCAACTTATTCACCGCAATCAGTCCTGCTTGTTACCATATGAAATGCTTCATTCACATCAATCATTTATCAGTGGCCCATCTCTTATTCCCCTATATCAACTTATTCACTGCAATCAGTCCTGTCTTGTTACCATATGTACTGCTTCATTCACATCAATCATTTATCAGTGGCCCATCTCTTATTCCCTCATATATCAACTTATTCCTGCAATCAGTCCTGTCTTTTTACCATATGTACTGCTTCATTCCCCATCAATCATTTATCAGTGGCCCATCTCTTATTCCCTCATATATCAACTTATTCACTGCAAACAGTCCTGTCTTGTTACCCTATGTACTGCTCATTCACAACAATCATTTATCAGTGGCCCCCTCTCTTATTCCCTCATATATCAACTTATTCACTGCAATCAGTCCTGTCTTGTTACCATATGTACTGCTTCATTCACATCAACATTTATCAGTGGCCCATCTCTTATTCCCTCATATATTAACTTATTCACTGCAAACAGTCCTGTCTTGTTACCATATGTAACTGCTTCATTCACATCAAACATTTATCAGTGGCCCATCTCTTATTCCCTCTATATCAACTTAATCACTGCAATCAGTCCTGTCTGTTACCATATGTACTGCTTCATTCACATCAATCATTTATCATGGCCCATCTCTTTTTTCCCTCAATATCAATTATTCACTGCAATCAGTCCTGTCTTGTTTTCCATATGTACTGCTTCATTCACATCAATCATTTTACAGTGGCCCATCTCTTATTCCCTCATATATCAACTTATTCACTGCAATCAGTCCTGTCTTGTTACCATATGTACTGCTTCATTCACATCAATCAGTCCGTCTTATTACCATATGTACTGCTTCATTCACATCAATCAGTCCGCTTATTACCATATGTACTGCTTCATTCACATCAATCATCCTGTCTTATTACCATATGTACTGCTTCACTTACCCCCATTTGTTCATTCATGTATTCATTTTACCACTTGACTGAGTGTGTGCACAGATCAAGTGTATCCTCTGCCATCCATTTGGTGGCCTTATCTTTTGTTCAGTCGGAGTCGAGAGGGGTTTTTCTGATAACACCCCACTGTGCCCCCTTCCACACACACCCGCAACCCCCCCCCCCCCCCCCCCCCCAACAACAACACATTCAGAACAATCATCCACCTAAAAGAAAATAATAAAAAAACAAACAAACAACAAGGAGGGATAATGAACCAGAAGTAATCTGTGAGTCAGACAAATAGACAGACAGGGCCGAAACAGCGAACAAGTTGAACATCTCACCTCCATCCATCGGAAAGCAGTAAGGGGGAAAAAGAAGCAGGCAGATGGTCACACGACTCCCCCGTTTAGACATCATGAAATGCTATCGATCCTTAAACGGCAAGAAAAAAAAAAAATAAATCAGTAATTCCCTGCCAAAATACCTTTTATTGGCTATATAGCAGTTCCTGTTTCAATGGCAGATGTTGACAGCTATACAATGTCAGCATGAACTAAATGACCACCGTTCCATTATGTCAGTTTGCTTATTCTGACAAGCACAAAAAATTTGTTTTACGTGTTTGGTTGAGGAAGGGTACGGGCGTGATTTTCTAAACAGGAGAACATGGAAGGTGAGTCTTGACTGATACATGATCGCGATGGGTGTAAGTGGAAAATAATATTACATTCATTATGTCCCGAAGTAAGTAATCTTGATGCATATGGCCCTGATAGATTTACTGAAAACAATATCATCAACAAATTTTGGAAAGGAGTTTTTCAAGCATATCAAAGATTCTGCAAACAGGTAGAGTTATACGAAAGTACATATTTAGCCACTGAACCTATTTTTTGTAATGAGAAATTCAAAGTGGAGAAAAACCATTCTTTTACAAGAAATGGATGCAGAAAAATGTATTTTTAGTTAAACATTTACTCAATGAGGATGGTAATTTTGTAAGCCACAATGAATTGTCAGAAACAATGGGATTTCAGGTCAATTTTCTAAATTATGTCAGCTGCGTGCGTTCGATCAAAGCTTATGCAAAGAAAAGAAGACTGACATTAGATAGTAACATTAGTAATGTTAAAACTTTAGCACTTCAAAATATTTGTAGTGTTACTAAGGAAAACGTACTTATTACGATTTTATGTAGAAGCCAATGAAGTGCTTTAACATAAGCGCCTTTGTCAAGTGGGAACAATGCCTTGATATACCTATTGACTGGATAGTAGGTACTGAAAAGGATTAAGAAAATCAAAGAAACAAAACTGAAATGGTTCCAAATTAGAATATGCCACAGAATTTGGGTAACAAATAGTGTGCTGAAAAGTATGCAGATTGTTGATAGCGACAAATGTAATTTCTGTAATAGAGAAAAAGACTCAATTAATCATTGCTTGTGGGAATGTGAGTTTACACACGCTTTCTGGAAAGACCTTGAAAGAGCTCTACAAGTTAATTGTTCACACTGTGAAAGATTATCCCTTAATGTGGAGATTATATTATTTGGTACGGATGAGAAAACAAAAACGACGATATGCTAGACCTGACAATTTTAATGGGAAAATATTTCATCTATAAATGTAGAATTAACAAAACAAAACCCAATGTAAACATGTTTTTGAAGGAGCTGAACTATAGATATAAATGGAGATATATATGTCCTTCATGGAGATGAATCATGCTACCTACCAAGAAAAATGGTCACCATATATTAAACTACTAGAGGACTAAGGGTCATATTATGTAATATATATATATATATATATATATATATATATATATAATATATATAGAGAAGAGAGAGAGAGAGAGAGAGAGAGAGAGAGAGAGAGAGAGAGAGAGAATAGTACTGAGGATCAGCGTTATTTTTAAAAAAATAGTGCTCAACTAACTAAAGCTATAAAATTTGCCAACAAGTACACAGATATATCAGGGTCAGAAATGGAAATCATTCTCCAAACAAAGAAAACTTTACTGCACAGTAAAAATGAAACCTCGATTAAGAACACAAGCAGAAATTCAACTTTTGATGTTACAATGGGATCATATGATGGTGCCGAAACTTGCAAACTTGTCGGACTATTCATGTTATCCAATATTTAAAAAAACTTGGAAAACAAACTGGACTGTACAGGGATGACGGCCTTGCCGCTCTGAATGACAACCCTAGGAATACTGAAAATAAGAAAAAAGAATTGTGTAAAATTTTCCACAACCAAAACTTAAAAATCACCATAGAAGCAAACAAAAGATAGTGAACTATTTAGACATAACGTTAGACCTCAACCAACATACATATAAACCATACAAGAAACCAAATGATACGCCTGTTTATGTAAACATCAAAAGCAATCACCCACCCTCCATACTGAAAAACAATACCCAAAAGCATAAATAAAAGACTATCCAATTTGTCATGTAACGAAACAGTATTCAACAATGCTACAGCTGAATACCAAGAGGCGTTACACAAAAGTGGCTACAATTACAAACTACGAAACGATCCAGACAATGATACAAAAGATGCAGAAAGAACAGGAAAAGGAATTATCATGTGGTACATCCCCCGTATGATGCAAGAGTCAAAACAAATGTAGGGAAAGAATTCTTTAAATCTTGACACCATCGTTCCCAAACGACCATAAATTATTTAAAATATACACAAAAACAACATCAAATTATCTTATTCATGTCTGCCGAATCTTAAAAATGCCATTGATTCAGCAAATAAAATAAAAAACAGTACAGAGAAAATGAGGGTGACGAAAGGAAATCGTGTAACTGTACCAAAAAAGAACAGTGTCCCCTAAGCAACAAATGCCTTTACAACAACATTGTGTACCAAGCCACTGTAACATCAGAGAACGCAAAGAAACATACGTAGGTATCACTGAAAACCAATTCAAAACTAGATATGCAAACCATAAACAATCATTCAACAAAGAAAGATATAAAAACCAAACAGAACCGAGTAAATACATTTGGAAACTTAAAGATAAAAACACAGACTACAACATATCTTGGAAAATCTTTAAAAAAGCAGCACAATACAATAACATTTTAAAAAGATGTAATCTATAACTTACAAAGAACGACATTATACTATGTAAACCACAATTAGCAACTTTAAATATTAGAACAGAAATGGTTAACAATTGCAGACACGATGGAAGTTTTTATCAATGAATAAAATCAAAAACACCGAGAAACACATGTAGCACGAGGAAAAAACAACAGCAAGCTATATATATATATATATATATTATATATATATATATATATATATAATATATATATATATATATATTATATATTATATATATATAACAGTCTAAAATAGGATTTTAAAATGGAAGTGTAAAAACCACCCTACAAACGTGTTTCGAGCCAAGTGCTCTCCTCAGGGTATGTATAATCTGGGCACGCCACAGTGTTATGTCGCTCCTATTTAGTTGAGCATTTTTAGAATTCCGTCTTTTAACTCTAATTATATAATATATATAATATATATATATATATATATATATATATATATATTATATATATATATATATATATAATCTATCTATCTATCTATATATATATATATATATATATGTGTGTGTGTGTGTGTGTGTGTGTGTGTGTGTGTGTGTGTGTGTGTGTGTGTGTGTGTGTGTGTGACCTTGAGACTCGAGGAAAATAACCGTAAATTAAAGTGTGTCTGTACAATTTAATTTCTTCGAATGCCATACGTCGATGGAGTCGATGATTTAAGTAATACGTTTTATACCCTGCATTATGTTTGTGTACATCATTCGTTATGTGTGCCCATTTAAAAGATAAAAATTCTAGATTAGGTAAAAAAAAACCTACGATAGCAAGACAGTCGTTACATAGTTGTCATTAGAGTTCTAATTCAAATGACATGCAAATTTTATTTTATTTTATTTTATTTTATTTTATTTTATTTTTTATTTATTTTATTTTTTTTTTTTGTGGGGGGGGGGGCGGTGGGGGGGATATTTTTTGTTGTTTTCTTTGATGTGATCTTTGTAACTGTTTGAAATGAAATAAAAGAGCTCTTTTCACACAACAAAAAAGGTTATAGAGGGTTTTGAAACACACACACACAACACACACACACACACACACACACACACACACACCACACACACACACACACATACGCGTGCAGTTGAGAGAGAGAGAGAGAGAGAGAGAGAGAGGAAGAGAGAGAGAGAGAGAGAGAGAGAGAGAGAGAGAGAGAGAGAGAGAGATTTAAAATTTACAGGCTTTTTGATTAATTTGATATGAAAATGAGTGCTATCTACGGAAAATGTTAAGAATAATTATGGTCATTTGAAGTGGGTTATTGTGCTTGACAGCCATTTTGAGGAAAAAGCCTTCAAAGTTTTTGCAAACATCTCCAGCATATTTTCCTTAGCAATGGCAACTTATTTTTAACCAAACTTCCCAATCTTTCACAGGATGCAATAATAAGTAAATGTGCAATGCCAGAAAATGAAATTGACATTCTGGTTACTTGCTTTTATACAGAATTTGCTTAGAAAAGACAAGAGAAGCGGAAAAGTGGTGAAAATAAAAAAAATGACATTTCTCAAATTCTTGACTCTAAGTGATGTATGTACCTTTATTTACAGCCATAGATAGGGTAAATACTGTAAAATAATAGTAATAAATCACAAAACCACCACTCATTCTTTCATTTAATCGTAGGTTAAAATACAGAAAAAGTATGCACAAATTACAAAAAGGTCCACGATGTAGTCATTGCAGTATAATAGCTATTTCAGCACAGTCACAGTTCTTGTTTTTCATTGAACTGTATTAAATCCTTACAAAGGTAATGTTATATGCACTGCATCGAGTAAACCAAAAAAAATAAATATATAAAAATGAAATGAAAATGCCAATCTACTGGCATCATGATCCAACATCAGTCACTGACTCCGGTTTTTGAAAGTTAGATAAATAAAGAAAAGGCATAAAAGTGGTATACAATACATACAACACATCACATTGGGCCAGCTCCACTCTGATTGGGTGGATGGCACACAACAGCTGTGAAGCACTTCAATCAGGTGGTTGAGGAAAGATTATTTCAAGTTAGTCACAACATTATCCTGATATGCGCAGTGCGCTCTGCTTTTTGGATTGGCAGAGGGCAGAAGAGGTGGACATTTTCCTGCTTGAATCCAGGCACACACTCTGGAAGGCTCACCCCATGGTCTTCTGCAAAGTTGTGATTGGACCACATGACACTACCGATGTCCTCAAATGTTGGCGCTCTCTTGGTTGTTTTGGCGACCTCCGCCCTTCTCTGAGGAAGCATCAACCCATTCAACTGGTAGTGTTTGGATAGGTATGATAGTTGTCCTGGCTGATGCTGTTTTGACAGAAAAAAAATCCCATTAAAAAGAAAGTGCAGGCACATATGTTTCCAGGTTCAATTATTTCTTTAGGAGGCAAGGGGTAGATGAGATAAGACTAACAAGTATTGTCTACCACCTTTGGAAATAAAGACCAACCAGCTATCTGAAAAAAAGTCCATTAACCATTACATTTAGCACCTCCCAAATGCCACTCTAAACTAACCATTACATTTAGCACCTCCCAAAATGCCACTCTAACTACAATTCTGCACATGTGGCAGTAAAAGTGGCAAAAGTGTAACACATGAAGTGGCACATAGCGTCATGCACATTTTGTTGATGATGCTATGTAAGCAACTTTCAAGTCGAATTTCATAATTTTTTTTCTTTTGCATAGAGATATATATTGTAGGAACTCACAGTATTTTCTCTTAACATATAGTGCTTTAATCTAAGGTGAATGACACACACTTGTGACAGTGTGACAATGCTAATATCTATTCCTTATAAACAGTTTTTATCATGTGACCATACAGAAGTGCAATATAGTATTCCGGAGTGGATTTCTTCTAGAATGTGATCAATTACTGTGATTGATTTTTATGGAAAAAAGAAGAAGAAAAAGCTCTATATGAGTTTTTATCATTGTGACCATACGAAGTGCAATATAGTATTCCGGAGTGGATTTCTTCTAGAATGTGATCAATTACTTGTGACTGATTTTTATGGGGAAAAAAAGAAGAAAAAGCTCTACATACTTAGCAGGTAGAGAAAAGCATCTTTGCAGACTGAAGCGGACTTGCTATCTGTCGTTCAGCTCTTTCCATCTGCTGCAGGCAGTTTTGTAGCCAGTCTGCATGCATGCACTGAGAATGCCAGAATCAACCAGTCTTTCTCATGAACCCCCCCCCCCCCCCATCAATCTGTCAATGAACAAAGGTAGGGTAAGATAATGTTGCTTATAGCCCAGCCGACCGCAAAGGGCCATATCGGGGCTGTCACGTGATGAAGTCAACTCACCACAAGTCATGTCACTGAATGGTTAGGACCACAGGATAAAACTAATCAGATAAGTTGTATTATTTTAATTATGAAAATAAAATATTGCTAGTATGAAAGTTTCAACTTTCATTGTGAGCTAATAAAAGTTGTTACACCATGCGAGGAATAAGAAGAGTAAAACTAAAATAATGGATTCATCTTATATTATTTCCAATTGTTCATCCTAAAAGCTCAAACGTAACAAGAAATTATTATTCTGCATCGTTGCAATTAAAATCCTTGTCATTACAGGGTATAATGATGGGTAAAACCACAGAAACAACAATGTGTGCATGCACACAACACATGTGCGCAGTAATCATACTCAAGTGTTCATGGGGTCAGAAAAAGAAAGAGCTCAGAGAATGAATGAATCATGAAAAAATGAATAAATGAATTATAAATGAATGAAAAGCTTAATTTCAAGAATGGTCGATAACCTGACGAGCAACTTTTTTTTTTAATATTCAAGCCCTTGTCCTACAGCAAGCACATACACACACGCGCGCGCGCGCGCACGCACACACACACACACACACACACACACACACACACACACACACACACACGCTCACTCACTCACTCATAGAGAGATTGCACTGTATGGTCATCTTACATAAAGTGATAACCACAGCTACATTAATAACAATTCAAGAAGTTTAAAACTAAAGGCAGTAAACACACAGTATTCTAATATGATGGTTTACAAAACTAGATTTCAAACACAAATAAACGTCGAATAAGTGAGAGAGAGAGAGAGAGAGAGAGAGAGAGAGAGAGAGAGAGAGAGAGAGAGAGAGAGAGAGAGGGAGGGAGGGAGGGAGGGGGGAGGGAGGCTGGGAGAGAGAGAGAGAGTGAGAGAGAGAGAGGGGGGTGGGAGGGAGGGAGGGAGGCTGGGAGAGAGAGAGAGAGAGAGAGAGAGAGAGAGAGAGAGAGGAGAGAGAGAGAGAGAGAGAGAGGAGAGAGAGAGAGAGCACGGGGGGGGTGATATGGGGAGGGGGTGATATCATGAGCAATCAAATCATGCTTAAAAATTATAATAAATCTTTGATTTACCTCGCTTCAAATTATGTACGGACAGCTGGAGCGCCAGTCACTGCCACAATCTCTTCAGGTGTGATCGGTGTGATGCAGCCTTGTCACGTGTCACAGGGCATCCAGCACTGTTTACCTTGCATGAACGCACTCGAGCCCTGGCGAGCATACCTCCATCATAAGGAGTTGTATCTACATCTATGGAAGAATTAGCACCGCCTCTAACGTCTTCGACATTGACGGGTGGTGTGTCGCTATCTTCCCACTCCTCATCAGTGCGGCACTCCACGTCACAGTTTGAGTCAGAGATTTCTTCGTCATCAGACAGGTTTTCTTCGGACCCAGAGTCAGAAATGTAACAGCCCGTGATGAGATCACTCAACTCTGAGTCAGAGATTTCTTCGTCATCAGACAGGTTTTCTTCGGACCCAGAGTCAGAAATGTAACAGCCCGTGATGAGATCACTCAACTCTTGTTGGTCAGCAGCGGGTAAATTTCCCGATTTACAGGAATTCAGCAAGTATTTTGGTCTGGAGGTGATCAACATGATGAAGCTTTGAATGTTCTCAACACACACCGCCTCTCAGGAAGAAGCAAAATTTACAGTTCTTTATGGATTCTCGGCCAACGGGAGAGCGATTCGCAGTTCTGTTGCCAAGGCAGAAACCGTTCGGCCTTCTGACTGGAAAACTGAAAATTAGTGTACGTAAAATCTGTCCTATTTCGTACGATGTGATCTGTTAAGCCCGCCACACAATATGCTAGAAGGGCCATGTGACCCATATCAGTGAGTCATGTGTTTAGTACGGCGGCACGCGATCGTCGCACGTCTTGTTGGAGCTTGTGTTGGGTGGCATTAAGATTCAACCCTTCTTCAATGATTAATGGACGGCAAACTAATCGTAAACGGTTGTTGCATTCAATTGTTTCCGATTTATTATATGTTACTCGTATCAGTCGCATACAAAAGTAACTGGTAATGAACAAAAAAGTATGTTTGGTGACATTTATTGAACAGAATTTCCCACTGCTTTTATCATGCACTTTACGTCCATAAAACAACTTTGTGTCATCACAAAGAAGTCGACTGCTGATTAAAACAAGAAATGAAACCAACCAACAAACAAAACACAAAAAAAACGTTTAGTCTGTATTAAAACTGTTCACATCATCATTACTACTACTACATATTTTTTTCTGCTTTTAATTGTTTCCGATTTGTCACATACTGCTCTATCAATCATGTACAAAAGAAAGGGATAATGAATTGAAAGGTATGTTTGGTGACATTGATTGAAAAGTAATACCTCCTGCTTTTATTATGCACTCTATGTGTAGGAAACTACTATTTTACCACCGCAAAGAAACCAACGTACAATCAAAACTGTAAATGAAATGAATAAACACACACACACACACACACACACACACACACACACACACACACACACACACACACGTTTACTAAGTATTATAACTCTTCTCAACAACGGAAAGAATTCCTCTTTTAATAGTATTTGTACAACCACATACAACTACTACTATTACATTTTCCTTCTTCTTTTTCCTCTTCTTCCTCTTCTTCTTCTTCTTCTTCTTCTTCGACCAATTGAATTAACGCGAAGCAAATCATCTTTATTCGGAGCCCATATTCAGAGAGTACTGGGCGTCACAGCCTGTCCAGCGGCTGTACGTGTGTGCACCAGGTTTTTTTGCATGCTTTTTGTATGTTCCCAGTTTTTATCTTAGTGAATTGTGTTCAATGGGCAAAGCCTGGATATTGTTTATACCTGTTTAGGTTTGTGATTGCAATTGTCTGATGAAGCCCTAAAACAGGGCGAAATTTATGAAAAACAATTGTTAGAATGTAGCCCAGCTCAAGACGTATGATTTCTCTTAAGCGTATGCTGACTATTGTGAGCATTGTCTGCTTGAACGGATTTCTCGGTGGAGCGGCGCCTGAAAATTATGGAAATCTAATCAATCAAAAACTATATATATATATAATATATATATATATATATATATATATATATATATATATATTATACAGCTTGTTTTACACACACACACACCACACACACACACACACACATGCGCGAACGCACATTGTTTCCTTTTTCTGATTTATGAATACTGCCATCAATGCTCTTTTGGACACTTGTTCCTTTCGATGTGAGTAGTAAATGCAGCAGAGCACAGCACAGGAAACATTAGAACATAACTAAACTCAGACGCCTTGTATGAAACTAAAAAACTAAAACAGCAAGCAAATGTCCATCAGTAATGAAACACACAGACAATGCATGGTGTTCGAGGCTTTGATGAAAAAAAGATAAAGTCAGGGGGAAAAAAAGAGGATGGAAGCTCCACAAAAAAGAAAACAAGATGCAAAGCATATAAACGCACTCCCAGTTTATCTTGAATACGCGTGAGATATTCCATAAAGAGGAAAAATCGTTTTGGGCCGTTATAGCCGTTACTAACAGCTACTCTGGTAAACATGGGCCATCATCTGTGACCCATATTGAACAAACCTTCAAATTTTCAGAAGATCGGCCAAATATTTTCTTGGATTTTCCATAAAGAAGAAAACTTATGGGCCGTTTTAGTCGTTAGTAACGGCTATAACGGTAAAATAAAACATCGGGCATAATCTGTGACCCATAATGAACATACCTACATATTTTCAGAAAGATCGGCCGAATACTTTCTGAGATATTCCATAAAAATGGAGAGAGAAAAAAACGATGTGGGCCATTGTAGCCGTTAGTAACATCTATATATCGGTTAATATAAAACAGTGGACATGATCCGTGACCCATAATGAACATGCCTACACATTTTCAGAAAGATCGGCCAAGTGCTTTCTAAGATATTCCATGAAGAAGAAAAACAGTTATGGGCCATTATAGCCATTAGTAACGGCTATAATGGTAAAATAAAACATCGGGCATAATCTGTGACCCATAATGAACATACCTACATATTTTCAGAAAGATCGGCCGAGTACTTCTGAGATATTCCATAAAAATGGAGAGAGAAAAAAAACGATGTGGGCCATTGTAGCCGTTAGTTACATCTATATTATATATCGGTAATATAAAACATCGGGCATGATCCATGACCCATGATAAACATACCTACAAATTTTCAGAAAGATCGGCCAAGTACATTCTAAGATATTCCATTGCCCTGAGTGTTGATTCTCTTGCCTGAAGAAGACACAGGAGGTCGAACCGCATCGTTTTCTGTCTTGTAATTCGTTTGCCCAAGTTGTTTGTCCAAGTTGTTTGAAATAACAAGCCATTTAAAAGCTTTGTAACGTGCACCTTTTCCACGCTTAAACACACTTGTTTTTGTTACCTTTTGTTTCGATTTCCGCCTGCAGTCGCCTCACTTTGTAACGAACGGATACAGGCTAAGATAGAACACAATGACACTTGATCGATAACTGTACATATGTTTCGGCTTCCTTTCACATTTCTGTCTTAACCACTTCACTCTCCTGCTGTTGTCACTTACCCTCTTGTCTTAGCTGTGGCGCTTCGCTCTTGGGGTGGCAGTTGGGTTGACTCTTCTTTGTCGTCTGGCTGGCCGTGTGATCGGACCGGGCAAATGTTGGCTATTTATCATGGAAAAATCTCTACGTGGCAGTATTACTCATGAATATGTCACTGTTTGAAACCTATCGTTCTATTGGATGCAATGTTGGCTAGTTGTAATGAAAATCTCTGCCTGACAGTGTTAGTCATGAATATATTACTGTTTGAAACCTGTCGTTCTATTGGATGCCAATGGGGGTCCTTTCCTAGTGACTGTATATCAAACTATTTTTCATTGGCTGTGCTGCGTGAAGCTGTCACACGTCCACAACAAACGTTGATGTTGCCATGTTTGCCAACCCCCACCCTCACCCCCACCCTCCACCCATCCCCATCCCCATCTCACTTGTTCCACCCCTATTCATTTCGGGCTGAAGTCTTAAATCGTTATTCTATCCACTGCCACACACCATTCTGTGCTGCAGAGTTAATGTGTTCGTGAGTAACCTGCTTTTCCTTGGCAAATCTTTAAAATCGTATGCAATAACTCCATCAAACATGAAGAAACGAATCACAAGACAAAGCACTACACGTTTACGCTGTGTATTACTCTACTATGTGTAGTGGTGTCTTCTTTAATGAAATGTTCTACATCATTCTATGTTGTGTACAGTTGTTATTCGCGACGATATGTGTTCTACATCAGTCTATGTTGTACAGGTTGTTTTCTTCAATAAAAGGGATCTGCATCTGTATAATATGTTGCGTGAAGTTGTTTCTGTCATCTAAATGTAAGCTGTATCATTATATGCTGCGTATACTGTTTTATCCAAAAACTGTATTCTGTATGATTCCTTAATGTGGTGGAATGTTCCATATTTTCCATATCGTGTGCATTTGCTTCCTTCAATAATGTGTAATACATCATTCTATGTTGTACAGAATGTTTTCATTGATAAATTGTAATCCATATCATTCTATAATATCAACAGCTTCTTTTTCCTATAAATGTGTTCAGCATCATTCTACATTGTCAGAGAGCTACTTCCCTCGCTAAAATATTTCATATATATGACATATTGTGTCGATGTTTTGTTTCTTCAATAGAATCATTCATCAACGAAATCAACCCGCAATAGAAAATATATTAGAGTTACATACAACAGGATAAGAGACAGAGAGAGAGAGAGAGAGAGAGAGAGAGAGGAGAGAGAGAGAGAGAGAGAGAGAGAGAGAGAGAGAGAGAGAGAGAGAGAGAGGTTGCACGTAGAATATGAGACAGATATCAATCTGAATCATAGGAACATATGCAGAGCCTGTGTTTGCAAAGGATGTGTACCTGGTGGAAAAACTGACAATCGGATAACCGTTGAACAGCTGTCCCACAATATGTTTTAAATGTGTTCAGGGGGAAAAAAATCAATGGACACCCTCTTCATAGCATCGTCTGCTCACAAAGTCACAGAACAATCTAACATGCAGATGTCTGACCCTCGTTGTGCTCTCAGTCCAATATTCATTTTCTATAATGAAGATACTGGCAACAAACAGAGAGAGAGAGAGAGAGGAGAGAGAGAGAGAGAGAGAGAGGGAGAGAGAGAGAGAGAGAGAGAGAGAAGATATCTATCTGTAAGACTTGCTTTGCCTGCCTGGAAAATGACAAACCTTGAAAAGGAATAGGGCATATCTACAATTCTGGACATATCTACAATTCTGGACCTGCCATCAACACTTTAGTCGACCCACCAAAACAAAAGATGCACAGAGCTGAATATTAATTCATCAACAACAAAACGTGCCTTGGGCTGTTATCAAAACTTTCATCAACCCATAAACAAGTAGGGTATCAATTGCTCCCACAAGAATCCTAACACAGAGTAATTTTTATTCAAGACTGGCACAGCCTTTTAAACTTGCATAAAGTCAGACAAATACAAAGACGAACAATCTGATAGTGGAGGAAAAACAAGCGCAAGCCAACAACCCTCCGTCACTGAAAGATTTTCAGATCTGAGTGGGACTCTCGGAGCCTTCAGCTGATAGATAATCTGTTATTAACGCAAAACACCCAAATCACATAGAGGACAATGACGTTTTTGCTTTAAAAACAAAAACAAAAACAAAACAGATCAGTGGTCACAATCAATAACGTCAGTTATCACTTTTTTCACTTACCACTGCAGCCATCAGACTGGTAACCCTGCTCCCACAGGATGTAGCCCGTGCGGCGAGACCAGGTGAAAGACCTGTGCCCACATTGACGCCTCCACAACGTTTGAGGGCCCACAGTTCCAGTTCATCCCTCGGTCAAATTACATCTGCAAGTCAACACCCATTGTGCACATTTTGACCTGTACTCTGTCCACAACTCTCATGGTGAGACCTGCCAGACACTGAATGAGCGATTCACAGCATCTTCACTCAGTACGACTGAACTACAGTGACCGATAGGCCAACACTTCAACAGCCCACTGCACAGCTACATGGATGCAAAGGTGGCAGCTGTATGCATAACCCAGGCAACAGAGCATGCCGCAACACATGGATCCCACGTGATCAGCCGCTTGGGAACCATCCAGCCTGCAGGCTTCAATACCAGAGTGACGGACCCTTAGTGGCCCCGGGCCCTCTTCTCTCTTTTCTCCTCTCTCTTTTCACTGCTTCTGTCCCATCTTCACACACCACACACACACACACACACACACCACACACACACACACCACACACACAACACCACACACACACACACACACACACACTCACACACATACACACACACACACACACACACACTCTCTCTCTCTCTCTCTCTCTCTTTCTCTTTCTCTCTCTCCCCCTTCCTCAACTCTCTCTCTCCTCCCCTCTCTCCCTCCCCCCTCTTGTTTTCTCTCTCCCTCTTCGTCCCTACTCCCCTCTCCCCCTCCCTCTCTCTTCCTCCCTCTTTCTTTCTCTCCCCCTATATCACACACACACACACACACACACACACACACACACACACACACACACACACACACACACACACACACACACAGTCCAGCACACACACTGTTAAAACCTTTTCGTCTTTAGTAAACCACAACCCTCCTTTTCCTCTCTCTTTACACCACCAAACCCCCCTCCCCCTCCCCGTTTTTTTGTTTTTAACGTAACTGTTTCAACCATCCCTTTCTCCTTGTAAATAATGCTCACCTTTTTCTTCTTTGTCTTTCCTTTTCGTTTCTTCTTGATTACTTCACACTGTTTTTAGTTTTATCTCTGTCTTGGTTTTGCTCTCTTCTCTTCTTCATTCTTTACTTTCCTCTCCATGAAGAAGGGCCTAGGGCCCGACGCGTCGGGATAAAAATCTCACCCAAAGGACCAGCTACCACATTCAGGACAGTTTGAGCCTTTTTCCTCCTATAAGCATATACTTTTTAAGTTCAAAACACAAACGCTTATTTGATGTTGAGATGTGAGACTTTGAATTTCAGGTATTTTCACAGAAAGCATGCATGATCATCACAGCATGCATTGTGCTTCACAACCTAGCCAGATTTCCAGAGCCACAAATGCAGTGTGGTAACAACTGCATCCTCAATGATCACATGAAGAGGAGGCAAAGGATGATCCACGTGCCATCAGTATGCAGACAACCTGAATGTCCAACTTCTCCGCAGCATCTTTGCTGAGAACTATACCAGAAGGTGAAGTTCTGCCTATATTTCTATGTGCACTTTGTGCCACAAGCTCACGTGGGTGAGACAAGCTTTTATGTGTGAAGACATGAGTTAATGAATACACATGTACACATGCAATAGCAATGTCCACAGAATTACAGACTGAAGCTACTGTCAACATGACAGAGTCAATCTGTCTGTCTTCATAGTAAATTAGAGGGGGGGGGGGGGGGGGGGGGCGGGCACCAAGCTAGTTTTTTTTCTCTTATAAGTATGTTCAAAGTCCCTGACTATTATTCAGGGCAGGTTTTTTAAACTTGCTGGGGAAGGGGGGGGGGGGGGGGGGGGGGGGGAATTCTTTTCACTAAGTTAGTTTTTTTTTTCTTGAATTTTAAAAGTCCTTGAATATTATTCACGGGCAGGATATCTTTTGTGACATTAAATGTAACCAGCCTAAATAACACACAATAATTCAAAATGCACACACACACACACACACACACACACACACACACACACACACACAACACACACACACACACACACACACACACACACACACCATCTGTCAGCAAAACACTTTTGTAAGCAGATATATGATGAAAGCATGGCAGTACAAACCTCAGTTTAAAATGATGACTGCGTTAATGATTTGACCATTGATTTTTTTTTTTTTTTTTAAAAGCAAAAATGTCATTATCCTCTGTGTATTTGGTGTTTTGAGTTAATAAAAGATTATATATCAGCTGAAGGCTCCCAGAGTCCCACTCAAATCTGAAAATCTTTCAGTGTGACTTCATGATGCTATGTTATAGGCAGTAGCAAACCATGCCACGGACGTGATAATACAAAAACAACTTATATGCACTGACTCAATGAATCAGTAATGTACAAACATGTTAAAATATTCTTCGTACTTGATGTTTACATGATGTTTATCTCAGACGTGTACCTATTGCAGTTCAGCGAGTCACAAATGGTTAATTAGTACTTCATACTTAACTGTGTATCTTTGCAGGTGTTACAGTATTCTCAGAAATGCTCAATTTCCCCCCACTGGCTTTCCCCTAGTCATGGACTGATAGTAACATGCATATTATATTCTGACCTTGAGCACGCTCTAAGGGGAAATGTGATTGGAATGAATTCAGGTTATAAAAAACCCCTGACAAATGGTATTATACTGCCATTTTTTAAACTTCAAAACCCAGATCACATGCATGACCTATATTTAACCATGCAAGCAGTATATGACTGTAAAAACCCGTCAGAGATAATTTTGATCCATGGGCACAGTTTGAGAAAACTAGTTCAATATCAGACAAGACTAGAAATCAGCAAGTTGAACAAGTACATTGTTAACCATCTACATATACTGAGCAAAAAGAACATGTACATTTACAACTGTGACATTAATTACATATTTATGATCCATCTACATCCGTTGGATAAGATAAACCTGTACTGATAGCTGTGACCACACCTAAAGAATATGTGTAATGGTCTCCATACCGTGAGCACTGTTGTCTGTTTAGTCATACCTTGAGAAAACATGCTATTGGTTACTGTCACGACCGACCCTGGAGGTCTGCCCTGACAGGATCAGTCTAGATGGGAGTGAAGGGAGTGACTGACCTCACACGCCTTCGCAAGAGTCCACACAAGAAAGATTACGATACAACACCCCATTTATTCACATCAACCACCAATCGCAAATAATATTTCAACACCACTATGCACAATCACAAATCAAGCATTCCAAACACAAAACCGCACATTCAAAATCAAGTTCAATATACGACATACACAATCCAATCAAACTTCAACAAAGACAACACATATAATAACATTTCCAGCACCCATCCTTTCCATGTCATTAGTGCCCCACACCCTGCCTTCTCCCATCTACTGGGAGCACCCGCGCACTAGTGCCCCAAAACCGGTGGGTCGAAGAGATTTTAAGCCGACACCCTTGACCACACAAACAGACGTGGAGCGCGTCCCCGGTGGGGGGGGGGAAACGTGCGTTTGTCTGGAGTCCGGACGGACAGACCGCCAGTCAATCCACGGCTTTTCCACCATACGGGGCCTCAACCAGTGCTGTCCCAACCATGCGTGAACCAACCAGGCGGTCCCAACCAGTGCCATCCCAACCAGTGCGGGGCCCCAACCATGCGTGGCACAACCATGCCGCCCCAAACCATGCGCGTCCCCAACCAGTCGTCACCAACCATGCGGCCCCAACGTCGGGCACCAACCAGTCCAACTCCGGGTGAACCCCCAGAGAGGAAAGGTAACTGGGAGAAAAAAGAGAGGAGGAAGGGTACTGGAACCCCGCAGCAGTACAGTCGACCAATGCGTTAAATCCTAACAGCCCTCGCAATGGGCAGGGAGGTCTACTAAATACACCAACAACACCAGCTCAACACAGACCTGGCATAACACAGCAAACAACCAAATCAAATGTTCGTTAAAGTCTTCTCACACAAAGCAGGTAAGAGACGCATTAAGTTAACGGCTATAACCAAATATGAATTATTTTCACTTCTCTCACTCACGTTAACATTTTCCTTTCTTAGAACTGAACTATTTGCTTACACTGCATAAACTTTTGCAAAAAAATAAATCAATGGCACAATTATCCCCACATTTTATATCAATTTTCAAAAATAAGACAAACCCAACCACACACTAAACACTAATATGCTACCACGCTCGCGAACATAAACCTTTTCTCCTGCACACCAAAACAGAGGGTGGCCGAAGAAAGAGTCCGGCGAAGTCCCAGGGCGACGAGTGAACCAAGAAAGACCAACCCGGAACAAGGTTTCTCTCCCATCCCCACCGACTACCGCAACCAATGCATAAACAGAGAAAGAATTTGATAAATTTAGAATGCCAGGTTAAAGATGAATTAACCAGAAAAAGTCTCAAACAATTTTTCCCTTTCACAATTTGAAAACAAAAGAAAATTGCGCAAAAGAAAATAAGCCGCTAAAAACAAAAAACCAAACAAACAAACCACGAAACTGATGCTACCAGCTACCCGGTGACCCAGAAGAGGGGGGTCAAACGACTCCTTCTGCCCTCGTCCACGAGAACAGCAGCGCAGATGCGGAAAAAAGATGAAGGATCCCCCCTACAGGCCGACGTAGAGAAATAAGTAACCCGACTGACATCGACAAAGGTAGAACCAACCAGCAGCGCCCCAGCCACTTCGTCAAGTAAAGGAAAACCCCAAGCAGGGGCCAACATGCAGTCGTAAAAAATTCCTAGCCCAGAGGGTCCGCACGTGCCGGCAGGTGAAACGGTGAGAATAACAGCAAGTTCGAGAAAAAGGGAACACCCTGAACCGAGTTTAATGCACCAGTGAATTAGAGGAGAAAAAGAGAATTAAACCCAACCTGGCGAACCGAAACCACCACAGCCCTTAATGGGGAAACAGACCAAAGTCAACGACATTAATTTGAAAATTTCCCCACCCAAAGGCAAATCCGTAGGTCCGGAAAAACCCTCATACAAACTTTAAAGAAATGGGTACCCAAAAATGCCCTTAACCAGAGGGCAAACAAAAAGTAACCACCCTCGTGACTAGGACGATTCCCATACCAGTACATAATTACACGGAAATAAAATACACTATCAAACAACTAACAACCTTTCCAACAAAAAAAAGAATAACCCGAGACAGGAGATCACTACCGTTAACACACTGAAGTGAAACTGTCCCTAAAACTGATACAGAGACCAAAGGGACATAACCCTGGCTGAGGAATTGTCCCTGACTGATTTCCCTTATGGAGTGCTGACTACGGAGCTCGCTGAAGGGCAGCATCCGTATTGCTGGAACCTTGATATGGCGAAAGGACTCTGCGTTCCCACTGCCAAACCCTCATGATCGACGACTGACTGGCCGGATCCGGTCCGGGCACTGGAGAGGATGATGATCGCTCTCCATACAAATTTCCCGGGCCGTACTTCTTCTTGCACCCCCATGCTGTCCAAATCTGCCAGAGAGCCTCAGCAATAGTAGGGTACGATTAATCCTAAGGGGGGCAGCCCTGGCATCGAGTCGCATAGTCCTACCGCTACCAAAAATGTAGCGGTGACCGCGATTGGATGGTGGTTTAAAATGGGTCCCCACCGGGTCGACCCCAAACCCTTTGCTGAATGGTTTCCCCAACCCGTGGCACTGACCCTGGGGGAACACGTTTCAAGCGACCCCTGGGCGTGTCCGTTGGCAGACATCGCAACTGGGGCAGAAACTGCCTAACCTTGATTCATCCCGGGCCAAAAGAAGTCTTGTCTTACTCGCTCGAGAGTCCGCTTTGAGCCCATATGACCTCCATAGGTGAATCATGGGCCTGCCGAGAACAGATTCTCTAAAGTTTTGGGGAAACAACTATTTGTTTGGGCTACCCGTTTCTGCCCGAGAAAAAAACCCTAAAGAGGATCCCCTTGGTTGGAGCTGAAGCTCACCTGGCGTGTCCGGGCCGACTGAGCGGGACACCCACCATTGTCGCAGGCGTTGACATCCAAGTCCCTGGCCTGGAGAGGGACCATGGTAGCAGGGTCGACCCTGGCCAAACCTCGTCAGAGATCGGCTGTAGAAGGGGAAACGCAATTCCTGCCCTGCTTCTTACTTTGGCGCGTGGTAACTCCCACACACGCCTGTACGGCAGATCCGTAACACGGACTGACTGCGTCCGTCCGCAAAGGTGATAGTATTCCCTATGAGAAGGAATACAGAGGTCCTCCACCACGATGGCCCATACTTCGCCACAGAAGTAGGGGTGGAGATAGAAATGAGTACAGAAGGACGGTGGAGGTAAAACCAACCTCCAATCCGCAAAACACGTAACTGGCGCCCCCCGGGCCTCAGGGAAACCAAATCCTAATCAACAAAGAGCGTTGATGCTCCCGAAACCCCTGATGTGTCGACCAAGGAAGATCCAACAACAGAAAGAAACCCCGGCACTCTGTCCCACCAGAACGGGGATGGACCCCACGTTAGCCGAGGCACGAGGACGCGGGGAAAGGGACTACCCCATAACACTACCGGGGGCTTAGGAAAATCTTTCCTAATGTGGCCGGACGACCACAAAGAAAACAAAACCCGGGTGCTGAACCCCCGATGAACTGCCTGCCTTTTCAACCCGCTAGCATTCGTCGGCGCCTTATTGCCACTAAATCCGGGGGGGTCTTCCTTCCTATCGGGCGATCCCATAAGCCCTACGGCTTCAGCAAACACCTCAGCGGTATGAATCGCAGCCGCGAAATCCTGGGGTGCTGTCCCCGCCTATAGGGATCCTCAACTCTGGGGACACAGTGTTGGTGAGCTGTTCAATGAAATCAGATCCTCAACTCCAGCTGAGCCAACTGACGCCAGTACCCTAGCGTTTTGCGCAGCCTATCTCCAAACTGCACAGAAGGTCTCGTCGTTATTCTTTTTCATGGACCTGAATTTCCCTCCTGTACGTCTCTGGGTAAGGTGGAAACGCTTACGCAGAGCCAACTGCATGTCTGCATAAGACGCGCCTTCTTTAGAGTGAGCACACACCCCCTTGCAGCACCAGATAATCCAGAAAAAGGTGCAGGGCCTTTGTTCCTCAAAAATTTGGGAAATAAAACTACAACCTTGCAAAATGCTCTAAGAACATATCATGTCCTCCAAGTCGGAATCTGGAAGCTTTAATTTTGGGCCTCTAACTCTATCACTTGCCTGTCGATCAACCCCCTGATTACAGATGCGGGAGGCCGCAAAGAAGTTGTCCATCTCCTCCCTGCGCAGAGCCTCCTGTCCCCGCAGCCTCTTCCCTACGCTGATCCCAAATCTTCCCGACGGAGAGCTTCCTGTCTGACAGCATCTTCCTACGCAAGCCTCCTGTCTGGGTGTCTCCTCTTCCCGGGGCAGAGCAGCCTCTTCCCTATGCAGATCTAACTCTTCCCGACGGAGGCTTCCCCGTCGGGCAACCCCTCAATGCAGAGTAGCCTCCTCCTTACCATAGCTTCCTGTCTAGCAGCCTCCTCTTGTCCCCTGTCGCTCCAAAAAAATAAGGACAAGGCGATATCCTGGGGAGGATTCACCACTCCCGACACGGAGGATGACCCGTTTGACCCGTCCCTTGGGGCTCGACTTTTCCCCTGAGGAAAGTCCCCCGGGGCGTACTCCTTACGAGGGAAGCATGGAGAGGAAGGGTTTTGGTCTCTGCGACCCAACAGAAGCCCCCAGTTTGTTTAACCATACTCTGACGCATCCGAGCGACGCGTCAGGTGGGGTCTCGGCAGAAAGATCCCCCAGCGAAGAACAACGAAAGTACTCGCGGACTATCGGGTACAGCACTGGAATAAGTAGAAGTCACCGAGTCGAAGTACTGGTACAATAGTAGGACACATTTTGAATACCTTTCTTCTTCGACGCACGCGTCGCCATACCACCAGCACCGGACGTTGCCATGACAACAAAAATCCTACTTCTCAAATACAGGGGGAAAAACAATTCCACTAGAAAGAAACAAATATTTTTGGATGTGTGGGGTGGTGTGTGTGTGTGTGTGTGTGTGTGTGTTGTGTGTGTGTGTTGTGTGTGTGTGTGTGTGTGTGCGGATGTGTTTCCGGCTGCTCCCACTCGGCAACACCGCGCTCCACAGCAAAGAGCAAAAAGTTGCGGGGGGGCTCACCGAAAAAAAAAAAAAAAAATGTCCGGGGCTCCCACTCTGGCAACACCGCGCTCCACAGCACAGCAACAGTGCGGTGGGCTCACCGGAAAAAAAAAAAAAATGGCAGACGGAATCCGGGGGAGAGAGGAAAAAAGTGACACTAAGTCCGATACACCCACCTGTACTCAATAACCACCCGTAAAAAAAAACTAAATAAACTACAAAACAGGAATGACAGACGAGTGCAACAGAAAGGAAAATCTTACGGCCGTATCTGCGTGAGGCACCCGGGGGAAGGGGCCCGGGCGCGGTCGATTCCCCTCGCTCACCTCGACTCCCCAGCCACACCAATGTTCCCTCACCACCAAAAGACTCCCTACACCTAGAGTCACCCAGCCAACCACCCACAAACAAACACGACAAACTGACTAAACGTAACAAAACAGACAGAACGGACAGGACTCCCGCGAAAAGAAGAGACAGCCAGACCCTTCACATCCCGGACGAGCCCCCACAAATGTCACGACCGACCCCTGGAGGTCTGCCCCACAGGATCAGTCTAGATGGGGGTGAAGGGGGTGACTGACCCAACACCCTCCAAGAGCCCACCACAAGAAAAATTTCGATACAACACCCCATTTATTCACATCAACACACACAATCGCAAATAAATATTTCAACACACGCACTATGCACAATCACAATCAAGCATTCCAACACACACAACCTGCACATTCACAATCAAGCATTTCAATATACGACATACACAATCACAATCAAACATTTCAACACATATACCCTATACACAATATAAATAACATTTCCAGCACCCATCCCTTTCCATGTCAGTAGCCCCCACACCCCTGCCTCTCCCCCAAATCTACTGGGGCACCCCGTCGCACTAGGTGCTCCAAACCGGGTCGTTCTTGAAGAAGTCGTTCAAGGCCGACACCCTTGACACACAACAAACAACGGGGGAGAGCGCGTCCCGGGGGGGGGGGGGGGGGGGGGGGGGGGACGTGGCGTTGTTGCTGGAGTCCTGGACGGGGATCAGGACCGGCCAGTCAAGTCCACGGGCTTTCCACCAGTAAAGTGGCCTCAACCATGCGTGGTCCCAACCAGTGCGTGACACCAACCAGTCGCGGTACCAACCAGTGCGCGGTCCCAACCAGTGCGTGGCCCCAACCAGTGCGTGGCACCAACCAGTGCGCGGCACCAACCAGTGCGCGTCCCCAAACCCGTGCGTGGCACCGACCAGTGCTGGCCCCAACCAGTGCGTGGGACCCCAAACCCGTCCAAGCTCCGGGTGAACCCCCGGAGGAGGAAAAGGTAACTGGGAGGAAAGAAAGAGGAGGGAAGGGTACTGGAACCCCGCAGTCAGTACAGTCTGACCCATGCTGTTAAATCCTAACAGCCACTCGCATGATGGGCGAGGAGGTCTACTAAATACACCAACAACACCACTCAACACAACCTGAGCATAACACAGCAAACCAACCAAATCAGGAATGTTCGTTTTAAAGTCTTCTCACACAAGCAGTAAGAGACTGCATTAAGTTAACAGGGTATAACACAAATATGAATTATCTCATCCTTCTCTCACTCACGTTTAACATTTTCCCTTTCTTAGGGAAATGAACAATTGCTTTACATCTGCCACCACATTTGCAAAAAATAATAATTCAATGCACAATTATCCCCACATTTTATATCAATTTTTCAAAAATAAGACAAATCCCCAACCACACAACTAAACGACTAATCATGCGTACGACGCACGCTCGCGAACAAAACTCGTTCTCCTTGCACACGACAAACAACGGTGGGCCCAAGAATAAGAGTCCGGCGAATGTGACAGGGGCGGGCGAGTGAGACCAAGCAAGTACCAACCCTGAATCACCAGTCTCCTCCCATCCCCCCCGACTACCGCATCACCAGAGCATAAACAGGAGAAAGAATTTGGATAAATTTAGAATGGCCAGGGTTTAAAAATTGAATTAACCAGAGAAAAGGTCCCAAAAAATATTTCTTTTACAATTTTAAAACCAAAAGAAAATTGCGCAAAAGAAAGAATAACCAGCTAACAACAAAAAACCAAACAAACAAAACCCCGAAAATGATGCTTACCGCTACCCGTGGGGACCCAGAAAGGGGGTCCCAAAAGACTCTCTCTGCCCTTTGTCCATCGAGAGACAGCAGCGCAGATGCGGAAAAAAGATGAAGTTTGTTCTCTCCCCTACAGCCGACGTAGGAAATGAAGGTACCGACTGTACCTTCGACGAAATGGGAAGAACCCGGACCGGAGCAGGCGCTCCCAGAGACATCTTCCGCTCGAGTGAAGAGAAAACCTGCCTAAGCGATGGAGGCCAACATGCCACGCTACTCACAGTGAGAATACCTCAAGCCCAAGAGGGATCTTGCACGTGCGGCAGGGGAAAAGACAGGTGAAGGGCCCATAGACAGCAAGTTCGAGAGAAAGGTACCACCACCCGTGAACCTGCAGGATGAATTGCCGGGCAGTGGAATTAGAGAGAGAGAGAGAGAGAGAAAGTAAACCTAACCTGAGCTGAACGACATTAAGGTGCAAACGCACCACAAGCCACATTAAGGACGGATACACGACCACAGCAACGACAATAAATAAATGAATAATTCCGCCACCCCAGATGGGTCAAACGTCGTAGGCCTCGTGACAAACTCGTGACAGTTACAAAGACCACCCACATAGTCTTTAAGGCCAATAAAGAATTGGCTTATTTCTGGTCACTCAACGCCACCTACTATAAATTTAGCACTATGAGACAATCAATGAGGACCCCCCCCCCCCCCCCCCCAAAAAAAAATATATATATAATAATATATATATATATATAATTTTTTTTTTGTTTGTTTGTTTGTTTTTTGCCTTAACTAGGCTGACCCTGGAGAAAGGTCCAGTGACGGTGAGGAAAGACCCACTGACCACAGGGAAAGTCCTGTTGACAGTGGGAAAGACTACAACTTTGGATTCTCTCTTGAGGGCACATAAGACCGTATGGCGAAAGCTTGGCTGTGTCTGGAGTGGCACTGTCTTCATCTGTCCGTGGGCAGGGGTGGTTGGGTCTGTGGGGTGTGCTCAGCAGCTGGAGGGTGGTGTTTTTCGCCGTGGGCTCTGCAGTCATGAAATACGGGCTGGTACAACCCATGGGGATGCTACTTTAAGGCTGTTATGAGCTGCATCCTGCAGTCTGATTTACCTCTGTTCAGGAGCAGTTATGTCCTTGATATCTTAATGGAGTGTCCTGTGCGTGCCTGTACCCATCGTCAACACAGCGCAGGCCTCCAAGGGTGGTACAGGACTGCTCTAAAGGCAGGTGAAGACAGTGCTTCTCTGGGTCCTCCCCAGCACCTTCGGGTGTTTCTTTTTCTTTATAAATATAATATATATATATATATATATATATATATATATATATAATATATATATATTATATATATATAATATATAATTGCAACAGTTTTATTTCCACCAAACCACCAACATATACTGACACAAGAATCACTATCACATTTGTGACCCATTTTTAATTATTGCTACTTTAAGCATATAGATTTTCGACATGTTTCGCTTCCAGTGCTAGACGTGTTTGCTGAATCTCCAACCTTTTTTTGTTCCACCTTGTTTGTTTGTTTTTAATTTCTTTTTCAATCTATATGTTCTTCAGAGCTTTATTTTGTCTTTCAATTTGTAATCACACAGAGCTTTTTGCTGCTTGTCTTGTTCTAATGCCACCTTTTTTTTCAAATAATATATTCAATAGAGCTTTTTGCTGTTTCAGCTGAAAACGTTCCCTTTGTAAAGCAATCTTCCAGTGGCCTTTTTTTTTTTAGCTTCATCTTCTCTATCACTTTTCATTTGTTTCAATATCGCCAAATAACCAACACGGATTTTGTATTTTCAAAGGACAGCAGTAATAATGTCTGCCTGCACAGGTACTGGCTTCAAACTTTTGTTGCTTTTCTAGTTTGCTTTGGTTGTTGTTTCCTTCTGCTCCCATGGCCCAGATAATTGTATTTTGTGACGTTCATGCGAAACGAATATAAAGATGAATACTGATACTGTATACATTTTCTTATTTCCTTGCTTTTCTTCAGTCAGTACTGCACATACAAACATTTTGTTTTGATGTTACTGCTCACACCTCTGATATTAAAAACCAAGCCTCATGACTTCAAAGCAAATAATCCAAACGACCCGCAAAACTTTTATCAATTTGGAATACTGTATCTTCAGATTACAGCTGGGAGAAGGCTCCCCTCCCTCCCCTCAGCCTTCCTTCCCTCTCCCACCATTATAAGGGCTGGGTGAAGGCTCCCCTCCCTCCCCTCAGTCTTCCTTCCCTCTCCCCACCATTATAAGGGCTGGGTGAAGGCTCCCCTCCCTCCCCTCAGTCTTCCTTCCCTCTCCCACCATATAAGGGCTGGGTGAAGGCTCCCCTCCCTCCCCTCAGTCTTCCTTCCCTCTCCCACCATTATAAGGGCTGGTGAAGGCTCCCCTCCCTCCCCTCAGTCTTCCTTCCCTCTCCCACCATTATAAGGGCTGGGTGAAGGCTCCCCTCCCTCACCGCAGTCTTCCTTCCTCTCCCACCATTATAAGGGCTGGGTGAAGGCTCCCCTCCCTCACCGCAGTCTTCCTTCCCTCTCCCATCAACCTAGCCATTCCTTTTCTCGTGTGTGTGTGTGTGTGTGTGTGTGCGTGCGTGCGTGCGTGCGTGCGTGCGTGCGTGCGTGCGTGCGTGCGTGCGTGCGTGTGTGTGTGTGCGTTATTTATGCGTCAAGCTCAAGGATAACTATCACAGTACAAACTTTGAGTGCTGTATTTGTTAAAAAAATAAATAAAAAGGAAAAAGAAAAAAAGAAAGAAAGCATCATGTCAGTTACTGCTGTAATGATTTAGGAAATGCGGCAAGGGGAAAAGTTTGGGCAATTTTGAATGCATTCCTGGCATAGTATGTATGCTAGCATGCAATTAATATTATTGTATTGATATGTGGCTGAATAAATGAGATGTAGAATGTACTTGCAGACTGAAATCTTTTCTGGGATAGCTGTAAAATTTTGTTTCTGTTTGCTTGTTTTCTGG
Source organism: Conus ventricosus (assembly GCA_018398815.1). NCBI lineage: Eukaryota > Metazoa > Mollusca > Gastropoda > Neogastropoda > Conidae > Conus > Conus ventricosus. The sequence goes on along the minus strand of CM031599.1, from coordinate 19,867,357 downwards.
TGACACTTTTCATATGCATGGCATGCTACATAATATGAGATGCAACACAGCTGTAGCCTAGAAGACTTCTTTGCTGTGGGTTACCAATTCATCAAAAGCTAGAGGTTTCACATCAGACTGGAGTTTTAGCGTTGCTGACTTCTATTGCTAGCCTGTGAAACTGCCAAACTGAACGTATTGTGACCATTTTCTTGGTTTCATTTCACATGGACTTGAAAAAGACAAAGTCTGTCAAACTTTGAAAAAAAAAAAAAAGACTGAAAGTAACAAGAAAATGCCTCTTGGCAACAAAATTTTAGAACATTTTAAACCTTGAAGGGGGCTTCTATTCTGAGGACTCTCTGCTGCCACGCTCTCCACGAGTTTCTTTCTACTTTTAATCAAATGTATTTTCTGAATTCTAGAATATTAATGTATGGGTTGATAATTATTGAACAAAGTATACACAGAGTGAATGCCTTAATAAATGCAAAGTAATTAAATGTAAAATAAAGATTTTTCAAAAAGATTTTACCTCTGATTGTCACCCAGGTCCGCAGTCTTCATTAGGTTCATCCACAAGGCAACCTCCATTTCAAAGAAACAAAGATGTAAAAATTTAACTCAATATGCTTAAGATCACACATACACAGATTTCAAGCACACAACTTAATCAAATGGATGCATTGTACCTCCTGGAAATAGTGAAGTGGGCAACTATTCCATTTTTTTTTTGTTTGCTTGGAAACCCCAAATCCCTCATACTTTCAAATGAAAGGTTGGAAGCATTCTTAAAAAAAATATATATATGTATATATACATATATATATATATATATATATAATATATATATATATAATATATATATATATATATATATATATATATATATATATATGCTTACAATATCTTCACAAATATACTTAATTTTTATCATTACCTTCTTGTATCAGGTTATATCTTTCAGTATCCTCATCATCACATATATCTTCTTGGACGTTTTGCTGTGTAAAAATGTGCAAATATAAATGTAACCAAATATTGTTGTATGTATGATAGAAGCTCAATCCATACAAACACTAACTCAACCCATATAATCACTGAGGAGCAAAGCTACTCACATTGAAATTAGTAAATTGGTCTTCAAATGGCATGCAGTGCACTTATTTGTTAAATGATTCAACAACAAATAAACAATAAAGATAGTTCAAATTACTTTTAAGTTGGTTCGGCCCACAAATGTCATTGAGCATTCAGTACTATACTAGACATAGCAATGTATCTGCACAGAAAAATATTTCTTGGTACCCTACTCCATCCTGCTCCCACTCTTACAGCTAAACAATGTATTTTTGTCAGTCTGTGTAACACTAACAGTCTGTTTAACAGATGACGACACACTAAACATGTGAAAAATGCATTCCATTTTATACTAATGCCAGACTGACTTTGTCGCACCTGCACTCACACACAAGGGAGACGGAAGGGCGTGGGAAAGTGTGTGTCTTTACACATTGGGAAATTACATTCTATTATGGTGCATAATTGCTCCATTTCCGATTACTCCTCAGTACATACATGCACGTAGTAGTAAATGTTATTGTTATAAATATATGACATCATTTTACCAGTGTCTGATATCGGTTTATCCTATCTTTTTAAATTCAATAAATATTCTGCAATTCATTTTATTTCTTCTACTGATTGACGGGGTTGTTAACATACTAAGTGCACACATTATTTTACATAGCTCTTCTCACAGCGAGTTACACAGCATTTCTATGAATGTTTGTACCGACATACACATAACTGCAAGCATTTATGCAATTTGTTTTTAATCATATACACACTGTCAAACTGTTTGATACAAAGAAAGTAGCAGAAGTGGAAGTTTGCCTGCTGTAGGTATGGTGATAACATGAGTGCAAGAGGTTTGGGATGAGAATGCGGAGGTGATTTATTTAATAGAATACAGTTCAAATATTCTCACCCAGTTAAGTTGACATGGCCCCATCTCTTTCATTGAAAAATAGTCCAGCCCGCCTGAATCAAATCCACTGAAATGAAAATCAAGGACATTCAGATCCAGTTGCAACTGCAGTCAAATGTAGCATGCACATGGGGGGGGGGGGGGGATGCTACAGCCCTCCCAGTTAAGAAACACTCTAAGTTATGAATCACAGCGCTTGTGCATCTGTGACCTGTGGGCTTTGTGTGAGCACATGTAGAAGACATTTTGACACATGCATCCATTGGGGTTGTGTGTGTGTGTGTGTGTGGTGTGTGTGTGTGTGTGTGTGTGTGTGTGTGTGTGTGTGTGTGTGTGTGTGTGTGTGTGTGTGTGTGTGTTTTGTGTGTGTGCTTACAACAAACAGTAATTGAAGATATGTTTTTATGATGCATAAAATACATGTTAAGAACAGCAGACTTCATCTATTTATTCATGTGTAATTTTAGTGATATGCAGAATCAGGCAATTGTCGCAATTGGTTGATCTTCTGCACAATCAGGTAATGATATCGCATTTTTGGCCAGTCCATTGAAAGAACAAGAATTGATCGATAGTGTTTAAATCTTTTTAAATTGCATTCTATTTGCTTCCTGGGTGTGACAGCACTGACACTATCAATAATGACAGAAACATAACTCCTCCCCCACCCCACCCCCACAACTCATCCCCTTCTCATTATAAAAACAAGACAGAGGTCACAAAAACAAAAGCAAAACAAAAAGCAAGCTTTTAGACTTAATGTTTATGTGATTCAACATCATTTGATAAAAGTGCAGTAACTGCTGCTCACTATGTCGCATCTATTCATTTTTAACTAATGACAGGTTGACAGTTATAAAAAAAATGAAAGAAATGACTAACCAGTTTTCCATGGATAAAAGTATTAAACAAAGGAAGCTGAAAGTAATTCGCAGACCACCGATGCAGCAATGCAGCACTGATTTCAGCAAAATGAAAAGATTCCCTACACAATTTCACAGCTCACTCTCTTGTCTGTGCATAATAACTGTGAACTAAGCCGAGTTATCCTCTGAATTTAGAGTCACTGAAATTCTCAAAATAAACAGGAATCAACAACAACAAAAACATTATGGCTTGGCAAACCTAATGTTTTGAGGGCCCTCTCTCAGCACTAGACAATATCCTATAGAATGGAATATTCACGCTGAAATAAGTATGCCAACCTCTGCGTTTATAAAGCATTTATTGGACATTTCTAGTATTAGTTATCCAAACGTTGGCATAAAGAATACACGATGGCGGTAAATTATGTTTAAAGATAAATGAAAGCCGAAAGAAATGCCCCCAAACGCGAGATCTGCCCCAAACTCTTAAATAAGTATATCTGTGCCGCCTTCCGGAATGGGTGAATCCCTTCCGATCACTTTGTCATGAATAATGTCGTAGTGCCATTTTTTTTTTCCGGTTTTTCCTCCACCTGTCTTGGCTGCTTTGCAGCTTGCAGTCAAATGCGAGCATTGTTTCCATATCGTTATTTATTTTTTTTTTTTTTCAACTTCAACGTTTCTTCTCCCACTGTGTCCAACAGCGTTAACAGTTGCACGAATCTCCTCCCACGCCTTTTTTTTCTTTGCCTCCATCACTGATGGACAGTGTTTTTGTTCTAATAGTTCTCTTTTTTTTCTGCAAATGAGGCAATCAAAGTCCGAATTTCCTCATCCGAAAAAAGAAAGTCTGTGTTGAATCGTGGTCGAGGCACATTGCCTCCATCTTGTTCGCCGACTATGACCGGAAGATGTCATGTTGCCAGAAATATAACGTGCGAGTACCGTCAAGTCCACCGACCACGAAGTTCAATGCACCGGATTGTTCGCCATTTAAACTGACCGTACAGTCACCCGCCAAACAACCACAGTTGGTTGCGGCCATGATCATTGGACGAACAGTCAGTGAACCATCTCTCTAGCAAACCGACCCTGCAGGCAGCAGAGCCGTCCCCCGGCGACACAGGCTAGACCCGCCGTCACCCATATCGCTGGAAGGTTGGCTGAGCCGCCTGATACTGACTTCTCACATCAGTGTCCTTCAAAGGAGAGCTGCCGCCTCTCCCTCGGCGTCCGCTGCTATGCCACACTCGCAGCGAACTGGGACCAGAGTTAATTAAGACCAACCTCGTCCTTTAAACGTTCAGTGACAACCAAACAGATTAGAGAGATGGGGGAGGGGAGGGGGGGGGGGGGAGAAGGAGAAGGGAGATGTGGGATGGGAATATTCGGAAAACAAACAAGTAAAAAACACATATATGGAATTTCAAGAACAGTTGTTTTACATTTCTTTTCGCAAAACAGCGTCTAAACCCTAGTTAGTAATTGAAGTTTTCTTCTTCTTTTTTTCTTTTCAGTTTTGGCTACGTCTTATTTATTTGTTTGTATGTTTGTTTGCTAGTTTGTTTGTATGGCTGTTTCTCGCCGTTTAAGGTCCAAGCCCCGTGTTGCCTACTGCTCCACCCCCCTCCCCCCCCTTTCCCCCCCCCCCTCCCCCTTCGTC
>CM031599.1:19825024-19862759 GCA_018398815.1 Conus ventricosus | reverse complement strand
TTTAAACTTTTTTTTCTCAAATCAGGTTGAGAAACCAAATTTGCTTTCAGTTGTAATTTTGGATTTATCGATGACAACAGCATTAAAGTCTCAATGCCATAACTTATTTATTAAAATCACCCCTAGCCTGACATTAAAATACCAGTGATTATTAGGGATGTGTAGACCGATGTAACTCATTTCTGTTAGTAAAAAATCTGTCCATGTTTTTGTTCAGTGTGCATAAACCTTTGTTGTAAAGTTTCAGCTCATTTATATATCCTTTAGCCGTAAGAACACATTGATTGATATGTTGAAGCACACATGTATGAATGTACCAGAACGTTGCTCAAATACTATCAGATACTGACGTTTTTCCCTGTGCAAAGCACACAAGTTGCAAAATAAGTCGATAAGGTCCAATGCAGTGTCAAAAATAACTGGTTGTATGTACCGTGGCTTTTTCTCCATTAAGCTGCAACTACTTTGTGGTGTTTGCAAGAAGTCAGAGTTCTTCAGGCATTTTTTAAGGATGTATACAACATAGTCCAAAAGAAATACATTTCTTTTAATATGAAACATGTAATAGAAACAGAAGACGAACTTTTGTCATGATTACTACAGTGATGTTATGTTGTTAATTTGTGGTTTGTTTGTTTTTTCACTCAGAATTCATCCATTTCCCACAAACCCATCAGTGCTAGGTTACAAGCTTCCTTGGGGGTCAGACCCTTGTTAGCCACCATGGGCTACAGACCCCTCTCTACTCCTTCCTTTTCACTTACTCTAGTTTATTCAGTGTTTGTGTTGTTCTCATCTCACACGCTACCCCGTTGTTCAATGCATGTGTATGTGGATTGCCCGGGCCGGGCTGGGGCTGTGGAATGGGGCACGGAATGAGCAGCATGGGTGCAATGCCAATGGGGTGGCACAGAAGACAGGACAGCAAAATTGAAATAAAATTTAGAAAGTGTGGTTGAAGTGTTAATGTTTACATTCCTTGTTTGTTTATTGCATTACTGTTATAGCAACTTTCTGACATTGTTCCATGCTGCCCTTTTTTCCCCTCCCCTCTCTTCTTCCCTCACCCCACCCCCCCCCCCCCCCCCCCCCAACATTACTCCTCTATTCCCACCCCCATCCCTCACTCGTCTGTGCTCCTCCCCCCCCCCCCCCCCCCCCCCCCCCCCTTCTCTCACTGCTTCTCTCTCACGCACACACCTTCACACACACTCACATATGTTATACACAGCACACACACACACATTAGCCCCTTCTGTTTGTGCTCCAGCTGACTTCCTATATTCCACGCTTCCACCCACTTTCCCTCACCTTCTTCCTCCCCTCTCCAGCTCGCTGGTTTCGAACTTGCCCTTGACTGTCATGTTCATGCCATCTGCATCATGGGAGTATTGCTGTGTGCATTTTTTTTTATAGCTGTTTGTAATGTCAGAAGAAGATATATTTATCAAAAGTTTACTTGTTTATTTTGTGTGTCTGTATAGAATTCGCATTTCATTACATCATGTTCAGTGTGTTCATTGGTTTTGTCTTTTATGCCCCAGTATTTTCTTCTTAAAAGTCTTCATCTTGATTAATAATTGTATCTTAGTTGACATGAGCAGCAAAGTATCAGGCTGTATTGATTTTTAGAATAGGAACTGGTGGTCAACAACAGAAAATTGATGCATTGGCATTTTTGTAGTTCTTTGTCCAGAATCAGCACAGGAATTGCCCTTGAAAGTAATGTGGACCAGAATATTTCAGTATCTCATGATCAGATAAATTCATGGCACCTGAAACTGAACTTTGTGGTAAGAAAAGCATAATTCAGTTGGAAGCACTTCGGTTAGCTTTGAATGTTTATCGAACGGCACAAATTTATAGATTCCAGCCCATGTTTATAATTTTGTGTCAGACAGCTGGAATAGTAATAGCCATCATCAAAGTTTCTTTCAAATGGGCCATGACTTTTGTTCACCTCTGTAGGTTTTTTAACATATATGACACTTTTATCCACACAGTACATCACTGATGAAAAGTGCTACTTTGTGTGATGTGAAAATGCTCCTAAAAAATATTTTTAGTTAAAGTGTTCACTTTCGCAGTGTTAGTAACGTAATGAACTTTTGAGGAGTAAGATTTAAGTCAACATATACACTGAAAAATACATATTTTTCCCATTACACTCGTTTTTCTATCTATTCCAAAATCAGGTTAATAAGAGTTAATCTCAAATGAAATGTATGCATGAATTCCATGATCAGTGTGACAAATTCCAAAATCAGTGTTCTGGTATGTATGTGCAGTTCAGAAATGCTCTTTTGTCTAATTTCACTGTCCTTGTTTATCAAGTGTATGTAACATGATTTTTCTTATATTATGTTGGGATCTTGACAGAGTAAAGAATTACTCTGCAGTGTAATATTGAGTGCATTTTTGTATTGTCTGGCAACTTTCAATGACAAAGAAATAAACTGTCACTTTTTTTGTAATCAGCTGTGTTCAAGGATTGTTTTACTATACTCTGGATGCTTACCGGCCTCTATGGCCATAGTGGTATCCTACATCATCATTAAATTAAATCAAGGAAAATTGGTTATTTTTGGTGCAAAGATAATATTATGTACTTTCAGATTTTGTATCGTCAGGTACTGTTTGGTGCTGTATTTTTTAAGTGCCATTTCACGTTTTTATCATATATTATGTCTGAATGTGTGTTCATGGACAACATGCAAATGAAATATCGTGTGCTTATGTAGCCGGGTGCTAACAGTGTATATTTCTTTGGTTACCTTTCGTGGATGAAAATGTTTTGTTCGAGAGTAATCTTCCCCTTACCTCCCTTGGTCGAATCTCATTTTTTTATTGTGTAAATTCTTTAAATCATGAATACCTCAGAACCTACATAATTGTATGTACGTCGCTAAAGTCACAAAATTAATGTATTTGATTCATTACAACCGTACTGGGCTGAGAAGCCCATATTTTCTCTAAACTGGGATTTTGCACGAGCAATCTTGGCGCCATTTTCAATTGTCTGTCGAATGAACATTGAATAATTCTTGATTTTACAAAAAGTAAGAGGAAAACCGAAGAATCTGAAGATGCATGTTAAAAGTAATGTCCATGAGCTCTCATTTCGTATATCGCATGCTTAGGATCTTTTCCGCACAGGCTTGCGACTATACGAAATGACTGACGACGCCGGTTCCCTTGAACAAGTCGCCTTCTTCGTTCATTGTCTGAGTTTTGATCCAAATTATCATTCTACAAAATTCGGACTTCCCGATCGAAATCTTGATAATGACTCCATTTCTGTTATGAATACAACTGAAAATGTGTAGAATTTATTATTTAACAGACCATTTCAACAGAGTATTTTTCAGTTGAAAATTGTGTCAAAAGTAGGCGCATACGGCCCGGCGAAGTGAAAAGTCAGCTGTGTTTTCTAGTAAATTTTAATAACACAATTCTCCACTTAGACACTGTCTCGGAAAATGAAGTTTATATGTATGAAAAGAGTGAAGTGCCAGCTATTCATTCATTGTAAAATTATTTCACGCTCTTCAGTATTTTTTATTGAAATAGAGGAAAATATGACGTAAACGCGTTAAAAGTGGCTTCACTCTAGGACATTAATCAGCAATGATTTAGTACACGAGTACAGGAACAAAATTGTCAAATGTGACTTACTGCATTTTATTCCTTGTGTTCTGAGGTTTTCATCGATAGTAAATATGTGTTAATAGTTTGAACGGACAGCGAGCCAGACAACACTGAAGCCGCGATAGAAAACACAAATTTCTGTTGGTTCCGGCCTCGCGAGGCCCGTTTCATCTCTGGCACCGTGTTGCTGGCTCTGCGGCCCGGTACATTCTTATAAAAGTAGAGCGTTGTGTGAGAATGGATCAGTGTTCCATGATGTGAGCGACTGGCGTGAGAGGCAGAGAGAGTGCTCAGTGCGCTGAGTGCTGTGCGAGAGAGATTGCTCCCAGGGCTGCGTTCCTGGTTTGAGCTTATCATGGAAGGCAAATAAAAGGAGAAAAACTCTGCTTCGTCCACTGTGTCTTCTTGACTGGCTGCTGTCCCTTGGTTCCTGCACTTCTCACCATCTGCCTGTCTTCACCTGCACACCCCTTACCCCTCCACACCATCACACTTATGTCAAGGACGAAACTGAATGTTGTATACATTTTATGTGGAGACATTGAAGAAAAAGCACAATGGTAATGCAGCATGCTGAAATGGAAAATGACTGCATCATTTCATTATTCCCCCTACCCACCCACCTGTTGTTGTTTTTTCATTTTTAAGTAGCGTTTTCTTTATGAGAATAGCAAGATAGCACCGAGAGTTGCAAGCCACTCCAGAATTGAACACGGATGTCATGGACGAACATCATTTATTTTGGACAAGTGGAATTTTCTTTTTTCTATTGGTTACATGTCGGTTCTGCAAGCTGGTTGGGCCACAAACGCTTGCGTCGTCAGTGACTTTTTCTTCTCTCATCTCCAACAGACTGGTGAGTTGATGTTTACGTGGTGACAGCCCTGATGTGGCCCATGCGGTCGGCTGCGCTTAAGCATCATTATCTTATCTTATCCTCCAACAGTTCACTTTAATGGTTTTGTTGGGTTTGGTTTTGTTTTAGAGAAGGTAAATATCTTCGTTCAAGACTCCATGTCTATTCTGCCCTCGAAAACCCTTTTTCACTACAAATCACGTCCATCACTTATAGTTTTGACCAATTTTAACACCTGTTTTTAAACAAAAATTAACACGGTCAAAACCTCTAAATATTTGACATAATCAGTATGTTGAAACGGGGTTGTGTTCGAGGCAGAATAACCATGGGCGGATCGTGAACGAAGATATTTACCTTCTCTCGCAGAACATAAGATTAAGGGTTTACGAATTAATTATTTTTTTAATTGTCATTTTTTATTTGGGGTTATAAATGAAGACGAACTAGCTTCAGTGATTATTAATTACTTTACGAGTGGATTGGAGAGGGGATGGCGATAAAGATCAGTTTAAAGAACAGTTTGAAGAATTAATTACTTATCTTTTTAATCGCATAGACATGCGAGAAAGCGTTGAAGCAGGTATAAGTACAAATACCAGATTCTTGGCCCCAACCAATTATAAAGATATTTGCCCATTTTAGTTGATTAAATAGCTTCTGAAGATTGCTAATCTAACTGTTTTCGACTGGCCCGAGGAGTAACTCTTTGCTTTAATGATAGACAATTATTAACTAACAACAAAACAAATGCTCACGAAGAGGAGCGGCTCTTACTTACTTAATTTTGTATTTATGATTTTATCTGGCTTTTAAAAAATGAACCCCCCAATAGTTATAAGTTACAGAAATAATTGATTGATTTTTGGGGGGGCGATTAGTGCGAGTTGATAAAGAAGAGTTTAAGACCGTTGTTTGATGAATTTATAACAGAATTTTGAAATATAACTATACTGAGAACGCGTAATGGAAGCCATTAGTAAAATCTCAGAGTCTTGTGCCTAAAACCAATTATAAAGTTTTTTGCCATTTTACTTGATAATATTGCCCCTGAAGTTGCTGACTTTGCATGGTTGATGGTTTGAAGGAGTAACTGTTACCTTTAAACCTGACCGTTTTTACAATTTAGAAAAGGTGAACAATGAATAACAGCTGAATTTACAATTATTGTTTTATTTTATTGTAGATTAAAAATGCTGCCGAACTCAGTGAATTGATTTAAAGGTTGTAATGAACTATTTTGACGAAACATGAAAATGTAAACATTGATTTAGTGAATTGGTTTTTTGAGAATGATGTAAACAATTATAATAATAGATCATAGTGAACTATTTGACGAAGCACTCAAAAGTATGACATTGACTGCAGTGATTCGAAAAGCTAAAAATGCTGGCGAAACGTTATTGTAAGGCGGACATGTCTTGCACGTGTTGCTTGTTGCAGCGCTTGGAGTGAAGAATAAAAAGCTTGTTTACTTATACTTTTTTATACATTATTGTTTTGATTTACGTAAATATTTTGGGCTTTAAAAAATGACCGGCCACAAGTAAATCGAGGACAGGAAACTACTATACATGGAAAAAATATTCAGTAGTGACAAACAAATAAGCATATGTTTAGTGAGGCGGACTGGACATCATTAACCCACCAAATGTTCCTGAAAGCGTGGCCCATGCTATCCTTTAAACTCCCGAGTCTATTCAAGATGGAGCCACAGTAAAAGTGCTGTTGGCCGTTCTGATTGATTATATAGCCTGCTGATACTAACATGCCTGTCTGGTTTAACAAGGCAGAAAGGAAGTAATCGCTATCACGACTTTAATTCTAACTGGGCTGAAACTAAAATGCTTACACCGTTTAACCATGCAAGTGGAGGAGGCAAAGTTAAGGGGTTCTGGAGAATGGTCTGAAGGAACCGTCTGGAAATCAGATTGAGAAAACAAAGTTCTATCCTATAGTCGGCAATCTTACATTTTCTTCCAAAAGAGTTAGAGTTAAAACGGGGCAGTCTTAACATACATAATTCTGACAACGTGTGTTTTATGTGGTGTGTTTTAGCGCCATTTACATCCTGTCAAAAATCATGCAAACAGTGTTTCCAATTTTTGAAGCATATAGCAAGACTGAACTTTGATTAACATAACCTTCCAGTAAGGATAGAAAGTATATACTCAGTTTGAAGAGCAAAAAATCAACCAATCACTGTAAGCGTATTTACATGGTCTGTAGTAGATAATCTAGTGCTATAAGGGTTTCTCCCAATGTCCTACTTTAGGCGAACCACTGACAAACATATAGATTTTGATATGTTTGAAGATAGTACAAAGAGGTATTATGTATTAATCTAGAAACAATAAGCAGACTTATCGTTTTTCATCAAAGGATCATGCTAAACAAGGCTTTGCAGAAGATGTTTGGTCAGAATTCCCCACTATAGAAGCAGTGCAGGTCATAGAACTCATTGTAAGTTTTGTAGATGGGAACTAAACGATCACGCCTAACCAGGGTCTAAAGTTAGTTTTAAAATTTACACAAAAATGCAGATTGAGCCATACGTGGTTTATGGTGACTTTGAATCGATCTTACCGCCGGAGTACTACGGCCACAACAAAGAAACCAAAATACAACTTATTAACCCACCATCAGATTTGTTCTTATGCGTTTATTGTTGTCTAGGTCAGTGGTCAACACACGATACCGAGTTTTACGAGGGCCCCAACGCAGAGTAGTAAATTTTTAGAGCAGATGAAAAACTAGTTTGTAATCACTACTCCAACCAACTAAATCTTTCAGACATTGTTATGACTCTGAAGACAAGAACGCTATAGATCATCTACACACTGCTGGGATTTGCCGGTTTTTTATTTAGAGCTAACCACCTAACAGTAAAGGTGACGTAGAGACCACGATCACATCATTATGGAAGTTTAGAGGTCTGCGCAAAAATTGTAAATCTTCAACTTAAGGTTGCCTAGACATGGAGTAGAAATGCTATCTTCTTTTCATACCTAGAGGCTTACGATCTCATTATCATGCAAGCTGGACTTCTGAATATAAGGAGGGTTACCTGCATTGCACAATCTTCAGAAAAAGTACATGACTTTTTTTTAACCCTCGTTTGGGGGGGGGGTGAGACTGTATATTTTATGACTCTGCCCAACATCTGATGGGGGAGTTTAGTATAGTTAGCTGGATTTAACAAGACTATCAATAACGAAACAATACTTTGATCCATTCTTTAGTGCGCAAAGGAGTTTTCCTTTATGAACTACATGAACTCGTGTGAGGTAGGTTTGATGAAGACTCGCTTCCTCCTATAGGTGCTTTCTTTTTCTGTCTTAGAGCAAAGAATAACTGCTTCTGCGTTTGTACGCACAGAAAGCCTGGACGAATACATGTGAAACCAATGGGCGATATCAGGATCAGTATCTATTGGCTGACGTGTGGTTTATTAGCAGACGTCTTTCAGAATTACCGAACTACATGCATGAACCATTACAGCTTAGACTCATCACATTGACAATCTCTGCCCGGTCTTTCTTGGGACGCCTTCTTAAAGTTACAAACATCCAGATTGACTTAATATTGATCTGCCCACACTTCAGATGATTGAGATGGGTTGAGGGGAGGGATTAGGCATGGCCTCCACATCCTTTACTGCAAAGCCAACCAACACGTATTTAGACGAATATGATCCAAACTAAAACCACTAACTATCTTATGTACTTAGACGCCACAATTGTATGGATGGGTATTATGTCACCCACTCCACTGAGAAACTTTAAAATGATAAAGGACCTCATGAGGTTAATTCTGTGTTAGGTGCGTTGTTCACCAGCTTCCGCTGATAATCCAATAGGGATAATCTTGGGAAGTAGACTTAGAATATCTTATGAACTACACGATCTTCATACGATTATCCCTAAGACGAAGAACGATTAAAGAGGAGTCCTATCGAACCTCTAAAACTTGTACCAATCTTTCGCCACAAAAACTAAATATGTGTGCCATTACAGACTGTTACTGTTTTACTTAAGACATGGACTGAACTCAGAGCTGTTCAAGAAAACATTGCTTTTGACCAAGCGCCTATTGAGGACCATTACATACGGAAGCACACTGATCTTAGAACCCCAAGCCACTGACGCTTCAGAAAAAGACTTCTTTAAACTGATGAACAACAGCTGGTTTTGGCAAAACTATGAGAAAATCACACAACGTAAGATTGTAAATTAGTTTACAAAAGAAAACCAAGCATTAAGTTGGCCTGAAACCCCAACTATCAGACTTTAGAAGATTTACGACAGCTTGGTTGCATTATGATGAAGATAAAGGATGTTAAGTTGGACAAGCCAGTGTTTATCGGTTTTATTGTATTAGAGTTGTCAAAAGTTATTAATGTTAGAATTTCTGTACGACTACTTTAAACCGCGGGGTAACCAGAAGCAAGAGTTCTTTATACAGACACTGGCTCTTTTATTTAGACGTTCCCAAGAAGACTTCTATAAGGATTTAGAAACAGAAGTGGCTAAGGAGTTGTGGGGTGGTCGACACATGTTGACTATCCAAAAGAAGTCTTTACAATCAACTGATGAACAAGAAAGTGATTGGAAGATGGACGGAGGAACCTAATGGGGACAGTAATAAGAATCTGTTGGGTTGTGGTCGAAGATGTATAGCGATTGCTAGCCAGACTTCTGTAATGAAGAGGTAAAGGCATAAGTAAAGAAGTTGTCAAAAAAATTATTATCTCACGATAACTCCAAACAAGCTTCTTGAAAACAAAGTAATTTCATCACACAAAAATGTTTTAAGCTGCGCTCTACTCTTCATCTAGTGTAAACAAACTGCAGTTTACAAGAAATCACTAGTCTTAAACATAACAGAGACTTTGTCAGTCCTGAGTGTTCTATATGCTGTAGGACATTGGAGAACTTTAAAAGCTTAATTTAATGATTGGCCTTGTACTTAATTAAGCACTTCACTAGTAACTTATTTAAAATAACAAGAACTTAACTTAGAACTTATCAAGCACTTATTTAAGAACTTAACTAGTACCTTGACAAGAACTTATATTACTTACACTGTACTTGTCATTGACTTGCACTTTAACTTAGAAGTACTTTCTATAATGACTTAAACTTGTACTATCTAGTTCTTAACTTGTACTTATCTAGTTCTTAAAAAACTATTCCATAGAACAGGTGTCTCTAGAACAGGGAGGTTGCACTTTTTTTGCAGAGCGGGTTCTTCTTCTTTTATGGGGGTTGTGGGGGTTTGTGACTTTGCTGCGAAGTATGTAGTTAGACATTGTATGCTAAAAACCCCACATACTACAACAGCAGAAAATACATAAGAAAACATCTTATCTTTTGTTTGTTGATTGTGTTGTTGTTAATGAGTGTTGTGTGGCGGTGATGTTGTTTATTACTATCTAACAATTTTGTTTTGTGATGGTTTGCCTTTTGCAGTCTGTTCTCTTCAGCTAGTTTACGCCAGCCCTCATTTACGTCCAGATTTTTTAGTTTAGTACGTTACTCATTGTGGCCACATTCACTTGGGGTGCATTCTGCTCCTTCGGAGGGCCCTGCCGGACTGTCGCGGGGGCTCGCAATCTTCTTCTCCTGATCGATCCTTTTTTTTATGTGCGAATTAAATGTAATATGATTAAAATTAATATGATTAAAAGTACTTAATCCCATGATGAAGGCGCCTAACATCGTCCCAAATCTGTTATACATGTCACATGCAAGAGTTTCTAGGACTTGTTTAAAACCGGCTCTTCTTGTGATAAGGCTTATTTTAAATCTTCTTCTGAATCAACGGCCTATTTAACTTACTAACTTAGCATATAAACTAATCATTGTCTGGCACTTGATCTAACCATTTTTGACCCTAGCTGTGCTTCGTACTAGCGTAGTACTTCTCAACGTCTGATGTAGCAGTTGTTGAATCTGTTCAATACTTAGTTCAACACCTAAATACTGTTTAGTTTTTCCACACGCAGCCAGAGATATAATCTTCTTTATGGCAGTTGTCTGTTGAGTAGCCTGCTTGCTCCTCACACTTTAATAGTTCGTCACAATCCATTTTAAAAAGAATAAAAAAATAATATAATACTTTTAAAACCATGCGTTAACGCTGGTTAATTATGCAGTGCTTATCGTTGGTGTTATAGTCTATTCAACCCTTGCAAAATGTTTGTTAGGAATAAAACCGCCCAACATGGGAAAGATAGAAGATTCGCCAAAGCTAGTTGCAACCTTATTTTTAGCTTTAACAACAAACGATTATCTGATTAAAAAGCACATAGACAGTCTTTCGTATTATGATTATTTTAATTATTTTTTTAGTTAATAAAAGATGAGTGAAAAAAAGATTATCAATACGATTTACCACTCTGCTGTGATTAGCGGCCTTAGTATAGGCTATAGCGTGTTAGCAAAAAAACATGTTTAAAATGAAGCGGCGGATCTAGGAAGGTTAGACATTGAGGACGTTGTTAAGGTTTATAGTTGTAATTACTGCAGGGATTGCGTCAAAAGACTTTCTTGTTGCACAAGAATATTATCCCAGAAAATATTAGTTCATAGAAAGATTAATCTAGAAAATATTATTTCAAATGGAGTGACTGAAGGCGGCGAACGAAGCAAGATCAGGAATAGAGTTTTAGAACTTACCGCCAATGACATTGACAAACAAAGCACAAGACAAGACACGATGCATTTCAACCACTTGGGTCTTCATCAGGCGAAAAAATAAATCACATTTAACATGTGGGACAGTACAAACTACGAAAAACAAAAAAGGGGGGATGAAAAATGACTTATCTGTAATTCTCCATGAAGGCGGAAATGACATGAGGCCAGGGGGATTATGGGAGAGGAAACAGAAGGGGGGGGGGGGGGGGTTGCGTCAGGGGAGGTGTGTGTGTGTGATATGATAGGGTTGTGTGTCTAGTTTATTAGGATGGTATGATATCTTTGTGATGGTTGTGGTAATGGTGGATAGATAATGATGGGAAAAAAAAAAAAAAAAAAAAAAAAGGAGAGAAGAAAGGTGTGTGTGTGTGTGTGGGGGGGGGATTTAAGGGGAAGGATCAAAACAAATTAAGATTAGATAGATGGAGGGTTGCTGTAACTACTGTATGAAGTGAGTGAAGAGGATGTGGTGGTGGTGTATGTAAGTGTGTGTGTATGTGTGTGTGTATGTGTGTGTGTTGGTAGGGGATATTGCCAACTGATGTGGAAGAGGTGGGTATGTGTGTTTGGTTATTGTTGGATATTGATGCCTTGGGGTGTTAGTGTGCCCAGTTTGGAAATGAGATGGGCACACTACACCCCCAAGGCATCAATATCCAACAATAACCAAACACACATACCCACCTCTTCCACATCAGTTGGCAATATCCCCTACCAACACACACACATACACACACACATACACACACACTTACATACACCACCACCACATCCTCTTCACTCACTTCATACAGTAGTTACAGCAACCCTCCATCTATCTAATCTTAATTTTGTTTTGATCTTCCCCTTAAATCCCCCCCCACACACACACCTTTCTTCTCTCCTTTTTTTTTTTTTTTTTTTTTTTTTTTTTTTCCCATCATTATCTATCCACCATTACCACAACCATCACAAATATATCATACCATCCTAATAAACTAGACACACAACCTATCATATCACACACACACACCTCCCCTGACGCAACCCCCCCCCCCCCCCCCCCCCCCCCCCCCCCCCTTCTGTTTCCTCTCCCATAATCCCCTGGCCTCATGTCATTTCCGCCTTCATGGAGAATTACAGATAAGTCATTTTTCATCCCCCTTTTTGTTTTTCGTAGTTTGTACTGTCCCACATGTTAAATGTGATTTATTTTTTCGCCTGATGAAGACCCAAGTGGTTGAAATGCATCGTGTCTTGTCTTGTGCTTTGTTTGTCAATGTCATTGGCGGTAAGTTCTAAAACTTATTCTGATTAGAAAATATTAATTTTTTAAAAAGTGTTGGTTTGGATCTGAGGGTTTAGGAGGAGCTATTTGTTAATGCTTTGGGCCCTTCTCTGGAAGAAATTATATGTTTAGTAAATTGAGGCCCGATGAAGAGAGAGAAACGCCATAACAAGGGCAATAGAAAAAGATTTAGCTAAGGCGAGAGACGCTTACGAGAAAGACGAATTGCCCACTTAGACGCCATTAATAAAAAGTTAAGAGAACGGGAAAATTGCGCCAAAAGACTTTCTTTTACGAGGGAATTATCCCAGAAAATATTAGTTCATAGAAAGATTAATCTAGAAAATATTAATTTATAAAAAGATGGCAGGAGTAGTTAGATGGTAGGAGGAGCTTTTGGGTTAATGCCTTGGCCTTCTCTGGAAGCAATTATATGTTTATTTAAATTGCGGTCCGATGAAAAGAGAGCAAGACTAAAAAAGGCAATGAAGATTTAGCCAAAGCAAGAGACGCTTATGAGAAAAGACGAATTGCTCACTTAGACTTTATTAATAAAAAGTTAAGAGAACCAGGGACATGCAGAGCACACATTTACAGACTTTTGATGAGGCAATGAATGAGTATTACTTAGTGCAGGAAAGAAGTTTCTAACATCGCCACCGCCAAAAAACTGTCTGACTTTTATGAACCACCAGAAGACAGAAAATAGCGGGAAATTGGTTTTATTGTGGGTGCTATGGGAGCAATCTATATTCTTGCAAAAACCAACTTAAAATCAATTAAAAAAACAGCCCTTCTTATGGATAAGCACAAAATATATTATTCTCCTAAAGGGTTTGGAAAGGAAAGACTGCTATTGAAAAACTGAGTAAAGCTGCTAGAGTGTCTGAATCAGATGCGAAAGACTGGCTTTCAAAACAGGCAATTTGGCAAATATATCTGCCTGCCCCAAAAAGAATATAAGGCCATGATTTGTTAACTCAGTTCCTAAGGGACACCCACCAGATGCACTTGGTGTATCTTCCACATGATAAAGTTAGAAGAAAAAGTTTAAGTATGCTCTGACAGTTGTTGGACATGGCTTCAAGATACAAAGACGCTGAACCTTTAAAAAAAAACTAAAAGCTCAACTGCTGTGGCTGTGGCTTTAAAAACAAATATACATGCGAGGCCATTAAAGTATCCTAGGATGGTTCAAGTTGATGATGGAAAGAGTTGAAAGGTTCTGTAAACCAACTGTTTTTAAAACTCATGTTACAGTCAGGAGAGGGATCCCAGGCAACCATCGATCACAAGCTCTAGTGGAAAACTTTAATAAGATCTAGCTGAACGCCTGTTACCTATCAATATCACAGAGAAATTAGGGACACTACGAAGTACACTACGAAGTACAGAACGCGAAAACACAGAAGGGGGTTAGAAGATTGCCGGCAGTCTTACGCGCCAATGAACAATGAAGAATTTAAAGCAACAGGCCTTAAACCAGTAAACGCAATCAATTAAAAAAAAATTACATTACTGAAGATGCCCCGGGGACTCAAAAACTCTTCCCGTTTGGTCAAAAGTAAGATATTTGTTTTGCTCCTGGTGGGGGCAGAAGGCGATGTTAGAATTAGAGCCACAGCCCCTATATGGAGCGTGGGACGTATATGAAGTTGAACGAATTATGAAAACAGCCCTCCCTTGTATTATTTAAGAGGGGACTCTTTTCGTCTAAAAGGCCTGCTCCTAAAAGATCCTTTGTTCGCGAAGAGCTGCAAGTTGTCCCACCAAACACAGTGAGTTAACAAAAAAAAAAATGTTTATTTTTGCTAAAACTTATTTTTTGCTCTATTTTGGGTTAACTGATTACGTTTTTTTTGTTTTTCAATGTTCTGTTTATTGCATCAGTGTCTACCTGTCGTGAAGTAAAAGTCTTTCTCCACTCCTTTTGAAGTTCAATTTTTTGCCTCTATAATCCTCACCGTCAGCCATAAGCTTCTGAAATTCTTCGTCTGTAACGTTTTCATCCTGAAATGATTTGCTTATTCTTAATCTTAATGAGAAAAGTTTTGCCGATGCTAGGGCTACAATGGCAGTGTGCTTTTGTAATTTAGGACTTAATTTTTTTTTAAACAGCACTTCCAATCATAGACATGGCGCTAACCCTAAACCAAGCCCCCCAAATGCTAAGAGGCTGGCGCTCGACCCCACTAGCTAAAAGAGCAACACCAGACCCAGACTTACGCTAGCTACAGCTGATGAGGCCAGTAATTACATAAGAAAGAGTATTTAAAGCTTTAGCATATTTTTTTCTAGTAACCCTATACTTATCCAAGTCGCTTTCTATTTCCTTTTGAAGTTCAGTTATTTGCTCTACCTACACTGTTGAACCTCCCTTTTTAAAAAAGATTTTTTATTAATTAATCTTATATATATCTTCTTAGTAATCCTTTTGGCAGCACTTCATCAACGAGTAAAACGCAATAAAATCAACATACTTAAGGAAAAATAAAATCAAGTACTGTTAGTTTGTTTTGTCAATGTCACGAGTTTGTCACGAGGCCTACGACGTTTGACCCATCTAGGGTGGTGGAATTTTCATTTGTTTATTGTCGTTGCTGTTGTTGTGTTACCGCCCTTGATGTGGCTTGTGGTGCGGTTGCACCCTTTGGGGTAGTTCAGCTCAACTTCGGTTTGTTTTTTTTCTCTTCTCTTTTTTCCACTGCCCGTGCTATTTATCCTGTAGGTTCACGGGTGGCTGGTACCTTTCTCTCGAACTTGCTGCTATCGGCCTCTCGCCGTCTTTTTTTTCTGCCGCACGTGCTTCATTTTCTTTTAGTTTGAAGTATGCTCACTCTGTGACGCAGCATGGCAAGTTGGCGGGCCCTTTTCTGAAGGGGGGGTTTTGCTTTTCACTCGAGCGGAGATGTCTCTGGGAGCGCCTGCTCCAGTCTTGGTTCTTCACCCTATCATCGAAAGTACAGTCTGTACTTTCAATTCCTGCAGTCGGCCTGTAGGAGGGGGACATCACTTCTTCTTTCTCCGCACCCGTGCCTCTGTCCTCTCGCTGGACAGAGGGCAGAGAGAGTCGTTTGACCCGCCTCTTCTGGGTCACCCACGGGTAGCTGGTAAGCATCAGTTTCGTGTTTGTTTGTTTTTGGGTTTTTTGTTGTTGGTCGGCTTAGTCTCCTCTTTTGCGCAATTTTCTTTTGTTTTCGAAATTGTAAGAGAAATATTGTTTGAGACCTTTTCTCTGGGTTGGTTCAATCTTTAACCTGGCCATTCTAATTACTTCCAAAATTCTTTTCTGTTTTTGCATCTGGTGATGCGGTAGTCGGTGGGGATGGGAGAGAACCTGGTGATTCAGGGTTGGAACTTGCTTGGTCTCGCTCGTCCCCCCCTGTCACATTGCCGGACTCTTATCCTTCGGCCACCCTCTGTTTGTGTGTGCAAGGAGAACGAGTTTTATTTTTGCGAGCGTGCGTACGCATGATTTGTCGTTCGGATGCGTGGTTGGAGATTTGTGTTATTTTAAAATGTGGCTATAAATGTGACAATTATGCCATTGAATTATTATTTGCAAATGTGGTGGCGGTTATAAAGCGATGGTCGCTGTGTTGATTTATTTCCTAAGGAAGTAAAATGTTAAGCATGAGTGAGAGAAGGATGAAGTGATTATGTTTGTTTTATAGCCTGTAATTTAATGCAGTCTTTTACCTGCTTCGTGTGAGAAAAACTCTAGTGCCATTCCTGATTTGATGGGTTTACTGTGTTATGTTAGGTCTGTGTTTAGCTGGGATTATTGGTGTATTTAATAGACTTCCCCTCGCCCATCATGCGAGTGGCTGTTAAAAATTTGACAGCATGGGTCAGACTGTACTGACGGGGGGGTTCCAGTACCCTTCTTCCTTCCCCTTCCCTTCTTTCCTTCCCCCCGTCTCTTCCTCCCAGCTACGTTTCCCCCCCCCCCCCCTTTCGGGGGCTTCACCCGGAGTACGGACTGGATGGGTTTCCACGTGCTGGTTGAGGCCACGCTCTGGCTGAGACCACGGACTGGATGGTGCCACGTGCTGGTGGGGGCCACACTCTGGATGAGACCACGGACTGGATGGTGCCACGCGCTGGTCCGAGACACGCCCTGGTTGGGACCGTGGACTGGTAGAGGAGCCCGCCGTCTTGACTGGCCGGCCCTGACCCCCGTCCAGGACCTCCAGTAACAGCGCCACGTTTCCCCCCCCCCCTCCGGGACACGCTCTTCACTGCCCGCTTGTGAGTCGAGGGTGTCGGCTTTGAGCGACTCCTGCGAGAACCGACCCGGTTCGGAGCACCTAGTGCGACAGGGTGCTCCAGTAGGGCCGGACAGAGGCAGGGTGTGGACGCACGCCAGGGTGTTAGAAGGGATCGATGCGGAAATGTTCTTTATAATTTGTGTAAGTGTAAGTGTTACCGGATCTTGTGATAAGGTCCTATTTTAAATCTTCTCTGAATTAAACTTGGTGCCATCTTACTTTACTAGTTTAGCATATAAACTAATCATTGTCTGACCAATGATCTAATCAATTTTTGAAACCCTAGCTTGTGCTTCGTACCTAGGTAGTACTTCTCATTGTCTGATGTAGACAGTTGTTGTATCTGTTCAATACTTAGTTCAACACCTAAATATTGTTTAGTTTTTCCTAAAGCAGCCTGGAGTATTATCTTTCTTTAGGGGCTGTTGTCTGTTGAGTAGCCTGCTTGCTCATCAACTTTAATAGTTCGTCACAATCCATTTTTTAAAACATAAACAAAATAATATAATACTTTTAAAAAATGAGTTTGAAACGTTGGTTTATTATGCAGTGCCTATCGTGGTGTTATAGTTTATTCACCCTTGCAAAATGTTGGTTAGGAAATAAAAACCCGCCATAACATGGGAAAGATTGAAGATTCACCCCAAAACTAGCTTGCAACCTTATTTTTCTTTGCTTTAACAACAAAAAGATTATTTGATTAAAATAAGCACTTAGACCAGTCTTTCGTAATTATGATTATTTTAATTATGTTTTTAGTTATAAAAAGGATGAGTGAAAAAATAAGATTTACAATACGGATTTACCCCTCTGTGTAATTAGCGGCATTAGTTTAGGATATAGCGTGTTAGCAAAAAAATGTTTAAAATGATAGCCGGCGGACTAGGATGGTTAGACATTTGAGGGGACAGTGTTAAGGTTTATAGTTGTAATTATAGCAGGGATTGCGTCAAAAGGACTTTATTGATGAGCAGATTATTATCCAGAAAAATATTGTTCATAGAAAGATTATTTTAGAAAATATTTATTTATAAAATGATGTCTGGATGATATCTTGATAAGTAGGATGGAGCTATTGTTACATGCTTTGGCCTTCTCTGGTAAAGCAATTATTTGTTTTGTAATTGAGGTCGTTGAAGAGAAGTGAACGTCATAACAAGGCAATAGAAGATTTAGCTAAGGCGAGAGACGCTTACGAGGAAAAGTCGAATTGCCTCTTAGACGCCATTAATAAAAAGGTAAGAGACAGGAATTGCGCCAAAAGACTTTCTTATTACGCAGGGAATTATTCCCAGAAATTATTAGTTCTTTAGATTGATTATTCATGAAATTATTAATGTATAAATAAGATGGGCAGGAGTTCGTTATGATGGGTTAGGAGGAGCTATGGACCTTTTGTTAATTGCATTGGCCTTCTCTTGAAAGCAATTACATGTTAGTAAATTGCGGTAAGATGAAGTGAAGAGAACGCCTTACAAGGGAATGGAAGATTAAGCTAAGCAAGAGACGCCTTATGAGAAAGGAGATTGCATCACTTTAAAGACTTTATTAATAAAAAGTTATGGGAACAGGGGCATGCAGAGCACACATTTACAGACGTTGATGAGGAATTGAAGGTGTACTTACTTTGTGACAGGATAGAAGTTTTCTAACATCGCCACCGCCAGATACTGTTGCTGACTTTTTGACCATCTGAGAAAAGATAATAGAAGAAATTTGGTTTTATTGTGGGTGCTATGGAGCAATCTATATTCTTGCACAAACAATTAACATCAATTAAAATTCAGTCCTTCTTATGGATAAGCTCAATAATATTATTCTCTAAAGGTTATTGGAAGGGAAAGACTGCTATTGAAAAAAACTAAGTAATGCTGCTAGGTGCCTGAATCAGATGCGATAGACTGGCTTTCAAAAAGCAATTTGGCAAATATATTCTGCTGCCCAAAAGAATTATAAGGCCTCGATTGGTTATTCTCAGTACTTAATGGACACCCACAGATGGAATTGATGTTTTCTTCCACAGGAAACACAATAGTTAGAAGAAATATAAGTTTAAGTATGACCTTTGTCTGTTGTTGACTTGGCTTCTAGATACAAGAAGCATGAATCCTTTATCGGATTAAAAGCTCAACTGTGTGGCTGTGGCTTTACATCAATAAGCATGAGAGGGCCACTTAAAAGTATCCAGGATGATCAGGTTGATGATGAAAAGAGTTTATAGGTTCTGTAAACACATTCTGTTTTTAAAACTCAATGGTATGTTAGGAGGAGAGGGATACAGGCACCTTCGATCTCTTGACTAGTAGAAAACTTTAATAAGATCTAGCTGAACGTCTGTGTACTATCAATACACAGAGAAATTATGGGAACACTACAAAGTACACTACGAAAGTACAGAACGCGCAATAACAGAATAGGTTAGGTGGATTGCCAGCAGTCTTTCGTGCCATGAAATGAAGAATTTTAAAGCAAAGGGTTTGAAACCTCGTAAACCAATTCCAAATTTAAATAAATTAGCAGTAATGAATTGGGCAAGGTAATCAAAAACTCCTACGTTTGGACTTAAAAGTAAGAGATACTTGTATGATCTGGACGAGGCAGAAGGGTGATGGTAGTTTTAGAGCCCAGATCCTATATGGAGCGTAGACGTATATGATGTTGAAAGAATCATGAAAAACAGACCCTCCGGTGTATTATTTAGAGAAGAGACTCTCTATTCTAGCGGTTTGCTATACGTCTAACTAAGATCCCGCCACTAAATGATCGTTTGTTCGCGAAGGAGCTGCAAGGTTGTTACCACAAACACGTGAGTATATCACAAAAAAAAGTGTTTTGTTAAACTTATTTTTTTGCTAAAACTTATTTTTTTTACCCTATTTTGGGTTTACGTTCAACTGTGTTTGTTTTTCATTGTTCTGTTTATTTGCATAAGCGTCTACCTGTCGTTGTAAGTTTAACGCCTTCTCAATCCTTTTGAAGTTCAATTTTTAGTCGTCTGTATTCATTAGCCACGTCAGCAATTAGGCTTCTGAACATTCTTCGTCTGTAATGTTTTCATCTGTAATGATTTGATATTCTTAATCTTAATGAGCAAAGTTTTGCCGATGCTAGGGCTACAATGGCAGTGTGCTTTTGTAATTTAGGGACTTATATTTTTTTTATACAGCCACTTACAATCATAGACATGGCGCCTAACCATAAACCAGACCCATAATGCTAAACGAGGTGGCGACGCTCCGACCCACATAGCTAAAAGAGCAACGCCAGACCCAGCACTTACGATAGCGACAGCTGATGAGCCTAGTAATTACATAAGAAAGAGTAATTTAATGCGTTAGAATATTTCTTTTAGGAAACTTTTCATTATCCAAGGTCGATTTCTATTTTCCTTTTGAAGTTCTGTTATTTTGCTTCTAACTAAACTGTTGAACCTCCATTTTTTTAATATGATTATTTTTATTAATTATTCTTATATATATCTTCTTAGGAATCCTTCTAGGCAAGAACTTCTTCAAACTGAGTATAAACGCAATAAAATCAACATACTTAAGGCAAAATTAAAGTCGAGTACTGTTGTTTGTCTTTGTAAACAATCACAGTACATTGTCGGATGATGCAAATGGCGTTTATTTAATCTCCGTTTTTAGTTATAACATTATCGAGCATTAACAGAGGGGCATCCAAGTTTTCCAGAATTTATTTGTATGCATCGAATAATGGCATGTTTGGCTAACTAGTATCGCCCTCCCTCGAGTTATAAATAGCGAAAAATCATCGTCATTTGGCTAGGTAGTGATTCTAGCGTTGGGGTAATTTCTAAGCGACGGTGTTGTAGCCTAGATGGAGGTCAAAGTTACTTGAGTTTGGAATTTTTCTCTGTAGCCATATATTCAGAACCCTGCTAGTTATTTCAATCTGTTTTTTTCTGTTGTGTTCCTGGAACCAAGATTACAAGAACGGGCCATGCATTCAAAGCCTTTCTAAATTGTTTTTTATTATCGTAGTAATACATTAGGGCTTCGTAGTTCAAACTTAAATTCCAGTTCAATTGTCAGGAAGCAACGCCCAAGCATTCTCATCTTTTATTGAATTTTGTTATTCTCGTTTGCCAAAGTAGTTCAGCTCTAAATTTTCTTATCTTTCTAGGGCCAGGTTGTTGCTGCCCGTTCTTTAGTCTTCAATTTCTGTTCGTTTGTATTCCACCGTATTCTGTGTCACTCAAATCATAATCATTTCATGGCACTCCTATTAGATCAAACTAGTTGTGTATGCTAGGGTCTTTTAGCTTTTCTTGCCAGTGACATTTAGGAGCTAGCTCCCGCTTTTGGTTCTGGCCCCGAAGGGACATTCTTTTTATAATATTAAAATTATAATAAACAATTTGTTATAGCAATCAATAATATACCAATCTTCAATAAACAAAATTATTAACTGGGAGGTCAGTCCGTAAGCATAGCTTAGCGTGCTTAGATTTTTCTAAAATGCTCTTTTTTTTTTTTAACTCATCTTTGTCCATTATTTTATATTTTCACTTAAACATTTATAAACTATCGCTTGTCCTTAGTGTAAATAAAACGACCGATTTTACTGCGATCTAAAGTTTTTTAAGGACGGCATTGTATTTTTGAGTTAGAGCCACACTGAAAATAAGGCGTGGCGTCGCTAAAGGATAGCTTTGACAGAGCTGTCTTTTTTTAACATTGTCTCTCGTTCAGGCTGAACAGTCATCAATATAAACAGTGTTCAGTTCCTCATATAGGTCTATTGTATATGTTCTAAACAATCGCTCTGTTTTGGGTCGCTAGGATAAACTAGAAATATATTGTCGCTCTGTCCAAATAAACTTCCTTTCTTTGTAAGACGTGTTGTGATTCTTAATAGTTGTTGCAGAATATAAACAATTGTGCTCGTAATGAAACCTGTAATATTGTTTGTAACTAATCAAGTACGTAAGGACAGTTTACCACACCCAGTAATCCGAAGAATAAGAGAACAGTGCGGATCTTTTGGCAGACACTTCAAATACTTCATATGTTTGATTTGAATATTTTCTTCTGTATTTTAATGCAGCTGAGTATTTTTGTCTGTTTTCTTTCAATGTTTAAAATGAGCAGCACAAACCATAAAAACATGCCATTTGTATTGGGCCGTATCCTGTCTGCTTTCTTCGCGAATATTTATTGATACCTTCTTGTCTTATCCTTTCTCCACTTCAACAATATGTTTGTCAAATGTGGATCTAAACTCATAACCACAATCCATATTTACGTATTTTGTAGTCTTCAAGTTTAAATCATTAAAGGCGAAGTTTTTTATCATACAACGATCAACTGGCAGGATCTCTTTGAATACACTCCAGCGACATCTTTCTTATTTCATCTAAGTGTTGGTGAGAGGATAAAAAGTCACGCACTGTAATACAGCGATCAGGACTGCCATTTATTACACAGTTCAACCTTCTCAATTTTGGATTATAAAAACTTTTCTGATTCTTAACTTGGAAAAGGAGTTGTTTATTACAGTAATTAAGAACAAAATTCATTTTAAAGACCTCAGAGGACTGATTTAGGATGTTTGTTCCAATGAGTGTCTCGCTTGTTTCTTTTTTCCTGTAATGGAGTGTATAACGTTTTCATGATAAATAACCGCCCAATTTTTCTTTATACTGCCCCCAGGCGTTATGATTGTTATGGACAGTCCTGGTTAGTAACATCATCAAACTTCATGGAGATGTCCACATAAACCGAGGTATGTAGCTTCAGGGATTTCTGCTTAAAACAGAAAACTGCTAGGATTATTTGTCCAGTCTATAAAGTAAGTTTTTTTCTTTTTAGTGCGCTTGGTAATATGGCAATATGCGTCTTTAACAGCTCAAAAAATCTAGCGGGATGCAGATTTGTTGCCCAAATGCTTTCTGCTACTGCCTCTTCTTTATCATCATTTTTGCTCCTCCGCTTTAAGCCTGTTGCTTGAGTCCGTTTGGGCTTTGTATTCCCTGATAAACTTTCTTCTTTTTTTCTTTTTTAGGCAGACTTATATCAGATAGAGGGCAAATTAGTCTGCCTCGTTTTGTATAAGACTTCTGTTGCCCTCCAGTTTGATTACCATATGTTTAATCGATTGCTCTGCCCTAAATTAGCAAACATCAAGTAGACATTAGGTTCTGCCGATGTAATATCTTTTTTGATTGATAGTTTAGGCAGTGATCATGGCATCTATAACATCGTCAGCGCCAGATAGGAACCTAACTATTAAATATGTGTCCAGGGCTGTACTGTTGATGGAGTATTTACACTAATTTCAGTCGCCTTATGCTTTTAGCACATGAGGCTCCCTTCTCTCTTTCCTGTATGGATCGAGGTCCACAACCGTATGAGTTCATTTTTTATAAAACACAAAAGTATATAAATAAAAAATATGGTGAAGTTGGTTGACGTGATTGATCCTATTGAGAAGAAGAAGATGAAACAGCACTGGGCCGTAATTGCAAGAAGAGCTTGAGGTGCAGCAGAAGGTCACGGCGAGTAGGTGTTAAGCCAAATTCGTATTGTTAGGATAGAATTGATTCAATTTATGGTCATATGTGGGCGGAGAGCAGCTGGAGCACTTAGGGGTTATGATTTTTCAAACTGATGAATCTATATCATTTGTATGTAAGGAACCGGTTAAGGATAAGAGTGTGCGGCTTACTGCAAAGCGGACCCAAAAACCCTGTTTTTAAGCCAGGGGCCTCAATTATTAGAGTTCTACACTGCTTGTTGACCAAGGCAATTAACAACTTTATTGACGATTAAGGCCTGAGGTGTTAGTATTTTACAGAACTTGGACAATGAGTTGCCAATCACAATTGAAATACATAAACATACCTCTTCCAAGAATTAATATCGAACAGCAGATGAAATTATTGCAGAAATTGAAAACGGTTTTAAGTGAGGGAAACACTGTTTAAAAACCACAATTTAATTGGTTTATCCATTACATATGAGCGACTTCGGGGGCCTTACGACTGCTTTTTACGACAGTAAGGGAGCTATCTAATATCTAATCTGCAGAAACTTACTTAAGCTAGATAGATAGTTAGAAGCTGAAAAATAAAAGCGCTGAAGACAGATGATAATCAATGTAGTGCAAGAGGAATGGATAGGAATACAGAAGAAAATACAGGATTTAAGACAAAAAGGGTTTGTCTTTTGAAGCTCTGTATAGCTAACAGGGCGCAGTGCAGCCGCAAACAAGAAGAATAAGAGAAACTATAACAGAATACTTTATGAAAAACACTACGCTAGCTGTATGATTAAGAACTATGTTCAGGGAAAGGGATTACAATAGTTGTATATTACAGCTGTTGGGTTTGCTAGCTCTTCTTTTCATTTTTTAATTTTGTTTTAAATTTTTGCTTTAACAGGTAGTGCGCCAACAGGGCCAGTTACGCATCCAACACCTCTGCCTGGTAAAAGTTGGATTAGAAAAACAATTGTTAATCTAGCAAATTATTAAAGAAGTTAGCTGCTAAGCGCTTTGTTGCTCTGCCTGGCCATAATAGGCATTGTTGTAGTTGGGTTTTTGTCTTATATAGGCAAAGTTGCTGGTTTTTAGGGATGACCATATGTGGAACTTTGGAGCGTTTAGCTGCTGGATTAATTTTTAGTGAAATAAAGTATGGGCTAATCCAGTAAAAGTTTAAAAAACACAACAAGAGCCCGTCATTCTTTTCGCTAGTATGGTGTCAGTGCGAGGGACATTAAAGGTGGAGTGCTTTCTGAGCAGCTTTCTGGCTGTGGGCGCTTTATGGTTGTGGGGTGCTTTCTAGTGTGGATCGCTTTCTCTGGGCAAGGTACTTCTTTTAAAATGGTGGGGCGCGGGCCTTGTGTTTTAACATTTTATTGGGCCTAAGTCTTGGTCGTCTCCAGCTATGAGGATTTCATTGTTATAATTCTGTATCATGCCAATCTGTTTGTCTTAGGTAAGAGGGTTTGCATGTATAATCCATGGCATAAGAAACAAGTCAACCTTAGACCTTGCATGTGCATGAGCGTCTTGATAACGTTTTGTATGCTAGCAGGCATATCAACTGAACAGATGTAATAGCATTTCTAAATTAGCTAGAAATTTGTTTCTGGCACAAAAGCCTGTTTGTTTGTATCAACTATGCTAGATTGGGGGGTCTGTGCATTGCGCTCCTATACACACCAAACGTTTGTCCTTATGGAGTAATTAAGTCTTTGCACGCCTGGCATATGTTAAACCTTTACTTTTATCTAAGATAAATGTTGTCCAGGAATTAGGGTGTTTGTGTTCTATTATCCCAATCTAACTTGTGATTTTTGGTGAAATGAGGTGTGGCTAGCGCCAGTTGTCATAAGGTTTATTCTCTTTTTGCGCCCACTAATACAATGTGCCAACCATGATTTCAGGTCTAACGTTTGTCTAAAATTCAGATTGAATGATCAATGTTAAATTCGTTGCAGATTATTCACTATGCATATTGTTCATGGGCTGATTGAATGGATAAATAGGCCCCGGTTGTCGTTAGGGAGAACTACTTGTAGTTCAGTTAGTATTCGTCTGTACGGGTAATATAACAGGAAAGGTTATATACTGACCTTTCTAAAAGATTAGGGTGGGTTTAAATGGTCTGCATATGAAACACCGCAGCCATTGTTGCGCAGTAAATGGCAAAATTTAACTGGATTCTGAAAAAAAGCCTTGGGGTGGGATGTCCATGCTGATGGTAAGATAGGTACTCTGTCACTCTTTATGGGGATTTTAAATATATAGTTAGAGGGTTTACAAGGTCTAACTGGGTAGCCGTATGATCCATCTACGGCAATGGTTAAATTGCTGGAAGTCAAGTATTTGGGGTTTTATTAAACGCTCACTACATTGTTAAGAGCATGTTCATTTATATTCTAAAGTACCATTTTTTAATAGTTTTTTAAATAGTTTTTAAAATTGTCTATAAAAAAGTTGCGCATCTTTATAAACTACTAAACAAACGTGTGTTCTATAAAGTACCAAATTGACTCATAGGCGCGGCAATTATTTGGCCTGGGTTGCCCTTAGAGAAATTGGGTTTAAGTTATGTGGGCTAACATATCTGAAATGGATCAGAATAATAACTGGATAATTTTAAGGCGAACTAGGCAATAAGTAACTCATATAACAATTACTGATGGCTACTTCATCTTTTGCTTCTTAAAAGAAGTACTAGCGGATTTTTGGATTTTGTTAACAATTAACGTGGCATACCTCAGAATTACTATTAAAATTTCCCACTAGAAGTAAGAAAGAGAGTCAACTTTCCCCAAAGGACTTGTCGATTTTTAGGCTTTCACAGCAGTGACAATGATTATAAAGGTTTAGTACAAAGAGATTGGATGGTTTATTCAACAGTTAAGGCACAATTAAAACCTTCTGATTTTTCTCGTAAATCCATTTTGTATGTCAATTTATCACAGTTGTAAAAACATGTGCTTACATTTGTTTGCCGGCTATCCATCTAACAGTTCTAAAGGTTTTGCTACCAACATTGGGCGAGGGTTTTGCGATTATCAGTTATATAGTTTTGAAGCGAGTTGCCAAATTTAAAGAATTAATTTGGGATACTATAACTTCATGGATGTAAAATGCTTTACTAATCAATATGTTATGATAGTTGTTTGTTTGATTTATTAATAGAGCTAGAAGTAGAGAGCATAATAGAAAAGTTGCATGGCCCCTCTGTAGCGCGGACGTTAATAACACTTTCCTTTATTTAAATTAAGTTTTCCTTTAAATTGTTTTAAAAAAGATGTACAATCTATATACCAAGCAAAACGAGCGTGTGTTTCTTAAACGCATCTATTGTTATTGCGCAGGGAGTTGTAGGTTTGCCCTTCAGAAATTGGCTTTAAATTGTTGTGGGCTAAAGTTATCTGAAGAAGCCCAAAATAACCTGGTTCAATATTAGTAAAGGGGCGGGCACAATCATATAAATAATGTGCAACTACCTGATGGTTAATACAACTTTTGTTATTTAAATGAAGTACTTAGCGGAATTTGGTATATTGTTAAAAATTAAACGAAGCAAACCTCAGAATTACTATACATGTCCCCCTAGAATGAAAGAAGAGAGTATTCTTTTCCTAAAGGGCTTGGCAAGAATCGTAGGCTTCCGCGGGTAGCGTTTGAACTTTATAGAGTTAGTACAAGAGAAGATGTATGGCAATTTGAAGGTAGTAAAACTTCTGATTTTTTTGTGACCAATGTTGTATGTCCATTTACAACAGTTAAGAACAGTTATAATTTTGTTTTGATGGCTACACGTCTACAGTTCTAAAGGTTTTGCCATTCAAACTAGGGCCAGGATTTTGCGATTTTAGATTATTCTCAGTTGGAAAAAAAAGTGTATTTGAAGAACTAATTAATGGACCTCTTAATTCATTAGATGTAAAAATAACTAATCAAGACAGGAAACGACAGTTGTTTGTCTGATTTATTAATGGTTATTAGAAGTACGATGATGCGCTACTCTGTGAGTCCATTAGGGTTTTATTTATGTGGATGCCGTGCGTGAGCTGGAGGGGTTGGCGGTGGGGGCGTGTGTGGTTTAATTATCTATGTTAATCAATAGAAGGTCTTTTGACCTGGATTCCTGCATTGCTTTGTAGGCGCAGAACGCTTCTTCTCTCACACACATAAACACACAAACACACACAAAACAAAACAACAACAAATACAAACAATACAACAAAACAACAACAAACAAACAGCGCCAATGCAACGTAGCAGAATCCTGAATCAATAATCACAGGAATCTGTTTCAGTTCTATTGGCGCCGTCTGAAAAGGCAGCATGAAAATGCAGGTAGAGGGCGTTGGAAGCTGGACATTAAAGAAGGGCAGCGTAAGCCACAAACTATAACACAGCCGAAGCAGGGCAGGCGCAAATGTCATAGGGCTGCAAACGTAATGCATGTTCGTTAATATATTTAGTGCCGCACATTTTACTAATTTGAACCGTTTTCATGCATGATCGTTACTATATTTAGAGCACGTCTATTACTTTTTTTGAAACGTACATGCATGGTTTCGTTACTTATTTTTAACACTTGTCTAACAGTATAGCACAACAGTGTGATACTTCTGTTGTTTCTGTTGTTGGGTAGTCTCATTGGGCCTTCTGTTTTAGCCTTTGCAAGCAATTAATGCCATCTGTTCAGTATATATTCTATTCTCTTCTTGTACAAGTTGTTCTTCTTTCTGTCCAGAATGGATGTAAGAAGGTGAGGAAGTAGGCTTTGCACTTGTTTTGAGTCATGCCCAATGGAAAGATTAAAATGTTGGTTGCATGCTTGCGGATCACAAATTTCCTTATTTAGTTCTTGTGATGAAGGACTACTAATAATTATTTTGCTTCTTATACTAGAAGAAACACTATTGCGAGAGACATGATAATCAAACAGCTGATACTCAGTTTTTAAAGTTCAACAGTTTTCCAGCACGTCTTCACTGCTCAACGCCACACTAAGAAATGACAGAACAGGGCATGCTCGGTGCTATTGTCACGTGGATTAAGCCCAGCCGGCAGAAATGACCTCATACTCCAGCCAATTGGCTAGCGCGCACGCGCAATGAATTAATATTGGGTCGCATTGCAGTGGTTAGTTGTATGGACCACTAATTGCACTTTATCGGTTTGCGGGTGTCAAGGAAACCGAGTAACATTAGCAGGATCAGTTGAGTTGTGTAGGGCAGTTCGATGTCAGGACAGTTAATTGCACTTTATCGCTTTTGCAGTATCACGTAACTACTACAAGCAGGTCAGTCTGTAGTTGAGAGTGCAAACCATATTAATGTTAAATGCTTTAGTTGATTTTATGTTCTCGGAGAGAATGTAAATAATCTATGTTCACGATCACAAAAATCTTATCTAGCACGTAGCCACGTTTCAATGTGCCTAAAATTACGTCAATTTTTAGAGGTTGTGAGGTAGTTATCTTTTGTTTTGTAAAACGGTGTTAATTTTGGCTAAAATTGACATGTGATGGACGTGATAGATGTGATGAAAGGGGGGTTTTCGTGCAAAATAACAAATGGGTGGTCTTGAACAGAAGTTATTGCTACATTCTCTCTCTCTCTCTCCTCTTCTCTCTTCTCTCTCTCTCTCTATGTCCTCTCTCTCTCTCTCTCTCTCTGTCTGGTCTGTCTGTCTGTTCTGTCTCTCCCTCTCTCTCTCTCTCTCTCTCTCTCTCTCTCTCTCTCTGTGTGTGTGGTGTGTGTGTGTGTGTGTGTGTGTGTGTGTGTGTGGTTGTGGTGTGTGAGTGTATGTGTCGTGTGTGATGTGTGTGTGTGTGTGTGTGTGTGTGTGTGTGTGTGTGTGTGTGTATGTTATGGGTCGTTCTACCCTTATTGCTAACTTAGTTCCACAACTGGGACAAAGGCCAGATGAAAAAAAAAACAAATAACAAAAACAAAACATTTTCGTGTTATCTGTTACCAATGCAATAAAGACTCTCTCTCTCCCTCTCTCTGTCTCTGGCTACGTCTCTTGTCTCTCTCTCTCTCTCTCTCTCTCTCTCTCTACTCTGTTTGTGTGTGTGTGTGTGTGTGGGTGTGTGTGGGTGTGAGTGTGGTGGGTGGATTGTGTGTGTGTGTGACTAGGCTGACCGAATTCTCACGGAACGAGTGTAAGTAATGCGGACATACCTTTGGCAGTATTCATTCATCAGAAGGAGTGGGGGTTGGGGGGGTTGATTACTGTATTTCATTACAGAATTTTTACTTTCTTTTTAGATATCTCTCTTCGCTGTGGATGTCATTCTCAGTGATTATTTAGTTACAACACACTGCTCGTGATTAATACGACAAAGTGCGGAAAATTGGGACGATACAATACTCTGTTTGGGGTTGCTGTAAGGATACGGTTCTTGCTGTAGTGTAGGGGCTCACAACGCAGTGTCAGAAAAAACCCCTTTAAACTTTTTTAAATTTTTCTTGTTTCCTGGAAATGGGAAAACTTTTTGTTAAAATGAGGAGATTTACACTAATTACGTCTGCCTTATGCCTTTTCCCCATGGGGCTCCTTCTCTCTTCTTTGGTCGAGGTCACAACCGTATGAGTTCATTTTTTATAAAACAAAAAAAAATATAAAAAAAAAAATATGGATGAAGATGTTGGACGTGATTGATCCTATTGAAGAAGAAGAAGATGAAACAGAACTGGGCCCTTCATTGCAAAAGAGCTTGAAGGAGCAGCAGCAGGTCAAAGGAGTGGGGTTTAAAGCCAAATACGATTGTTAGATAGAATTGAATCATTATATGGTCATATGGGGCGGAGAGCAGCCAGGAGCACTTGGGGTTTCTGATTTTTTCAACAGATGAAAAAAATCATTTGTATGTAAAAACCCGGTAAAGGAAAGAGTGTCGGCTTACTGCAAAGCCGGACCCAACCCATTTTTAAGCAGGGCCACAATTCTTGAGATCTCCCTGTTGTTGACCAAAGGCAAATTAAACTTTATTGACGATTTAAGGCCTGGGGCTGTTAGTCTTTTACAGAACTTGGGACAAGAGTTGCCAACACAATCTGAAATACAAAACATACCTCTTCAAGAATTAAATTCGAACAGCAGATGAAATAATACAGAAATTAAAAACGGTTTAAGTGAGGAAACACAGTTAAAAACAATTAATGATTCCCATTACCTATGCGCGACATCCGGGGCCTTACGACTGCTTTTACGACAGTAAGGGAGCATCTAAATCTCAATCTCGCAGAATTTAAAATAAGCTAGATAGAAAGATAGAAGCAGAAAAAAATAAAACTCGCTGATGCAGATGAAAACAATTTAGGGCAAGAGGAAAAGGATAGAATACAGAAGAAAATACGGATTTAAGACAAAAAGGGTAGCCCTTTTTAAAAGCTCTGTCTGCTAACAGGGCGCAGCTAGCAGCGCAAACAAGCAGAATAAGAGAAACTATAAACAGAATACTTTATGAAAACACTACGCTAGCTGAAAGAATAAGAA
Organism: Conus ventricosus; assembly: GCA_018398815.1. Classification (NCBI taxonomy): domain Eukaryota; kingdom Metazoa; phylum Mollusca; class Gastropoda; order Neogastropoda; family Conidae; genus Conus; species Conus ventricosus. The sequence continues at coordinate 19,832,012 of CM031599.1, read as the reverse complement.
CTCTTTTCAGGGAACAGGGGATTACAATAGTTAGTATATTAACAGCTGTTGGGTTTGCTAATCTCTACACTTTTTTATGCTTTAACAGGTAGTGCGCCCAACAGGGCCAGTAACGCCTCCAACACCTCAGCCTGGTAAAAGTTGGATTAGAAAACATTGCATCATCTAGCAAACTTATTAAAGAAGTTAGCTGCTAAAGCGCTTGATGCTCTGCCTGGCATAATAGGCAGTGTTGTTATTTGGGGTTTGTCTACTATAGGCAAAGTTGCTGGTTATGGCTGACCATCTGTGGACATTAGGAGCGTTAGCTGCTGGATTAATTTTTAGTGAAATAAAGTATGGTTTAATCCATAAAAGTTAAAAACAAACAAGGGCCGCCCTTTTCGCTAGTATGGCTGTCAGTGCGAGGTACATTAACAGGTGGAGTGCTTTCTGAGCAGCTTTCTGGCGTGGGGCGCTTTCTGGTTGTGGGCTGCTTTCTAGCTGTGGATCGCTTTCTTCAGGGCAAGGTACTTTCTTTAAAATGGAGGGGGCGGGCCTTGTGTTTTAACCATTTATTGTGCCCTAAACTTGGTCGTCTCCAGCTATGGGGTTTTTTCATTTTTATAATTCTGTATCATGCCAATCTGTAGTCTAAGGTCAGAGGGTAGCATGTATATCCATGGCCTACAACAAAAGTCAACCTTTGACCTAGCATGTGCAAGAACGTTTTGATACCTTTGTATGCTGCAGGCAAATCAACAGCAGAGTTAATAGCATCTTCTAAATTAGCTAGAAATTGTTTTCTGGCATCAAAGCCTGTAGATTGATCAACTATGCTAGACTTGGTCTGTGCTTGCGCTCCTAATACACACCAAACGTATGTCCTTATGGAGTCATTAAGTCTTTGCACCCTGGCATTGTTAAACCTTTACTTTTATCTAAGATAAATGTTGCCCAGGCATTAGGGTGTTTTTGTTCTATTGATCCAATCTAACTTGTGCTTTTTGGTGAAAAGATGTGTGGCTGGGCCAGTAGTCATAAGTATATTCTCTTTTGCGCCCACAAATACAATGTGCCTAACCATGATTGCGGTCTAACTTTTGGGTCTAAAAATCATTTTGAAGGATCAATGTTAAATTTCGTTGCAGAATTCTTTCATATGCATTATTGTTCATTGGCTGTTGAATGGATAAAAAGCGTTGTCGTTAGGGAGGAACTACTTGTAGTTCAGTTAGTATTTCGTCTGTACTGGTAATAAACATGGAAAGTTATATATGACCTTACTAAAAGATTAGGGTGGTTTAAATGGCTGCATATGAAACACCGCAGCCAGTAGTTGCGCAGTAAATGGCAAAATTTTAAACTGATTTGGAAAAAAGCCTGGGGTGGGATGTCCATGCTGATGGTACTCTGTCACTCTTTATTGGCGGTTTTAAAATTTATCTAGTTAGCGGGTTTACAAGTCTAACTTGGAAGCCGTATGATCCATCTACGCAATGGTTAAATTGCTGAAGTCCAAAGATTTGGGGTTATAAAACGCTCCTACATTGTAAGAAGCATGTTAAATATATTCAAAAGCTACCATTTTTAAATAGTTTTTTAAATAGTTTTTTAAAATAGTTAAAAAAAAGATGCGCATCTATATAAACCAAAAAAAACAAACGTGTGTTCTTAACGTACCCAATTGACAATAGGCGCGGCAATTATAGGGTTGCCCTTAGAGAATTGGGGTTTTTAAAGTTATGTGGGCTAACATATCTGAAAAGGCTCAGAATAACTGGATTAATGTTAATGGCGAAAAAGGGCAATCAAGAAAACTCATATAACAATACCTGATGGCTACTACAAATTTTTGTTCTTTAAAAGAAGAACTTAGCGAATTTGGCATATTGTTAACATTAACGAGGCAAACCTCAGAATTACTATAAATTTCCCACTAGAAGAAAGAAGAGAGTACACTTTCCCCAAAGGACTTGCTCGTTTTTAGGCTTTCACAGCAGTGACAAAGTTTTATAGATTAGTAAACAAGAGAAGATGTTTATCAATTTAAAGGCAATAAACCTTCTGATTTCTCTTTAAATCCATTTTTGTATGTCAATTTACAACAGTTAAAAACATGTGCTAATTGTTTGCCGGCTATCCATCTACAGTTCTAAAGGTTTTGCTACCAACTAGGGCAGGGTTTTGCGATTATCAGTTATATAGTTTTGAAGGAGCAGCCAATTTAAAGAATTAATTTGGGATACTATAAATTCATTGGATGTAAAAATAACTAATCAAGATGGAAAGCTAAATTGTTTGTTCTGATTTATTAATAGAGCTAAAAAGTGAAGAGCATACTAGAAAAGTAGCAAGGGCTCAGTCCCGCGGACGTTAATAAAAAATTTCGTTATATTTAAATTAATTTTTTTAAAAAGTTATAAAAAAATGTACATCTATATAAAACCCAAACACAAACGGGGCTTTTGTTCTTAACGCATCAATTGTTAATTGGCGCGGGAGTTGTAGGATTGCCCTTAAAGAAATTGGCTTTAAAGTTATGTTGGGCTTTAAAGTATCTGAAGAAGCCCAAAATAACTGGATCAATATTAGTAACAGGGCGGGCAATCAAATAACTAAAGTGTGCAATTTCCTGATGGTTACTACAACTTTTGTTCTTTAAAAGAAGAAATTAGCGAATTTTGGTATATTGTTAAAAAATTAACGAAGCAAACCTCAGAATTACTATACATTTCCACTAGAAGAAAGAAGAGAGTATACTTTTCCTAAGGGGCTTGCAAGAAACTTAGGCTTCCGCGGTAGCGATAGAACTTATAGATTTAGTACAAGAGAAGATGTCTTGGGAATTTGAAAGGGAGTAAACCTTCTGATTTTTTTGTGAAAACCCAATGTTGTATGGTCCATTTACAAAAGTTAAGAACAGATACTAATTTGTTTTTATGGCCCTTTCCCGTCTACAGTTCTAAAGGTTTTGCCATCAACTAGGGCAGGGTTTTTGCGATTATCGATTTAATCTCAGTTGGAAAAAACATGAATTTAAAGACTAATTAATGGACCTATAAAAATTCATTAGATGTAAAAATAACTTAATCAAGACGGAACGCCAGTTGTTTTTTTCTGATTTATTAATGGTATTAGAAGTAAAGAGCGCTCTGTGAGTCATTAGGGTTTTATATATGTGGGGCGTGCGTGGGCAGGGGGGTGGGGCGTTTTGTGGTTTAATTAACTATGTTAATCAATAGCAGGGCTTTTTGACCTGGATTACTGCATTGCTTTGTAGGGGAGAACGCTCTTTCTCACACACATACACACACAAACACACACAAACAAACAACAAACAAATACAAACAAACAACAAAACAACAACAAACAAAAAGCCGCCAAAGCACTTAGCAGAATCCTGAATCAATAATCAACAGGATCTGTTTTTAGTTCTATTGGCAGCCGTCTGAAAAGGCAGCCTGAAGCAGGTAGCAGGGCGTTGAAGCAGGACATTAAAGCAGGGCGAAGCCCCAAAAAAATAACACGCCGAAGCAGGGCAGGCGCAAATGTCATAGGGCCCGCAAACCGTACATGCATGATCGTTACTAAAATTTGAGCCGCGTCATTTACTAAATTTGAAACCCTACATGCATGAAACGTTACTATATTTAGAGCCACGTCATTTACTATTTTTGAAACCGTACATGCATGATCGTTACATTTTTAAACACTTGTCCCAACAGTACGCACACACAGTGTGATACTTCGTTGTTCTGTTGTTGGTAGTCTCATTGGGCCTTCTGTTTTAGCCTTAGCACAATTAATGCCATCTGTTCATAATATATTCTATTCTCTTCTAGTTACACGTTTTTTTTCTGTCCATAAGGAGTAGAAGGCTGAGAAGTAGCTTGCACTTGTTGAGTCAAAGCCCACTGGAAGAATTACCCCTAGTCTGTTGCTGCTTGCGATTCACAAATTTCCTTATTTATTCTTTTGAAGAAGGACTACCTAATAATTCTGCTTCTTAACAAGAAGAAACACTATTGCGGAGACATGAAATCAAACAGCAGAAAAACAGTTTTTAAAGTCAAACAGTTTTCCCAGCCGTCTTCACTGCTCAACGCCACACTAAGAAATGACAGAACAGGGGTGCTCGGCTGCTAATGTCACGTGATTTAAGCCCAGCCCGGCAGAAATGACCTCATTTCTCCCCGCCAATTGGCTAGCGCGCACGCGCAATTTAATAATAATGAGTCGCATTGCAGTGGTTCGTTGTTGGACCACTAATTGCACTTTATCGGTTTTGGGTGTCAAGTTTAAAGAGTAACAATTACAGGATCAAATCTGGGTAGGGGAGTTCGATGTCAGGACAGTAATTGGGACTTTATCGCTTTTGCAGTATCAACGTAACAACAACAGCAGGTCCAGTCTGTAGTAGAGCAGTCAAACATATAAATGTTAAATTTTAGTTGATTTTATGTTCTCGGAGAGAATGTAAATATCTATGTTCACGATCACCAAATCTTATCTAGCACGTAAGCCCCCGTTTCAATTGCTAATTAAAGTCAATTTTTAGAGGTTTTGAGGGTGTTAATTTTGTTTGTAAAACAGGTGTTAATTTTGGCTAAAATTGACATGGATGGACGTGATTTAGATGTGAAAAGGGGGTTTTCGTGCAAAATAACATGGGTGGTCTTGAACGAAGATATTTACATTCTCTCTCTCTCTCTCCTCTCTCTCTCTCTCTCTCTCTCTCTCTCTCTCTCTTCTCTCTTCTCTCTCTCTCTCTCGTCTGTCTGTCTGTCTGTCTGTCTTCTCCCTCTCTCTCTCTCTCTCTCTCTCTCTCTCTCCTCTCTCTCTGTGTGTGTGTGTGTGTGTGTGTGTGTGTGTGTGTGTGTGTGTGTGTGTGTGTGAGTGTGTGTGTGTGTGTGTGTGTGTGTGTGTGTGTGTGTGTGTGTGTGTGTGTGTGTGTGTGTGTCTGTAATGGTCGTTCTACATTGCTAACCTTAGTTCCACAACTGGGACAAAGGCCAGATGAAAAAAAAAACAAAAAACAAAACAAAACATTTTCTTGCTTATCTGTTACCCATGCAATAAAGACTCTCTCTCTCCCTCTCTCTGTCTCTGTCTCTGTCTCTGTCTCTGTCTCTCTCTCTCTCTCTCTCTCTCTCTCTCTGTGTTGTGTGTGTGTGTGTGTGTGTGTGTGTGTGTGTGTGTGTGTGTGTGTGTGTGTGTGTGTGACTAGGCTGACCGAATTCTCACTGAACGCGTGTAAGTAAAGCAGACAATACTTTGGCATGTATTCATTCATCAGAAGGAGGGGGGTTGGGGGGTGCATTACTGTATTTCATTACAGAAATTACACTTTCTTTTTAGATATCCTCTCTTCGCTGTGGATGTCATTCTCAGTGCTATTCGTTACAACACACCTGCTCGTGATTAATCGACAAAAGTGCCGAAAATAGACGATACAATACTCTGTTTGGGGTTGCTGTAAGGATACGGTTCTGCTGTAAGTGTAGGGGACTCACAAACGCAGTGACAAGTGACCAGCACCTGAAAGACACGTGCAGACACGCACAGCAACGAAACACTCGACCAGATCACGGGATTCACGTAACCATCAGGTAATAAGGTGACGGGAAATGGAGGTGGCGGCAGTGATAGCAACCCGTTGTATAACGTTGTCGTCAGCGTCGCACTGTCTCGCTGTGTCAGCATGAAACAAAATAAGCCAGACAGACGGGAGGGAAAGGAATGAGAGAACACAGCATTGGGGAATGGGGGGGTGGGGGTGGGTGGGGGGTGGGGGAGGTGAAGCGCCGCGTCAGGAAATGATCGTAACCTGGTAACACACACTAAGGTCTGTTAGAGAGAGAGAGAGAGAGAGAGAGAGAGAGAGAGAGAGAGAGAGAGAGAGAGAGAGAGAGAGAGAGAGAGAGAGAGAGAGAGTCTTTATTGCTATGGGTAACAGATAAGCAAGAAAATGTTGCTTGTTTTTTTTTTCATCTGGCCTTTGTCCCATTTGGGGAACTAAGGTTTTTAAATTTCGAACGACCTTTTCACACAAACACACAAACAAAACACACACACACACATAACACACACCACACACACACACACACACAACACACACACACACACAAAACAAAAAACACACACACACAACACACCACCCCACAAAACAGAGATAGGGGAGAGAGAGAGGGGAGAGAGAGGGGAGAGAGGGGAGAAGACAGACGGGACAGACAGACAGACAGACGGGGGGGGAAACAAAAAGGGGAAAAAAAGATGAGACTGAAAAAAACGTTTTTCCCCAAAGGGGAAAACAGTTTAGAAAGGAAAAATAGTTTTTTCCCCATTGCCCATGCCCCAAATTTCAGGGACTAAGGAATTAATGCAAAAACCGACTTTTTACAGAGAGAGAAGGGGGAAAAGGGGAGAAAGAGGGGAGAGAGAGGGGAGAGAGAGAGAAGAGGGGCGAGAGTTTTTGTGGAGGGGGAGGGTAGTGGTTGTAAAATGTCCCCGTTACACATGGCAATTTTGGGGGCCCTTTAAACCACACTCCAGATCATTCCACGGGGAGAAACAGCTCAGTGGCAGAGCCCCCGGATTTTGGTAATTTGGTGAACTTGGGGTTTGGGGGTTTTTCGAATCCCCCCCGGGGCCGGGTTTCGGTAAAAGGGGAATTTTTTCCCCTCCGAGTTAACATTGGTTCTGACCCCATTTCTCATACGGGCCCTTCCAATGAACTATCACCGGGGTTTCCCCGCGGGGTGAATGCATCCATAACATTTTGCGCCCCCACGAAAAATTTTCCCATCCCCAAACCTTTGGGAAGAAAAGGGCCCAAATTTAAAGGCCTTTGGGAAAGGATGAAAAACTTTTACCCCCATGGGAAAGGCACCCCTGCGTGAAAAAGGGGAAAAATGAAGGAATTTGGGAAAATTAAAGTTAACGAGTTGACGGGTTTTGAAAAGGGGAAAACGCCCTGAATAAAGCGCCAGCTGGCACTCTTCAGTGG
>CM031599.1:19815024-19822524 GCA_018398815.1 Conus ventricosus | reverse complement strand
GGCTGTGAGACATCGCCCTTTGACGCTAAGTGAGAACCGACATCGTTAGTCGTGTCTTACAGATGAGTCTAAACCAGTGGACGAAAGACCTCTGAGCAGGCGATATGAATGGCTCTGTTCTCAAGATGGTTCCCATATGCTGCTAGTGAAGAATTTTATATTCATAAAACCAACGACCTGATCTTTCATTCCCGTTTTCTTTCTCTCACAGTCTCTTCCCCTTTTGAAACTTTCTTTCTCAATGTTTGCAATGTCTTTGTTGTAATGATGTAGAAATATTGTTAGCCTGCGCTTATTTTCCATAACTATGACTCGTCAGTACACAACACACACAACAACACCCACAAAACACACACACACACACACACACACACACACACGCTCCAAGAGAGAGAGAGAGAAAAGGAGAGACAGAGATGAGAGAGAGAGAGAGAGAGAAGAGACAGAGATCACTGATCAAGATTTCAAAGGATCACAGGTCTACGCGAAATGGTTTTATCCCCCCATCCCACCCCCAATACCTCAAAAACCCATTTCTGTTTAATGTTGTATTACTCATGGCAAATCGAAATGAAATAACGTTGAAGAAGTTTGCATATATTTGTACAAAGCGTTTAAAAGACACACTGTATTACTCAGTTAAAGTGGTGTTGGATTATGTGATCAGGATTATTAATGCTCAGTTGTCATGTTATGTTATGTAACGACTAATTATTCACTGTTTAATTAAAGAGTGTATATTCAAGGTATTGTACCCCCTTCAGAAGGGTCTATGGCCTCTACTGAATAACTTTCCGTTTCCGCTTCTCTCTCTCTCTCTCTCTCTCTCTCTCTCTCTCTCTCTTTTCTCTCCTCTCTCTCTCTCTCTCTCTCTCTCTCTCTCTCTCTCTCCCCCCCCCCCCCCTCTCTCTCTCTCTCTCTCTCTTCGTCTTGGTGCCTTTGCATGTGCCTATGATTCATTATCCGGCTCATAAGTTACTTTTACGTACATGATGCTAAAATTTTTTTTTTTTAAATAATAGACATCTGTCTCGGCGGCCAGGACTCGTGCCAAAAACGCTGAACAACACAAAGAGTCATGAAGAGAAGGTGGAACGCTGAACAACACAAAGAGTCATGAAGAGAAGGTGGAACGCTGAACAACACAAAGAGTCATGAAGAGAAGGTGGAACGCTGAACAACACAAAGAGTCATGAAGAGAAGGTGGAACGCTGAACAACACAAAGAGTCATGAAGAGAAGGTGGAACGCTGAACAACACAAAGAGTCATGAAGAGAAGGTGGAACGCTGAACAACACAAAGAGTCATGAAGAGAAGGTGGAACGCTGAACAACACAAAGAGTCATGAAGAGAAGGTGGAACGCTGAACAACACAAAGAGTCATGAAGAGAAGGTGGAACGCTGAACAACACAAAGAGTCATGAAGAGAAGGTGGAACGCTGAACAACACAAAGAGTCATGAAGAGAAGGTGGAACGCTGAACAACACAAAGAGTCATGAAGAGAAGGTGGAACGCTGAACAACACAAAGAGTCATGAAGAGAAGGTGGAACGCTGAACAACACAAAGAGTCATGAAGAGAAGGTGGAACGCTGAACAACACAAAGAGTCATGAAGAGAAGGTGGAACGCTGAACAACACAAAGAGTCATGAAGAGAAGGTGGAACGCTGAACAACACAAAGAGTCATGAAGAGAAGGTGGAACGCTGAACAACACAAAGAGTCATGAAGAAGGTGGAACGCTGAACAACACAAAGAGTCATGAAGAGAAGGTGGAACGCTGAACAACACAAAGAGTCATGAAGAGAAGGTGGAACGCTGAACAACACAAAGAGTCATGAAGAGAAGGTGGAACGCTGAACAACACAAAGAGTCATGAAGAGAAGGTGGAACGCTGAACAACACAAAGAGTCATGAAGAGAAGGTGGAACGCTGACAACACAAAGAGTCATGAAGGAAGGGAACGCTGAACAACACAAGAGTCATGAAGAGAAGGTGGAACGCTGAACAACACAAAGAGTCATGAAGAGAAGGTGGAACGCTGAACAACACAAAGAGTCATGAAGAGAAGGTGGAACGCTGAACAACACAAAGAGTCATGAAGAGAAGGTGGAACGCTGAACAACACAAAGAGTCATGAAGAGAAGGTGGAACGCTGAACAACACAAAGAGTCATGAAGAGAAGGTGGAACGCTGAACAACACAAAGAGTCATGAAGAGAAGGTGGAACGCTGAACAACACAAAGAGTCATGAAGAGAAGGTGGAACGCTGAACAACACAAAGAGTCATGAAGAGAAGGTGGAACGCTGAACAACACAAAGAGTCATGAAGAGAAGGTGGAACGCTGAACAACACAAAGAGTCATGAAGAGAAGGTGGAACGCTGAACACAACACAAAGAGTCATGAAGAAGGTGGAACGCTGAACAACACAAAGAGTCATGAAGAGAAGGTGGAACGCTGAACAACACAAAGAGTCATGAAGAGAAGGTGGAACGCTGAACAACACAAAGAGTCATGAAGAGAAGGTGGAACGCTGAACAACACAAAGAGTCATGAAGAGAAGGTGAACGCTGAACAACACAAAGAGTCATGAAGAGAAGGTGGAACGCTGAACAACACAAAGAGTCATGAAGAGAAGGTGGACGCTGAACAACACAAAGAGTCATGAAGAGAAGGTGGAACGCTGAACAACACAAAGAGTCATGAAGAGAAGGTGGAACGCTGAACAACACAAAGAGTCATGAAGAGAAGGTGGAACGCTGAACAACACAAAGAGTCATGAAGAGAAGGTGGAACGCTGAACAACACAAAGAGTCATGAAGAGAAGGTGGAACGCTGAACAACACAAAGAGTCATGAAGAGAAGGTGGAACGCTGAACAACACAAAGAGTCATGAAGAGAAGGTGGAACGCTGAACAACACAAAGAGTCATGAAGAGAAGGTGGAACGCTGAACAACACAAAGAGTCATGAAGAGAAGGTGGAACGCTGAACAACACAAAGAGTCATGAAGAGAAGGTGGAACGCTGAACAACACAAAGAGTCATGAAGAGAAGGTGGAACGCTGAACAACACAAAGAGTCATGAAGAGAAGGTGGAACGCTGAACAACACAAAGAGTCATGAAGAGAAGGTGGAACGCTGAACAACACAAAGAGTCATGAAGAGAAGTGGAACGCTGAACAACACAAAGAGTCATGAGAGAAGGTGGAACGCTGAACAACACAAAGAGTCATGAGAGAAGGTGGAACGCTGAACAACACAAAGAGTCATGAAGAAAGGTGGAACGCTGAACAACACAAAGAGTCATGAAGAGGTGAACGCTGAACAACACAAAGTCTAAGAGAGTGGAACGCTGAACAACACAAAGAGTCATGAAGGAGAAGGTGGAACGCTGAACAACACAAAGAGTCATGACGAGAAGGTGGGGAAACAAACAAGAGGGGATGGGTGGCGGCACAAAGGGAAGCAACTGTTAATGATGGTATCAGACGGTAGTTCTGCTTCCTTTGCAAATTAATGAAAGCCCGGGATCGTCACCCGCCTAATATGTTGTTGTTCTGTGCTGGCTAAGCACTATTTTCAGCGCACCCGTGCGCATGCACAGAGACAGAGAGTGTGACGCAGACAGACTGATGGTTAGACACAGACAGACAGACAGACAGAGAGACAGACAGACAGACGGACACGCACACACAAACGCAAGCACGCGCGCGCGCACACACACACACCACACACACACACAACACAACACAACACACACACACCACGCACGCACGCACGCACGCACGCACGGCACGCACGCCACGCACGCACCACACACACACACACACACACACACACGAGCTCATTCTGTATTCTAAAGTTTTACTCGTTTTCAGTCAAAAATAGATCAGTTACTTACTTTTTCTACCTATATGCCATTACAGGTGGACAGCAACACAGAGTGTTCACATTGTCTGTTCTTACCCTTTTCCTTATGATTACTCAAGGTAAATTCCATGGCCTTGTCTTCTCCTTCTACTGTTGATTGAATCCAATCTATTAATCACAATTATACAGAATAATCGTACAATACAGTTTCAGTTTCATCAAGGAGACGTCACTGCGTGCGAACTAGTCCATATACGCTACACCCCATCCGCAAAGATTTGAGACCACACTACGCATGATTTTAATTTGATGGATAATGAATTAACAACTAAGACGAGAGAATTGAAGAAGGGGGTCTCGTGGCTGCGACTTAGCAGATGTCTGACCTACGCATTAGCCCAATGTGAACATGTGAACTTGACCCTCTCCCTCATCCCTTCTTACCTGCTGTCTTGACGATCTCCTCCCATACTTTACATCCATTATCAATGACTCTTTGCAATCAGGTTGTTTTCCCACTCTGTTCAAATCTGCAGTTGTCAGACCTCTCCTGAAGAAGCAAAACTTAGATCCTGAAAATCTCATGAACTACAGACCTGTCTCTAATCTCCCATTTCTTTCCAAACTGATTGAAAAAGTTGTTCTCGTCCAACTGTCTGAACATCTCTCTGTAAACAATCTCTTGTACTCTAACCAGTCAGCCTACCGGGCTGGCCATAGCACCGAGACAGCGCTCCTTAAGATAGCAAACGATCTCCTCACAGCTGTTGATGGAAACAAAGTTTCTCTTCTCTCTCTCTTAGATTTGTCTGCTGCTTTTGATACAATAGATCACTCCATTTCTTCTCTCAAGACTCAACACTTCTTTTGGTCTTTCTGGTTCTGTCCTTTCCTGGTTCTCTTCATATCTCTCTGATCGCACGCAAACTGTTTCAGTGAAAGGTGTTAAGTCTCCAGCAAGAGCACTTCAGTTTGGTGTTCCTCAGGGATCTATCCTGGGACCGGTTTTGTTTGTGCTGTCACCCAGCCTCTCTCGGCTATTATCAGCCAACACTCTCTCCTTCACCATAGCTTTTCAGATGACAACCAGCTGTATATCTCTGCCCATATTAGTCAGCTTCATGAAATAATCTCCTCTTCTCAAGCATGCATTACCGATGTTAAATCATGGATGCACAATAACAAGCTACAACTTAACCCAGACAAAACTGAAATAATCCTCATTGCTTCGAAACACACTATTAGAACTCATTCTCTCCCTAGTTCTATAAATGTTGATGGAAATGAAATAAATCTATCAGTGTCTGTTCGTAACCTCGCGTTACACTCGACCAAACTCTCTCTTTCAAACAACATATCTCTAATGTGTGCAAGTCCTGCTACCTTGAACTTCGTAGAATGAGCTCAGTTCGCCGCTTCCTTACTCAAAATGCTCTGAAGACTCTAATCTGTGCTTTTGTCCTGTCTCGGCTCGACTATTGTAACTCCCTCCTTGCCGGTTGTCCCTTAACGCTCATCTCTAAACTTCAAAAAGTTCAGAACAATGCCGCCCGTCTGATCTCCCGCTCCTCTAGATCTGATCACATATCACCAATTCTGTCTTCCTTACACTGGCTCCCAATTCAGTCTCGCATTGACTTTAAAGTTCTCCTCCTGGTTTTCAAATCACTGAATAATCTGGCTCCCTCCTACCTCTCTGACCTCCTCCATCTCTATGTTCCGTCTCGCAACTTACGCTCATCCACCGATTCTTGTCTGCTTCGGCTTCCCTCCGCTCGCCTGAAAACTTCAGGCCAACGATCTTTCTCTTACCAGGCACCTGCTCTGTGGAATAGTCTCCCTTCTTCATTGCGTAACACGGACTCTTTAGAGACTTTTAAAACCTCCCTAAAGACACATCTTTTCCTCGGACTGATTAACGATATCCAGTAACCACTGTGCGCGTGTTTGCTGGTGTTGAACGCGCTCCTGTGTCTGTCTGCTTGTGAGAGTCCCCCCCCCCCCCCCCCGGCGGTGGGGTGTGTGTGTGTGTGTGTGTGTGTGTGTGTGTGTGTGTGTGTGTGTGTGTGTGTGTATGCACGCGCTTTGAATTAGAATTAAATTTTTATCATGTTTTTCTGTAATATGCGCTTTGGGCTCTTGCGAGGTAAAGCGCTCATAAATATCCTTTTACATTACATTACATTACAATGCGCTTGTCAGACCTTGTGTGCTTACCTTACATTGGTTGTCTTTTTGGAGGTACAATACAATAACTGCAGCGACAAGCTTAAAGCTAATGGTGTGTTCTACCAATTAGCATTGCACAGCCGATCGATTATACATTTGCAGTACAAAGAAACATAAAAGAGACAGCCGCTTGTAGTTGTTTGTGAATTTGACAAACAATGCCTATATGCAACGAAGCGACACGATTTCAAGCTTCGAAACGGTTGTAATGGATAGGGGAGGGGATGGACAGGACGAATGGGAGGTGGGGGGGGGGGAGGGGGAGAGAAGTGACAGCGGTAGAAGGAAAGGAAAGTGGGAGAGATGGGGGGGGGGGAGAGGACACAAGGTGGACTGATGGTAAAAGAGGCTGGAGAGGGAGAAGGAAAAAAGACGGTGCATTTGGGAAGATGGTAGTGGGGGAGGGGGTGGGGGTGGTGAGAGGGGTCGACACGGGAGTCGGTGGGCAAAGGGGGACGGGGGTGGGGGGAGGGAGCAAGTGAAAGGAAGAAGAAGACGGACGGGGAAGGGGAGGAGAGATGGCACGGGAGGGGACGGGGAGTGGGGGGGGGGGATTGTGGAGGAGGGGAGACGGAAAAGGGGAGAAGGGTTGACAGCTAGTTAGTTCATGGATTAACTGTGCACCGTACTAGGTAAACATTGGTAACGTTAGATCCTCACTGACTGCCATATCACTTATATGAGATGCAGATCAGTCTGGAGTGAGTGAAGCGTGAGACTGGGATAGTGCGGTGGTTATGGTGCGAACCATTAAATGACACAATGAGAAATAATTCTGTGTGAAACTGGTTTGGTATAATTTGGTCTCCACAAGATGTCAGCTAGAGTTTTCAATATCCTGTTCATTTGCAAAAAATGTTTGTGCCCGATTTACGCTGAACACTTCAGTGTTAAGTGTGTCTGTCTGTCTGGTTACGTGTCGTCTGTCTGTCTGTAGTCTGTGTCCTCTCTGTCTGCTGTCTTCTCTCCTCCCTCCCTCTCTCCTCTCTCTCTCTCTCTCTCTCTCTCGCTCTCTTCTCTCTCTCTCTCTCTCTCTTCTCTCTCTTCTCTCTTCTCTCTCTCTCTCTCTCTCTTTATTTATATATATATATATATATATATATATTATATGGAATTAAAAATGAAGTTCATTTACTTTTCAAACTGCTCTGCTTATAATGATAAACGCAAAAAAACTGTGATATTCTAAATTCTTTACAGGAAATCCTGATCAGAGATCGGTTACATATTATTCTTTGAAATAATAATGAAAATGTTACGAAATCCCTGGCTAGATTATTAGCAGAGCAATGAAGATTAGGAAAAGTGTTAATTTGAAACGACGAAGTCAGCTTCTTCTGCGTACGCAGGCTGATACTCCTGTGGACACTCCATATATGGAAGACAAGTATTAATCCCA
>CM031599.1:19795024-19800024 GCA_018398815.1 Conus ventricosus | reverse complement strand
TTCCAGGGGCTTTCTTTGTCTCGTCAAACCTAGGCAGATGATTCCCAGGGCTTTCTTTGTCTCTGTGCGACCACGGCAGATGATATCCTGGGGCTTTCTTTGTCTCTGTGAGACCACGGCAGATGATATCCTGTGGCTTTCTTTGTCTCTGTGAGACCACGGCAGATGATATCCTGTGGCTTTCTTTGTCTCCGTCAAGCCACGGCAGATGATTTCCTGGGGCTTTCTTTGTCTCCGTCCCGCCCGGCAGATGAAGTCATGGGCTTTCTTTGTCTCTGTGAGACCAGGCAGATGATTTCCTGGGGCTTTTACTGGGGCTTTCTTTGTCTCTGTCAAACCACGAAGAGATGGAATTTCAGGACTTCCGTTGTCTCTGTCAAACCACGAAGGGATGAATTTCAGGACTTCGTTGTCTCTGTCAAACCCCCGGATAATGAATTCAAAAGGCTTTTTTTTTGTCTCTGTCAAAGATGAATTTCTAAGGGCTTTACATTATCACTCTGTCAACCCATATGAGATTAATTACACTTTTGCTTTGTCACTCTGTCAAACCATGCAAGACGAGGAATTCCTGAGATTACTTGATCGAGCTGTAAAACCACGGAAGATTCGAATGTTGTATGTTTCGTATTACTGCCAAACACAAGGCTGCAAGAAGGTAGATCTCCAAGCCTCAAAAGATGCCACAGGCACACATAAAAAAACAGATTTCCAGCCTGTTACAGATGACACAAACCTATACAAAAGTAAGCTTCCTGGCATTTAAGAGTAAATCTGTAAGTTCATATACCTATGTCGCACTTGAACTGCATTGAATACATTTTTTTTTTTCTAAGGCTTATAATGATCGAACGTAACTTAAGTTGAATGAGATAGGTTGATGACTTTGCAGAAGAGATTTGGAAGCTGTGACATACAGACACTTCCCCATCGACCTTTGTGAGTAGCGTCATCGTCGTCGTCATCATCATCATCATCATCTCATCATCATCATCATCATCATCTATCATCATCATCGTCGGTCGTCGTCGTCGTCGTCGTCATTGTCATCGTCATCGTCATCGTCATCGTCATCATCATTATCATCATCGTCGTCGTCATCATCATAATCATCATCTCATCATCATCATCTATCATCATCATCATTCGTCGTCATCATCATCATAATCATCATCATCATCATGTCATCGTCATCATCATCTTCATCATCTTCATCATTATCTCATCACGTCATCGCCGTCGTCGTCGTCGTCGTTTTTCTCTCCTCCTCTCCTTCTCCTCCTCTCTCCTCCTCCTCTCCTCTCCCTCCTCCTCCTCTCCTCCTCCTCCTCCTCATCATCATCATCATCATCATCATCATCACTAGCGCAGCAGCAACAGCAGCAGCAGCAGCAACAGCAGCAGCACCAGCAGCAGCAATTGTGTCCGTGGCTTTCGATCGTTGGGTGCCATGATGTGACACTTGACAGTCAGTGACCTTCGTATACCCTCTGTCCACAGCCATGCTGGAATCTGAAGAGTTGTCGGACCTGTGTGATTTCCCGGGACACATCACTGGATGTAAAGAACAGAACGACGGTTCCGTTGATGTGAATGACACGCGCACAGAACTTGGTAAATCCATGGCTATGGACTGGTCATTTTGAAGGAAAAAGATACACTCAAAGGTGCGGGCAGGACCTAGAGAAGTACTGTCCTCAACTGCCGAACAAACCAGCTGGGAGTGATACCTCATCACCCTTGGCAGCCTGCGCTGTGTTCACATACGGTGCAGGCACGCACAGCGCATTGCATCAACACGTCAAGGGCCATAATTGCTCCCTGGCAGATGCCATTGTGTATTGACCACAGGATGAGACACGACAGAACCTCACGGGGACCGTTCCCGTGGTGTTATCAGCCCATATTTCATGACTGCAGAGCCCACCGACACAAAACGCTACCGCCAAGCAACTGCCGCGTGTCTATCCCGTAGCCTCGCTCGTTGCTGTTCGCTGACAGGTGATGACAGTGCATCTCCAAACACGGCCAAGCTTTCGCCATGAGGTCTCACGTGCTCTCTGAAGAGAATCCCACGTCACAGTCTTTCCCGTTGTCAACAGGACTTCCCTGCCGTCAGTGAGTCTTTCCTCACTGTCATTGGACCGTCACTATATAAGAATTAATATTGCACTGAAATTGAAACTGCCGTCAGTTGGGCGCTGAATAGGTGGTGCCTACGTACGCTAGATCAGATCTGGCGCCACTGAACACCAGTGAGTGGCCCGGAGGCACTATCTCTTCATGACGATCTGAAATGGGCTTGCTCCCAAGGACTGCAGGGCTGGGGTTGTAGTAGGGGAAACCTGCGTACGGCTGTGTATGAGATAACGGAATAATCGGCATGGGGGTTACGTTGCTGGAAAGAGGGGATGGGTGGGGGGGGGGGGGCACACGAAGAAAAGACATAAAGAGTACGATGCAACAGGTATAGTATAATGATGTAAAGATCTGATAATCAGGTATGATATAATGAGTGTAAAAATCTAAGCGTATCAACAAATGCACTTCCTAAGTTTTCCCATAGACAAATTATTTGATACGATTCCAACAGAAATTTATCAATGGGAGTTTGGAGACATTTGTTTTTTGTGACAGTGGAAAGAAATGAGTGATCAGCAATACCAACTTTGTGAAATCGTTTTCAGACTAGCTGCTGGCTGGAAGTAAAACTGGGCACGAATTGTATGAAGGGAGATGGGAGCAAAGTAAATGTCGACACCATATCTCCATGTGGACACTTAATGTCATTTCTGTCATCTCTAAAATTTCAGTACGTCGCATAGCGGGGTAATTTTCAGTGATTTATAATTAGTAGTCTTACAAGACAAAAAGCTGTGATTGTCCATGTTCATGTCATTTTTGTTTTGTTGTTCCCCAAAGCTATAGATTTTTCCCTTTATCAAGGCATTAATATTTTTACATTTACCTAGATGAATGTTTGTGTGTCTGCTTATTTTTTGACGATTGTCAAGTTTGGAAGTGTAATGATTTTAAAGAGCTGCAACTAGAAAGCAAGTACACTTGATGGCCAAATTAGCAACACTGACAGATCATGACACAAATCATGAGCCTCGATCTTCTTCTCTTTGGTTTCAAAGTAATATCACTGCTGGCGGAAAATGAAACACGAGCAAAACAAAATTGCTGCGCCACGGAAAGAAGGAACAGATAAATTACAAAACAAACTTAACACGTTTTGACGCATTGGGTACTCATCAGACAAGACGAGTTGTGTGTCTGGTCTTTTTGTACCCCAGTTCTTATAGAACAGGGAGTACTTTAGAATGGGAACGAAGAAAATGCTGTCTGGGGGTCTGTCTGTCTGTGTGTCCGTGGTCAAAATGTGTTCCACTCGCTCCAGACAAAACTACTGGGCCGATCTTTCTGAAAATTTGTAGGTATGTTCATTATGGGCCACGGATGATTTCCCGATGTTTTAGTTTACCGCTATAGCCGTTACTAACGGCTGTAACGGCCTGTAACGGTTTTTCTTCTTTATGGAATATCTCAGAAAGTACATGGCCAATTTATAAGCGGTTTGGATGATCTTGTGACAATCGGAGCCTCTGTCCATATGTAAGTGATGTAATGCTGAAAATGGATTAAACAACCGTTAAAAACCGTTATTCTGCCGTTATTTCTTGTATATATATATAGGTGGATTTTAATGACATTTGGTATATAGAAAGGCATATCACACACAAATGGCACTTCTATATAGTGTTTCAAAATTTGACCGTTAAAAATCGTTATTCTTGACATATTGTTCGATTTGGATTAAATTTGATATGTACACAGGCTTTAGCCCATTGAGGACTAAAATACCGGTTTCAAAAGTGTATATCGGTTATATAACCGATAAACCGTTATTTTGCCGTTATTTTTTTATATATTGGTGGGTTTTAATGAAATTTTGTATATAGAAAGGTTACCACACACAAATGCCACTTCCATGTAGTGTTTCAAAATCTGACCGTTAAAAAACCGTTATTCTTGACATATTGTCCGATTTGGATAAAATTTGGTATGTACACAGTGAGGACTAAAATACCAGTTTCAAAAGTTTTACATCGGTTAAATATCCGTTTAAAACCGTTATTTTGCCTTTATTTCTTATCTCACAAAGCACTTGGCCGATTTATAAGCGGTTTGGAAAAACTGGGAGTACGTTTTTAGGGTTCGCATCTTGGTTGGTTTTTTTTTTTAGGCAAGAAAATAAAAAAACGAAACAAAAAAAAAAAGAAGACCCCCCCCCCCCCAACCCTAGGAAGTACAAAAGAGTAGTAAAAGAAATACATTTAAGGGAGGGAGGAAGGTGTGCGGTGAGAAGGGGTGGGGGGGGCTCGGACACGGGAAAAAGGGAAGTAAAAGAAGAAAGAAAAGGTAATGACGTGCTCTATCACACTCGAAACTAGCAGCATAACGGAATGGTTGAATTCTGTCTTGAATAAGGTCGAAAGAGAGAGAAAAAACAACCGCAGAGATCAAATCAATCGGGAACGAGGTGGAAAGAATTGGGAAAGGGGCCCTAGGCAAAGGAAGAGTCGAGAGTAAGAGAGAGAGAGGAGAGAAAAGAGAGGAGAGGAGAGGGGAAAAGAGGAAAAGAGAGAGGAGAAGAAAACGGGAGAGAGAAGAGAGAGGAGAGGGGAGGAGAGGAGGAGAGGAGAGAGGGGCGAGAGAGGAGGAGAGAGAGAAGGGGGGATGAGAAGAGAGGGGGTGAGAGAAAAGGGGGAGAGGAGGAGAGAGAGAGAGAAAGAGAGAAGAAGAAAGAGTAGAGAGAGAGAGAATCCGAATGCGATGCGAGGAAGGAGAGAGAGAGAGAGAGAAGAAGAGAGAGAGAGGAGAGAGGAAGAGAGAGAGGAGAGAGGAGAGACTCAAGATCAAGACTCAAAAACTTTATTACTCAAGGATAGAGATTTAGGAAAGGCCTATTTTTCCCAAATCTGTCCTTGCTATTC
>CM031599.1:19776824-19779924 GCA_018398815.1 Conus ventricosus | reverse complement strand
TGACACTTTATCGCAGAAGGCTAGACTGTGGAGTTCATGGCTATTTCACGTGCATCCGTTGCTTTCCATTCCTTGTGTTTGAGTCAAGGCGACTTCACGTTCTGGTTATTTGGTGTGTGTGTGTGCTGTGGTATGTGTGTTCTGTGTGTGTGTGTGTGTGGATGTCTGTGTCTGTGTCTGTGCGTGCGTGCGTGGGGCGTGCGTGCGTGCGCGTGCGCCGCGTCGTGCGTGCGTGCGCGCGTGCCATGCTTGAGTGCGTGTGCGTGCGCATTTATATACTATTATATGTAAATATATATATATCTATATTTATATAATATATAATATATATATATAATATTATATAACTATATATAGATATAGATATTACTATATATATCTATATATATATATATCTATAATATATGATATATATAAGCAAAGAACAACAGTACTTCACGTCACTTTGTAGAACCGTAGCTCTAGCACTACGTCAATGTTCAAAAAAGACGTCAACTTCTCTCTCTTCTCTTCTCTTCTCTTCTCTCTGTGTCGCTTTCCATGTTTAAGGCACACATCACATCCGAAATCCATTCACTTCGCCCGATCTTCACCATGAAGTGGAACTCCTTTCTTGAATTGGAACCATTGAAAAACTGTGCCAAGGTTGGCACTGGTACACACATCTCCTTGCGAAGTGGATCTCATCATCATCTGCCCAGCGTCAAATGGGTGATCTTGAGGAATGGGAGGTTCTTGCTCCTTTGGGTGGGGAATCTGGTTCAATGCGGCAGCAAGTCTACACTTCTTGGTTTTCCCCAGATTGGTGTCCGGCTTGGGTTGGGCCCACGGGACTTATACATTGATGGTAGAGCCCACATACACTTCGGCTTTTCCTGGAGAGAAGCAGGAGATGGCCATTACAACACTCTTGGTGTTTGTCTCGCAAGTGATGTGTTTGGAGATGTTGAATATTCTGCCCCATCGAACAAAGACCTAAGAATCCTGCGTGATAATGACTGTTTGCATGTCTCACAACGGTCTTTGCCCAAGGGACGAAAGAGGTTCTTCCTTAGGACCGTGCTGTCGGAATCTTTGGGGGACAGTGGGCATTGTAAATCTTCCCCAATGTTCTTCCTTTCTCCTAGTCTGCCGAGATCAACATCTTCTTGGGAAAGTATTTCTTCGTTCTTCTTGTTGGCATAGAGAATTTTCAAAATTTCATTGATGATTTTTCCTTTGCCTGGGCACTCTCGGAGTCAAATGTTGTAACCCAAGCAGTTTTTCGTCTGCTTCTTGCGAGCGTTGATGAAGGAAGTGTTTCTCTGTTCTTGCTGGCCTCCCTTAATGAGACGTGAATGGGCGTAATCCCACTTCCACCCTGTGACACACACAGATAGTTGGAATACTCTTGTATCCTAGCTGCCAGTTAGTCATCGTCACTGCACAGATCATGGGAGTCGTAATCCAATACCTTCAAGAGCCTTGCAGATCCTGGAGATTGGCAACTACCAGGAGACGAAGCTAAGAGTGGCAATGTTTGCCTGTTCACGTCAATGTTGATCTTGCTATCGTGGAAGTTTCCGTTTCACGTCCAAATACTCCCCTTCAGTACCATGTGTTACTGTCCATTGTGCGATGGAGGTTGAAGGGTTTGGAGTTCAGCTTGAAAACTGATCAACTGTGGAGGCCAACTGGAAGTACAGCCAAATCCATCGTCTTCTAATCTGTTCCAGTCCAGTTTCTTGACATCTTCATCTGGACTCGGATGTAGAAGAAAAAGAAAGGAGTGGAACTGATGTTGTAGAAACAAGCTTTGGGGTCTAGCTTCCCATGAAAACATCTAATAATCACAGGAATGAAGGGGTCCATGGCTTGTACCACGGTTGGGCCTTGGCCATAGTTTATTTTGCTTTCGCCGTCTTCATATTTGCGAAATTGTTGGCTTCAATGCAATGTCAAGCCCTTATGATACAGCGTGTGGGGATGTCAAGAAGGCGATGCGGATCTTTTGCAGATCTTCTCTGTGCAGGAATCCCATTACGTTGTTGACGTTGGGATAGAGAGCAACTACGTCACAGATTGCTAGTGTTGCCCCTGATGGTGGAAGTGGGCTCTGTACTTCGCGTTTATCCTCTCTATCTTCTGTAGAAATCTTTAGTGTCCATGTCTGATATGGTTAGGTTGTTGCGTTCAGGTGTTGACAGCCTTCTGGGACAAGTTAGAAAGTGGTCTTGCTACTGGAGTGCTGATTCCTGTCAGCAGGAGTAACATCGTATAGGATAAGGCTGTTGCCTTGTGGCGTCTTGGTGAGAGGTTTGCATTTTCCTGTAAAATGCAAACACACACACACACACACACACACACACACACACACACACACACACAACACACACACACACACACACACTATTATATATAATATATATATATATAAATATATATATATATATATAATAATATATATATATATATTATATATATATTATATAGAGATATATATATATATGTGTGTGTGTGTGTGTGTGTTTTGTTGTGTGTGTGTGTCGTGTGTGTGTGTGTGTGTGTGTGGAGAGAGAGAGAGAGAAGGAGAGTCGAGACGAGAGAGAGAGAGAGAGAGCGAGAGAGACACACGAGACAGACAGGAGACACAGAGAGTAAGGCCCCAGAGGCAGAAAGCAAAGAGAAAGACAGAGAGTGAGTGAGTGAGAGAGGAGAGTGAGTGGGTGAGGTTAAGAGGGAGAGAGAGAGAGAGAGAGAAAGGAGAGAGAGAGAGAGAGAGACGAGAGAGAGAGCGAGAGAGAGAGAGAGAGAGAGGAGAGAGAGAGAGAGGAGGGGAGAGAGGAGAGAGAGCAGAGAGAGAGAGAGAGTGAGAGAGAGAGAGAGAGAGAGTCCATTCCCTTCAAGCATGAAAACAGAAATCCTCAAGACAACACAGTTATTTTTAACACCAAAGCTTTTTTTTCATATCCTCATTCAGAGAAAAAAAATTCACTGTAAAACAAAGTCGACCCAAACAATTTAACACTCAATCGCTCATCCTTTAAAACATTCTCAACTGGGGTACCCTTCAGCGCGCTTCGGAGTCAAGTATAGCATCGTTCTTCTTGAAAGCGCATTC
>CM031599.1:19761824-19774324 GCA_018398815.1 Conus ventricosus | reverse complement strand
GGAGAAACAGAACTTCTGGCTCTTAACCACCGCTTAATGATAATCATACGTCACCAGCTAACCCTCGCTTAATGATATATGCATACGACCTTTCCAGGCCAAACAAAAATGGCTACCTACGACAGCGATGTCGAAGATTTTGCTGCAGTTCTTGTAGTAAATGGACTGTTCGAGGACTTGGAGAAAGATCAGATGAGGAGAAAGAGAAAGGCAACGTTGCCTTGTGTTCTTCAGCGACATGAGTACGTCGCCTGTCATTCCTTGTGCAAGATTTAGCAGACCTGTGTCCCATTTATTTACACTGATCGGCGTAGTGTCGACCATTTTGCTGCAATAGGAAGACAGAAATAAATCATCATCGCGAAAGAGTTCGACCAATCAAATTGGAGAAACACACAGGTTCCTAGAACACGGCCAAAGAACAAACAAAAAAAAACGTTCGCAAACATACTTCGCGAACCTCTCGAAACACGGTTTCCGAACATGTGTTTGTGCGGTTCAGATGCAAACTTGTTCGAAAGTCTTCTTGAACATAGTTTGCAAACTTGCTGATCGCCCTGTTAAGAACGGGCTTTAAGCGAGGACAGGCACTGTACAAATCTCAGTAATATTATCAACGGATCTCGAGCAGGCGACCCGGGCGTTACAGAACATACACTTCTGAAAAGATCCCAGTACCTCATTCCTGGAACCTGCAGCAAATGACCAGACAGGCTGCCAGTCAACACCTACGCCAGCGAGCAAGAACCTCGGTTCACCCTGGCGTTATCAAGCGTTCCAGCCTTGTGTGATGCAGGCGTGAATCTAGCCATTACTCACTGGTCAAGACTGTTCTGCAAGGAGCAGTGCAGGGTATCCGTCGCTGAGGGAGAGCGGGGCATCCTCTATAGACAACATAAAGGGCTGGACATCCGGACAGGGGAGGTCCCCGCATGACTGAGGAGAGAAGGCAGGATAGATCATTGATAAGGCAATCGTCCATCACGGCTTCTCTAAGATTTTCTGTCAATAATCAATATTTTATTCAGTTTTTCTAAACGTATCTGGCATAAACAGCAGCAAAATAGCACACACACACACACACACACACACACACACACACACACACACACACACACACACACACACACACACACACAACTCACTCACAGGCACACACACACAATCAAACGGAAACAAGAGAAGACAAAAAGAAAAACGACCCCCCTCTCCTACACACACACACGCACACACACACACCCCACACACACACACACACACACACACACACACACACACACACACACACACCACACGAGAACAGCCTCAAGCCTCACTAAAACTCATATAAGTCTGAACTCGTCCACTGCACCAGCTTTCTTGATGAAGTTATACATAAACAGAAAAGGGTGGGAAGTACTTAGTTATCTGAGTTTAGAAGCAAAGATTTGTCGTGATTTCTATTCAACATGGAATCTGTTTCGGATGTCGTTGATCTTCGCACTGTATTTTCGTACCGACTGCTCAACTGTTTCTAGAAGACGCACGCGTTAAACGCACTTTTTTCAGTTTAAATCTACAGACATATCTTTTCGCCAGCATTATTATTAAATTAAAATTTAAAAACCGCCTATTTCTTACTAAATGCCTGCCTCGGGACCACAATACCACGTGTAATCGTAATATAAGTATTTTCACACTTTTCATGGAATAAACTTTCCATACATTGAAAAGAAATGGGCGCAAGCGCACTCCCGTATATAATGTTACACAGAACCCTTGCGTCCTTTCAAAATAATTGATCTGAACGATTCAGTTGATTGTTTGCAAACGATGAACTGAGTGAGCTGAAAGTCAATTCAGCCAGAAGCTCTTAAAGGGTAAATGTTTTTTCATGTTGGTCGACGGAGTCCTGATTGATGTTTGCAACATCAAGCATGTACAAAACATATTTGCGCCTATGATTTCTATGAACGACTGAAACGAATAAATAACAAATGATATTGAATGATCAACCCAGGGTCCCTGCCTAGCGGACAGAAGGACAACAGAAGTTGAAATGGTAATCGTGTAGCCTGATATACACGGGACAAAGGGAAACCATTTTAATGCTTCTCTTGTACCCTGCGGTATGGAATGTATTTAAGATGATAGTTTGTTTGGAACGATGGCTAAACAATTTGAAACTCTCTTGTTTTCTCCAGCCTGAATGTGCCACGGTGTGTAGCCTTCCTTGAAGCATCATGAGAAATGCCCACAATGAAAAGTACTGTCTGTAGCCAAACGCACAAAAATTGAACAGTCCTAAACAGCAGCTAAGAAACATGGTTATGATTGCCCCTGGGAGCGAAGTTCGCAGATTTTCATGGCTCATTGGTAATTGATTGGAATGTGCGTGATGATACATGCTGAGGCAAGAAAGTTTACCAATAATGTAAATGTGTGATGTTTTTTCTTCTTTTTTTTTTTCTTTGCATGTTTCAAAATGTGGTAAATGTTGTTATACAGTGTTAGAAGCGAACGTTAAACAATTGTCATGGTCTTTGCTAGCAGTGGAATGTGTATGATGATACCCTGTTAGAAGGGAAAGGCTCACACTTGTGTTGGTCGAGACTAACAGGAATGTCCATGGTACAGGCACAATAGAATTGAAAGTGATATAATTTTTTTTTACTGAGTAACTGAATAGTAGATGAAAGCAAGTGTTTGGCAACCATTCCCGCGCTTTTGTAAATTTGAAAAGAAAATTACGAAAACAAAAAGGGAAAAAGAAGGAAAGAGTGACTGGTGACCCCTCCTCTCCCACTATTGTCGAGAATTTGGTTCTTTCATTACGCGGTTAAGCATTTTGGCAAAAAAAAAAGTGTCAGCTGTCGTTTTTGTCACATCCGTTTTTTTTGTGTGTTTTTTAACGGTTGGGGTAAATGGTAAATGAAACTGTCATGCTGCTAAGACAATTGCTACCAGTAATTCAAAAATAGCAATCATTATCATCAACATCAAAGAATAACAAATAAAAGGATAATCAAAACAAAAGAAAAAAATATGTATACGTGTGTGTGTGTGTGTGTGTGTGTGTGTGTGTGTGGTGTGTGTGGTGTATGTGTGTGTGTGTGTGTGTGTGTGGTGTTGTGTGTGTGTGTGTTGTTGTGTGTGTGTGTGTGTGTGTGTGTGTTGTGTGCGCGCGCGCGCGTGCGTGCTTGCGTGCGTGCGTGAGTGTGTGTGTGTGTGTGTGTGTGTGTGTGTGTGTGTGTGTGGTGTGTGTGTGTGTGTGTCTGTCTGTCTGTCTGTCTGTCTGTGTGCGTATACAAATAGATACATACAGAGCATATACGATGTTTTCAAAATTCTAAACAAATTGAACAAGTTGAAGAGACGATTGTTTAAGAATGCCAAAAGACCAAAAACAAACAAACAAACAAAACTACGACATATCATCCAGATTAATGACTCATGTGTGTGTGAAAGCTCTACACTCTTCACCTTACTCCCCTCCCCTCAGGCCCCTAATCCTATACACTCCCCCATCCCCACTCTCATCTCTCATCCCTACCATTGCCTACTTCAAATCTGGCTGTTTCACCACCCAGTCCTTCTTTCTCCGACTCCTCCTTTCCTACCCCCCCCCCCCTCCGCCCCCCCCCCCCCCCCCCCCCCCCAACGACTTCTGCGCGAGGAGTATGCAAAAAAAACAAAACACACACAAACACCGAAAAGAACAATAAAAAGTTAAGACGGTTTGATTAGTCAATATACACATATTACAAATTCATTTCTACTTTTAAAACACCAAAAAGGAAACACACCACTATAACCAATGTGAACTATAGTTCTTCTTTCTGACAGATCTTTTTTTTTTTTCATTCAGGAGTATTTTTTTCTTTCTTCATAACTTACTCTGTTAATGATTTAGGGCACATGAAAACAATGGTCTGTAATAATAATCCCCATCACAAGCTCCGTGAGTCTCAGTGCCATGCATTTTGGCTCAGAAGAAGTATTTTGCTCTTTTTCCCGCAAGCTAACGCAAAGTCAAGCTCGTACAAAGATAAAACGCTTTGCATTGGTCGCTCCTTTCCAATAGCCAAACACAAATACACGCAAGCAGATTCCCCCCCCCCCCAGTACAATTGGTTCTGTATTCTGGCGATGCACAATTGCAAGCGAGAGCAGTCCTAATTTGCACACACAAAACATTTTGTTGTAATTAAGAAAGTATACAGTAATACCACAATGCAATGCAATACAATTAAAACATAAAACATAATTAAAAGAACACCAAGTTCTGATCCGATCCACATGTGCATGTAATCAATTAACCTAAAGTAATTTCTTTTTATGACACTTGTGTTGATAGTATGCGCTTCCGCGCGAATATCTTCGTACGAAAAACAAACAAACAAACTACAAACAAACAAAAAAATCTTAGATGGCGTTTGGATTTGTTTTCCTGTTTGCTTTAGAGAACAACACATCACCGTAGCTTGTACTGACACTGATGTTCCTAGCATTGCCGATCGCGAAAACCATGTAAAGGGTATGGAAACAAGACTCAGACAGAAGCAGAGAACAACAACAACAACAAATTTCGACGATCATGAAAAACGTCATTCAGTGAATCCAGTCACTCTATGGGCACACGTCGCAGCAAAAACCATTCTCTATGTTGTTCTATCACAAAACTTAGCTTTCTCCATTAGCTTTTATTTCGTCTTGGGTCATAAGCACCAGTAAGTATCTGCGACTGTGAGTTATCTTGTACGATGCGATATCAAAGGATAGACAAAAAACCAACAAAACGAAAAAAGTTTGTTTTTGTAGCACACAATACTTTTGTCCACGAGATATATTTAAAAACAAACCACAACCGCCCACCCGCCCACCCACACCCACGCATACGTATGTACACACCCACACCACACACACACAACACACACACACACACACACACACACACACACACACACACACACACACACACACACACACACACACAAACACACAGCACCACCAAAACAACCAAGCACACAGAACCAAACAGAAAAAAAGAAAAAAGAAAAAGAAAAAAAGGAAAACCAACCTGAACTATCATTCTCGAAGCTACTCAATATCATGTCTAGACTAACCAACCAAACAGCCAACCAACCAACCAACCAACCAACCAACCAACCAAGTAACTAATTGACTCACTAACAAACAACTAACTAACTAACTAACTAACTAACTAACTAACTAACTAACTAACTAACTAACTAACCAACTAACGAAGTAACCAACTAACACTGACTAACTAACTAACTAACTAACAAAACTAACTAACTAACTAACTAACTAACTAACTAACTAACTAACCAATTAACTTACTAACTAACAGACCGCCGTACTGATTGGCTTGCTAGCTAGCTAGCAAACAAGCAAACTAACAAGCCACCCAACCAACCATCCAGCTAACTAAATAATGTTTCAGTTAGCTGCTAACTGGCCGACCAATGGATTTACTATCGAATATCTATCTTACTTAGTAACTTAAGTATATAAACAACTAGCCACCTACCTTGTTAAGTAGCCACGTAGCAACGAACTAACGTTAATCAGTTAAAGAAATTTTTTGTTTTAAATAGGTAAGGTAGAAAATCGAGTGCAGTATACAATCTTTCCGTGAAAATGACCAGTAAAGATTGTATAAAAGAGGGGGAGGAAGTGTTATAAAACACACACACACACACACACACACAACACACAACACATCACACACACACACACACAACACCACACAACAACACAGAGGATGGTGGCGGGAGATGATGATTTGGGAAAGGGGAAGGATGGAACGGCGGAGGATCGGGGGATGAGGAAAACCAGCATGAAAGTATAGATGTATAGATCCCTTCATTGACAGCTAACTGACCGACCGACTGAGAGACGAACCAACAAAGAAACGAATTAACCACGCAACTAACTAAGTAATTAAGTGAATAACAAACTCACTCACTCACTCACTCACCTCCTCACTTACTTACGCACCCACCACTCACTCACTCACGCATTCACTCACTCACTCACTCTCTCACTCACCCATTAAATAACTCACTAAGTCTCTGACTCTCTCTCTCTCTCTCTCTCTCTCTCTCTCTCTCTCTCTCTCTCTCTCTCTCTCTCTCTCTCTCTCTCCTCTCTCTCCCTCCCTCTGTCTCTCTCTTTCTGTCTACTCTCTCTCTCTCTCTCTCTCTCTCTCTCTCTCTCTCTCTCTCTCTCTCTCCTCTCTCTCTCCCTCCCTCTGTCTCTCTCTTTCTGTCTACTCTCTCTCTCTCTTTCTTTCTCTCTCTGTCTCATTATAGAAAAGACAAAAAAAAAAACGAAAGAAAGAAAGAAAAAAAAAACACGCAAGGAGACGACAAACAACAACAACAACAACAACAACAACAACAACAACAACAACAACAACAACAAACGTCACAGCACTATACCAAGTTTTAAGCCACCCTCAGACAGGGATCGAAGATAATCCACAAATATCTGACAGCCGATTCAAACGCACAGATTTCCTGTCTGAAGCTCTTTGGGGGGGGGGGGGACCCTATTTTCGTCATTCAGTTCGTCATGTTTTGTTTTTTTTTTAAGTTCGGCTTGAGGGCAAAGGACATGTTTGTTAGGGCTGTGTTCAGGTCCTCCGCTATGTTAGCAACGTCAGCAGTTACAGTTTTCTTCTTGTTTTCTTTTCTTTTGATTTGTTTCGTTTTAACAAATCATTTCCCTCCTTGAATAGCACACTTTCTTTGTATTATGATGACAGGTTGGCGGCGTGGTAAGTGATCGATTTTTATAAGGACCCTATTCTGAAAAAAATAAATAAAATAAAATAATTGTCCATGACTCTTTATTCACTATGTCGTCGTAGAGATACCTGTAAACCAAAACTGACTTTAAGAAATGTCTTTTAACATTAACCGAAGCATGCGTAATCGGTATTGTTTACACTTGCTACTTGGCCTGTTCACATTTGCGCTACACGGCTGTTAGTACTTCTGTATGGCTTGTCAACACCTGCCTTCACACGGCCTGTTGACACTTGCCACATGATCTGTTAACACTTGCCAGCACAGGGCCTGTCAACACATGCCACACAATCTGTCAACACTTGCCGCATCGATCGATCTATCTATCATATCTATCTTATCTATTATCTATCTATTATCTATAGTCTGTCTGTCTGTTGTCTATCTGTCTGTCTGTCTGTCTGTCTGTCTGTCTGTCTGTCTATCTATCTTATCTATCTATCTGTCTGTCTGTCTGTCTGTCTGTTGTCTATTATCTAGCTATCTTTTGATCGATCGATCGTCAATCGAGCGATCTACCTATCTATCTATCTATATCTATCTATCTATCTATCTATCTATCTATCTATCTATCTATCCTATCTATCTATCTATCCATCCATCCATCCATCCATCCATCATCATCATCTATCCATCCATCCATCCATCTTCATCTATCTATATCTATCTATCTACTATCTATCTTATCATCTATCTATCTATCTATCTATTATCTATCTATATCTTATATATCATCTATCTACATTACATACATACATACATACATACATACATACATGCATGCATACATACATACATTACCTGCATGCATGCAAACAACAAACGTACTATATACTAAACATCATCTGTATTTTCTGTGTCAAAAAAAAAGAAAAACCCAAGAAAACCTCTAGTAAATCTTGACAGTGCTGTCATGTCTCCTTTGAGAGAAAAAAAAAGGAAGAAGAGGATATGCTAAAGCGACTTATGCGTGTATTTCTCGTCTAAATTGTGGGGGGGGGGGGGGGGGGGGGGGTTCGTTTTTTTTTTTTTTTAGGTCATTTTCTTCCTTACTTTCTTCCTTCTTCAGTCATTTTACACGTTTGATTCATTCTTCCTCGCTTCTCCCCCCTCTTCCTTCTTTCCATCTTCTTCTTACCGTAATACAAAAAATTGAAACTCCCAAATACAGCAATCTTGTTATTTAGGTAAACACACAAACAGCGGCTCACGATCTCAGTGATATGGAACTCGATTAATCATCTTTGAAAAAACTCGTAATGACACAAAGTACAACACACAGTAAGGGATACCTTACCTCTGCTATTCAATCATTCTTCACCCTCGTAATGACACAAATTACATAACACAAAGACTACCCCCCCCCCCCCCCCCCCCCCCTCCCCCCCCCCCACACACACACACACATCCAGCTGAAAAATGGCATCTTGAAAGAAGACTATCATTCTGGAACTTCTTTCAGCAGCAGAATCCTGCTGTGATGTCCACTTTCAGGATGTTGTTTCCGTCAGTTTTACTGTGGGTCAAAATTTCTGGTGCCTAGACGTTTTGACGCAGACAAATAGAAGAACACGCAACACCAAACGTTCGTTCATCAGGTCCACCATCACGGACGACAAAACAAACAAAGAAACAAACAAAAAGCTGTCATATACATCCAAAAATAGACTTCATCTCAAGGGGAAAAAGTAATACTGAGCTCCTCCTGTATGACGGCTGTCTCTGAGAATGATGAACTGGTTGGCTGTGTGTGGATGATGGATTCTCCATCATAGTCAAACCATGGCATCAGCGATGAATGATGATGATGATGATGATGATGATGATGATGATGATGATGATGATGATGATGATGATGATGATGATGCACGACATGATGTTGAAATACTTATATGAAATATGAACAAAGGAAGCCGGGGGGGGGGGGGCAAATAGGGGAATGGGGTGGTTAAAGGTCTTTTTTTTTTTTTAAATATATATATATATATATAATAATGGATCTCTTCTTCGTGACACATGATATAATCAAGGGGTGTTCTTACAAACGTATATCACTGGACATGTACATGGAGCATATCAATGCTAATGCTCACCAAAAACTCGGGCATAAATGATACTGATGAAAACATGATGCATAACACTGATGACGGACCGTGTCTGGTGCTGGCTGTCCATCTCATGACCAGTGCGATATAACATAGTTGGTGTGGTCAGATCTTCCATGGACAAATGAAAGATGAGCATTTTGTTCATGATGATGGCGTCAACACAATTGATTTGCACCACCACACACAGGCTTACTGAAGACTTCAGGTGATGTACTATAACAGTGGCACGGATGAAATTCACGTAATGTAGTTCGATTCCTTTCTTCGTATTCCGCACCACACACACACACACACCACACACACACACAAAACACACACCACACACACACACGCACGCACGCACGCACGCACACACGCACGCACGCAGCACGCACGCACGCCCCACACGCACACACGCACGCGCGCGCGCGTGCGCGCGCGCGCGCGCACACCCACACACACACACACACACACACACCAAAACACACACACACACACACACACACACAAGCTAACGCGCGCGCACACACACATTCTCTCTCTCTCTCTCTCTCCCCTCTCTCTCTCTCTCTTCTCTCTCTCTCTCTCTCTCTCTCTCTCCATCTCTCTCTCTCTCTCTCCATCTCTCTCTCTCTCTCTCTCTCCATCTCTCTCTCTCTCTCTCTCTTCCCCTCTCTCTCTCTCTCTCTCTCTTCAAACACACACACACACACACACTCACACACACACACACAACACACACATGCACGCGCGCGCGCGCGCGCACGCACACGCACACACACATACACACACACACTCTCTTCTCTCTCTCTCTCTCGCTTTCGCTCTCTCTCTCTCTCTCTCTCTCTGTCTCTCTCTCTCACACACACACACACACAACAACACACACACACACACACCACACACACACACACAGGCAGCCCGCCTCCATCCCCACCCCAACCCCACGGCGCCCCACCTCCCTTTCCAGTCCCTCCTCTCCTCGAGCCCCCTTCACAGAGAACCCAGTGTCTGGCTATCACAACTCTCTCTCTCTCCGGGCTCAACCATTTGGATTTCACATGTTGTGCATGGCATTTTACTCCGTTCTGCCGGAGTGAGTGACATGCGCCTACTTTGGATCACATCGTGTGGTTTTCAAGTTACAAAACAAAACAAAGAAAAAAAAAAAAAAGAAACAAAATGAAGCAGACTTCAGAACTATGATGACTTGATATCTCACATAATTTTCCTGATACTAAATGTACTGTAGCTAGCTAGCCACATATGTTTTTCTTGTCTGTCCGTCTGTCTGTCTGTCGTCGTCTGTCTGTCTTTTTGTTGTCTCTCCAGTTTTCTTATCTTTCATCTCTCTCTCTCTCTCTCTTCTCTCTCTCTCTCCTCTCTCTCTCTCTCTCCCTCCCTCCCTCTCTCACTCTTCTGCAATACCATTCGTTCGAGCAACAACGCTGACACACGTCATCGAAATTAGTATTAAAAAAAGCACGCTTTTTTTTTCTTCCTGTATATCACTGGCTCTGCTGCCTTTAACAAAGAGCACACTCACAACATTGCTATGCAGCTAGAGCCAGGACAAAAATAGGCCACACAAAACAGAGGACAAGGGAAAAACCCTCACGCCCCTCAAAATGATCCCAAGAGGGTTTTAACTGTGATAGCTTGGGACACGAACAAGCGCTGAAGTCGACAACGTGACGAGAGGACCACAACACGAAAGGTCATAGTCTTCAATCGTACTTACAAGATCCCCAGCTTACATGGAGAAAAAAAAGGGAGGAAGCATCAGTCTCATAGATGCTAACGCCTGTCCAGAATTCATGATGCTAAAGTCATTGAACACATGGGTGCCCACCGGATCACCTGTCAGAGAACAAACTGCGCTGAAGTGACAGTCTGTGTAGGGAGGGGGAGGGTAGGAAGAAGGAGGGGGGGAAGAAAAGGGAGAGAGAGAGACCTCCATGGAGAGCTCTCTGGTCTGGAAGAAAAGGGGGTGTTTCTCAATTAAAATGGTTTGGGGGAAGGAAGTGGGAGGGAGGTGTGGGGGGGGGGGGGGGGGAACACATCCCTGCTCTCATACACAGGGCGAGTTTGGATTGAGATCAGTCAGGACTTCGGTGAAGAAGCTGGGGTCTTTGTTCAGACGCAGCATGGAGGAGCTGAGCCCGGCTGACGATGTCCAGGCAGCGATCCCGAAGCAGTTCCTTGTCCTCGTCCGACTAGGAAGGGTTTGAGCGGGTAGCTGATCTCGTTGCCCCTGTAGGAGTAGGGGCAGGTTTCAGCAGGTCAGACGTGCGCCCGCAGGTCCTGCCCCCGACTGCATCTCCGTGGCGGGGTGACCAGGTCGCGGACCAGCAGTTGATGAAGACGACGTTGGCGGGGTTGATGAAGGCGATGTCCTGCCAGCCCTTTCAACAGCAGGGAGCGGTCCACCGACCTCAGCCACATTTATGGCGTCGCCCGCCTCGAAGTGACGCAGCCTCTTGCACTTCCTCTTCAGTACTCGCCCAGGCATTTGAGCAGTTCTGACGTGGAGGCCTGGAGACGTCCGCTTGGGGCTGCAGCATTTCTCTGGAGCTTCTTGATGGCCACCTTGCTCAACGCCACCACAGGTTCGGGTTCCTCAGCCCTGTCTTCAGGTTGTAGCAGGACACGGATTTCTGCACGTTCTTGTTCAGGTTGACATTCTCCACGTTGAAGTTGTTGTCCAGCTTACTGCCGCTGAAGTAATCCGACCCTGAGAGCTTCAGCAGGTTCTTTCCTTCTTCTTCGGGTTGACGTGAACTTCTTCCACTGAGCACGCTGAGGAACATGGAGTGCCGTTTGAAAGTTTTGTCTTTGGGGACATTGTTTAGCGTTTTGCTGTTCGTACGTGAATTGTTCAGTTAATGTCCTCGCACAGAGGTTTAGTCGAGCGGGGAGAGAAAGACAGCGCGGTTCCATGATGACGACGATTAGCGGCTGCTGAGATTAACGGCAAAGACAAGAAGGTCAGTCTCGGCGACAGGAGAGACACCAACACTCACAAAGCACCGGAAGGGATCAGTGGGTCTGGCACTTGCCTGCAGAGAAGGGTGGTGGTTGGAGCTGCCGGGATGCGCAGGCATCATTCTGCTACCGACACACACTGAGGAAGTGATCGATGTGGGGGATAGCCACAGCACGCACACGACATGGAAGAACGCACGTCCAACAGAGCAATGACCGACAGTCAGTCCGGCTGTACGCGTGACTTGAGGCCAGGGTTCAGTGAGGGCACGGGCAGGCAGCGAGCCAGACTCAACACACCATTCCCTCCATGGCACTGTCAACAGCCGGCGACGCCTCTGCCAATCATTAACATAATGTGCCAGAATGACGACATCGCTATGACAACGGCTGCATCGCCCGCGCGCGAGCGCGCGAGCACGGTCTCTCATCCGCTGCCAGTCCGTGATATCGATCGATCGCCTCGCGCCAGATCGAGTTGAGGAAGAGACATTGTCTCTTCCTTCTTATCACAGGGTCCGCTGTCTCTGCAGGGAGGAGGAGAGAAAGAGAGAGAGAAGAGAGAGAGAAGAGGGGGGAGGAGGAGAGAGAAGAGAGGGGAGAGGAGAGAGAA
>CM031599.1:19757448-19761724 GCA_018398815.1 Conus ventricosus | reverse complement strand
GCTTGTCTGACTTTGATCGCTTGTCCTGTGTTGTTTATCTTGCCTTGTCCCGAGTGTTGTTTATTTTCCTTGTCCCGAGTGTTGTTTATTTGCCTTGTCCGAGTGTTGTTCTTGCCTTGTCCCGAGTGTTGTTTATCTGCTTGTACGAGTGTTGTTTATCTTGCCTTGCCCTGGTGTTGTTTGTCTTGCCTTGTCCTGAGTGTTGTTTGTCTTGCCTTGTCCTGAGTGTTGTTTATCTGCATTGTCCTGAGGTTGGGTTTTGTTGTTGTTGTTGTTGTTGTTGTTGTTTTTTGCTGTCCCAACCTCTACGCCACCTCGAGGCAATGCACCCACGCGCTCATTCTACACCCCCGTCACAGCCACAGCCGGTTGACCCGCGCAGCCCGGCACCGGCAATCCACAGGTAGCAGTCAATGTCAAGTCGTTGAAGAGGCAACCCACGGAGGAGACGCTGCACTGCTGCCGAGTCACTTCGGTGGTGTTCAGTGGCGCCTGTTCTGATCTAACATACGCAGGACACCATCTACTAAGCCCCCTACTGACGACATAATTGCTTAGTCGCGGAACCGGCGTGAGTGAGCTCTCCCTGCGGAGGACGCCACCACGTCCGACCAAAGACAGCCCCATGGACTCGCCGATACCGGTGACCCCGACGGAACCAAACCAAGGCCACAGACGTAGAGAGGACATCGAAATTGAGGTCACCATGAGAGCAGGGCATGAAGGGCCAAAAAATTTGAGACTTTTTTTTCATGCTGATCGATGAGAATGAGGATGATTAAGATGATGCTACGGATTTCCTTTTCGGTCTGAGACTACATGACAGGGATGTACTCTACGCTTCCTTTTATAATATATCCGGCGTCAACCAGGCCCGAGAGATACAGGCAATCCAAGTGTTGTTCATCTTGCCTTGTCCTGAGTGTTGTTTATCTTGCCTTGTCCTGAGTGTGTTTATCTTGCCATGTCCTGAGTGTTGTTTATCTTGCTTGTCCTGAGTGTTGTGTATCTTGCCTTGCCCTGAGTGTTTTGTATCTTGCCTTGTCCCGAGTGTTGTTCATCTTGGGCTTGTCCTGAGTGTTGTTTATCTTGCTTTGTCCTGAGAGTTGTTTATCTTGCCTTGCCTCGAGTGTTGTTTACCTTGTCTTGTCCCGAGAGTTGTTTATCTTGCCTTGTTCTGAGTGTTGTTTATCTTGCCTTGTCCTGAGTGTTGTTTATCTTGCCTTGTTCCGAGTGTTGTCCATCTTGCGTTGTTCTGACTGTTGTTTATCTTGTCTTGTTCCGAGTGTTGTCCATCTTGCCTTGTCCTGACTGTTGTTTATCTTGCCTTGTCCTGAGTGTTGTGTATCTTGTTTTGTCCCGAGTGTTGTTTATCTTGCCTTGTCCTGAGTTTTTGTGTATCTTGTCTTGTCCCGGTGTTGTTTTTCTTGCTTGTCCCGGTGTTGTTATCTTGCCTTGTCCTGAGTGTGTTTTTTTTGCCTTGCCCTGAGTGTTGTTTATCTTGCTTGTCCTGAGTGCTGTGTATCTTGCCTTGTCCGAGTGCGGGTTTATCTTTCCTTGTCCCGAGTGTTGTTTATCTTGCCTTCCCAAATGATGTTGTTTATCTTGCATTGTCCCGAGTGTTGTTTTTTGCCTTGCCCTGAGTGTTTATCTTGCCTTGTCCCGAGTGTTGTTTATCTTGCCTTGTCCTGAGTGCTTATCTTGCCTTGTCCCGGTGTTGTTATCTGCCTTGTCCCGAGTGTTGTTTATCTTGCCTTGTCCTGAGTGCTTACTTGCCTTGTCCCGAGTGTTGTTTATCTTGCCTTGTCCCGAGTGGTGTTTATCTTGCCTTGTCCCGAATGTTGTTTATCTTGCCTTGTCCTGAGTGTTTATCTTGCCTTTTCCTGAGTGTTGTTTATCTTGCCTTGTCCTGAGTGTTATCTTGCCTTGTCCCGAGTGTTGTTTATCTTGCCTTGTCCCGAGTGGTGTTATCTTGCCTTGTCCCGAATGTTGTTTATCTTCCCTTTGTCCTGAGCGTTTATCTTGCCTTGTCCTGAGTGTTTATCTTGCCTTGTCCTGAGTGTTGCTTATCCTGCCTTGTCATGGTGTTGTTCATCTTGTCTTGTCCTGAGTGCTGCTTGTCTTGCCTTGTCCAGTGTGGTGTTTATCTTACCTTTCCTGAAAGACAACTTTGTCCTGTTTGCATTTAAGTACGAAATGATTTTGAACAGGACAGAAAATAAATCGAGACCAATTTACTCCATTTGTTCATTTTTTCCTTTCTTTATGTCGTTTTGGGTTGGTGTTTGTCTCGTTCATTTCCATCTCTTTTCTTTCTGTTGATTTGTTGGTTGTTTGTCTCGTTCATTTTCATTCTCTTTTCTTTATGTTGATTTGCTGGTTGTTTGTCTCGTTCATTTTCATTCTCTTTTCTTTATGTTGATTTGCTGGTTGTTTGTCTCGTTCATTTTTCATTCTCTTTTCTTTATGGTTGATTTGTGGTTGTTTGTCTCGTTCATTTCATTCTCTTTTCTTTATAAGTTGGAAATGAAATGAGGCGGGGAACAGTAAGCAATAAACAGTAAAAAAATGGGGTAAGTTTACTCCCATAAGAAAACCTAACACAGAATAACTTTTATTCAAGACTGGCACAGCCTTTTAAACTTGAATAAAGTCAGACAAATACATAGACGAACAATCTAATAGTGGGGAGAAAAACAAGCGCAGGCCAACAACGAACTGTCTTCATAGTAATGACTTGGCAAAGATTTGACTTGGGGGGGGGGGGGGGGGGAAGTTTGAAGATGGAGAAACTGGGAACATGAAATTAAAAAAAATTATATATGTCCAAAAGAAACGCAAAATGCCAAGCTGCCGATTTGAAACACAATTTATGAAGCTCAGTGTGACACAACACTTTTAATGTGAAAATGACAAAAAACAGGTCATCAGTAGGACAGAAGTCTCCCCTGCAATGCTGTGGAAAAGAACCAGCCCCAGACCCTCGGGAAATCGCCAGGCCGCTTCCAAATCGAAAACGGGTGTGACCCCCTCTGGCTACAAGGGTAGCCTGGCATCTGCGGGGCAATGAAGCAATAATGTTCCTGATTGTCTGCTGTGGGATGGCCGCCCACTCGGCCTGCAATCCCCGGAACAGTTCATTTGGAGTCGCTGGGGCTTTGGGCCCCTCACTCTCAGGCGTCTGTCCAAAACGTCCCAACGTGCTCAATAGGATTCAAATCCGGGGAAAGAGAGGGCCAGGCCAGGGTGTTGAGGTTGTTGGCGGTAAAGGTGTGGTCAGGCTTTGCTGTGTGGGGCCTGGCGTTGTCCTGCTGGAACACGGCCCTGGAGTGGCCATTAGAGGCAGGACGTGTGGCTGAACAATGACCTGGACGTACTGCTGGGCTGTCAGGTGACCTTCACGCGCACCAGCTGGCTCCTGCCTGTGTTGTGATGGCCCCCCATACCATACATTGCCGCCACCTTGCGGAGGTGCCTCGTCGACGCAGTTCTGCGGTTGCGTTCTTTAAACCCCGGCCCGGTAAACCCTTCGCCTCCTGTCTGGCGCTGCAGCAGAAACTGTGACTCATCCGAGAACCAGACGTGTCGCAAATGGTTCCTCAGTGTCCAGTGTCTGTGTTGCGTAGCCCATTGCAGTCTTGTCTGTCGAGGGCGCCCCGTCATTACGTTGCCACGTAGGGGCCTGTAACCCTCAGCCCAGCAGCATGCAGCCTGTTCCGGACAGTCTGGTCGGAGAGCGACGGACCCCAGCGCATGCCTGGACAGTGGACGAGGCCGGCAGGAAGCGATTGCGGAGATGTCTTAGCCGTATAAAGCGGTCCTGGGTGGCGTTGTGATATGGGGGCGGCCTGCCTCGGGGCATCAGCTGATGACCCTGTCCTCGGGAAAAGCGAGTCCAAAGTCGGCATATGGTACTGGGGGAGACTTTCAAAGCATGGGCCACATCAGTTGCACTCTGACCACTTGCAAACGACCCAGGGCTTTTTCTCTCTCTGCTGGGCTCAAAGTGGCATGCTGTTTTTTGGTACGGTGTGCCTGCCGGTTGCCAAATGACCCGGCTTTTATACTGCACTATGACCAGGGTTTTGTGTGTGTGTTCACCACTGAGTTGGGCATGCTTTGCAGGCGAAACAACAGAAGAAACAAACCCAATGTTTGCACTGTCGAACCTGCCCACAACACGCACGTGCACATAGTGACAACCTGAATCAA
Source organism: Conus ventricosus (assembly GCA_018398815.1). Taxonomy (NCBI): domain Eukaryota; kingdom Metazoa; phylum Mollusca; class Gastropoda; order Neogastropoda; family Conidae; genus Conus; species Conus ventricosus. Next base: position 19,757,512 of record CM031599.1, on the reverse strand, counting down.
TGTTATCCTAGCACGTCGACGTTCAAGACATACATCAGGGCCGGTTTTTGGCGTGTTCTCAACT
>CM031599.1:19737448-19752448 GCA_018398815.1 Conus ventricosus | reverse complement strand
TGCCCACCGTAAGCTCAGCACCACACAGCCGCCGTCACATCGAGCCCTGCCCACACTGTGAGCTCAGCACCACACAGCCGCCGTCACACCGAGCCCTACCACACCGCCACAGGAGGAGAGTTCATGGGCTTTCTCTTCTGGTTTCATGGACTGGTATGGTTTGTTTTCGCTATAAAAAATAGCATTTGTAAAGGGAAATTGGAATCGGATCATCCACTCATTGCTGCGAGTTACTGAAAAGAGCGCCACTGTTATGGTGAAAGCCATGTGAAAAGCGTGTCCAGTGATGTGAAAGTGAATGGAATGGAAATATTCACCCTTCTCCCACGCCAAAAACAGGAAGTTTCCCTCCTTTAAGTGAAAAACAGTTTCCCTCTGTGGTCTAGGTTAGAAAAAAACTATTTGTAGCACCAATACCATTTCAAAAAGGTAACTTTGATGAAAACTACGTAAAAAACACCAAATTCCAAAAGGCAAATGAGGGGGGGGGGGGAGAAGAAAGAAACTGTTTGCAGCACCAACTACCATTTCACGTGCACACACAAACACACACACACACTCACACACCACACACACACAACACACACCAAACTGTGGGGGGAGGGGGGGGAAGAAAGAAAATTGAGCCCAGTACCATTTCAAAGGGAACTGTGATGAAAACTACGAAACCCAAATCAAGGGCAAGGAGGTGGGGGGGGGGGGGGGGGGGGGGGGGGGGGGGGGGGGGGGAGAAAAAAAAACACCCGAGTGGTATTGACAGCCAGAAAGTGGAATGACAAAGAGAAAACTGGCCCCGCTGGAGAAAGCTGATACAGACCCAGTAGACATGACGTTCCCCCCCCCCCCCCTTCCCCTTTTTTCAGACTGAAATGAATAGCACTCTGTCCACCCCAAAGACGAAGCAAAACCCGATAATAATGTAGAGACTCCCACTCCCAACCTGCTGGCCCCCTTTCCGCTGCACAGATGCTCCGGGAGAAAAGGGATGGCCTGTCTTCAAGCGCAAGGCCCCGCCGTCTCCAAAATAATTCTGGGAAGAAATGGGAGGATTCCAGACTAAAGGCCATTCCGACTAAACATCGCTTCACAGAGAATGGCATCACGCTGGGAGTGTCACGCCGTCACAGGAATGGCACCACGCTGGGACTGTCACGCCGTCACAGAGAATGGCCCCCACGCTGAGAGTTCCACGTCGTCACGTCAGATAAGATAAGTAATGTTGCTTATAGCCCAGCCGACGCAAGGGCCACATCAGGGCTGTCACCACGTTAAAATCAACTCACCAGTCATTTTAAAAAAAAAAAAAAAAAAAAAAAAAAAAAAAACCTTTCACACATCTCGTTAAATGACATCGTCTACAAACGAACCGAAACTTTGTTAAAAATCCTTCTTCCGTAAAATCTCAAATCAGATGAAAAATGTAATTTCTCTCAAAAACCCAAGGATCACGTCAGGCGGGACATCCCTGAACGGGATCTTCATGGACTCCGCTGTAAAAGGGTTTGTGTCTCACATCGTGCAAGTCCCAACACTCTAAAAGAACAGGTTTCATTGTGAGTGGTGCATGACATGGAATGCACCACGGAGCTTCCTCACTCTTTAAAAAGGTAAGAATGGGTAAAATACGAATGGCCGGTGTGCAGCCGGCACAGAACCGTTTCCTCTTTACGACCACCCGACGTAGAGGGGAGGAAGTCTTTAAGGTTTGGACGGTTCTGAAAGAGTTTGTTATTCGTCTGTGTGTTCCAATCCTCCTCCCAGAGGTCTCTCACATAATCGTTAATTTTGGTTTCACATCTGAGCAGGGGAATAAGTGTTGGACAGTTTCTCTTCTTGGGGCGTTCTTGGCTAAACGATCAACATTTCGTTCCCGCCGATGCCAAATGGCCAGGAACCCAAGCAAGAGTGATGTTGTAACCGTCCGCCTTCACTTGCTAAAAAGTTCAAAAAAAAGTAAAAGTTTGGATGCTGAAGGTTTGCGGCCAGCTATGGCCTCCAAAGCTGACAGCAAATCCGACAGAACCAGAAAGTCCCTCCTCGAAGGAAGGGGAGATTATCTTCAAAGCCAGTACTAGAGCAGTAAGTTCAGCAGAATAGACAGAAAGCATCTGAATGTATATGTTCCAAACAATATCTGAGAAGGAGCCCCAGGCAGTAGGCTGCCAGGCCACTCCATCCTCAGACTTGGAACCGTCAGTGAAAACTTTTTGATAGGATGGGAATTTGGAACAAGCTGGGCATACAAAGCCTTGTACGCCAGAGAGCTGGTAGACTCCTTACGGAAAGCTGCGAGATCAAAACGAATCTCGGGTTTGTGAAAAGGTCCATGGGGGTTTGATCCGGGAAACTTGGAAAAATCGGAAACTACTCCCAGGCTATACCTGCATTCCGCACGTGAGGCTGCATACGAAGCCCAAACGGCGGAATACATTTGGGGTTTGTTCAAATTATTTTGGAACGGAGGGCAAAAACACAGTCATAGGCAGATTCTGCGGTTCGGGAGAACGTCGGATGTAAAAATTCAAGACAGTTTCAGCCTGCGATTGGACAGTGAAGGTTCACCTGCTCTGCGTACGGGCTGTACACGGGGGTGTGCGGAAGCCTCCAAGACAGAGACAAAAGCCCTTGATGGTGGATAGGGTCCAAGAGTTTGAGGTAAGAGATCTGCGGAGCCGAAACACAGCACAACCGAAAGTCCAGTTTAGAACGGACCAGGCTCTGTGGGAGGTGCAACAAAGTTTTTTACAGCCCCCCAGTCGGTGTGTGCTACGACCCGCAGAATATTCAGTGCCTTTGGCAAGCAGTTTTGAGATTTTTTATGGCTGAGAAAGTTAAGTTTTGGTCAAAAATGACTCCAGAAATTTGGCCTCTTTAACAGCTGGAATGGGAGATTTCCCGACTTGAAGTTCAGGATCTGAAAAAACTGACGGAAATTATGGAAGTGAATACACTGGGTTTTTGTAGCAGAAAAGTGAAACCGTTTTCATCCCAGCCCACTGATGGATTTTATTACGCAAAGCTGGAGCCTGGCCGGACACTCGGGTACAGGCTTCCAGTTGCGTAGACAGCAAAATCATCCAAAACAATGAGCAGTCTGAACCCTGCTGAACTGATTTTCACAATGTTTTTTGATTTTAATTTACTAAAGAGGGCAGGAGACAGTATGCTCCCCTGGGGAACACCCAACTCCTGCTCGTGGACATCAGAGAGAGTGGTGCCAACCCGGACCTGAAACTGTCTTTTCTGCCAAAAAGTTTGAATAAAAAGAGGAAGAGACCTCGAAAACCCAGATCGTGGAGATCTGAAGTATCCCCGACTTCCAGGTGGATCGTAGGCCTTCTCAAGTCAAAGAAAAATTCCCCACTGCATGCGTCTGTTTAAAAAGCGTTCCTAAGTGTAGATTCCAGACGAATCAAAGGGTCAACTGTACTACGATGTTTGGGGAACCCACCTGTCTTTCGCCAAAAGGCCAAATGGGTTTTTCGAGTTTCCCACATGAGCCTAGCATTGACCATTTTCTCCATCGTTTACAGACACAGTTTGGTCAAAGCTATTGGACGGTATTAGATGGATTAGACAGATCTTTTCCAGGTTTGGGGGGGGGAAAATAATGAGGGCTGTCCGCCAAGAGGGTGGAAAGCAACCTTGTCCACACGTGGTTGTTACCTGTAACAGGTTGTTCAGCCCCTTCTTGCGGAAGATGTTTCAATAGTGAAAATGTATTCACTATACCTGGAGAGGAATCGCTGCAAGAGAGTAAGGCAGATTTCAGCTCGTTTAATTGAAAGGAAGATTGTAGTCTTCCATGTTGTCGAATGAAAAGTTGCAGGGCGATTTTTCTTTTGGGGCTTTGTTTTGACAAAAGGGGACTGATTTATTGAAGAGGAGGAATTCTTTTCAAGGGTTTAAGAAGCAGATTAGCAACTGCTTTCTTCTCTGTTATTAAAGAATCCGAAAACTTGAGATGGTTCACAGTGGGACAGTGTTCTCCCTTTGATTTTTTTAATGATGTTCCACTTTTTTCTTAAAGTTTTTGATGTCAGCTGGAGCAGAAGCTTCTCCAGGACCGAACTTTTTACTAATTTTAAAAGTGTGTCTCGATTTGGCCGGAGTTTTGATGGGCTCGAGCGTTGGGACCCGAAGGTCTTTGGGTTATACCTAAACCTGAGCCCGTTTTCTAACTTGGAAATTTGTTGGCAAATTTTAAATCGAACCAGGGTGTTTTTGGCATTTGAAGTTTTTTGGAAGACACTGGATACAGGTCTTAGCACATTTAATCATAGTGTTAGTCCGTGATTCAGCTGGGTCCAGGACTCTGAAAAAAATCAGTGTCCTGGAACTCCTTTAGAAACAGTGGCTGCAAATAGATCCCCGTTTGCTTTCTTATATTTAAATGCTGGAGACAGAGACGTGTTCAGTTATTACGGTTGTAGAAGGACAGGAAATGGTCCTTCCGTGCAGATCGTCATGGACAGACCCTCATAGTCCAGGACCAGCGAGGGATCACAAACCGACAAATCTAAAAACGAAAGTGAACCTGTGGAAGAATGGAGGTAAGTTGCAGATCCGTCGTTCAGACAACACAAATCCATAAACCGAAAGGACATCCTCAATCAGCAGACATCTGGATGACGAACCGGTACTACCCCAAAGAGGGTTGTGACCGTTAAAGTCACCCAACAGCAAAAAAGGTCGAGGGAGTTCCTCTATCAGACTGACAAGGGCCTGACGACAAACCGGACGAAGGTGAGAGATAAAGAGAACAGATTGTCACAGTCTTGTGGAGAGTGACTCTCGCAGCTACAGCCTGAAGGGAGGTAGAAAAGAGTGACAGGACTATACAACAAAGTTTTGTGTAGGGAAGGCAACAAACCCCCCGACAGTCCCAACGTGGATGGTTGGCAGGTTTTGAAAGAATATTAAAGCCCGAAAGAGTAAAGGTCTTCTGGCTTTGAAGTTTAGTTTCTTGAAGAGCCACGACAGAAGGTTTTAGAGACTGACACAGAAGCTGCAGCTCCTCGAAGTTGGATTTAGGGCCACGGATTTTTCCAAGGAATATTGTATTATCCATGGTGCCGAGGGCGAAAAGGAGAGAGATCAGGTCATCTCCTCCTCAACACTGCTGCTAAAACTGTAAATTTGTTGTTAATTTCACTGGACTATCTCAGACCTGCTGGCGGACTTTCCAACAGGTGAAGTAGGTCTGGGTTTGGGAGACGGTGGAGGTTTCTTCCTCAACTCCACCATCTCCACACTAGGTTTTAACTCCCTTGCCCGCACGGGCACTGGGCAGAGGAGTTCGAGGTAGGGTGCTGGTTTTTTAATCTGCCCCGCAGCAGATGTTGTAGACTGTGGGCAGTCTGAGGGGTGGCGGATTTTTGCCCCACCAGGGGCAGTCACTTTGGTTTGGAAGGTGGTGGACTTGCTACCACCAGAAACTGACAGATCTTACTTGCAATGTCTTCGAAAACATGAATTCGTCAGTCTGGCAGCAGACTGACCGAGTAGGAACTATGGGAGCTTTTTTGACAGCCGAAGCATAGGAAAAAGCTGTCGGCGTCCCGACGCCCACAACCTGTTTCCGGCTTCAAAAAATGAGATCTTCTTTTCCGTTTTAACTCGTTTGTATAGCAAGATTCTTGAATCCAAAGGGGACAGTTTCGGGAAGAGGAGGGAAAGGTCGCCACCGCGTTAGCACAATGTGCCGGATCATGACACGGCCCTTCATGGTTTGCCTTGCAGCAAATACCAAAACACCTCCCGCCCCGAACAGCGGTCCCTGACATGGCCAAACCTCTGGCACCTGAAGCACCTCAATGGGGACGGCACATAGAGCTGAACATGACATTTAGGTAACCAACCTTGATGACCCGGGGGCAGCACAGGGTTGCAGAAGGTCAGAAAGAGGGTGTTGGTGGCCCCTCTCTCTGAACCCTTCTTACCGTCACCCTGCGCACCTCCGTCCAACCCTGGGACGCCAGCTCCGTTTTTATTTCCGCCTCGAAACACCCGCCAGATCTCTGCATCTAATCCCTTTGATGAATTTAATTGCTTATGGGGAGTCACCCTGATCTCCCTATCCAAAGCTTTTTGCCTTCTGCAGTGTTCAATTGTTTGTGTGCTTGCATTGAATAAGAAATGAACCATTCCTTTAACCTCTTGAGGACCGAGGGTCACCTGCTATACTTGAAAGCCCTTTGGATAGCAAATGGCTCAAAGCTGAAAGGGGTCTTTCTTGCTCCGTTCCTTCCATAACGAAACCAGGAAGCCCAGAAACCTGTCTTCTGTCGTATCTCCATATCCGAATCGCTTGTCAGAAACGGAATCCCTGAAATAGGGGATGTTGCCTTCCTCTTTTTTGGGGGGTGTGTTTTGAAAAAGCCATGTGTATTTTAGTATATTTCATCCTCCCTTACCCACCCACCTTGGAGTCCAAAATAAGGGGGCCCGGGCCAGAAACCAAATGTCTTGACCCTTCCACTTCGGGAGAGACATACGACAAGCAGAAAGCAACCAACCCTATCCCCCCTGACATGCTAACTCCCGGGAACAGAGAGCTGAGCACTGCAGGGGGTTTTCTTGGCCAGCGGGGAACTGCCCGTCTTGACCCAACCCCCAAAAAGGGGAGCCGATTAGTACACCCGGGCCAAAGTGTACTCCCTGTCTAGGAGAGGTCCGAGCCAAAGTGATGTGTTGAGAGCGCTGGCCCTCTCCAAACACCAGGATCTCATCCCCTCCGACTCAGGGCGCACCGCACGGCAAACGCGGCGGATTTAAGGAGACCAAGAGAAAAAGGAGTGTGGAAAAAGAAGACTTGAAGGGAGACGAAGATAGAAAAGGGCCAAATAAGGGGGGCAGAAAACAAGAAAAGGAGAAAGGCGGGTTACTCTTAGTCAGGATCCTCACCCTTTTGCCTATCTGACATGGGAAAGCCCCTACCAGGGGCATCAACTCCTTACCACGGTTTCGCTTAGGCCAACAGCATCTGCACCTCTCCCGGCCTAGAAGCAGTGTGGGAAAAAAAAACAGCCTATCTCCAATATTGATGCCCCCGCCAGCAAAGCCTAAGGGATCACTTGACCACGCAAACCCTCCGACCACGACAAGGTCGCAACCCCCGGAGGGGTCGTCACGCACAGAGAATGGCCACCATAATGGGGGTGTCACGCCGTCACTTCACAGAGAATGGCACCCCCACTGGAGTGTCACGCCCTCACGTCACAGAGAATGGCACCACCTGGGAGTGTCACCCGTACGTCACAGAGATGGCACCACACTAGGAGTGTACGCCGTCACGTCACAGAGAATTGCACCACGCTGGGGTGTCACGCCGACGTCACAGAGAATGGCACCACACTGGAGTGTCAGGCCGTCACAGAGAATGCCACCACGCTGGACTGCCCCCGCCGTCACAGAGAATGGCACCACGCTGGGACTGTCACGCCGTCACAGAAATGGCACCACACTGGGAGTGTCAGGCCGTCAGTCACAGAGAATGTCACCACACTGGGAGTGTCAGGTCGTAACAGAGAATGGCACCACGCTGGGACTGTCACGCCGTCACAGAGAATGGAACCACGCTGGGAGTGTCACCGCCCTCACAGAGAATGGCCCACGCTGGGGCTGTCACGCCGTCACAGAGAATGGCAAACCCCGCTGGGAGTGTCACGCCGTCACAGAGAATGGCACCACACTGGAAGTGTCACGCCGTCACGTCACAGAGAATGGCACCGATGGGAGTGTCAGGCCGTCACGTCACAGAGAATGGAAACCCCAGTGGGGTGTCACGCCGTCACGTCACAGAGAAGGCACCACGATGGGAGTGTCACGCCATCACGTCTAGAGAAGGCACCACGCTGGGAGTGTCACGCCGTCACGTCACAGAGAATGGGACCACGCTGGAGTGTCACGCCCTCACGTCACAGAGAATGGCACCACACTGGGAGTGTTTAGGCGTCACAGAGAAAGGCACCACACGGGACTGTCACGCCGTCACAGCAAATGGCACCACGCTGGGGTGCCACGCCCTCACAGAGAAAGGCACCACCTTGGAGTGTCACGCCGTCCACGTCACAGAGAATGGCCCCCACGCTGGAGTGCCACGCCGTCACAGAGAATGACACCACACTTGGAGTGGGCACGGCCGTCACGTCACAAAAAATTGCACCACGCTGGGAGTGTCACGCGTCATGTCACAGAGAATGGGACCACACTGGAGTGGGCAGGCCGTCACAGAGAATGGCACCACGCTGGGACTGTCACGCTGTCACAGAGAATGGCACCACACTGGGAGTATCAGGTCGTAACAGAGAATGGCACCACGTGGGACTGTCACGCGTCACAGATGAATGGCACCACGTTGGGAGTGTCACGCCGTCACAGAGAATGGCACCACGCTGGGAGTGTCAGGCCGTCACGTCACAGAGAATGACACCACGCTGGGAGTGTCAGACCGTCACGTCACAGAGAATGGCACCACACTGGGAGTGTCACGCCGTCACGTCACAGAGAATGGCACCACGCTGGGAGTGTCAGGCCATCACGTCACAGATAATGGCACCACGCTGGGAGTGTCACGCCGTCACGTCACAGAGAATGGCACCACGCTAGGGTGTCACGCCGTCACGTCACAGAGAATGGCACCACACTGGGAGTGTCAGGCGTCACAGAGAATGCCACCACGCTGGGACTGTCACGCCGTCACAGAGAATGGCACCACGCTGGGAGTGTCACACCGTCACAGAGAATGGCACCACGCTGAGACTGTCACGCCGTCACAGAGAATGGCACCACGCTGGGGTGTCACGCCGTCACGTCACAGAGAATGGCACCACACTGGGACTGTCACGCCGTCACAGAGAATGGCACACGCTGGGAGTGTCACGCCGTCACAGAGAATGGCACCACACTGGGAGTGTCACACCGTCACGTCACAGAGAATGGCACCCGCTGGGAGTGTCACGCCGTCACAGAGAATGGGCACCACGCTGGGAGTGTCACGCCGTCACAGACAATGGCACCACGCTGGGACTGTCAGCCTTCACAGAGAATGGCACAACGCTGAGAGTGCCACGCCGTCACAGAGAATGGCACCACGCTGGGAGTGCCACGCCGTCACAGAGAATGGCACCACACTGGGAGTGCCACGCCGTCACAGAGAATGGCACCACACTGGGACTGTCACGCCGTCACAGAGAATGGCACCACGCTGGGACTGTCACGCCGTCACAGAGAATGGCACCACGCTGGACTGTCACGCCGTCACAGAGAATGGCACCACGCTGAGAGTGCCACGCCGTCACAGAGAATGGCACCACGCTGGGAGTGCCACGCCGTCACAGAGAATGGCACCACGCTGGGACTGTCACGCCGTCACAGAGAATGGCACCACACTGGGACTGTCACGCCGTCACAGAGAATGGCACCACGCTGAGAGTGCCACGCCGTCACAGAGAATGGCACCACGCTGGGAGTGCCACGCCGTCACAGAGAATGGCACCACGCTGGGAGTGTCACGCCGTCACAGAGAATGGCACAACGGTGGGAGTGTCACGCACAAACCAGGGAACTCAGGTCTCAGCCCCCGCTCCACAGCTGAAGCAACATATACACGACCAGCTGGATAATGCGCAGTGGACCGTAGAACATGGAAGTGGACCATAGAACATGGCAGTGGACCATACAACATGGCGGTGGACCACAGAACATGGCAGTGGACCATAGAACATGGCAGTGGACTATACAACATGGCGGTGGACCATAGAACATGGCAGTGGACCTTAGAACATGGCGGTGGACCATAGAACATGACAGTGCACCATAGAACATGGCAGTGGACCATAGAAATGGCAGTGGACCATAGAACATGGCAGTGGACCATAGAACATGGCAGTGGACCATAGAACATGGCAGTGGACCATAGAACATGGCAGTGGACCTTAGAACATGGCGGTGAACCATAGAACATGACAGTGCACCATAGAACATGGCGGTGGACCATAGAACATGACAGTGCACCATAGAACATGGCAGTGGACCATAGAACATGGCAGTGGACCATAACACATGGCAGTGGACCATAGCACATGGCCTGACCCAGTGGGTGGCTCCACAGCTGAAGCAACATATACACGACCAGCTGGATAATGCGCAGTGGACCGTAGAACATGGCATTGGACCATAGAACATGGCAGTGGACCATACAACATGGCGGTGGACCATAGAACATGGCAGTGGACCATAGAACATGGCAGTGGACCATACAACATGGCGGTGGACCATATAACATGGCAGTGGACCTTAGAACATGGCGGTGGACCATAGAACATGGCAGTGGACCATAGAACATGGCAGTGGACCATACAACATGGCGGTGGACATAGAACATGGCAGTGGACCATACAACATGGCGGTGGACCATACAACATGGCGGTGGACCATAGAACATGGCAGTGGACCTTAGAACATGGCGGTGGACCAAAGAACATGACAGTGCACCATAGAACATGGCAGTGGACCATAAAACATGGCAGTGGACCATAGAACATGGCAGTGGGACCATAGAACATGGCAGTGGACCATAGAACATGGCAGTGGACCTTAGAACATGGCAGTGGACAATAGAACATGGCAGTGGACCATAGAACATGGCAGTGGACCTTAGAACATGGCAGTGGACCTTAGAACATGGCGGTGGACCATAGAACATGACAGTGCCCCATAGACATGGCAGTGGACCATATAACATGGCAGTGGACCATAACACATGGCAGTGGACCATAGCACATGGCAGTGGACCATAGCACATGCAGCTACTGCTCGCGCTCTGTGCCGTGGTATTACAGTTCAGGGCAGCCAAACCATCTTTAAGCCTGACCAGTGGACGACTCCTGGGCCTTTATCCATCTCAGAGCCTTCCAATGCTGACAGACACTCCATCCAGTCTGAATGCCTTCCAATGCTGACAGACACTCCATCCAGTCTGAATGCCTTCCAATGCTGACAGACACTACATCCAGTCTGAATGCCTTCCAATGCTGGCAGACACTACATCCAGTCTAGGTCCCTTCCAATGCTGACAGACACTATATCCAGTCTGAGTGCTTCCTATCCTGACAGACACTCTGGATCCTATTCAGTCTGAGTGCCTTACAATGCTGACAGACACTCCATCCAGTCTGACTGCCTTCCAATGCTGACAGACACTGGATCCCCATCCAGTCTGATTGCCTTCCAATGCTGACAGACGCTCTGTATCCTCATTCAGTCTGAGAGCCTTCCAATGCTGACAAACACTCCATCCAGTCTGACTGCCTTCCAATGCTGACAGACACTCCCTCCTGTCTGATGCTTTCCAATGCTGACAGACACTCCATCCAGTCTGACTGCCTTCTAATTGTGACAGGACACTCCATCCAGTCTGACTGCCTTCCAATGCTGATAGACACTCCATCCTGTCTGACTGCCTTCCAATGCTGACAGACACTCCATCCAGTCTGACTGCCTTCCAATGCTGACAGGCCCTCCATCCAGTCTGAGTGCCTTCCAATGCTGACAGACACTCCATCCAGTCTAGGTCCCTTCCAATACTGGCAGACACTACATCCAGTCTGACTGCCTTCCAATGGTGCCAGACACTGGATCCTCACCCAGTCTGAGTGCCTTCCAATGCTGACAGGACACTCCACCCAGTCTGACTGCCTTCCAATGCTGACAGACACTCCATCCAGTCTGAATGCCTTCCAAAGCTGACAGACACTCCATCCAGTCTGACTGCCTTCCAATGCTGACAGACACTCCATCCAGTCTGAGTGTCTTCCAATGCTGACAGACACTCCATCCAGTCTGAGTGTCTTCCAATGCTGACAGACACTCCATCCAGTCTGACTGCCTTCCAATGCTGACAGACACTCCATCCAATTATGAGTGCCTTCCAATGCTGACAGACACTTCATCCAGTCTGAGTGTCTTCCAATGCTGACAGACACTCCATCCAACATGAGTGCCTTCCAATGCTGACAGACACTCCATCCAGTCCGACAGTCTTCCAATGCTGACAGACACTCCATCCAGTCTGACTGTCTTCCAATGCTGACAGACACTCCATCCAGTCTGACTGCCTTCCAATGCTGACAGACACTCCATCCAGTCTGACTGTCTTCCAATGCTGACAGACACTCCATCCAGTCTGAGTGCCTTCCAGTGCTGACAGACACTCCATCCAGTCTGACTGCCTTCCTATGCTGACAGGCACTCCATCCAGTCTGACTGTCTTCCTATGCTGACAGACACTCTTGCCTTGACATGACGGACAACCCTTTGGGCCCTTTTTTTTTTCAGTCATCTTCTGAACATTCACGTACGCAGACATTGCACACACACACACACACCACACACACACACACACACACACACACACACACACACACACACACACGCACACAGGCGTGTGTACAGACACGCGCGCACACACGCGCGCACACACCACACACACACACACACACACACACACACACACACACACACACACACCACACACACACACACACACACACACACACACACACACACACACTCACACACACACACACACACGCACGCACGCACGCACGCGTACGCACGCACGCACGCAAGTTTTTAATTCAAATTCAGGAATAGATATAACTTTCCTCTTGGTTCCTTCACACTGTGGAATTTCGGGCAATGAACTTGCTCACAGATGTGCGAAAAAAGGCGCTGAAAATGGAACGAGGGTACAAACTATTTCCATACCGTTCACTTTGAAAGAGAGTCAACAAATTTTAAAACATACAGCTTGGGAATATTTCAGAAATGGGCAGAACAACGCTGTTATTCATGTTCAGACACAAAATAATCCTCTTTTTAGTATTGATCATTTCAAAAGCATCCAAAATCTGCACATTTATGATATGCATCAATACAGAAACTTCGTTTCAATATTCCATCGATTGAAACTGGATGCTTTTAGAACTAAATATAGCTCTGCAACAAAATGCATATGCGGGGAAACAAAATTGACAAGAGATCATGTTTTGTTCGAATGTGTGCCTCTCAAGGCATTTCTGCCATATTTATCAGGCATGTCTGTGACAGATATTTTTTCTGATATTGATTTTGCTTTGAAAGTTACTTTCTGCTTGATTTGTAGTCCAGTCAGGTATTTGCTTTAATCTGATATTGTTAGTGTGTGTAGGTTTGTTTGTTTATTCGTTTGTGTGTCTGATTGTTTTCTGATTTTATGTACACCACCCTCCGCTCACTCCCATCTCCACCCCCTCCTACACACACACACACACACACACACACACACACACACACACACACACACACACACTTGTATGCAACATGAGCAAACTCTATCTATCTCCCTCTATTTGCCTGTCTATCTCTCCTTTCTTGTCTAATATCACATAGTTTGTGAAAAGACGTAAAAGTAAAGTACTACTACTACTACTACTACTACTATTACACACGCACGCACGCACGCACGCACGCACGCACGCACGCACGCACGCACGCACACACGCACGCACGCACGCACGCACGCACGCACGCACGCACGCACGCGCACGCACGCACGCACGCACGCACGCACGCACGCACGCACACACACACACACACACACACACACACACACGCGCACACGCACACACATGGGCCCGTGCACAGACATCCATAAACACGCATTTGTACAGTCACTACACACACATACAAATAATTAAAAGAAAAAAAAAGAAAAAAAAGAAAGAAATTCAACAGCAACAACAACAACATACAAGCAATGTTGCTAGGTAGGCACTCAAGGTCTGACCAGTGAATTGGGCTAATGCGTAGGTCAGACATCTGGTAAGTCGTAGCCACGAGACCCTTTTTTTCAATTCTCTCATCTTAATGTCAATTCATTTATCCATCAGCTTAAAATCATGCGTAGTGTGTTCTCAGAATTTAGCGGATGTGGTGTAGCATATATGGACTAAACCGCACGCCTTGACGCCTCCTTGATGAAACTGAAACTGAAACTGAAAGTGAAACTGTCCAGTGGAGAGTTGTCCACGGGTTCTGTCCAGCATGAGTGTTTCCTCCCGCTCCCCCACCCATCCCAACTCCATCTGCCGCGCGCAAACAATCAATGCATATACCATCTTGGACAAAACAATCGGTTCATCATCCCCTCCCCCTTCTCACCAAATAATGTTGATGTAATGGCTTTCTAAGTGTTATCCGACCAGACGCTGGACTAGCACGGCAAGAAACCAATCTCAGCCCTAATGACCCTAAGGTCACAGCTATGATAGCCCTCTAATAACACTAAGGTCACAGCTATGATAGCCCCTAATGACCCTAAGGTCACAGCTATGATAGCCCCCTAATGACCCTAAGGTCACAGCTATGATAGCCCCTTAATGACACTAAGGTCACTGCTATGATAGCCCCTAATGACCCTAAGGTCACAGCTATGATAGCCCCAAATAACACTAAGGTCACAGCAATGATAGCCCTAATGACCCTAAGGTCACAGCTATGATAGCCCATAATGACCCTAAGGTCACAGCTATGATAGCCCCTAATGACCCTAAGGTCACAGCTATGATAGCCCCCTAATAACACTAAGGTCACAGCTATGATAGCCCTAATGACCTAAGGTCACAGTTATGATAGCCCCCTAATGACCCTAAGGTCACAGCTATGATAGCCCCCTAATGACCCTAAGGTCACAGCTATGATAGCGCCCTAATAACACTAAGGTCACAGTATGATAGCCCTGATCCCTAAGGTCACAGCTATGATAGCCCTAATGACCTAAGGTCACGCTACGTAGCCCCTAATGACACTAAGTCACGCTACGAAGCCCCTAATGACAATAAAGTCACAACTATGATAGCCCCCTAATGACACTAAAGTCACAGCTACGATAGCCCCCTAATGACACTAAAGTCACAGCTACGATAGCCCCTAATGACTAAAGTCACAACTATGATA
>CM031599.1:19724159-19736448 GCA_018398815.1 Conus ventricosus | reverse complement strand
CATTAGGGCTATCATAGCTGTGACCTTAGGTATTAGGGGCTATCATAGCTGTGACCTTAGGGTCATTATGGGTTCTACTCTAGTAAGGTCTGTGACCTTAGGGTCATTAGGGCTATCATTGCTGTGACCTTAGTGTTATTTGGGGCTATCATAGCTGTGACCTTAGGGTCATTAGGGGCTATCATAGCAGTGACCTTAGTGTCATTAAGGGGCTATCATAGCTGTGACCTTAGGGTCATTAGGGGGCTATCATAGCTGTGACCTTAGGGTCATTAGGGGCTATCATAGCTGTGACCTTAGTGTTATTAGAGGGCTATCATAGCTGTGACCTTAGGGTCATTAGGGCTGAGATTGGTTTCTTGCCGTGCTAGTCCAGCGTCTGGTCGGATAACACTTAGAAAGCCATTACATCAACATTATTTGGTGAGAAGGGGAGGGGGATGATGAACCGATTGTTTTGTCCAAGATGGTATATGCATTGATTGTTTGCGCGCGGCAGATGGAGTTGGGATGGGTGGGGGAGCGGGAGGAAACACTCATGCTGGACAGAACCCGTGGACAACTCTCCACTGGACAGTTTCACTTTCAGTTTCAGTTTCAGTTTCATCAAGGAGGCGTCAAGGCGTGCGGTTTAGTCCATATATGCTACACCACATCCGCTAAATTCTGAGAACACACTACGCATGATTTTAAGCTGATGGATAAATGAATTGACATTTAAGATGAGAGAATTGAAAAAAAGGGTCTCGTGGCTACGACTTACCAGATGTCTGACCTACGCATTAGCCCAATTCACTGGTCAGACCTTGAGTGCCTACCTAGCAACATTGCTTGTATGTTGTTGTTGTTGCTGTTGAATTTCTTTCTTTTTTTCTTTTTTTTTCTTTTAATTATTTGTATGTGTGTGTAGTGACTGTACAAATGCGTGTTTATGGATGTCTGTGCACGGGCCCATGTGTGTGCGTGTGCGCGTGTGTGTGTGTGTGTGTGTGTGTGTGTGTGTGCGTGCGTGCGTGCGTGCGTGCGTGCGTGCGTGCGTGCGCGTGCGTGCGTGCGTGCGTGCGTGCGTGCGTGCGTGCGTGCGTGTGTGCGTGCGTGCGTGCGTGCGTGCGTGCGTGCGTGCGTGCGTGCGTGCGTGTGTAATAGTAGTAGTAGTAGTAGTAGTAGTACTTTACTTTTACGTCTTTTCACAACTATGTGATATTAGACAAGAAAGGAGAGATAGACAGGCAAATAGAGGGAGATAGATAGAGTTTGCTCATGTTGCATACAAGTGTGTGTGTGTGTGTGTGTGTGTGTGTGTGTGTGTGTGTGTGTGTGTGTGTGTAGGGAGGGGGTGGAGATGGGAGTGAGCGGAGGGTGGTGTACATAAAATCAGAAAACAATCAGACACACAAACGAATAAACAAACAAACCTACACACACTAACAATATCAGATTAAAGCAAATACCTGACTGGACTACAAATCAAGCAGAAAGTAACTTTCAAAGCAAAATCAATATCAGAAAAAATATCTGTCACAGACATGCCTGATAAATATGGCAGAAATGCCTTGAGAGGCACACATTCGAACAAAACATGATCTCCTCTTGTCAATTTATGTTTCCGCCGCAAATGCAATTTGTTGCAGAGCTATATATTAGTGTTCTAAAAGCAACCCAGTTTTTCAATCGATGGAATATTGAAACGCAGTAACTGTAATTTGTTGCATATCAAAAATGTGCAGAATTTTGGATGCTTTGAAATGATCAATACTAAAAAAAAAGAGGATTATTTGTGTCAGAACATGAATAACAGTGGGGGGGGGGGTTGTTCTGCCCAATTTCTGAAATATCCCCAAGCGGTAATTTTAAAAATTTGTTGAACTTCTCATTACAAAGTTCACGGAATGGAAAAAAGTTTGTAACTCGTACCATTTCAGCGCCTTTTTTCGCCCATCGGTGAGCAAGTTTCATTGCCCGAAATTCCACAGTGTGAAGGAACCAAAGGAAAGTTAAAATCTATTCCTGAATTTGAATTAAAAAACTTGGCGTGCGTGCGTGCGTTACGCGTGCGTGCGTGCGTGCTGTGTGTGATGTAGTGTGTGGTGAGTGATGTGTTTGTGTGTGTGTGTGTGTGTGTTTGTGTGTGTGGGTGTTGTGTGAGGTGAGTGGTGTGTAGTGTGTGATGTGAGAGTGTGTGTGTGTGTGCGCGCGTGTGTGCGCGCGTGTCTGTCACACGCCTGTGTGTCGTGTGTGTGTGTGTGTGTGTGTGTGGTGTGTGTGAGTGTGTGTGTGTGTGTGTGTGTGTGAGTGCAATGTCTGCGAACGAGAATGTTCTCAGAAATGTACTGAAAAAAAAGGGCCAAGGGTTGACCGTCCTGACAAGGCAAGAGTGTCTGTCAGCTAGGAAAGACAGTCAGAAACTGATGGAGTGCCTGTCGCATAGGAAGGCAGTCAGACAGGATAGGAGTAGTCTGTCAGCACTGGAAGGCACTCAGACTGGATGGAGAGTCTGTCAGCATTGGAAACAGTCAGACAGGATTGAGTGTCTGTCAGCATTGGAAGGCATGTCAACTGGATGGAGTGTCTGTCCAGCATTGAAGACAGTCAGAACGATGGAGTGTCCCTGTCAGCATTGGAAGACTGTCGGACTGGCTGGAGTGTCCTGTCAGCATTGGAAGGCACTCATGTTGAGGATGAGTGTCTGTCAGCATTGAGAAGACACTCAGACTGATGAAGCGTCGTCATCAATTAGGAAGGCCCCTCATATTTGATGAGTGGTCTGTCAGCATTGAAAGGCAGTCAGACTTGGATGGAGAGTCCTGTCAGCATTGGGGACACACTCAGACTGATGGAGTGTCTTTCAGCACTTTGGAAACACTCAGACTGGATGGAGTGTCGTCAGCAATGGAAGCAGTCAGACTGGATTGAGTGACCTGTCCGCATAGGAAGGCATTCAGACTGGATGAGAGGTCTGTCATGCATTGAAGGCAGTCAGACTGGTGGGTGTCCTGTCAGCATGGAAGGCACTCAGACTGGTGAGGATCCAGTGTCTGGGCAACCATTGGAAGGCAGTACAGACTGGATGAAGAGTCCTGCCAGTATTGGAAGGGACCAGACTGGATGGAGTTTCTGTCAGAGCATTGGAAGCACTCAGACTGGATGGAGGGCCTGTCAGCATTGGAAGGCAGTCAGACTGATGGTTGTCTGTCAGCATTGAAGGCAGTCAGACTGGATGGAGTGTCTATCAGCATTTGGAAGGGCAGTCAGAACTGGATGGATTAGTCTGTCACAATTAGAAGGCAGTCAGACTGGATGGAGTACTGTCAGCATTGGAAAGCAGGTCCAGACAGGAGGGAGTGTCTGTCAGCATTGGAAGGCAGTCCAGCCGATGGAGTGTTTTCGGCATTGGAAGGCTCTTCAGACTGAAAGAGGATACAAGCGACAGTCAGCATTGGGAAGGCAATCAGACAGGATGGGTATCCAGATTCTGACAGCAATGAAGCAGTCAGACTGGATGCGGTCTGCAGCATTGTAAGGCAGCTCAGCTGAAAGAGATCCTAGTGTCTGTCAGGGAATAAGGAAAGTCACTCAGACAGGATATAGTGTCTGTCAGCATTGGTAAGGGACCTAGCCTGGATGTAGTGTCAGTCCAGCATTGGAAGGCTTCAAGACTGGATTGTAGTGTCCTGTCACATGGAAGGCTTACATACTGGATGGAGTTGTCTGTCAGCATTGGAAGGCATTCAGACTGGAATGGTTGTCTGTCAGCATTGAAGGCCTGAGATGATAATAGGCCCATGAACGTCCACTGTTCAGCTATAAAGATGGTTTGGCTGCCACTGAACTGTAAAACCACGGGCAGCAGAGCGGCGAGCAGTATCTGCATGTGATATGGTTCCCACTGCCATGTGCTATGGTCCACTGCCATGTTTATGGTCACTGCCATTTATATGGTCCACTTGCCATGTTCAATGTGCACTGTCAGGTTCTATGGTCCACCGCCATGTTATCTAATGTCCAGCCATGTCTAAAGGTCCACTGCATGTTCTATGGTCCACTGCCAAGTCTTATTGTCCACTGCCAATGTTCTAAAGACCCTGCCAATTTCTATGGTCCACTGCCAGGTTCTAGGTCCCTGGCCAGAGAGCATTTTTCTATGGTCCAGCCAGTGCATGTGTTTTATGGTCACAGCCATGTTCTATTGCACTGTCATGTTCTTTGGTCCACCGCCATGTACTATGGTCCACTGCCGATGTTCTATGTTCCACCGCCATGTTTGTATGGTCCACCGCCATGTTGTATGGTCCACATGCCAAAGTTCCTATGGACCACCGCCTTGTTGTATGGTCCACTGCCATGTTTATGGTCCACTGCCATGTTCTATGGTCCACCGGCCATGTCTAAGGTCCACTGCCATTTAAAGTGGTCCACCGCATGTTGTATGGTCCACTGCCTTTCAATGGTCCACTGCCATGTTCTAAGTGGGTTCCACCGCCATGTTGTTATGGTCCACTGCCATGTTCAATGGTCCAATGCCATGTTCTACGGTCCACTGCGCATTATCCAGCTGGTCGTGTATATGGTTTGCTTCAGCTGTGAGCACCCACTGGGTCATGCCATGTGCTATGGTCTCACAGCCAGTGTTAATGGTCCACTGCCATGTTCAATGGGTCCACGCCCATGTTCTATGGTGCACTGTCATGTTTTTCATGGTCCACCGCCTTGTTCTATGGTGCACTGTCATGTTTTTCTATGGTTCACCGCCATGTTCTAAGTGTCCACTGCCATGTTCTCAGGTCCACTGCCATGTTTCTAAAGGTCCACTGCCATTTTTTGTTCCTATGGCCACTGCATGTTCTATGGTCTCACTGCCCATGTTCTATGGTCCTCTGCCATGTTCTAGGTGCACTTCATGTTCTATGGTCCACCCGCCAAGTTCGAAGGTCTCACTGCCATGTTCAATGGTCCAACCGCCATGTTGTTAATAGTCCCACGCCATGTTCTATGGACCACAGCCATGTTCTGTGGGTCCACCGCCATGTTGTATGGGTCCACGCCATGTTCTATGGGCCATCTTCCATGGTTCTAACGTTCCACTGCGCATTATCCAGCTGGTCGTGTAAAATGTTAGCTTTTCAGCAGTGGGAGCTGGGGGCTGAGACCTGAGTTCCTGGTTTGAGCGTGACACTCCCACCGTTGTGCCATTCTCTTACGGCGTGACACTCCCAGCGAGGAGCCATTCTCTGTGACTGCGTGCACTACTCCCAGCGTGTGCCATTCCTCTGTGACCGGCTGGCACTCACACGTGTGCCATTCTCTTGACTGCCGTGACAGTCCCAGTGTGGTGCCATTCTCTGTGTCGTGGCGTGACAGTCCCAGCGTGGTGCCATTCTCTGTGACGGCGTGGCACTCCAGCGTGTGCCATTCTCTGTGACGGCGTGGCACTCTCAGCGTGGGTGCCATTCTCTGTGACGGCGTGACCGTCCCAGCGTGGTGCCATTCTCTGTGACGGCGTGACAGTGTCCCAGCGTGGTGCCATTCTCTGTGACCGGCGTGACAGTCCCAGTGTGGTGCCATTCTCTGTGACGGCGTGGCACTCCCCGTGGTGGTGCCATTCTCGTGTGACGGCGTGGCACTCCCAGCGGTGGTAGCCATTCCTGGTGACGGCGTGTGCACTTCTCATCGTTGTGCCATTCTCTGTGAGGCGTGACAGTCCCAGCGTATGTGCCATGTCTGTGACGCGTGACCAACACCCAGCGTGTGCCATTCTCTGTGACGCGTGAACACCCAGCGAGGAGCATTCTCGTAGAGACGTGACGGTGTGACACACCCAGTGTGGTGCCATTCTCTGTGACGGGGCGTGACACTCCCAGCGAGTGCCAATCTCTGTACGGCGTGACAGTCCCAGTGGTGGTGCCATTCTTCTGTGACGTGACGGGCGTGACACTCCCAGCGTGGTGCCATTATCTCTGTGACGGCGTGGACAGTCTCAGCGTGGTGCCCTTCTCTGTGACGGTGTGACACTCCAGCGTGTGCCATTCTCTGTGACGGCGTGACAGTCCCAAGCGTGGTGGCATTACTCTTTGACGGCCTGACACTCCCAGTGTGGATGCCATTCTCTGTGACGTGACGGCGAACCACTCCTACGAGGTGCCAATCTCTGTGACGTGAAACGGCGTTACACCCCACGTGGTGCCATTATCTGTGACTTGATGCCTACCACCCAGCGTGGTGGCCATTCTCTGTGACGTGACCGCGTGACACTTCCCAGTGTGGTGCCATTCTCCTGGTGACGTGACGGTCTGAACACTCCCAAGAGCGGGTGTCTTCACTGTGACGTGACGGCCTGACAACTCCCAGCGTGGTGCCAATCTCAGGACGGACGCGTGCCACTCCCAGACAGTTCCATTACTCATGTGAACTGGCGTGACAGTCCCAGCGTGGTGGTCCATTCTCTGTTACGACTGATACTCCCATTGTGTGCCAATCTCCGTGTTATGAGCAGCGTTGACCGTTACCCTACGTGTTGCAATTCTCTGTGACGGCCTGACACTTCCCATGTGTGCCATTCTCATGTGACATGACGCGTGACACTCCTCAGCTGGTGCAATTCTCTGTTGACGTCGGAGTGACATTCTCCAAGTGTGGTGAGTCATTCCTGTGGACTCGGGCACAGCCCAGCGTGGTGCCATTCTCTGTGACGTGAACGGCGTTACACCCAAGTGTGGTGCCATCCTTCGTTCGGCGTGGCATCACCCAGCGTGGTGCCATTAGCTGTAACGGCGTGACAGTCCCCCAGTGTGGTTCCATTCTCTGTGACGGGCCTGACACTTCCCAGTGTGGTGCCATACTCTGTGACGTGAACGGCGTGACACTCCTAGCGTGGGGTCCATTCTCTGTGACGTGACGGCGTGACACTCCCAGCTGGTGCCATCTCTATGACGTTATGGCGTGACACTCCATCGGGTGCCATTCTCTGTGACGTGGAACGGCGTGACAACTCCACTGTGGTGCCCATTCTCTGTTGACGTGACGCCTGACACTGTCCCATCGTTGTTGGCCATTCCTCTGTGACGTGACGGCGTTACAACTTCCGTGTGGTGCCATTCTTCTGTGACGCGTGACACTCCCCCACGTGTGCCATTCTCTGTGACGGCGTGAACAGTCCCAGCGTGGTGCCATTTCTCTGTGATGGCGTGACACTCCCTGCGTGGTTCCATTCTCTGGTGACGGCGTGACAGTCCTCACGTGGTGCCATTCTCTGTTACGACCTGACACTCCCAGTGGTGACATTCTCGTGACGTGACGGCCTGACAAAACTCCATGTGGTGCCATTTCTCTGTGCACGGCGTGACAGTCCTCAGCGAGGTGCCATTCTCTTGACGGCGTGGCAGTCCCAGTCGTGGAGGCATTCTCTGTGACGGCCTGACCACTCCCCAGAGTGGTGCATTCCTTCTGTGACGTGACTGCGTGGAGACACTACCGCGTGTGGTGCAATCTCCAGTGACGAGACGCGAGACACTCCTAGAGTGTTTGTCCAGTACTCTGTGACGGACGGTAGGTGACACACCCAGTGAGGGTGCCATTCTCATGACGTGACGGCTTTGACACCCCAGTGTGGTGCCATTCTCTGTGAAGTGACGGCGTGACAATCCCCATTATGGTGCCATTCTCTGTGACGTTGACTACCCCCGGGGGTTGCGACCTTGTCCGAGGTCCGAGGGTTTTGCGTGGTCAAGTGATCCCCGTAGGCTTTGCTGGCGGGGGCATCATACTTGGAGATAGCTGTTTTTTTTTGCGCACTGCTTCTAGGCCCTGAGAGGTGCCAATGCAGGTTGGGCCTAAGCTAAACGTGGTAAGGAGTTGATGCCCCTGGTAGGGCTTCCCATGTCCGATAGGCTAAGGGTGAGGATCCTGACTAAGAGTAACCCGCCCTTTCTCCTTTTCCTGTTTTTCTGCCTCCCTTAGTTGGCCCTTGTCTATCATCGCTCCCCATCAAGTCTTCTTTTCCACACGTCTCTCCTTTTCTCTCTGTGTCCTCCTTAAATCCGCCGCTTTTGCCGTGCGTGCGACCCTGGTGGCGGAGGGAATGATAATCCTGGGTATGAGAGGGCCAGCGGCTCTCAACACAATAACTTTGGCTTCGGGACCTCTCCTAGAACAGGGATACACTTTGCCCGGGTGTAACAAATACGGCTCCCTTCTTGGGGTTGGGTCCAAGACGGGCATTCCCCAGCTGGCCCAAGTAAACCCTGCGTGCTCACACTCTGTTCCCGGGAGTTGAGATGATCAGGGGGATAGGTTGTTGCTTCTGGCTTGTCGTATGTCCTCTCGCCCGAGCCTGGAAGGGGTCAAGACATTGGTTTTCTGCCCTGCCCCCTAAGTTGACTCCAAGGTGGTGGTAAAAGGGAGGGATGAATATACGAAATACACATGGCTTTTTCATAACACATCCCCCCAAAAAAGAGAAGCAACATCCCTAATTCAGGGGATTTCGATTCTGACAGCGTATTCGGATATGGAGATACTACAGAAGACAGGTTTCTGGCTTCCAGCTCGTTATGGAATAACGGAGGCAAGAAAGACCCTTTCTGCTTTGAGCCATTAGCTATCCAAAAGGGCCTTTCCAAGTATGCAGGTGACTCCTCGGTCCATCAAGAGTGAGGAAAGGTTCATTTCTTATTCAATGCAAGTCACACAAACAATCTAACAACTGCAGAAGGCAAAAAAGCTTGTGGATAGGGAGATCAGGGTACACCCCATAAGCATTAAATTTCATCCAAAGTGTGGATTATAATCAGAAGATCTGCGGGTGTTTCAGAGGCGGAAATTAAAACGAGCTGGCGTCCCATGGTAGACGGAGGTGCGCAGGGTGAAACGGTAAAGAAGGTTTCAGAGAGAGTGGGCCACCAACCAACCCTCTTTCTGACCTTCTGCAACCCTGTGCTGCCTCCGGTCATCAAGGATGTTACCCTAAGATGGAGCATGTTCAGTCTATGTGCCGTCGCCATTGAGAGCTTCAGTTGCCAGAGGTTTGGCCTGTCAAGGGACCGCTGTTCTGCGGGAGGTGTGTGGTAATTTGCTGCCAGGCAACTCCTGATGGGCCGTGTCATGATCCGGCACCATTGTGCTAACAGCGGTGGCGACCATCCCTCCTCTCCGAAACTGTCCCCTTTGGATTCAAGAAACTGCTATCCAACGAGTTAAAACGGAAAAGAAGATCTCAGTTTTTGAAGCCCGAAAACAGGTTTGTGGGCAATCAGACGCCGACAGCTTCTTCCTATGCGTCGGTGTCACAAAAGCTTCCCATATTCTACTCGGGTCAGTCAGCTGCCAGACTGACGATTCATGTTATCGAAGACATTGCAAGTAAGATCTGTCAGTTCTGGTGGTAGCAATGTCCACCACCTTGTATCCAAACCAAAGTGACTGCCCCTGTGGAGGCAAAAAATCCGCCACCCCTCAGACTGCCCAGCAGTCTACAACATCTGCTGCTGGAGGCAGATTAAAAAACCAGCACCCCTACCTCGAAACTCCTCTGTCCAGCGCCCGGTGCGGGCAAGGGAGTTCATCCTAGTGTGGATGATGGTGGAGTTGAGGAATAAACCTCCACCGTCTCACTAAACCCAGACCTACATCCACCTGGTTGGCCAAGTCCGCCAGCAGGTCCCTGCAATATCCAGTGAATTAAGAACCAAATTTACAGCTTTTAGTAGCAGCAGATGTTGAGGAGGGAGATGACCTGATCTCTCTCCTTTTCGTTCGCCCTCCTGCACCATGGAATAATACAATAATTCCATTGGAATATCCGTGTCCTAAATTCCAACTTCGAGGAGCTGCAGCTTCTGTGTCCATCTCTAAAACCTTCAGTCGTTACTCTTCAAGAAAACTCAACATTCAAAGCCAGAAGACCCTTTACTCTTTCGGGCTTAATATTCTTTCGAAACCTGCATAACCATCCCACGTTGGGACTGTCGGGGGGGCGGTGTTTTCCCTTCTCCTACACAAAACTTTGGTTTGTATAGTCCTGACGACTTCTGTCTAGCCTCCCTTCAGGCTGGTAGACGCGAGAGTCCACTCTCCACAAAGACTGTGACTATCTGTTTCTCTTAAACTCCTCACGACCTTCTGATCCCGGTTTTGTCGTCAGGACCTTGGCTGTCTGATTAGAGGAACTCCCTCGACCTATGTTTTGCTGTTGGTGACTTTACGGTCACAACCCCTCATTGGGGTAGTACCGGTTCGTCCATCCAGATGTCTGCTGATTGGGATGTCCTTATCGGATTTGGATTTGTGTTGTCTGACCGGACGGATCTGCAACTTACCTCCAATCTTCCACAGGTCCCTTTCGTGGTTTAGATTGTCGGTTTGTGATCCCTCGCTGGTCCTGGACTATGATGGTCTTCCCATGACCGATCTGCACGGAAGTGAACCATATCCCAGTCCGTTCTACAACCTGTAATAACTGAACACTCACTGTCTCTCAGCATTTACATTAATAAGAAAGTCAAACAGGGATCTTTTTGCTAGCCAATGTTTCTAAGGAGTACCAGGACACTGATTTTTTTTCAGAGTCCTGACCCATCCTGAATCACTGACTAACCACTAATGATTAAAGTGCTAAGACCACCTGTATTCCAGTGTCTTCCAATAACTTCAAATGCCAAAAAAAAATCACCCTGGTTCCGATTTAGAATGCTCAACAAATTTCCAACGTTAGAAAACCGGTCTCAGCGTCAGGTATACCAACAGGACCTCGGGTCCCAACGCTCGAGCCCCATCAAAAACTCCGTGCCAAATCGAGACACAAACTTTTTAAATTAAGTAAACGACGGTACTGGAGAAGCTTCTGCTCCATGCTGACATCAAAAACTTCTAAAAAAAAAGTGTGAACATCATTAAGAAAATCACAGGGAAGACACCTTCCCCACTGAGAAACCATCTCAAGTTTTTCGGATTCTTTTAATAACAAGAAGAAAGCAGTTGCTAAATCTGCTTGCTTCAACCAATGAAAAGAACTTCTCCTCTTCTAATAAATCAGTCACGTTTGTCAAAAACAAAGCCCTAAAAGAAAATCGCCCTGGCAACTTTTCATTCGACAAACATGGAAGACTACAATCTTCTTTCACATGAAAACGAGCTGAAAATCTGCCTACTCTCTTGCAGCGGAAACCTCTCCAGGTATAGATGAGACATACTTTACAAACTATTGAAACATCTCCGCAAGAAGGTCCGAACATCCTGTTACAGAAATAGTCAACTCACGTGTGGACTACAGGTTGCTTCCACCCTCTGGCGACAGCCGCTCATTATTCCCGTCCCCAAACCTGAAAAGATCTGTCTAATTCCCATCCTAACTACCGGTCCATAGCTTTGACCAGCTGTGTCTGTAAACTGATGGCGAAAATGGTCAGATGCTAGGCCAGTTGAAACTCGAAACCGGATGGCCTTTTTGGCGAAAGAACAGTGTGGGTTCCGCAAACAACGTAGTACAGTTGACCATATGAATCGCTGAATCTACTCTTAGTAACCGCTTTTTTAAACAGACAGCATGCAGTGGGCAATTTTCTTTGACTTGGAGAAGGCCTACATACCACCTGGAAGTCGGGGATACTTCATGATCTCCACTATCAGGGTTTTCGTAGGTCATCTTCCCTCTTTTTATTGCAAAACTTTTTGGCAGAACCGACAGTTTTCAGTCCCGGTTGCACCACTCACTCTGATGACCACGAGCAGAGTTGGGTGTGTCCCCCTGGGAGCATACTGTCCCCTGCCCTCTTTAGTATTAAAATCAATCAACATTGTGAAATCAGTTCCCAGCAGGGTCAGACCTGCTCATTGTTTAGTGGATGATTTTGCTGACTACGCAACTGGAAGCCTGTAGCCCGAGTGACGCAGCGCAGGCTCAGCTTTGCGAAAGATAAACCCATCAGTGGCGGATGAAAACGGTTCACCTTTCTGCTACAAAACCAGTGTATTCACTTCCATAATTTCCTCAGTTTTTTTCCCAGATCCTGAAAACACGTAGGGAAATCTCCCATTCCAGCAGTTTAAAGAGAGCCAAATTTCTGGGAGTCATTTTTGACCAAAAACTTAACTTTCTCAGCCATATTAAAAATCTCAAAACTGCATTGCCCAAAAGGCACTGAATATTCGCGGGTCGTAGCACACACCGCTGGGGCGCTGATACGAAAACTTTGTTGCACCTACTACAGAGCCCTGGTCCGTTTCTAAACTGACGAACGGTTGTGCTGGGTACGGGCCCGCAAGAACATCTTACCTCAAACTCTTGGGACCCTATCCA
>CM031599.1:19711659-19716659 GCA_018398815.1 Conus ventricosus | reverse complement strand
CATCGACCATTGCCGTTATTCACCCAACAGGCATTATTGCTCCGGCAATACAAATATATCTGCCTTCAAAAGGGATTGCGATGGTTCCCTTATGCAGCTAGTGAAGAGTTTTCATAACTGTAATATATACTGTTCAAAAAAAGAAACGCAAAATGAAATTTTGCCACCTGGGGTGGACCATGCAGTTGAGAACACGCCAAAAACCGGCCCTGATGTATGTCTTGAACGTCGACGTGCTAGGATAACATTGATTCAGGTTGTCACTATGTGCACGTGCGTGTTGTGGGCCAGGTGCGACAGTGCAAACATTGGGTTGTGCTTCTGTTGTTTCGCCTGCAAAGCATGCCCAACTCAGTGGTGAACACACACACACCCTGGTCATAGTGCAGTATAAAAGCCGGGTCATTTTGGCAACCGGCAGGCACACCGTACCAAAAAACAGCATGCCACGTTTGAGCCCAGCAGAGAGAGAAAACGCCCTGGGTCGTTTGCAAGTTGGTCAGAGTGCAACTGATGTGGCCCATGCTTTGAATGTCTCCCCCAGTACCATATGCCGACTTTGGACTCGCTTCCAGAGGACAGGGTCATCAGCTGATGCCCGAGGTCAGGCCGACCTCATATCACAACGCCAGCCCAGGACCGCTTTATACGGCTAAGACATCTCCGCAATCGCTTCCTGCCGGCCTCGTCCACTGTCCAGGCATGCGCTGGTGTCCGTCGCATCTCCGACCAGACTGTCCGGAACAGGCTGCATGCTGCTGGGCTGAGGGCTTACAGGCCCCTACGTGGCAACGTAATGACGGGGCGCCATCGACAGACAAGACTGCAATGGGCTACGCAACACAGACACTGGACACTGAGGAACCATTGGCGACACGTCTGGTTCTCGGATGAGTCACAGTTTCTGCTGCAGCGCCATGACAGGAGGCGAAGGGTTTACCGCCGGGTTAATGAACGCAACCAGCAGAACTGCGTCGACGAGGCACCTCCGCATGGTGGCGGCAATGTCATGGTATGGGGGGCCATCAGCAACACAGGCAGGAGCCAGCTGGTGCGCGTGGAAGGTCACCTGACAGCCCAGCAGTACGTCCAGGTCATTGTTCAGCCACACGTCCTGCCTCTAATGGCCACTCCCAGGGCCGTGTTCCAGCAGGACAACGCCAGGCCCCACACAGCACGCCTGACCACAGCCTTTACCGCCAACAACATCAACACCCTGGCCTGGCCCTCTCTTTCCCCGGATTTGAATCCTATTGAGCACGTTTGGGACGTTTTGGACAGACGCCTGAGAGTGAGGGCCAACGCCCCAGCGACTCCAAATGAACTGTTCCGGGCATTGCAGGCCGAGTGGGCGGCCATCCCACAGCAGACAATCAGGAACATTATTGCTTCATTGCCCCGCAGATGCCAGGCTACCATTGTAGCCAGAGGGGGTCACACCCGTTACTGACTTTGGAAGCGGCCTGGCGATTTCCCCGAGGGTCTGGGGCTGGTTCTTTACCACAGCATTGCAGGGGAGACTTCTGTCCTACTGATGACCTGTTTTTTGTCATTTTCACATTAAACGTGTTGTCACACTGAGCTTCAATAAATTGTGTTTCAAATCGGCAGCTTGGCATTTTGCGTTTCTTTTTTGAACAGTATATATTTTCTTAATTTCATGTTCCCAGTTTCTCCATCTTCAAACTTCCCCCCCCCCCCCCCCCAAGTCCAAATCTTTGCCAAGTCATTACTATGAAGACAGTTCAGTTGTTGGCCTGCGCTTGTTTTTCTCCCCACTATTAGATTGTTCGTCTATGTATTTGTCTGACTTTATTCAAGTTTAAAAGGCTGTGCCAGTCTTGAATAAAAGTTATTCTGTGTTAGGTTTTCTTATGGGAGTAAACGTTACCCCATTTGTTTACTGTTTATTGCTTACTGTTCCCTGCCTCATTTCATTTCCAACTTATAAAGAAAAGAGAATGAAATGAACGAGACAAACAACCAGCAAATCAACATAAAGAAAAGAGAATGAAAATGAACGAGACAAACAACCAGCAAATCAACATAAAGAAAAGAGAATGAAAATGAACGAGACAAACAACCAGCAAATCAACATAAAGAAAAGAGAATGAAAATGAACGAGACAAACAACCAACAAATCAACAGAAAGAAAAGAGATGGAAATGAACGAGACAAACAACCAACAAATCGACATAAAGAAAGGAGAAATGAACAAGTGGAGTAAATTTGGTCTCTGATTTATTTTCTGTCCTGTTCAAAATCATTTCGTACTTAAATGCAAACAGGACAAAGTTGTCTTTCAGGAAAGGTAAGATAAACACCACACTGGACAAGGCAAGACAAGCAGCACTCAGGACAAGACAAGATGAACAACACTCATGACAAGGCAGGATAAGCAACACTCAGGACAAGGCAAGATAAACACTCAGGACAAGGCAAGATAAACGCTCAGGACAAGGCAAGATAAACAACATTCGGGACAAGGCAAGATAAACACCACTCGGGACAAGGCAAGATAAACAACACTCGGGACAAGGCAAGATAAGCACTCAGGACAAGGCAAGATAAACAACACTCAGGACAAGGCAAGATAAACACTCAGGACAAGGCAAGATAAACAACATTCGGGACAAGGCAAGATAAACACCACTCGGGACAAGGCAAGATAAACAACACTCGGGACAAGGCAAGATAAGCACTCAGGACAAGGCAAGATAAACAACACTCGGGACAAGGCAAGATAAACAACACTCGGGACAAGGCAAGATAAGCACTCAGGACAAGGCAAGATAAACAACACTCGGGACAAGGCAAGATAAACACTCAGACAAGGCAAGATAAACAACACTCGGGACAATGCAAGATAAACAACACTCATGGCAAGGCAAGATAAACAACACTCGGGACAAGGAAAGATAAACAGCACTCGGGACAAGGCAAGATACACAGCACTCAGGACAAGGCAAGATAAACAACACTCAGGACAAGGCAAGAAAACAACACTCAGGACAAGGCAAGATAAACAACACTCGGGACAAGGCAAGATAAACAACACTCGGGACAAGACAAGATACACAACACTCAGGACAAGGCAAGATAAACAACACTCGGGACAAGACAAGATACACAACACTCAGGACAAGGCAAGATAAACAACAGTCAGGACAAGGCAAGATGGACAACACTCGGAACAAGACAAGATAAACAACAGTCAGAACAACGCAAGATGGACAACACTCGGAACAAGGCAAGATAAACAACACTCAGGACAAGGCAAGATAAACAACACTCAGAACAAGGCAAGATAAACAACTCTCGGGACAAGACAAGGTAAACAACACTCGAGGCAAGGCAAGATAAACAACTCTCAGGACAAAGCAAGATAAACAACACTCAGGACAAGCCAAGATGAACAACACTCGGGACAAGGCAAGATACACATCACTCAGGGCAAGGCAAGATACACAACACTCAGGACAAGGCAAGATAAACAACACTCAGGACATGGCAAGATAAACAACACTCAGGACAAGGCAAGATAAACAACACTCAGGACAAGGCAAGATGAACAACACTTGGGATTGCCTGTATCTCTCGGGCCTGGTTGACGCCGGGATATATTATAAAAGGAAGCGTAGAGTACATCCCTGTCATGTAGTCTCAGACCGAAAAGGAAATCCGTAGCATCATCTTAATCATCCTCATTCTCATCGATCAGCATGAAAAAAAAAGTCTCAAATTTTTTGGCCCTTCATGCCCTGCTCTCATGGTGACCTCAATTTCGATGTCCTCTCTACGTCTGTGGCCTTGGTTTGGTTCCGTCGGGGTCACCGGTATCGGCGAGTCCATGGGGGCTGTCTTTGGTCGGACGTGGTGGCGTCCTCCGCAGGGAGAGCTCACTCACGCCGGTTCCGCGACTAAGCAATTATTGTCGTCAGTAGGGGCTTAGTAGATGGTGTCCTGCGTATGTTAGATCAGAACAGGCGCCACTGAACACCACCGAAGTGACTCGGCAGCAGTGCAGCGTCTCCTCCGGTGGGTTGCCTCTTCACGACTTGACATTGACTGCTACCTGTGGATTGCCGGTGCCGGGGCTGCGGCGGGTCAACCGGGCTGTGGCTGTGGACGGGATGTAGGAATGAGCGGCGTGGGTGCATTGCCTCTGAGGTGGCGTAGAGGTTGGGACAGCAAAAAACAACAACAACAACAACAACACAACAAAACCCAACCTCAGGACAAGGCAAGATAAACAACACTCAGGACAAGGCAAGACAAACAACACTCAGGACAAGGCAAGACAAACAACACTCAGGGCAAGGCAAGATAAACAACACTCGTGACAAGGCAAGATAAACAACACTCGGGACAAGGCAAGATAAACAACACTCGGGACAAGGCAAGATAAACAACACTCGGGACAAGGAAAGATAAACAACACTCGGGACAAGGCAAGATAAACAACAGTCAGGACAAGGCAAGATACACAACAGTCAGGACAAGGCAAGATACACAACACTGAGGACAAGGCAAGATACACATCACTCAGGACAAGGCAAGATACACATCATTCAGGACAAGGCAAGATACACATCACTCGGGACAACGAAAATGAAGAACGCTCATCTTGCGCCGAATTGGACAAGATAAGTGAATGCTCGTTCTTAATTTTCGTTGTCGTGAGTGTTGTTTATCTAGCCTGGAGAAGACCTAAGAGGTCCAAACGCGCGTCACGTTTTGTCCTGTGATTCATTTGCTCATGTTTGGCCGAGTCATTACACACAGCTTTTAAGATTTCTGAGAGTCATACCGTGATGCCAAGAATACTACAGATCTGTGATGGACTGCAGCTAGACACGGTTGGTGAACAAACACCCACCAGGCCTGCTTCCGCTGATAAGACTCACACAGGGGACGAAAGCCGACTTAGGACAGACGAAACAACTGGTTTTGTTCTCATGAACAGAAGTGACTTGATGCCCGACCTACACGTGATCGAT
>CM031599.1:19684159-19699159 GCA_018398815.1 Conus ventricosus | reverse complement strand
CCTCTCTCCAAGACACGTTCAGAATTAGAATAATTGTGAAGAAAAGTGCTCATTACACCACCCCCACATTGGAAAAGGCGAAAGCCAAGGTCCAGTACTGCCGCTTGGCTTTCCAGATCAAACAAAGAAAGGATATTAATCCCGCAAGACCATACAGTGTACAGGACAAAGCACGATGCATTTCGACCTCTTGGGTCTTCTTCAGGCAAAAACAAACAACATTTAAGACAACGAAAACAAAGAACGAGCAGCCACTTTTCTTGTTACTCGTTCTTCGTTTTCGTTGTTTTAAAATTTTTTTACAAGACCCAAAAGGTCGAAATGCATCGTTGTCCTCTGGTATGTTTGTATTGTCTTGCGCAGGTAATATCCTTTCTGTTTAAATTTTGCATTCATTTCCGCCTTAAGTCGTCTGGCTTTGAAAATAACATAGTGTCCTGACCAAAGTGGTCACGGACACCAACATGGCGGTCTGTTGCTGTCTTCATTTGGCTGTCTAGATTCCCAACATGGCGGTCTGTTGCTGTCTTCATTTGGCTGTCTAGATTCCCAACATGGCGGTCTGTTGCTGTCTTCATTTGGCTGTCTAGATTCCCAACATGGCGGTCTGTTGATGTCTTCATTTGGCTGTCTAGATTCCCAACATGGCGCTCTGTTGATGTCTTCATTTGGCTGTCTAGATTCCCATCATGGCGCTCTGTTGATGTCTTCATTTGGCTGTCTAGATTCCCAACATGGCGGTCTGTTGCCGCCTACATTTGGCTGTCTAGATTCCCAACATGGCGGTCTGTTGCCGCCTTCATTTGGCTGTCTAGATTCCCTACATGGCGGTCTGTTGCTATCTTCATTTGGCTGTCTAGATTCCCAACGTGGCGGTCTGTTGCTGTCTTCATTTGGATGTCTAGATTCCCAACATAGCGGTCTGTTGCTGTCTTCATTTGGCTGTCTAGATTCCCAACATGGCGGTCTGTTGCCGCCTTCATTTGGCTGTCTAGATTCTCAACCTGGCGGTCTGTTGCCGCCTTCATTTGACTGTCTAGATTCCCAACATGGCGGTCTGTTGCTGTCTTCATTTGGCTGTCTAGATTCCCAACATGGCGGTCTGTTGCTGCCTTCTTTTGGCTGTCTAGATTCTCAACCTGGCGGTCTGTTGCCGCCTTCATTTGGCTGTCTAGATTCCGAACATAGCTGTCTGTTGCCGCCTTCATTTGTCTGTCTAGATTCCCAACATGGCGGTCTGTTGCTGTCTTCATTTGGCTGTCTAGATTCCCAACATGGCGGTCTGTTGTCGCCTTCATTTGGCTGTCTAGATTCTCAACCTGGCGGTCTGTTGCCGCCTTCATTTGGCTGTCTAGATTCCCAACATGGCGGTCTGTTGCCGCCTTCATTTGGCTGTCTAGACTCTCAACCTGGCGGTCTGTTGCCGCCTTCATTTGGCTGTCTAGATTCCCAACATAGCGGTCTGTTGCTATCTTCATTTGGCTGTCTATATTCCTAACATGGGGGTCTGTTGCTGTCTTCATTTGGCTGTCTAGATTCCCAACATGGCGGTCTGTTGCTATCTTCATTTGGCTGTCTAGATTCATAACATGGCGGTCTGTTGCCGCCTTCATTTGGCTGTCTAGATTCCGAACATAGCGGTCTGTTGCTATCTTCATTTGGCTGTCTAGATTCCTAACATGGCGGTCTGTTGCTGTCTTCATTTCACTGTCTAGTTTCCCAACATGGCGGTCTGTTGCCGCCTTCATTTGGCTGTCTAGATTCACAACCTGGCGGTCTGTTGCCGCCTTCATTTGGCTGTCTAGATTCCCAACATGGCGGTCTGTTGCTGTCTTCATTTGGCTGTCTAGATTCCCAACATGGCGGTCTGTTGCTGTCTTCATTCCCAACATAGCGGTCTGTTGTCGCCTTCATTTGGCTGTCTAGATTCTCAACCTGGCTGTCTGTTGCCGCCTTCATTTGACTGTCTAGATTCCCAAACCGTGGGCTGTTGTCTCCACCACTTTCACCACCGTCATCAGATGCCAATTATGGTCACGGATACCAAAATGGAGGTCTATACTGCTGTCCTTTGCTAGTGTTTTGATGTGGAGCTGAGATGCAGATGGGGATCAAAGGGCAGATCCATGATCCGTCCGAACTTGGTGGAAGTCTGCGCTCCCTGAGTATCATTCCATTCACGTGATGCTCTTTCCTTCGTCTGTTGGTTTGTCCGTCTGTCCGTCATCGTTTTTGCTCTCTGCGAATATTCTGGTATTCAGACGCCAGTGTGGTCTTGGATACCGATTTGGTGGCCCACGTTGACTCACTAAAAAAAAAGTAGGGTGGGGTTGGAGTAGGGATGGAGAGTGGGGAGGGTGGGGGGCTACAGCCGAAAGGCCCCGTCAGAGTACTTGGTGGGAGAATGTCTCTTCTTCAAATGGCAATGGTTCATTTCCAATGCAACCATATAAATCTGTGGTCCCTCCCTCACTCCTGTCAAAAGTGCGGTGTGGAAAACAACAACAAAAACTAGCAATATCTCACACACACACACACACACACACACACACACACACACACACACACACACACACACATACATACACACACAGTGCGCGCGTGCATATATATATATATATATATATATATATATATATATATATATATATATATATATATTATATATATATATATATATATTATATATCATGAACAGTATCAAAACGTCCATAAAAAAACTGAAAAAGCTCAACCCCTTGGGGAGAAACATTTGTTAAAAATATTTATAAAATGAAGTGCTAAAATTCATCTACAGGCTTGTTTCAAGATACATGTATACATATATCTCCTCAGGATGTCTTTTTTGTGGCACGCCAACGGTCTTTTATGGCGTGCGGGACCTGATCTTGTCTCTGTGTGTGCGGGTTTCGTCTGCTCTGTGTGTGTGTGTGTGTGTGTGTGTGTGTGTGTGCGTGCGTGCGTGCGTACGTGTACGTGTGTGTGTGTGTGTGTGTGTGTGTGTGTGTGTGTGTGTGTGTGTGTGTGTGTGTGTGTGTGTGTTTTTCCGGGCCTGTCAGGTGGAATGTGCTAGCAAAGATTTCCACTTGTACCTGCAATTATTCACTATTTCTACTTTTGTGTTCAGAGTTGCTAAGTATGGTTTGCATAATATTAACCATTTTTCTGTGGAACATAGGTTGCATTTATTTGAAATATTGTTGTATGGTGTTGCTCTTTTTATGATTTTCCATGATATGCTGTAGTCTATTTTTTTTACCTTTGAGTTTCCAAATGTATTTACTGAGTTCTGTTTGATTTTTGTATTTTTCATTTTTAAATGACTGTTTATGGTTTGCGTATCTGGTTTTGAAAGTGTTTTCAGTAATCCCTATGTATGTTTTTTTTTTTTCATTTTCTGATGTTACCGTGGCTTGGTATACAATATTGCTGTTAAGGCATTCGTAGCTTAGGGGGCACTGTTCTTTTTTGGTGCAGTTGCAAGATGTCCTTTCAGCACCCTTCTCTTTTGTGTTGCTTTTCATTTTGTTAGATGAGTCAATTATGTTTTTGAGGTTGGGCATACATGAGTATGATAGTTTAATGGTGTTTTTGTTGAATATTTTGGACAGTTTGTGTTCTTTTGGGAATGATGTTGCCAAGATTTTAAAGAATTCTTTTCCTACATTTGGTTTTACTTGTCCATCATATGGTGGGTTGTACCATATGATCTTCCTTTTCCTATTTTTCTTATTTCTGTTCGTGTTATTGTCTGGGCTATATTGTAGTTTGTGATTGTAACCACTTTTTTGTAATGCTTCTTGGTATTCTGTTGCTGCATTATTGAATGCATTTTCATTGCATGATAGGTTGGTTTGCTTCTATTGTGATTTTTAAATTGTGTTTTTTGAAGATTTTACATAATTCTTTTCTCTTGTTTTCAATAGTTCTTGGGTTATTGTTTAATGCAGCAAGGCCGTCATCTCTGTACAAACCGACCTGTTTTCCAAGTTGTTTTTGGATGTTGGATAGAATGAATAGTCCGACTAGTTCACATGTTTCGACACCATCATACGATCCCATGGTTGCATCAAATGTGGAGTTTTTGCTCGTTTTTTTTTAATCCAAATTTCATTTCTGCTGTGGAGTAGGGTTTTCTTGGTGTGGAAAATAATCTCCATTTCTGACTCTGTTATTTTTGTGTATTTGTTGGCAAATTTCAAAACTTTGGTGAGCAGTTCTTCATCTATGGATGGGTAGAAATCTACTATGTCGAATGTGATAAACACTGTGTTTCTCTGGTCTTTGAGTTCCTTAAACCATTGGATGACTTCATAGCTGTTTTTCCAAAGGTTGTATTCGGTGTTTGATTTTACACCTTCTATAGCCTTTTCCAAAATTCTCTTGCTTATTTGGCCCAGTTCGGATTTGGATGGGTTTATTAGTCTACACACAACACACATAATGTTATATGAATACTCTCTCTCTCTCTCTCTCTCTCTCTTACACACACACACACACACACACACACACACACACACACACACACACACACACACACACACTTTGCTGATGAGGATAATATACCATTAATATAAAGCTGTATTAGAGTTACACGCCGTTCATCTACCCGCATGCCAGAGGCCAAATTAAAGGAGACAGCATTAACCTTTCATGTCGCACCGCGCTGCCTCGCTTTTGACAGCCAGCATCGGAGTGCCACGTGCGCAAGTGGCACGCGGCGCGCACTCCACACAAACAACCACCACGCTGAAGTTTCGTCGCTCTCGAAATAACGCCACCCGCAGGACTTCGTGCGCACTTTTAATATGAACACCATTTCAGACCACGCGGTCATTTCTCATGCACCCAATGCTTGTCTGTCTATATAGCGTTTGCTAGGGTTTGTCGTGTTTTTGTTTTACATTCACAAAGTTCTGCAGTGAATGCTTTTTTTTCTTTTTTTTTTCTCAGTGTTTCCGCACAGTCAAAAACAAATGGTGCTTAGTTAATTTGATGTATCTTAGGGCATGATAAAACGGGTTGTTTAAACAGTACCTTCCTCCCATTTGCCCGGACATACAAACGCGCATGTATACACTTGCGCGCACAGATGCGTGTATATGTGCGCGCTCCTCTGTGTGTGTGTGTGTGTGTGTGTGTGTGTGTGTGTGTGTGTGTGTGTGTGTGTGTGTGTGTGTGTGTGCGTGCGTGCGCGCGCGCATGTGTGTGTGTGTGTGTGTGTGTGTGTGTGTGTGTGTGTGTGTGTGTGTGTGTGTGTGTGTGTGTGTGTGTGTGTGTGCGAGCGCGCGCCCGTGTGTGTGTGTTTGCGCGCGCGCCTCTGTGTGTGTGTGTGTGTGTGTGTGTGTGTGTGTGTGTGTGTGTGTGTGTGTGTGTGTGTGTGTGTGTGTTCACGTGGTTTCGAGAGAATTAGAGAAATAAAAAGAGAGAGAGGGAACGTGTTTGTGTGTGTGTGTGTGTGTGTGTGTGTGTGTGTGTGTGTGTGTGTGTGTGTGTGTGTGTGTGTGTGTGTGTGTGTGTGGAGACATCGTTCTGTTCGTGTGACAATATGGAAGAGTTACGCAAAAATCAAATGCTGTTCTAAGCAAGAAAACTAAACCAATATCAGTATCTACTCTAGTGCTACAGTGGGCCCCAGCTCACTGCGGCATCAGAGGCAATGAAAAAGCAGACACACTGGCAAAAGAGGGAGCGCAGAAGGAGCAGACCGACAACCTAGTGAGCTATGATGAAGCAAAGACCATCATCAAGGCTCAGCAGCGGAAGAAGTGGCAGCTTCAGCACCCAAAACACAACCCAGATGATGGCTACTTTTCTCTGCGACGACGGGAACAGTAGATTTTCCGAATGAGAACTGGATACAATCGTCCTGCGCCACCACATGCACACAAAACTCGGCATTGGACAGTCTGGAGAGTGCCCTTGTGGTCAGGGACAAATGATAGCCGAACATATCCTCCAAAACTGCCCGACGCATGCTGCATCCCGAGACAAATGCTGGCCGACACCGACAGCATTGGCGGCCAAGCTGTACGGCACCCTGGAGGAGCTGCGACGGACGACTGCCTTCATCGAGGACACTGGGCTGGACATCTAAAGAGAGGCGAACGAGGAAGAAGAAGAAGTATCTACTGTCGGTGCATAGAGGGAGTGGATAGAGATGCATTACCTGTATCCGGTTAAAAAAAATATATATACATATATATATAAAAAATTTGAGGAAGATATTTGACTGTACTGATTAGATGTTTTGTTTTGCTTTTCCTTGTGTGACAAGAGCGGAAAGAATGAATCAAAAAGAGTTTTGTTTTCCTTTTTGCTTTATGTCCATATTTCCTCTCGAAACTTGGTACCACCAGTCGTCAATCAAACACGTTTACTCTGTGAAAACAGATTAGACAGTAAAGACACAGTGGTTAGATGAATAAGGTAGCGCTCTTTTGCTTGTAGGGCTGTTCATGTGAAAATTGTACATTGCCTTATTTAAGTAATACAAAGTCTGCTTGCTACCTGTGGCCAATCATTCTCATTCGGGATAAGACGATGGATGCACGGATGATGATTATATGACGATGGGGAGGAGGATAACTTGCCCCTACTCCCCCTCCCTTCCTTCGTCCTCTGGCTTCCTTCCCATCTCTCTCTCTCTCTCTCTCTCTCTCTCTCTCTCTCTCTCTCTCTCTCTCTCTCTCTCTCTCTCTCTCTCTCTCCAAAAAAGAAGTTAAAGATAAGTCGTTTTGATACATAAAAGATATGCATGAAAATTTAAAAGCAGGAATAAGACGGGGGGGGGGGGGGGGGGGGGGGGGGGGGGGGAGGGGGGAGCTAATTAACTTAATTTCGTAACCTGAAATCATGGGTTAAACAAGGTGTGAGTGTAGTGTTGTTTCCTCCTCTATAAATGCGCTTGCCTTAGAGATAATTCACAATGTTTTAAACCATTGATTTTGTTGAACTGTTTATAATACTTACATATTCTCTATCACTTATATACTCTATAATATTCTCTATTGTCTGAACCAGTATCTGGTTTACAGAGACATAGAACAGCTTGCATTTGGCATAGATAAAACCAACATTACTTTTCGCAAGGGGGCGGGTGGGCGGGAGCGGGGGGTTGCGCACTTGGAACGCACTGAATGCTGAACGTACTGTTATGAAACTGTGACTGTAGTAAATGCATAGAATTATCTTGGAATCTGGTGTCAGCGCAACCCAGATTTAGTTTAACATGTCAAGATGTAATTGATAGAGCAAGAAACGAATTTATGGTAATCCTGTCTATCCTTCACACATTGGACTGAGGTTCTTTCAGGGTTTGTTTGTTTGTTT
The DNA here is from genome assembly GCA_018398815.1 of Conus ventricosus. Lineage (NCBI taxonomy): Eukaryota > Metazoa > Mollusca > Gastropoda > Neogastropoda > Conidae > Conus > Conus ventricosus. Next base: position 19,691,827 of record CM031599.1, on the reverse strand, counting down.
GTTTGTTTTTCAACTCCCAGGTACAACCAATAACGCATTATGGTGCTGAAACTTAGGCACTTGATAAAAGTATTGAAATTGAAAAGACACATGTATTGGCCATGAGACGTTTTCTGACTGTAGACACTAGAACTCAAAATGATAGTGTATTTGATGAACAACGAAGGTTTATGATTTATGTAATCTCTTCCATAAAATGTATTGTCTGAAAATAACGCGATTGGACGAAAGCAGGCTACCTTTGACAGCTTATAAAATATTGTATAATTTGGAAAACAGTGGCAAGAAGACATTGGATACAAATATTCGTTAGTGCTAAAATTCGCTTGGAATTTGGGGGTGGGGGTGGGGTGGGGGTGGGGGGGGGGGTAATCATGGTGCTCAATGTCTTTCAGGTTTCAAAGGATCTTTTTGGCAAAGAGTCACATACTGTAGGTGGCACGGTTGGCACAAACAAGTATACGCCAGCGATAGATTTACTTAATGTAGACAATTTAAAACTACATGCGTGGTTGAACCAAAGATTGAACTGATATAAACAGGTATATAAAACAAACTTTGCACAAACAGTAGATTTGCTATTTCTGATCTTGATCGTCATCGTTTTAAATATAGACTTAAACATGAACGGAAAGTGTTATGGCGATTGTGTAGTAGAGCTAAAGTGGGTGGAAAGTTATGTCTTCTGTTGTTGTCCCGTTCTTTAGGATCTTAGGGAGAAGCTTATCAAACATAAATGCTTTCACAATCTTTGTAACTTTCAATTCAATCTGTTATTCTCACCTAGAAATGAGGCCGCACTTTAAAAACTGGCTGCAGATATCTATCAAGCTTTAAAGAGATTACGTTTAGCAACATTCTAGCATGTTTACAGTTGTATTTTTTATTGTAAAGATGTCGTATGCAAGTAAATTTGAAATTTGATATAGCAAGATCATCGACAATGTTGATGGAAGGACGTGGTGGCATCGTCGGAGGAATGATGGGAGTGTAGGGAGAGGGGGGGGGGGGGGCAGAACACCTGGCTTACGCTGGCTCCGTGACAAAACAATTCTTCTCAGTAGGAGGTTTTGTATCATTTTCAATTTCAATTTCATCAAGGTGTCATTGCGTGCGGAATAGTCCATATACGCTACACTACAGCCGCTATGTTTCGAGGCCATACTGCGCATAATTTAAAGTGGATGGACGAGTTAATTACTAGGATGAGATAATTTAAGAAGAGGGTCTCAGACTTTGCAGGTTGTATCCTGCGTATGTGGGATCAGAGTTGGCATGACAGCCAGCACCGAAGTGACAGGACACAGCGAGTGTCAGCAGGTGGGATGTCTGACGATGTGACACCCACGCTCCCTGTGGGTTGCCGGTGCCAGGGCTGTGATGGGACAATCAGGGTGTGGCTGTGGATGAGAAGCCGGAATGAATGGCGTGGAGTTGATGCTACCGGCAACACAGAAGATGAGGCAGAAAAGAAAATCAGCGATGTCTTTGACACTCGATCGGTTACAGAAACAGTTTTATACACAGCGTGGCGCTAACAATGAGTACCTAGCAAAAATCATGATAAGTTCTTCTTCTTCTGCGGTCGATTTGATTGGCTGTGTCAGATCTTCAATCCTGTCGCCACAATGAATCCCACAGTCTTCTCAAGGTCTTGGCAGCTGCCCCAAAGCTGTATCTGCAGCTCTGTGCCCTCTGGCCAGGTTTGACGCCGTAGAACATCATGGGTTGGAGGATGTGTTCTGGGGTTATAAGTAAATTAGTAACGGTTGTCTAAAAAGAAATGAGCCGAACGGTATATACTGCACTCCGACAGGTGTTCATAAAGTCGACAGCTTAGGAAGCGCTTTGCTGACGAATGTCATATACACCTGGCCAGTGTCGCATTTCCTGCGTGGCCAGAGGCGAGTCGCGCGTACACCGGAAGTGGACATTCAACACATCGCCATCTTGTGGGTACAGCACGCGAATACACATCTTCACATAACCTCGAAGAAATCATTTCGGAAAGAAATGTAGATAGGTTGTGTCCTGAAACAAGAGAGCAGTCTCCAACGTTGATAGTCATCCGGTACGAAGCGAATGTTTCACAGGATAATGACACTTTGCACCCACACACCGATACAGTCAGTTTGTTATGTCTAGCAGTACGAGCACGGTATCAAAGGTTGGATGTGATCCCGGAGAGAAACGAATCTTGTATTACCACAGGTATAAATTTGCTACTTTGCACCCACACACTAAGGTGGCCTACGTTGGCGACTTAGCTCTAATGCTTCTTTGTCATCCTCTGTCGTCTGAGTCAGTCTGTCAACAATCACACTTGCACGAATACACTGGAAACAAAGTGTAGCAGGTAGCGTCTTAACGTTACCGGGTGTGCATGTCACCATGTCTATATCCTGCCGGGTTAACTTGTCACCACCGTGTCTGTTTGCTACCGGGTCTGCATGTCTGCGTGTCTATATGCTGCAGGTAATACTTCACCGTGTCTATATGCTACAGGTATTACTTCACCGTGTCTGTATGCTACAGGTAATACTTCACCGTGTCTATATGCTACAGGTAATGCTTCATCGTGTCTATTTGCTACAGGCAATACCTCACCGTGTCTATATGCTATAGGTTGTGTCTATCATTGTGTCTACATGCTTCTGGGTCTAGGAGTCATCGTGGGCATGCATGCTACTGGGTGTATATGTAACCATGTCTATATGCTCCCGGGTGTATAGCCACTCTGTATATATGTTACTGTGTCTAATGTCAACGTGTCTATTACGCTACCAGTCTGCCGGCTCTACATAATTATCACCATGTCTGTTTTCTGCCGGGTCTACATAATTATCACCATGTCTGTTTTCTGCCGGGTCTAAATATCACTACGTCTATTTCCTGTCGGGTCAATATATCACCATGTCTATTTCCTGCCGGGTTTATATATTACTATGTCTATTCCCTTCTGGATCTACTTATCACCATGTCTATTTTGCTACCGGGTCTACGCATCACCCTGTCCGTATGCCACCGATTATATGTCACCGTATCTAGATGTTTCCGTGTCTGTATGTCGCCCTATCTATGTGCAACCGGCTCTCTCTCTCTCTCTTCTCTCTCTCTCTCTCTCTCTCTCTCTCTCTCTCTCTCTCTCTCTCTCGGAGCGTGAGGTGGACGGGACGGAACCGGGGATGGATCGTCTGCTAAGAAATGGCTGCCCCGTAGATTATATACATGTGTGGTTTTGAACTTTTGTTCAATGATAGCTATTGTATGCATTTTGGTTATTTGCCGACGGCTGCTTTGAATTATTCAATTTTGAATTCTAGGGATTTGACCATTAAGAGACTCCTCTGGCCAACAGGCAATTTAGGCACATGTGTACGAGGCAAGTGTCGACAAGTCCTACTGAACATGATATAACTGGCTGAAGAAATGGGGAAAACTACAATTAAAGTGAAAATAATTGAAGGAAAGTACTAACCTGACACATGGAAAGCGGTAAGGCTTTAGTACTTTATCCATGGGCTGCTAAATCCAACGAACATGAACAACAAGTCCAATACCACATAAACAGAAGTACACACACTGAGTGTCAAAGGTTAACATGGCAGACCCAAGATTCGGGGTTTTCCTTTCATTTGCACGGTAGAGGGCGCATGCGTAAACATAGTAAACAAAAAATGCTTAAAAATAGCACGGCCTTCCGGAGAGTAAAACGACGCAGATGTAATAAGGTCTCCACTGTTTACAAACGAAAATAGGATGAGGGAAATGAAATTGATAACATGTGTTTTGCATGTTAGTATGATAACATGTGTTTTGCATGTTAGTATCAACAGCATTCATATCATGAGTTTGAAAATAATTAATATATGTACCTATATTATGTTTATAAGAAAAAACGTACCAAGAAGCATTGGTGTATAATTAAGAAGAATTTTGCATTGTACATACTGTCATGGAAGAATGTTTTGTTGCAGGCATGGTAAATTTTGTTCTTATTATATAAAATTGTTTTTTCTTGTTGCGTACTCATGTGAATAGGCCGATGGCCTCACATTAAAGTCACGAGTCACGAGTCACGAGTCTCTCTGTATATATCTAATATATAAATGGCAAATTCTGTCTGTGTGTACGCTATAGACTCAAAAACGGCTCAACGTTGTGACCCGAGGATGGTTTTGGGCTAATCTCTAAAAAAATAAAACCGTTAAAAACCGTTAAAAAACTGTTATAACGGGTTCAAAGACATCTTTTTCCTCTGCTTTTCATCAAATGGCCGTTGTGACATTGCACACGTACAGGACTACTTCTCTAAAATTAGAACCGTTATTTGGCAGTTAAAAAACGTTATTTATAACAGTTAAAACTGTTAAAAACACCAAACCCTATAAAAGAAACTGTTTAGAACCCGATCTTCTTGAAATTTAGTAGGTACGTCTGTTGTGACCCAAGGATGGTTTTGGACTAATCTCTAAAAAAAAAGAAAACCGTTAAAAACCGTTAAAAAACTGTATAACGGTTTCAAAGACATCTTTTTCCTCTGCTTTTCATCAAATGGCCGTTGTGACATTGCACAGGTACATCGAACCTAGAGGGACATCTCCCGAGTAACATAGGGTCATTGGACAGTTTCTACGACAGTTATTTATGACCGTTAAAAACCGTTAACAACACGTACCCCCCTAAAAACGATCAAAAATACAATCTTTTCTGATGTTGGCGGCAAAGGGAGTCGTCGGATCGCCACCAAACTTGGCATGAGTCTAGAGGGATATACTGTGGATAACACTGGGTCATTCGATAATTTTTATGACCGTTATTTATCACCGTTAAAAAGCGTTATTTTCTAAATTTAGACCTTTCTTGATGAAATTTGGTATACAGGTGAAGTTTTAAATGATGAATAATGATACACAACTTACACGAACCGAAACTTAAAATTGACCGTTAAAAACCGTTATTATATAAATTTAGACCATTCTTGATTAAATTCGGTATACAGATGCAGTTTTACACGCTGAACAATGATATACAATTTACACGAACCGAAACTTAAAAATTGACCGTTAAAAACCGTTATTATATAAATTTAGACCGTTCCTGATGAAATTCGGTATACAGATGCAGTTTTACACGATGAACAATCATATACAATTTACACGAACAGAAACTTAAAAATGAGCGTTAAAAACCGTTAAGATCCGTTATTTTCTAAATTTAGACCTTTCTTGATGAAATTTGGTATACAGGTGAAGTTTTAAATGCTGAATAATGATATACAACTTACACGAACCGAAACTTAAAATTGACCGTTAAAAACCGTTATTATATAAATTTAGTACGTTCCTGATGAAATTCGGTATACAGATGCAGTTTTACACGCTGAACAATGATATACAATTTACACGAACAGAAACTTAAAATTGAGCGTTAAAAACCGTTAAGATCCGTTATTTTCTAAATTTAGACCTTTCTTGATGAAATTTGGTATACAAGTGAAGTTTTAAATGCTGAATAATGATATACAACTTACACGAACCGAAACTTAAAATTGACTGTTAAAGACCGTTATTATATAAATTTAGACCGTTCCTGATGAAATTCGGTATACAGATGCAGTTTTACACGCTGAACAATGATATACAATTTACACGAACAGAAACTTAAAAATGAGCGTTAAAAACCGTTAAGATCCGTTATTTTCTAAATTTAGACCTTTCTTGATGAAATTTGGTATACAGGTGTAGTTTTAAATGCTGAACAATGATATACTACTTACACGAACCGAAACTGGAAGATGACCGCCTTCTACAACTTGCCCTGGAGGAAGCCTCCATCTCTCAGAGACCCTGACTGCTGCGTGACTTCTGTATTATCCTGGTGGCTTGCAACCCCAGTAACCCAGGCAACCTGTGGAACCTCTTCAGAGACCATCTTGCTGAAGATTTCCTCTTCCAAGTCCGAAGAGATGTCTGTTATGAAGCGCAGTACACAGATGCCATCTACAACCAAGCTCTTACTGTGATTCAGCACAAACTCTTCCTTCTTGGAGGCAAGTCTACAGAGGAGTATGGGATGCCAACAGTCACACAACGACAAACTGTGCTTCGAGAATACTACCGCGAGACCAATTACGACACTACTGCACTCCGGGCAGCAGCTGATGATCAGCTGAAGAAGACGTGTACGACAGCTTTATGACCATGGTTGAGCAGAGGCAGGATCCCACAGCAAGCAGCAACATAATGTTCCTTGATGCTCCATGAGGGATAGGAAAGACCATCCTGAATCTTATCCTGAACAGGATCTGCTCCACAGGCAAAATAGTGCTAGCCACTGCTTCCAGTGGCATTGCCGCTACTCTTTTGCCGGGTGGGCGGACAGTACATAGCACTTTCAAGGTCCCTCTGGATGCCGACAAGCAAGAAACGCCAACCTGCCCGTCAAGCGTGGGTCAACGTTGGCCAAAGTCATCAAAGAGGCTGCAACCGTCATAATTGATGAAGCTCCCATGACCCACAAAGCTGTCTACGAGGCCATGGACTTTGCGGTGCAGGACATCACCCAAGTGCACAGGCCAATGGGAGGCATCCCAACGCTGTTCTGTGGGGACTTCTGGCAGATCCTCCCTGTCGTCCTCAATGGCACCAGAGCCAACATTGTTAACGCCTGTCTGAAGAAATGGCGGAGCATGATTGTTAAATATGAGAGCCCACCTGTCTGGAAATCCCCAGACAGCCAGCTTCGCCAAACTTCTGCTTGACATTGGCAATGGTGCCATTGAGTCATGTTTCCAGATACTATATTGGTCCCACCAGCACAATGCCAGTTTTATGATAGCCAGGAGGATCTGATAGAAGCAGTCTACCCGGATCTTCATGCTCACTGTGCAGACTCAGACTGGTCAGCGGAAAGGGCCATAAACTCCTCCCTGAACGAAACTGTCAACAGGCTAAACAGAAAAATCGTAGCTGACTTCCCTGGAGAGGAAACTCTGTACAGATCTGTTGACAGAATGATGATGAGGGAGTCCTTTATCCACAAGAACTCCTGAACTCCATTGAGATTTCTGGACTTCCACCGCATGAACTGTTGCTGAAATCTGGAGTCCCCATGATCATTCTCCACTCACTGGACCCGCCAAAGGTGATCAATGGCACCCGATGTGTCTTAACCAGACTGCACAGGAACGTTGTAGAAGCGAAAATATCATGTGGCCCCCACAAAGGTGAACCGGTGCTGCTCCCCAAAATTCCTCTGGAACCCATGGACTCACCCCTGCCATTCCAGTTCCGATGGCTTCAGTTTTCCAGGAAACCAGCTTTCGCTCTGACCATCATCAAGAGCCAGGGTCAGACATTTTCATCCCTTGGGGCAGACCTGACCGTTCCATGTTTTACATATGGAATGTTCTACGTTGCAGCATCACGAACTGGAAACGCAGAAACACTGACTATACTTGCGCCAAACAGGGAAACCAGAAATGTTGTCTACCAGAGGCCCTCCAATAGACATGATACAACGTTGGCCAAAGTCATCAAAGAGGCTGCAACCGTCATAATTGATGAAGCTCCCATGACCCACAAAGCTGTCTACGTGGCCATGGACTCTACGCTGCAGGACATCACCCAAATGCAGAGGCCAATGGGAGGCATCCCAACGCTGTTC
>CM031599.1:19673997-19678997 GCA_018398815.1 Conus ventricosus | reverse complement strand
CACGCAAGCACGCATGCACACACGCACCCACGCACGCACACATACATGCACGCACAGACGCATTCACGCGCGCGCCCGCTCACACACACACACACACACACACACACTTATCTTCAAGGCGACAAGAGCGATGTTAGGGTGGTGGTATTATCTTCTCAGCTCAGCTGTCACCATGCGACAAACGTGTTTGTTGAAACTGAACACAATATTTCATGTGTGCGATTTTCAGTCTGTAGCATAGACCCTCCCCCCTCTCCTCCCCCCCCCCCCTCCCTCCACCCTCCCTCCCCCCGTCCTCATTCCCCTGTCTGTCTCCCTCTCTCTGTGTCTCTCTCAATTACCTCCCTCCGTCCCCCTCCCTCTCTCTCTCTCTCTCTCTCTCTCTCTCTCTCTCTCTTCTCTCTCTCTCTCTCTCTTACCGTCTGTCTATCAGTTTGTCTGTCTGTTTGTCTGTTTCTCTCTGTCTGTTTCTCTCTGTCTGTCTGTCTGTCTGTCATGAAAGTTCTGTGTATTTTGTTCTCTGTTGCCCAGCGCTCACACATATACGCCAAACGTTAATCAAGATCTTTCACTATTCACAACGAGTCTGTTAGAATGTCATCGACCGTACTCAAAGACACATGTAACCTTTCTTGGTTTTCGTACACAGGATTCAAATTGAGAGGTGCTGTAACTGGCTGAAATGTGCATGAATACCTGTTCTGTTATTGTTAGTTTTAATTTGAACCTGCTACATTTCTTCATTCAGAACAATTAAGTAGTGGGGGAAAACAAGTGCAGGCTAACAGTTCTTCCGTCATTATAATAATGACTTTGCAAAGATTTGAACTTTTAGAGAAAAAAAAATTGAAGATGAAGAAAATGGGGGAAATATATTATAAATATGAAAAACCCTTCATTAGCTGCCTGAGAGAACCATCGTGATCCCTTCTTAAGGCAGATCTATTTGTATTGCCTGCTCCTAGGCCTTTCGTCCGCTGGATCGGACTCATCAGGGAGACACGGCTGATTGTGTCTGCGCTCCTGGTGTCAAATAGAGACACACCACAGTTCATAATTCTGTGGTGTTCTCCCCACCAAGAGTTACAAAAAAGAATCCAACAGCACCCCCAAAGCAGCCAGTGAAGGGTAGTAAAATGGAATAAAACGAAAGTTACATGTTCACATTGCCCTTCATGATGGGCTGTGAGGCCTTATTCGAATAAACATCTTGAGTCTGTCTGTCTGTCAGTCTCTGCCCCTCTGTCTGTCTGTCTATGTTGTCTGTCTGTCAGTCTGTCTGTCAGCCTGTCTGTCTGTCTGTGTTGTCTGTCCGTCTGTCTCTCTGTCCGTCTCTCGGTTGGTTTCTCTCTGAATCTCCTCTCTCTCTCTCTCTCTCTCTCTCTCTCTCTCTCTCTCTCTCTCTCTCTCTCTCTCTTCTCTCTCTCTCTCTCTGTCGGTCTCTCTCTCTCTGTCTTGTTTGTCTGTCTGTCTACCCATTTGTCCATCTGTCTCTCCGCCTCTCTTTGCTTGCCTGTCTGCTTGTCTGCTTGTCAGTCCTCCTGTCTGTCTGTTTCTTTCTCTCTCTCTCTCTCCTCTCTCTCTCTCTCTCCTCTCTCTCTCTCTCTCTCTCTCTCTCTCTCTCCTCTTTCTCTCTCTCTCTCTCTGTCAGTTTCTCTGTCTGTCTGTGTACCTGTCTCTCTGTATGTCTGTCTCCCTTTCCCGTCTGTCTGCCTGTCTCTCTGTGTGTCTATCTCCCTTTCTCCCCCTCTCTTCTGTGTCTGTCTGTCTGTCTGTCTCTCTCTCTCTCTCTCTCTCTCTCTCTCTCTCTCTCTCTCTGGGGGTGGGTGGGGGGGTGAGCTGATATCATAGCATCGATAAGACGTGTTTTCCTCGCTGGTGTCGATGACGTGCGGTTTCTGTTAATTAATCCTATTCCATACTATCCATCAGTGAAAGTTTAGTGGCAGATAAGTAGAGAATTTTATGCCGATTACGCTGATATAAAAATTAACAAGATCAGCCAGCATGCCAGTTCATAACGTTACGCTGATATAAAAATTAACAAGATCAGCCAGCATGCCAGTTCATAACGCGCATTTCTTGCGGACTTTTCCTCGGCACATTTTTTTTTTTTTTTTGCTTTAAGGCAGAGCGAGCCAGCTGTGCACTGAAAATGAGAATCCGAGTCGTCGCAACGAGGAATAGACTGGAGATACTAGTATTTGTGTTTGTGGCTACATACCTGCTGAATTGCAGTGGCATTGAAGTGAACCCTGGACCATACTACGGCAAACAGGATAGTGAGCGGGCATCGGATATAATACAACAGTTCCGTTCGTACCCCTCTTCAGTCTTCGGGTGATTTACACTTTCCGGCGGATACGGCTCGGCAAATACTAGATGCCATTAAACGACAAGATGATAGATTCCAGTCCGTGAAATCCAAAATGGAGCTTATGAGGCAAGATCTGAGTGAAATTAAATCGGACATCGGACTTGTCAGATCCCAGTGTGAACAGATCGATAAACGGTGTGGTAAACTAGTAAGCGAGAGCAGTAGGTATTTTTACCTTATACATGACACTGCTGCGGATGTCAATGAACTGTTTGCAGAGAATGAAAACAGCAAAAACGAAATAAAGAAACTGACAAAGACAGTGGCTGATATGTCCAAGCAAATGGAAGGGTTGAAGGAGGAGATGGACAGACTGGAGGGCTTCTCCAGAAGAGAGAACCTCTGCATGTATGGGGTGCCAGCAGCTGAGGGGAGAGAGGCGTACGACTCCTGTGCCAGAGCTGTGACGGAGGCCCTGAACAGTGTGGAGGGGGACAAGACGTGGACAGTAGACGACATCGCTCGGGCCCATCGTGTAGGCCAGAGCAGAAACGGTGAACCCCGACCAGTAATAGTGAAATTCAATCAGTGGAAGGACAAGATGACAATTATTACCAACAAAGACTTCCGCAGCAGATTGAAAGACAGAGGCGTGTCTGTAGCCAACGACGTGACACACATGCATGCCACTGTTGTTGCCGAAGCGAAGAAAGAAGGGAAAGTGGCCTTTTTTTTAAAGAAAGGGACAGTTAGTGGTGCAGCCCAGGCTACCAGATCCTCGAATCTACGCGTAAGTGGTGGATCCAAACGCCAAGCGGACATTGACGATGCCAAAGACGACGACAGAGTCGCTTCGCCAAGCAGATGACAACACAGAGGTCAGAGAGGACGGTGCATCCTCCGACCACAACAATGCAGGGGATCCCATCTTCGTCACCAGCCAGCGTCATAGCCAACCTGCAGTTCAAGGTCACCGCCTGCAAGCCGTGACGGGAGTGGGTCACGCCAGTATGGTGTGCAGGATTTTTTCCACCGCACACAACATAAACAGTCTCACACCCCAAACAGCACACCTGCCAACACCCCAAACAGCACACCTGCCAACACCCCAACAGCACACCTGCCAACACCCCAAACAGCACACCTGCCAACACCCCAAACAGCACACCTGCCAACACCCCAAACAGCACACCTGCCAACACCCCAAACAGCACACCTGCCAACACCCCAAACAGCACACCTGCCAACACCCCAAACAGCACACCTGCGAACAAAACTTCTGGTAAGAACCTTCCACGTCGTTCGGACAGAAATGCTAGGGGAAAAAACCATAGGACAGAAATGCTAGGGAAAAAAAACCATAGGACAGAAATGCTAGGGGAAAAACCATAGGACAGAAATGCTAGGGGAAAAAACCATAGGACAGAAATGCTAAGGGGGGAAAAACCATAGGACAGAAATGCTAAGGGGGGAAAAACCATAGGACAGACAGGACAGACAGGACCATCCATGTGACTTGAAATTCCTGACGTACAATATTGAAAATCTATACAGTACACTTAACAATATTTCTTTCATAAAATATGTTGAACTCTTTGATTTCATTTGTATGACAGAAACCTTTGTGGATGACAAGTTTGATTATAATGGAATATATACTGATTACATAAAGTACTCTCTGCCAGCAAAGAAACTGTCTAAGCAAGGTAGACATTCTGGTGGTTTGTTATTGTTAATACTTTAATGTTTTGAGAGTTATGTAACGAGGTTACATCTTAATTGCGAAAATACTGTGGCAGTAAAACTAGATAAATGTGTGTTTCAAGTTGATAAAGACGTATTGATGATTGCAACGTACGTCGCTCCAGAAAGTAGTCATGTTTATAGCAACAAAATGCAAAAAAGATGGAATCATTCTGTTAGAAGAAAACTTTTTGAAACTGTAAATAATGAAGATGTATACCTGTTACTATGTGGAGATTTCAACACTGGGACAGGTCAGGACCAGCCCAACTGGGATGAAGTATTTTGTTATTATCCTGTTACTGATGATGATGATGATGATGATTATGATGACGACTGGCATGACTTTAGCAGACAGTCAAGGGATAAGTGTGTGAAAATGTTGGTAAACCTTTATTGAATTTGTGCTACATGTTAGACTGTGTCATTGTAATCGGTACGTCTTCTGGTGATGGTGATGGCCAATTTACTTACATTTCTCCACATGAAAATAATGTTACTGACTATTTTATCATTTCAAAACAGTTGTTTTTGTGTGAATGTCATTTGCGTGTCAGTGACCGGATCGATTCATGGCATTTGCTTGTCGAATTTAGCCTACGAAATGTTGTTAAATTCGATGACATTGGAGAATTTAGCCTACGAAATGTTCTTAAATTCGATGACATTGGAGAATGAAGAAGAATGTATCGTTTGGTCAAACGATTGTATACTAGAATATGTTTTGACGATTGTAAGTGTTGTATTATAAAAGCATTCAGGCTATTTCTGTTGATTTGTTCCAATCCACAAGAAGGGATGTTAATGTACATGTATTATGTGGTATAGCACTAACGAGGTCGTCAGCAAAGTGTTCACCATTCTAATAGAGCTCACTCATGGGTAGAATCAGGAAAAAATTAGCAGAAGACTAGGCTGGGTTGAAGTAGGTTATGTACAG
>CM031599.1:19628997-19671497 GCA_018398815.1 Conus ventricosus | reverse complement strand
GGGACCAAGGGGATATCATAGTACAGGAAGGTGATTCGAACATAACACTCGCAACTATTTTGACTAGAATGGAAAAAGGGATGGATGACAACAGGAAACAAAACGATCAACTAAATCTTCAACTTGAAAAAATTTTGTCTGAATTATTGAGGTGAAAAAAGAAAATGACCTCTTGAGGACGAAACTAGATTTACTCCAAAACAGCTACACAGACCTGAATGACGATGTTAGCCGGCTCCAAAAAGAACTCAAGCAGGAAAAAGAACTCCGCAACTCACTCGAACAATACAGTCGAAAAGAAAATGTGAAAGTTATTAATCTGCCGGGAGATTCAGGACGAGAGACAGCCGAGAGACAGAAGAAAAAGTTGTAGATTTTTTAAAAAGAAACTGGAACTGACATCGTTTCAACAAAGCTCCATCAGTGTTGCCCATCGAGTGGGCAAATACACCACTGGTAAAAACAGACCGGTCATCGTACGTCTAATAAACAGAAAAATAAAATCCGAAATTTTCAAAAGAGGCGACTGCTAAAACAAAATAAGTGTAACATCTACATAACGGAAGATTTGACCAAACTAAATGCACAGAGACTGTACAACATCAAACACCATCCAGCCGTCATGACAGCTTGGTCATTCCAAGGAAAACTTTACTGTAAACTGATAGATCTCCAAATTATTCAAATCGAAAATGGAGACACGGGCAGGATTGATAGAGTGTTCCTCGAGACCAACAGAACAGCTGACCGAAGCCAAGTTTCTTCCCAACAAACAACCGGTGGGGGTCGTTTGGACACCGCAGACAACGGGAGGACAACCGGGCGGACAGGGCCAGCCAAAGGAGCAGCTACAGACCAGTCCAGTCCAGGCTGCAGGTCCACAGCCCCCGACGGCGGGCTACAGCAGACGGGTGTCAAACGCCACTAGGGGCAGGTCATCCGATGGATCGGGTGAGGCGTCATCCCCTCCAGGCCGTGTCTGGACAGTGTGCCAGAACAGCCCGGAGGTGACGGCAAAGATGGCCACGGGGACACAGCGTCGCCGGATCCTGTGCTGCGAGAGCCGTCAATCTTCGGACTCCGTGCCAGAGAACTTCTCCCGACGCTATGTCCGGAGCAGCTGCTTTGGAGACTGGTGAGGACCCATCAGTGACTTTGTGGAGTGGACGGTGTGGGAGGTTTTCAACTCTCATCTTCTTCCCCTCCTCCGTCCCAACAGTGAAGTGAAGGACAGTTCAAAGGTTCAATGAGCGAAAAACCAAAAGGATATTCATTACAAGTAGGCGATGCAGTGATCAAAGTATGTACAAGTGCTCGCAATGTGTGTGTGTGTGTGTGTGTGTGTGTGTGTGTGTGTCCATCCCTCTCTCCCCCCCTCCTCTCTCTCTCTCTCTCTCTCTCACTGTGTGTGTTGTGTGCGCGCGGCGTGTGTGTGTGTGTGTGTGTGTGTGGTGTGTGTGTGTGTGTGTGTGTGTGTCTGTGTACATAAGGAGAGAGAGAGTGTGTGTTTTCTCTATCTCCATCTCTCTCTCTCTCTCTCTGTGTTGAGAGGGGGGGAGGCGGGGGGGGGGGGGGGGGTGTGGAGTGAGCGAGAGGGTATGGAAGCAAATATTCATAAGGGAATTCATAAAGTATATGTAGGTGCATGTGCATCTGGGGAGAAGGGAAGTGACATTTGTGTGCGAGTGCATGTATGTGTGGGTGCGCGTGTTGTGTGCGCTCGCGCGTGCACGCGTTTGACATGCGGGCATGTGGGTGTGTGTGTATGTGTGTGTGTGTGTGTGTGTGTGTGAGTGTGTGTGTGTGGTGTGTGTGTGTGTGTGTGTGTGTGTGCGCGCGCATGAGCGTGTAACTATGAAACTTGTGGAAGTAATGTTGACTTTTTGATTGCATAACAATGAACCATTAGTATTGGCATGAAATGTTGTCTGCTCCATGTGTGAAAATGTTTCCGATGGTTTATGAGCACGTTTTTGATTGTTCCTTACCAGTAACATCAAGGAAAAAAAAAAGTGAGGTGTACACAACGTATGCACATGCATATTTATATTTGTGTATGTGTGTATGTCTAGGTCAATATGTATACACGCGACTGGACGTGTGTTTGTCTATGATCAAGCATTACGACAGAAGTCCAGAACAAGTGCGTGTCAGACATCTGGATATATTTAAGACTTTGATACATGAGCAACACGTATTGTAAGGGGGCGGGGGGGGGGGGGGTGGCGCGCGCGTGCGTGCGTGTGGGCGTGCGTGTGGGTGTGTGCGCGTGAGCGTGTAACTGTGAAACTTTGTGAGAGTAAATGTTGACTTTTTGATTGCATAACAATGAACCATTTAGTATTTATGAAATGTTAGTCTGCTCATGTGTTGTTGAAATGTTTCGATGGTTTATGAGCACGTTTTTGATCCACTGCTCCTTACCCAGTAACAACAAAGAAGAAAATGTGAGGTGTACACACACGTATGCACGTGCATATTTATATATGTGTATGTGTGTATATCTAGATCTATATGTACACATGACTGGAGTGTGTTATACTATGATCATGTATTAAGAACAAAGTCCAGAACAGGTGCTTGTCGGACATCTGGATATGATTCAAGAATGTCATGCATGAGCAGACATGTATTGTAAGGTGTGCGTATGTGTCGGTGCGCGCGCGCGCGTGTGTGTGTGCAACCACGTGCGCGCTCGCGTCCGTGCGTGTGCTTGCGGGTGTGATCTTGGTAGCGTTTGTGCACATTTATGTGGGTATGCAGAGGGAAGGGGGGGGGGGGGGCGCCATGCGTACGCGTACGTGCAAGTCTGTGTGAGGGGGGGGGGGGGGGGGGGGTGTGTGTGGTGGTGTGTGCTTATGTGTGTGTTCGTGTTTGTGTGTGTGTGTGTGTGGGTGGGGGGGGGGGGGGGGGGGTTACGTGTGCGGGCGCACCCGAGTATTTGTGACATATTTTTGTACATGGATCTTTTCTTCTTCTTCTTCCTAAAATACTGGTTCACTCACAAACGAGTAGGTCACCAGTTGGTTTTGTTTGATTTGGTTTTGCTGTTGAGGCCACATAACCTAAGAAAAGACTAGAAGTAAGGCTGATTTATCATTCCGCAACACAATAGTCCTATAATCATCAACGTTCAGCTGCTCCTGTGTATATGTCTTTTCCGCTCCCTTTGGACTTGTAAGTCACTTTTTCCTCATGTTTGATAAACACTTGACCCTTTAAAACCTGTGGCAGAATGTCCTTCTCACACTCTGAACTCTCGAAATCTACATTGTGTGTGTGGATATCTGATGAAGTTGTACACCTTTAGATAATTTTTTTCCAGGTTCGGATTGGGAAAGATAATTGTTTCCTTTCAGCTTCATCTTAAGAGAAAATAACTTGCAGACTCCACAATCAATATGAAGCCAAAACTGTCGGATATCTTGGATGTTTTTATTTCCTTCTTTCTTTCCTTTCTTTCCCTCTTTCTTTCGTTTATCCTTCGTTTCTTTGAGGTGTGTTGTGTGTATGTGTGTGTGTGTGTGTGTGTGTATCAGGGGGAAGGGGGGGGGGGTGTCACGGTCCGTGAATGAGCTGTGTTAACCAGCTGGAGACGGGAAGTATGTATTTTACGGAATGCCACGTTGTGAGTGTCTCAATTTTGTAAACTTGGGTGCTGAGATAGTAAGGAAGAGTGGCCACCCTTTTTCCCCTCCGTGAGCCCCCCCCCCCCCCCCCCCCCCCCCCCCCCCCCCCACCCCGCCGGGGAAGAGAAAACAAAAGCCATAGAGGGGGTGGGGTGACAGGCCCTTATTACATTCCGGGAGATTCTCTGTCATCAACCCTGTCCTTCCCTATCGTCGCTGCCTCTGCCTCCCGCCTCTCTCTCTCTCTCTTATTTATTATGATCATCGTTTACTATTATCGTGATCATAAACTTTACTACCAGTGGGCCTACTGCTGCTACTGCAACTGCTACAGCTGCTGTCACTACTGCTACTACTGCTGGTGCTGCTGCTACTGTGGCTGCTGCTTTCTCTGATACTACCACCACTACTACAATTACTGTAGCTGCTGCTGCTGCTGTCACTGCTACTGCTGCTGCTGCTGCTGCTGCTGCTGCTACTATTGCCTTTTTCACTACTATCATGATTATCATGGGCAGTAGTTGCGTTATCTGCACAGATTCTCTAAACGGAGTGATCTATTCTCAGTATCGGACCTACCAAACAGGTGTATTTTTCGCCTGGCAGATTTTTTGCGCAAGTTTGTGGATGTTTAGAGAAGAGGAGGTGGTGGGTCGGTGGGCGGCGTGGTGGTGGTGGAGGGGGGGGGGGGGGGGGGTTGCGGACGAGCGGGTGGGATGGAGGGGGGGGGGGGGATGCGGCATGAATCTGATGATGTTTGATGATTTGATGATGTTCATTCAGAGAAAAGGGAAGGGATTCTAGTTCGATAAATCTAATGTTGCTTTTGTATGCTGTACTTTTTTATGCTTGCGGTTTGCGAGGTTTTTGTGTGTGTGTGTGTGTGTGTGTGTGTGTGTGTGTGTGTGTGTGTGTGTGTTTGTGTGTGTTTGTGTGTGTGTGTTTGTGTGTGTGTGTGTGTTTTCTTATGTTTTTTTTTGGTTGATTTTTTTGGTCCGTTTGGCACATAATATAGAACATTGTATATATTTGAATGTGAATTTTCAAGACTTTTAATGGCAACAAACGGCGTTCAAGTGCAGACTTCAAGTGCTGAGTACACTTTTAACATTATAATTCTTATTGTTATCATTGGTTTATTTAAGACTTTCTCCTCGTTTTGTTTCTTATGTTATACGTATACAGCCCGTGTCGGTACATACATTTAGCAATATTGACATCTCGCAAAGAATGTTGTCTGGTACAAAGATAGCAGGTATATCTCATAGCCAAATGGACGGTCCTAATTCACATTGGGGTAATTACGCAAGTCATGATTACGATGATTGTTCAAATGCATGCTTTTGTAAAGTATATTCCTTTTTCCCTGCCCATTGTGACATTGAACTGGATTCCTGTTTGTTGCTTCTGTTCCTCCTGTGGCACTTGATGATCTTTTATGTAGTGTTTTTGACTACAAGGAAAACACCATGGATTCAGTAGGTAACAAGGCAAAATGTTAACAATTTCATCATTAAACTGTCAAGGTCTAGGGAACTATCAGAAAGAAGAGATATATTTCAATATTTAAGAAAAAACAATACTCTATATATTGCCTACAAGATACTCATTTTGAAAAGATATGGAAAAGTGTATTTATGCGGAATGGGGGTATGACTGCTTTTTCTCCTCATACAGACCAATGCTCGAGGAGTAGCAATACTATTTAACAATAATTTCGAATTCAAAATAAATAAGGTGGAAACGGACATGCAGGGTAACTTATCATCATATCATTTACAACGAATGAAAAGGAACTGTTGCTAGTAAGTGTTTATGGACCAAACAAAGACGACCAGCATTCTATGAGGAACTCACAAATAAGATCAAAACGTACAACAATAACAACGTTATTGTGGTGGGGGATTTTAATATGGTACTAGAACAGGACATTGATTGTTACAATTATAAACACATAAATAACCCAAAGCTAAAAAAGTAGTTGAGGATATGATACAAGATTTGTCATTAGCAGATATATGGAGAGAAAACAACCGGATTGTAGGAGATACACATGGCGTAGACCTACCCCCTTGCAACAGAGTAGGCTAGACTTCTTCCTTCTGTCAGAATATTTAATTTGGTATTTTGAAGATGCTGACATTTTACCAGGCTATAGATTGACCATTCACTGATTACACTAAAGCTTCAATTCGGAAAGAAGATTAAACACAAAACTCTTTGGAAATTTAATACATCTCTACTAAAAGATAAAGAATATATAGACGGAATAAATAATCTAATAAAAGAAATAACAGAGAATACACAGATAAAGATGAGGGGAAATGATATTAATGCTAACAATAGCCAAGATGAAAACCGTCCGACAGCTCAGACCCTAAACTAACAGTGTCTGATCGGGTCTTTCTTGACTTCTTACTAATGAAGATAAGAGTAAAATCCATCCAGTATGCCACAATTAAAAAAAGAGAATCACAATGTAAAGAAAACAGCCTTATGCAAACTATCAAAGATATTGAGAGTAAAGAACTTAAATCAGAGGAGGATTGAAGAAAATTGAAGAGAGTAATAGAGAATTGATATCACTAGAGAAAAGGTCATGAATGGTGTACTACTAAGATCAAAAGCAAGGTGGGTTGCTGATGGGGAAAAGGTTAGTAAATATTTCTGCAGTTTAGAAAAGCGTAACTTTATTAGCAAACAAATTGTTAAACTACTGGATGGACAGGGTAATACACTGGACAAACCAGAAGACATAAAAGTTACAGTAAAACATTTTTATGAGGATCTATACGAAAACGATCAACTGTGAAATGCAATATTGATGATTTGGTGAATAAGATACCGAAACTAACAGAAGAACAGACTAAAATCATTACAAGGAGAAATAACAATAGAAGAAGCAGGGATTGCATTGAAAATATGAAGAACGGAAAAAAGCCCTGGATCGGATGGGTTTGGAGCTGAGTTTTTCAAATGCTTTTGGAAACAAATCGGCGTATTTGTAACTCGGCTCTAATGAAAGTTTCAGAGAAGGCGAACTATCAAACACCCAGAAAGAAGGTATTATAATCTGTATACCCAAAGAAGGAAAAGCAAAAGAATATGTAAAAAACTGGAGACCTATTTCACTTTTAAACCTTATATACAAAATGGCTCCACTTGTATTGCTAACAGAATTAAAAAGGTCCTTCCATCACTGATTAGTGAAGACCAGACAGGATTTGTCCCAAATAGATACATAGGTAGTAACATTAGGTTAATTTATGACATAATACACTATCTCAACATAAAAAATATCCCAGGGATGCTAATTAATTTAGACTTTGAAAAGGCGTTCGACTCATTAGATTGGGATTTTATGCACAAGTGCTAGAGGCTGTAGGTTTAGGTAAAGATATATGTTAAATGGATAGACGTATTCTACAAAACATTAAGTCTACAGTAATCGTAAATGGCCAAACATCATCATGGTTCTCAATAGAAAGGGGTTGTAGGCAGGATGATCCAGTTTCACCGTATATCTTCGTATTATGTGCAGAAATATTATCCGTAATGATCAAAGAAGAAAATAGTATTGAAGGTATACAAAATCGGGGAGAATGAACACAAGATATCACAATTTGCCGACGACACTCAACTGATGAACACAGGGAATAAGAAATCATTTGAAAAATCTATCGAGATTCTCGACAGGTTTGGGAAAAACATCAGGTTTATTCTTAAACAAAGAGGAAAACACCAAGTAATTTGGCTTGGAAGACAAAAGCATAGTGAAATAAGATATATGAGCATTTAAAGATGATCTGGAATCCAAAAGAATTCAAAATATTAGGAATTTGGTTTACTCAGGACTTAACACACATGGAAAAAAGAAACTACAATGATAGAATGATAGAAGTGAAGGCACTATTTAAAATTTGGCTAAAGAGAATTATTACCCCTTTAGGAAGAATTGCAGTCTTAAAATCATTAATTCTGTCAAAAACTAACTTACCTATGGTTGATGCTTCCAAATCCACCTGACACATTTGTTAAAGAATTACAAGACTTATGTTACTGGTTTGTATGGAATAAAAACAAGACAGATTAGTCGAAAAACGGTTATTAAAGATGTACAGGATGGTGGGTTGAATCTACCTGACATAAATGCTCTTATCACTGCATTAAAATTAACATGGATAAAAAGGCTGAGACAAACAACACACGAGTGGAGAGACATGCTGATTTTTTCATACCCAATTATTGAGAACATTGAGAAGTACTCTCCAAATCATCTGTGCATCACCACTCAAGACAATATTTTCTGGAAACATGTATTCATGTCGTATAAGCAGTTTCTATTATAATAATAAAACCCGAAAATGCTAGAGAACTACTTGCAGAACCAATCCTTTACAATGAACATTTTAAAGTAGGAAATAAACTAATAAAACACAAAAACTGGAACAACAGAAATGTATTTAGAGTATCTGATTTGTTCAAAGCAAATGGAGATTCACTATCCCATGGGGAATTCAGAACAAAGTATATATCGAAATAGATTTTCCTATCTTATGGTGGATGTATATTATGCATTAAACGATACATTAGAGAACAAGGGTTTGAGAATGAGATAAAAGATAACATGAAGCAGAAGTCAACACAGCACTAAAGAAAATATATTCTGTAGATAAAGGTTCCAAAACTTATTACAGAGTTATAGTAAAAGATAAACTGGGAACCAAACTGTTGTGCAAAATGGACAAAGAAGCTGAATAGACAGATACCTTGGAAGAAATGCTTTAGAAAATTCACCAAATTAAGGATATTAAGCTAAAATGGATGCAAATGAGAATAGTGCATCGAATAATTGCAAACTAATGTAGTTTTGAAAGAAATGGGAATAGTAGAAAGTTATAATTGTAGTTTCTGTGAAGAGGAAAAAGACAGCATTGAACATATGTTCTGGAGATGCATACACGTCAATGAGTTCTGGAAATCATTGCAAGAATTAATAAAAGGAAAGTGTTTAATAGCGAATAACTGTCTCTGACTGAAAACACAATAATATTTGGAGCAGATGACAATTCAGAACTGATACTACATTCGATCTTATAATACTGTAGCCAAACACTACATTTTTAGCTGTAAATAAATAAATGTAAGCCTTCAATAACAGTATTTCTAAAAATACTAAAGAGAAGATACAATCTTGAAAAATACATAGCAACTGTACAATTGAATCTGCTAAAATTTAACACTAATTGGATCATTATGAAGTATTATTTGAAAATTGATAATCAAAATCATAAGAATACCTGGATTTAATACGTGCATGAGAGGATATGTTCAGGATGTGTAGGTAATTTTATATGCTATTCAAATATCATTGAGTGTGGTTGTAGCCTGTGGCCGCCTGCTTGTCTGGCATGGCGATACCGCGGCTGGGACCCGTAGGCCGATCGGCAACTTACATTTATTTAAGATTTCTTTTGATTGTTAAAGAAATATGAAGACACAGATGGACGGGATTTCGGTGCTGGTGTGTACACCCAGCTGGAAATGCTTAAGTCTGTTTAAATTTATATTTGAAGGATCATTGCAGTGAACATAATTATATATATTATGCGCTATATACAACAGCTATCACATGGTACCACCGAGAAAACATTATTTCATTATTATATATTGCAAATAATTATGTATATTGTTTAAGTATTATGAATTCATAAGAAGAGAGAAAGTGGAGGGTGGGTGGTGGGGAGGGGAGGGTGTGAGTGGAGTGAGCG
Organism: Conus ventricosus; assembly: GCA_018398815.1. Taxonomy (NCBI): domain Eukaryota; kingdom Metazoa; phylum Mollusca; class Gastropoda; order Neogastropoda; family Conidae; genus Conus; species Conus ventricosus. The sequence continues at coordinate 19,662,097 of CM031599.1, read as the reverse complement.
GGTGTGTTTTGGTTGCCTTTATGTGCTTGTAGTTGGTAAGAACTCAGAGGATTGTGCTTAGTGAATTTAGTTTGTTTGTGTATGTGTGTAATCCAACAAAAAGAAAACAACCTTTCCTCGGCATACATTGAACTCTCACTCAAATCCATTCAATTCGGAAAAAAAGATAACTCGTTTCTAATACGTTTCACGGATTATTACTACAATATTGTCAAACATGTACAAATATCATTAACAACAAAAAATGTGTGTTAATTTGCATCCGGAAATGTACGCAAAGAGAAAGATCATGTTGATGAAAGAATGGAGAAGAGAGAAAGAAGGAACTGTGGAATGGAAGAGAGAATGAGGAAAGAAATAAAAAAAAAAAATAAAAAAATAAATTACGTACAACATCAGGTTTAGTGCATGCCATGAGTAGACTTAGTTTAAACAAACAAGGTTGTCGATAATACTTAGGCTCCAAAAACTTTTCTCTTATTTCTTTCAACCTTTGACAACAAAGAACGAAGTGTATCTCATCTTCTTTAGACATCTGGCATAATGGACACATCAGATCGCTATCATTACAACATTTATATCTAAATCGATGCACATTCAAGTCAGATATACCTAGTCTAAACCTAGTCATTATAAACTTCAGTTTTCGGTCCATATTTGCTTTCAAATATTGCTTTCAAGTCATGGGTATTACAAAACATTCTATACAAATGAAAATCTTTCACTAGTGTAAATGTGGTTATTCCAGTTTTGCCATCTACAGTCAATCAAACGCTGACGAAACATTGCTATAAAGTGATTTTCATTTCCACACCTTGATTTATACAACGTCACCAAAACCATTGCTATATAAACAGACACGTACATTTGAAACCCAGTTCTTCCTTCCCCTAGCATACTAAATCATACAGCATTTTATACGCTATGTTAGGTAACCTATGTTCATCCATATGTAATAGCTTAAACCAATATCGAACGCAGTTAAACCGCAGCATTAACATACGTGGGAAATCTGTTTGTTTCACCATATACTAAATCGTTGGGAGTACGCAGATCTACGCCTAAATACTTTTTAAGAGCAAATAAATGAACTGACTCACAGTGAGCAGCGGCTTGGTCTAACCCCCATATTTCTGATCCGTATAGCAGTACTGGCTGGACACGCGTATCAAAAGTTTATAAACAGAGGAGAGAGAGAGAGAGAGAGAGAGAGAGAGAGAGATCCATTGGTTGATAAGATTTAGTTCACTTCCTATTATCCTTCCATCTCCCCTTCTCTGTCTGTCAGTCTGTCTGTTCAAGTTTTTAACTGTCCATGTTTCCGTACCGCTCTGCCGTGTATTGTCATTTTCAATGGCAGAATTAGAGACACTGTGTGTGTGTGTGTGTGTGTTGTGTGTGTGTTGTGTGTGTGTGTGTGTGTGTGTGGTGATAAAGAGAGAGAGGGAGAGAGAGACACACGGAGATAGACAGACAGACAGACAAACAAACAGACAGACAGACAGACAAAGCGAGCAACCGACAGAGACAAAGAAACTGAATTGAACAGAGAAGACAGGCTGGAAGACACAGAGAAACAGACCTTAGCGCACGCACGCTGACACACACACACACACACACACACACACACACACACACACACACACACACACACACACACAAGCGCGCGCGCACGCACACACACACACACACACACACACACACACACACACACACACACACACACACACACACACACACACACACACACGCACGCACGCACGCACACACACACACACACACACACACACACACACACACACACCACATAGCGACCCCACTCATACCCACACCCCACACCCATACACACACGATCTTGATCACATCAAATGATTCTGACTCACCATCAGTTCTCCCGTGATGTCCGAAACACTCTCGCCACGAAACCACAACACACAGCATCACTGCTGAAAAAAAATCGCTTTCTCCAATGACTCATTTAACAAACAAACAAACAAACAAACAAACAAAAACAATCAATAGCGAACACTTCACATCACACAGCACAGTGAGTTGCATCACCGAATTACCAGAACTGAACGTAAATAGCCAATAGTGAGTGTGTTTGTGCACATGTGCATGAATGCGTTGTGCGGTTGTTGTTTTTTTTTTTTTTTTTTTTTTTTTTGTTTGTTTTGTTTTTCTTTTTGTTTCGTTTTCCCCCCTTCTTCTTTCCCTTCGCACACAACGCAAGCCGCAAGGTATACTGTCACTCATTCCAGCCGGGTATGTTCCCGTCTCTCCCCTCTCTCTCTCTCTCTCTCTCTCTCTCTGTTCTTCGTTCTACGTTGTCGTGCCCCAGCAAGGTGTTGCGATGTTGCGGCCAGTACGCACGCGTCAGCGCGAGGGCGCGTGAGAGTGCGTATTGATTGAAAGGATCGGTTTCGTGAGGTTGTGTGAAATATATTTTTTGTTTGTCTTGTTTCGTTTATAGTCTGCAGTCTGGATGAAAACACCCATGACTAATTGCAACAGAAAATATTTTTATGAACAGAAAGAATATATTCGCCTGAACATATTCTGAAAGTTATAAGTTTTAGCATGCTCAAATAAAGTTGTAATTAATTTTTAATTATTTTGTCGATCGGCGATTTCACACTCAACGCGAATGGCTCTCTGTCGGCAACTTCCATCCCAGGCAGGAATTTCCCAGCCGCTGCAACCGTGCGCGCTGACCTTGAGGCGTTATCAGTCGGTAAGTTTATTTATGTTTTGGGGCATTTCCGCCTTCATACAACCGTTTTGGTTATCGCACAACTTTCCTTTTTAACGTAGCTAACTCCTGCAAGTCACACAGCATTTATTCAATTGTCAGCTTTGAACTTCAGGCTGAAATGTTGTGTTCAGCGTTCACCCAAAAAAATCGTCTGCTCCTCTGTCTCACGTCAGCTTGTTTTAAAAAAAAAAAAAGAAAGCGCGAGGTGGGGTGAGGGGCGTAAGGAGTGGTGGGAGGGGTGGGGGGAGAGGATGGGGGGTCTGTATGAAGTGCAAAAGTAAGCTCCTGTTGTATACTTTTAATTACTTTCTTTTTGACATCAAATTGTTTCACTTTTGCCAGCGCAAGGGGTCGGCACGATCTCTGGTAGAGTAATAGTAGGTTTCACAAAACATGTTAAAAGTCACAAAAATGCTTAACAGATTCGTTCTCCATAGCAATAGCAACGGTGCTTTTGATGATAATAATATCATTTTAATGATCATTATTGCTTGGAAACTATTATATTTTGCTTCCCCACCCCCTTCCCCTCCCACAACGGGACTGATTTCCACCAAAATGTAATGTAAACATGGTTAAGTTTCAGAAATACATTGGGAAAAATAAAGTTTATTTTTTCACCAAATCAAGATCAGTCATTTCGGAAAATCTGTCGGATGGTTAGAGGATGAAAGGAAATCAGTTCAATTTGAGTATGTCATGCAATAATTAGAAGAAAAAATACTAACAGAATTAAGCAGAAGTTTGTGATGTTCTATGAGTATGTCATGCAATAATTAGAAGAAAAAATACCAACAGAATTGAGCAGAAGTTTGTGATGTTCTGTTTGATCTTTTTTTTCAGATTGAAACATTATTCAAAGCTGTTCCTTGATGAGACACACTGGAAAAGTAACTTGGTGAGTGATTCTTAATTGTGTGGTGTCTGCGTGTGTGTGCGCACGCGCAAGCACACACATATGTGTGTATATGTGTCCATGGCGCGGATATGTGTGAATGTGTGCATGTACTCATCACACATGTATCTGTGCGCGCGCACACACACACACACACACACACACACACACACACACACACACACACACACACACACACACACACACACACACACACACACACATCACGCCCACACACACACACACACATCACGCACACACAAGCAGGATGCATCTACACACACAGAGCTTGCATGTGCATGCATACGCTCATAAACACACACACACACACACACACACACACACACACGCACACACACACACACACACACACACACACACACACACACACACACACACACAGAGGTGGATGAGAAGGACATAAGTCAGTAAAATAAATTTGATAAATCTCCCTGTCTTGTCATAATATTTCACACAATTAAGAAACATCGAAAGATTGATATTTTAATATTGTGTATTTTTTGGTTTACTCATAGTGGACTGACTTGGTTGATGCGTTGTACATCCATCCATTCATTTATTCATTTTCCAGTCATTTCTTCATTCATGGATTCAATCATTTTTATGTAAACAATCATGATGACAAGAATGGTTCAGGGCAATATTACTTTCCATTGTTTCAGGTCATGGAGAACTGTGTCCTCTGTGGCCAGAATCTTGACTCTGGGGAGAAGACAGTGATCCCACAACAGCGAGGCAGAGACACCATCAACAATGCCAGTCTACAGAGAGGCGATGGGATCTGCATTACTGAAGGTCAGGCAGTGCATGAACATTGTCGTCGTACCTACACTAACAAGCACAACATCAGCAGTTTCTTGAAGAAACAGCAAGCAGAAAGTGAAGTGAAACCCAGCCAAGCATTAAGATCAAAGAATAATGTCTTTGATTTTAGAAGATGCTGCCTATTTTGTGGCAGGGATGCAGAACTTGATGGAAAGACTGTGTGGCCTGTTAGAACATTGGACTTCCAAAAGTCCATCATGAAGAGCTGCTTGGAGCGTGCTGACGAATGGGCTGAAAAAGTGAAAGGTAGACTGGAGTTTGTATCTGATCTTCCAGCAGCTGATGCTGTGTACCACCAGACATGCAGCACAAACTTCCGAACAAAGAGAAAAATACCCAAATCGTTCGCTCTGGAACCAGAACCCAAAAAAGTAAAATATGGAAGACCCAAAGATGAGGGCAGAGTTGAAGCTTTCAGAAAAGTTGCTGCCTTTCTTCAAGAAAATGATTCAGAACAGATCACCATCAATGACCTGATTAGCATGATGGGTGAACGTACTGGTGGAAATCCATACTGTTTCAAAAAAATGAAGGAGGAACTGGTAAAACTATTTGGGGAAGAAATCATATTGCTGAAGTTGATGGCAAACCAAATGTTGCCACATTCAGAAAAACTGCTTCATCAATTCTTCATGCATTCTACTCTGCACCTGATACTGATGATGAGGAAGCACAGAAAATAGCAGTCATTAAAGCAGCCGCTGAGCTAATCAAGAGTGACATAAAGGGCCTTCCTGTTTCCAGAAAAAACATACCCATCGCCAGATGATGTTGCATCTGTGTCAGCAAACGTGGACTTTGTGCCAAAATCTCTCCAGTTACTGCTTGATACAGTTTACAGTGGAAAGGATTGTGATCTTAGAATTGCATCCATTGGTCAAGCAATCATGCAAGCCGCGCGGCCACGCTTACTGATCACCCCACTGCAGATTGGACTGGGTGTACAGGTGCACCACAATTTTGAGTCACAATTTCTAGTGGATCTTCTTTATTCACTTGGATTCTGTTCGTCTTATAAAGAAGTAAGAACAGATGAGCTTAGTGCAGCTGCAACTCAAGAACTGAAATTACCAACAGATGACAATCATTTCGTACAATACATGGCTGACAATGTGGACCACAATTCAGCAACCTTGGATGGAATGAATATTTTCCATGGAATGGGTATGATTGCAGCAATCACACCAAGTGTACAAGACAGAGAAGCTGTACCAAGGAACACTGATGTTAAGCTGGAAGAGGTTGTCAGAAAGGCAAGAGTTGACATACGGTATTATAAAGAAGAGACTATTGGCATGTTGAACTTGAAGTTCGAAAACTGAACACTGTGTTCACATCTAATCCAACAAAAGAAATAGAAATCCTATGGAAAACGTCCTGGTTGCTTCTTCCACAAAGGCCATCTTGGTCAGGAGTGATGCAAACTGTACATGCTGGAGACTTTCCTGGACAGACATCTTTCTTTTATTTGCCCCTGATTGATCTCAATCCCAGTGATAAAACATGTATTTATTCAACGTTACTGTTCATTTGTGGTGAAGCAAAGCGTAATGGCAGAACACCCATCATTACATTTGACCAACCACTTTGGTGGAAAGCACTAGCTATCATCATCAGTGAACCTGAGACAAGTGACCTGCAAAGCATTGTCCTCCGGCTTGGCCCTTTCCATATGGAGATGAGTTTTCTTGCCTGCATAGGACATCTGATGGCAGGCACAGGTCTCCAGGAAGCCCTGTCTGTGATCTATGCTCCAAATGCAGTCAGTGCAATGCTGCAAGGAAAAGCTGTCACACGTGCTGTAAGGGGACATCTGTTGATGGACACAGCCCTAAATGCTCTGCTGGCATCTGACACTTTCCACGCACCTCTGCCACAACTTGAAGTCGGAGAGGAGGGAGAGAGATCATGTGATGAAACCTGCAGTGTGCCACAGCTTACAACAATGTTTGCACAGTCTTCGCCAGAGAGTGTGAGTGCCACTGACACACAGGAAAAGTACCAAGCAGATCAGGCATGTGAACTTGGGACTGAACAAAAACTGGTGCATGTGTCAATGGAAGATGTTCCCCAGGATGTCAAGGCTGCTGTCAAGTCTTCTCTCACAGAAAATGTTGATGCATTACTTGACAACACAGATCCTCATTTCTTGGAAGCGATTGAAACCTACAAAAACTAATGGAAGGAGATCTGTCTTTAAACGAGCTGGGAAACATTGAATCCATTTGTAACATCTCTAAAAAACTTGAAGCTCACAAGATGACTTTGAACAGCAGAACGAGCGTACTGTGGTTACAGTACATGTCCATGATTGACATTCTGAAAACATTCATCAAGGCAGAAAGGACTGCAAACTGGCTTTTGCATCTGTCTACCGTCCAGGACATGCTTCCTTACCTAGCGGCAGCAGGACACAATCTATACACCAAATCAGCTCACCTCTATCTCCAGATGATGAACAAACTTCCTGATACACACCCTGTTGTCTACAAGAGCTTTCTCGATGGACATCACGTCGTTCGTAGGAGTAAGAGGTTCTGGGCAGGCCTTTCTTCAGACTTTGCTATTGAGCAGGTTTTGATGCGCAGCATTAAGTCAGCTGGAGGCTTGACCAGAGGAAGAGGGATGAGTGAATCGCAGCGAGCAACATGGCTTCTGTCTATGCCAGCATGTGCAGAAATCAATAGCGCCATGCAAGAAGTGACCTGCACTCTCCGCCTGTCAAGTGAGCAGCATAAAGAAATGGGCCCAGCCAGAGCGGCAAAGGATGCACAGGACGTGATGACCCTCACGTCATTTTTGAATCAACACAGTCCATTTGCTGATGACCCCAGTCTGAGAAACGTCATTACTGGTGTTGTTGCAGAAGCATCAGTCAATGTGGACGGTGCAAAACAAATTGGACTCCACATACTGAAGACCATGGAGGGTCAAACAGCTTCAGATGTTTCACTGAAAAGGAAAGACAAGGCTGTGACAATGAATGTTAAAAGCTCCATCAGAATAGACGAGACTGCTGTGACCGTTGATCCTCAACTTCCTTTTCAGCGCTTAGTTGCAGCTGCCAGTAACCTGTACGAGGACAAGACAGAAGTTTTCAATTATGAACTTTGCAGCTTTCCATCATCATTGTTCGAGTCACCTGGTTTCTTACTGCAACCCAACAAAGCAGCCCTTGCAAATGAACTGTGGAAAATGGTCAAGAACACTGAAAACCAGCCTCAGCAGACTTCCCCTCAGTTTGTTCTTGATGGAGGTTCTTTACTTCAGCGCATTCTCTGGCGACGTGGAACCACATTTCGAGACATCATTGAAACATATGTCTGCTTTATAAAAGGCAAGTATCCAAATGCAACTGTCGTATTTGATGGATACACATCAGGACCAAGCACCAAGGATATCACCCATCTCAAGCGTGGGAAAGGGATGAAAGGCAGGCTGTGCACTTTGCATTAAATATGATGCTCCAGTTCTCCAAGGAACAGTTCCTTTGTAATGTAGAGAACAAACAGCGCTTCATCTACGCCCTTGGGTCAGCTTTGGAATCATTCTGCACTGTGATGAATGCCAAGAGTGATGCAGACCTCACTAGTCCTGACTGCAACCAAGTGTGCACGCCACCAGGTGACCGCTGTCATAGGAGAGGACACTGACATTCTGGTGGTGTTGGCATATCATGCCGATTCAAATGATCATGACATTTTCTTTTATTCTGATAAACAAGGAGGGAAAAGTAGGTGCTGGAACATCAAGCACTTGATCCATGAGCTTGGAGAAAATCGACATTTGCTGCTTTCTCTCCATTCTCTTACAGGTTGTGATACGACCTCCAGGCCATTTGGAATTGGGGAAAGGAACAGCACTGCAGAAACTGTTGAAAAACGTTGAACTTAGAAGTCTGGCTGATGCCTTCCTTCAACAAGGACCCAGGAGGACGTTGTAGAAATAGGTGAGAAGGCATTAGTGCTTCTCTACAATGGCTGTTCCGGTGAGACTCTCAATCACTTGCGACACCGGCTGTTCTGCATGAAAGTGGCAACTGGTACAACATACATTCAGGTGCATTTACTGCTGCTGCTGCTCTCTCTCTCTCTCTCTCTCTCTCTCTCTCTCTCTCTTCTCTCTCTCTCTCGATAGGATGAAAAAAGCAGCCAACACCCAGGTAGTGGCAGTTAAAATTTTCGGTATATTAAACCTTCTTCAATAAAACCAAGAACTTCTCTCTCACTTACACACATTCACTCTCTCAAAATCAACACACACACACACACACACACACACACACACACACACATATATACCCACACCCACACACACACGCGCGCGCGCGTGCGCGCCCATGTGTCATTCCGCACAGAGAGAGGGAGGGAGAGAGACACACACACACAGGGGGGGGGGGGGGGGGGGAGAGAGAGAGAGAGAGAGAGAGAGAGGGAGATCCGTTCGTTGATAAGATTTAGTTCACTTCCTATTATCCTTCCATCTCCCCTTCTCTGTCTGTCAGTCTGTCTGTTCAAGTTTTTTTTTTTTTTTTTCCCCTGTCCCTCTGCGCCACCTCAGAGGCAGTGCACCCACGCCGCTCCTTCCGACACCCCATCCACAGCCACAGCCCGGTCAGCCCTGCCGCAGACCCGGCACCGGCAATCCACATGTAGCAGTCAATGTCAAGTCAGCAAGAGGCAACCCACCGGAGGAGACACTGCACTGCTGCCGAGTCACTTCGGTGGTGTTCAGTCGCGCCTGTTCTGATCTAACATACGCAGGACACCACCTACTAAGCCCCCAACTGACGACAATAATTGCTCAGTCGCGGAGCCGGCGTGAGTGAGCTCTCCCTCCGGAGGGCGCCACCACGTCCGTCCAATGACAGCCCCCATGGACTCGCCGATACCGGTGACCCCGACGGAACCAAACCAAGGCCACAGACGTGGTGAGGACATCGAAATTGAGGTCACCATGAGAGCAGGGCATGAAGGGCCACAGAATTTGAGACTTTTTTTTTAAATGCTGATCGATGAGAATGAGGATGATTAAGATGATGCAACGGATTTCCATGTCGGTCTGAGACTACATGACAGGGCTGTACTCTATGCTTCCTTTCATAATATATCCCGGCGTCAACAAGGCCCGAAAGATACAGGCACCTGCAGTGTTGGTCAGGAAATTTGAGCAACACTCTCAGAAACGCATCCATTAAGTGGATGAAACTCGACTGTGTGGTCCCAGTCTTCCCAACTGAGTCCGCAGCAAACTCAACTCTGGGTAGGAGCCGGTCGGGCAGAAAAACCCACATGACTCTGATGGGATTCGAACCCACGACCTCCCAGCCGGGAGTCCGCGACGCTAACCACTTCGCCACGGCGGCTGGTGTCTGTTCAAGTTTTGAACTGTCCGTAACTGCTCTTCCGTGTATTATCATTTTCAGCACGAGAGCTCGTGAGTGTGTGCGTATTGATTGAAAGGATCGGTTTCGTGAGGTTGTGTGAAATGTATTTTTTGTTTGTATATTTGTCTTGTTTCGGTTTGTTTACTGCTGCTGCTGCTTCTGCTCTCTCTCTCTCTCTCTCTCTCTCTCTCTCTCTCTCTCTCTCTCTCTCTCTCTCTCTCTCTCTAGTATGGTGTGAAGGTGGTCGTGGTGATAGTGAAGGTGGTGTGTGTGTGTGTGTGTGTGTGTGTGTGATGCTTTTTACCCTCTGTTTCCCTTTCCATAGAAATAATTCCATTTCACAATTCCACTGCAATAAAATGCGCTCCCTGTACAGCCACCCATGTTACACCCTGCATTTGCACGCCCTGTCCACCCACCCACGCTACGCCTTGCATCTTCACCCCCCCCCCTGCCCATCCCCCTCGCCATCCCCCCCCCCTCCCCCTGCTCCTACCCATGTCAAGCTCTGAAATCTGCACTCTCTGTACCCCCACCCATGTTGCGCCCTGCATCTGCACTTCATCCCTGTCACCCAACCCCTGTCACGCCAAACAACTGCGACTGTACCTTCACCCATGTTGTGACGAAACGCTTGACAAAACCATCCGATCGGTCCCACTAAAACCCCAAACCCCCAAAAAAGATTTCAAATCTATGCCCACTCCCCTCTCTCAACCTCCCCCACCCCCCCCCCCCCCCCCCCCCCCCCCCCCCCCCTTTTCTATCGCTTTGGGCGGTACGAACCATCTGGCTGACACAAAAACGTGCATCATGACAAACGCGAGACGCTTTTCGTTCTTGCTGGCCTACCCCCCCCCCCCCCCCCCCTCCCTCTCACCCCTGATGGGTGAGTGACAGGTTGTCAAAATCGGATTTGGCAATGGAGAATACATTTAAAGCCACACAATTCACTGACCCCTCAAGACTGCCTGTAGACCAGCCGGAGGAAGACAAAGAGACAACTAGAGAAGGCGTGGGACAAGCCCGGTAACCTCGTTGATCTCCAGTCATTCACTATTCATTCCCAAGAAAAGTGAGTTGGAACTCTGTTTTACCTTTTTGAATCTATGTATTGATTTTAAATATGCTGTGTGCGTTAACATTGTAACTTTGTACAAATGCTTAGCAACATGTATCAAACTGAGGAATGATTATTCTGTGTAGGAGTTGGCTTGCCATCATATGGCAAAAGCTCTTTCCCAGTGGTTATGATTCTTTGTTAACTATCTGACCACTGTTCTTTGTGTTCACCCTGACTTTTGCCAGTAGGCAATTCTGTCTGTTAAGATAATAATTCAATGATTAATGTTGGTCAAGAAAACAGTATGCCTGTGCTAGGTTAAGAACTGCTACCCTGATTTATAAATACTGGTGATTGTTGGAATGATTTGTAGTGTATGACTTTAAGTCTACACCACATGTGTACTTGGACTCAGTGTAGCCCAAGTCAGTGTGATTTAATTCATTAGAAACATGGAAGAGTTGTTTGACTGAAACTATGTAGCATTGTATTACTGTCTCCTACCCTTTTGTAAACTTACCTTAGCCTTTAAACAAAAGTGGAGATTAATAGTTATAGCAGAAACTCTACCATAGAGAAAACTTTGTTGGCTGAGTCTCACACCTGTGCTGAAAGTAAACCAGGGTAAATGTGTGCACTTGACAAACCAGCCATCAGATTCTCACCTACAGACCAAGTTCTCTTTATCGCAGAACTGGGATCCTGGTCACGCTATCCTGGTCACGCCATCCAGGTCACGCTATCCTGGTCACGCCATCATGGTCATGCCATCATGGTCACGCTATTCCTGGTCATGCTACACATTGCGGCGGGATCAGACGCTGGGACTTCGCCCAACACCAGGACGACACCAGACCACCAATCTACACCAGTGGGGCAGTCACCAACCACAGGAGCGATCAACTACCCTCTCCGAAGCAAAGCTAAGTTAGCTTACCACCTGGACTCAAATCCATTAGACCCTTGCCCTCACTTTATGATGAGACGGGGAGACTCTGTCTATCAGTACCTCTTTTGATACATTCAGTGTAACTTAGACAGATCCCCTGTATGCCAACTTAAAGCTTGCTGCACTGAGTGTAAGCGAGCAAAGTAGAAGTGAGGGAGGGCCCCTCATGGTGGTAGTCCAATGAGAATTAAACCCTAGCCTTTTGAACTTGACATGCCAATACTTACCTATGGGTAAGCAATAAAAGTTGATGTGTGAAAGTGCACTTAATTGGTGTCAGTTCTCTGTTGTTCAATCAAACGTTGAATGTTTGAACTTCTCTCTTCAATTCTGTCTCTCAGAGCTACGAGTACTCATAAGAGTAAAGGCCTAAGGAACATCATTTCAGAGCCGCTGTGACTAGTACCGGAAAATTGCTCCTTCCACGACTAGTAAGAGAGAGGGTGTAGGTGAAATAGAGGACCCACCTACACACATACTCATCCCGTCATATCGAAGTGGGGGCTCGTCCGGGATTGTAAAATACAATTCGGATTGTAAAATACAATCCACTCAAAATTTATTTCCTTTGGCTAGTCCAAAAACTTGGACAAAGAGCAGAATTAAGAGCAAATAGGCTGATTGAGTTGAGTCCAGGAGGAAACTTTTATGTTTGTTGTGCGAATAGTTATCTTTGCATAACAAATAATAAGAGTGTATGGTGTTGATGTAATGATCAATTCATTTTCATATTTACATTGTGTTATTATTAGCTTTTGTTGTACTCAGTGGATATTTGATTGCTAAGAAGTGATCTTTGATTGTTTAGAATTGTATAACAGTTCATTATCATGGCTGAATCGGTGAAACTTAGACGGGAGATCAAGGAGTGGGGAGAATCCCTAGGCCTCTCTGGGCAAGAGTTAGTCACTTTTGTGATTTCACAATTTGAAAAGGAAAAGGCTACCGAAGAAGCTAGTAATAAACAACTTGAATTGGAAGCGGCCGAGCGTGAAAAGATTAGACAGCATGAAGCTGCAAAAGATGCCCGTGAAGCTGAAGAGCAGAAAGAAACCTGTGAAGTTGAAGAGCGAAACAGATTATGTGAACTAGAAGCTGCAAAAGAAATCTGTGATGCCGAAGAGTGAAACAGATTAAGGGAAATATAACAGGCAGAGCGTGAGAAATTAAGAGAGTTCGAACAGGCCGAACGCGATAAAGCCAGAGAACATGAACTTGTGCTCAGAAAGATTGAGAAATCTGCCGAGAATGATAGCTCTTCAGATACGGCCAGCCAAAATTCACAGCCTCTCATCCAAATTCCGGCAATGTCATTTTCTTTGGATCCATTTAATGAGACCACAAAAAGTATTGATGCATACTTGGACCGGTTTGAAAGATTGGCAAATGAATTTGGCCTAGACCCGGAAAAGCGTAATATCAAACTAGTCCAAGGTTTCAGAGGTGTTGCTTATGATGTGTATGCCAAGTTATCTCCAAACAAAGTAACTGATTATGATGCTCTTAAACAAGCCCTACACACCCATTATGAACTGACTGCTGAAGCCTACTGAAAGAAATTTCGAAACTCACGGCATAGCAGGGGGGAAACCTATGGCCAGTTAGCAGATAGGTTAACGACTTATCTCCAGAAATGGTTGACCCTGTCAAACCAAGCACAGACTTTTGATGGTCTGACTGAGCTCATCCTCTGTGAGCAGCTGCGTGACATCATGTTCACTGACCTGCAAACTTTCATGGCGGAACAAGGTGCTGCCTCGCTAGCTGACCTGATCAAGCTAGCTGACAGATACACCACCGCCCATGATGAAGCAAACGCACACAAAAAGATGCATGACAAGCCAAACCGGGATTCGAACCCCCCACCGTCACAGCAATCTCAAAACCAAAACCCACCACCAAGTGGAAAACTACCACAAAGTAGAGACAAACTGGTAAGCCACACAGTAGTAACACAGTCCCTGTGAATCAAAACAGTGCACAGAAGCGTTACTGCATGCACTGTAAGATGACTTCTCACAACACTGCAGAGTGCAGAAAATTCTTTGGACCAAGACTCCAAACAATTCCTGCATACCAGGTTGTGTCTACACCCGAAAGCAGTGACACACCATCTATGGTAATAATAATAATAATAATAATAATAATAATGAATATTTCTATAGCGCAAATCCTAGATTAGCTCTAAGCGCTTTACAATACAAGGACAAACGAAAACACGCACGCACACACACACACACACGCATGCATGCACGCATGCACGCACACGCGCGCACGCACACGCACACACACACACATGCACAAACTGCATACTCAGGCACGGGGAAGCAGATACGCACAGCACACATGGGAAAGCAGACACGCACAACCACCCACGCACACCTTCGCACACACGCACTAACACGAACTGACATCTGTGTATGACCGGAACTTTCGAATTATCAGCCGAAATAGACGGTAAAAAGATGAGTTTTTAGTTTCGTTTTTAAAACTGGAAAAGAGTCACAGTGCCTGATGTCGTGTGCACAACAGAGTGTATGTCATGTACACAATATCACTGCACCACCCATCAGTGAGCAGGTGTTAGTAAATAACAAACCTGCCACCTGTTTGTATGACACAGGCTTGTCATACGAGGCAGTTGTAAGAGCTTCCCTTGTGGAGCCAGCTGCTATCACCGAGGAGACGGTGCCTTTCAAGGGGCTGACCTGACTTTGCCACCTGCTACCCTACCTGTTGCCACAATTATGGTCGACAGTAGGTACGTCAAGGGACAGGTCAAGGCAGCCGTCATGGACAATCCGATCCATGATCTCCTACTTGGAGGCCATTATGTCACTCTCGGGAACCCGTCCGAACCTGTCATTGTATCCACACTGCTGGTGACGAACCCAAAGCAGTTCCAACCTTCTAAAAAGGAGATGAAAGCAGCTCAGCGAGCTGACCCAACATTAGCTGCATGCTTCCAGAGGCAGTGCTACACCCATCGCCTCACTCGCAAAGGTGAATTCTTTAGGTGGAACGGTCTTTTGTATCGTACGCTGAATAAAGATCACTCACAACTTGTGGTCCCAGCGCCACACCGGACCCGAGTAATGGAAGTGGGACATACACTCTGTTCGCCAGGACATATCAATGTAGGGCAGACAGTGCAATGGGTGATGAACCAGTATTATTGGCCAGGGATGGCAGAGGACATAAAGAAATATGTTGATTCCTGCCCCCTGTGCCAACACTGGCCATCCAGCCAAGGGGGCGATTCGTCCCCAGGCCAGCTGGATAATCCAGACGCAGGCCAACAGGAGCCCAATAATGTATTCTGAGGCTCCATCGGGGTCTTGGTGACTCCAGAGCTAGTGCCAAAAGCCTAATGGACCATGAGCGGAATGGATTGTCAAGTAGGAGGAGCTTCTCTCAAGAATCTTTTTTCGGTGGGCCTATCACGTGCTGGCCACTATGCCCCAAAAGGAGGCAGCAGCTAACACACCTCACCCTAAAATACCCACAACAAAATCCAGTAAGTTTCAATACAGTTAGTGCATTACAATAGAAACATTTCCGCGATTAACACCAATAATTGCATTGATGAAAAGGATTCCCTCATGAAACCCTTTTCAAAGCACCAAGAATACAATTATTACATATAAAGGAACGATTTCCATTTGTCCCTGCCTATCAAGAAAAGAATTTTTAATCTTTCCATGTTAAAATAAGATTTCCTTTCAGAGCCCTTTTTCAAAATACTAAGGATACAATTAATGCATGTAAAGGAATGATTTCCATCCATTTTCATCAAGAAAAGAATGGTTCCTTTTTTTATATCTTTCCACATTATCATCACCAGATGTGTCCACAACAGGAATCAGAATTTTAAAAAAATTTCCAATAATGTATACACACTAGTTTCCATTGCTCACTTCCAGAGCTCACCAACACTCACATCATACTTTAGGGAAAAGATATTTAACATCTTTTTCAATAATACATTGATTTAACTAGATTACTTACCCCCAAAACACGTATAAGTATACATATTTGTCACCGATTGGCGGTACTGAATCAGCACGTCCATGTGTTCAGAGTGGTAGCTCAGAATAGAGAGCGTGTGCACATGTGAGCGTGTGCATGCGAGCGTGTGTGTGTGCACGCATGCATGCGTGTGTGTGTGTGTGTGTAGGGTTGGGGTTTTAGTTAGGTGGGGGTTAGGTAGGAAGGTTAGGCTAGGTAGGGGGGGGGGGGGGAAGGGGCGGAAAGTAGGATATACAGTACACTTGCCTTCCAGTCTTCACTTATTGAAGGGGTGGAAGTGGGAGGTTGGTTTCGTTTCCGACTGTCACCCGGTTGTTGCTTGGTACTATATGACTCAATCGAGTCTTGTCGGAAGCGGGTTTCCGACACTGTTCACATCGCTTGAAGGCGTGTCGGACGCACACTTCTGACAGCGTTTGACGATTTAAAATCAAGTCGCCTTTTATTAAAGGGCAACAAATCTCGTTTCAGGGACAGCTTAGGACCTTTTCTTGTAGGTCGTACCAAAGACTATCTTTGGTCGTACCAAGTACTCAGAAGTATAATCGAACTTGTATGGGAGGATAGATAGCATGAAGAAGTAGATTACAGTGTGCACAAAAGGGTTTCGTTTTTCTGCGAATGTGTATCAATTTGGATTACTTACATCATGTGAACTGTGTAGATTCCTCACTCTAGGTGAACATCTTTTATGAATATATTATTTTTTCTATCCAGTGGTGTATGTTGCATGCTCCTAGGTGAAGTGGTTGATTTTTTTTACGATTTTTTTTTTAATTGCCAAAAATTGTGTGATCTGAGGGACAAACCAGTCCATTTTGGTTGTGACTTGATTGAGTTAATTACTTAAGCATAGTATATTTTCTATCTAACTGATATTGTTAATTTTTCTTTTGATTATAGTCAACACTAGTTGATCTCGATGATGTGTGATTGAGGTGTGTTGATTAATAAGCATAGTAGGGGTGTCTGGTGTGAGTCTTGGTAACTGACTTTTGCTACCTGTTCATTGCATAGTGAAGGAGGGAGGTGGATTACCATTCACACCTTTCCCCTCCACTCTTCATCTACACACACATTCCTGTTAGCTATAAGTGATTACATTCACCTTGTATGGAAAACACGCGGTCTTGTATGTGTCACCGTTTGGGTCCTGTAAGTCTATCTGGTTGCGTGACAACCATTTTGGTGCTTCTGCACTTCCGCAATTGCGTGCGTCGTCGTCGACATGAAGGATTTTACAGTTCGAATTTTGACCTTGCAGTACGGTGCATCTTGTTGCGAATGGGCGTGCTGTTTTCCAGAGATTGTTTTCTTTGTTTTCTTTTGTGGTGTCATAAATTTGACACTAAAAGCTGATTATACAGATTGGCTGTACAGGTTTGGGGATTTCTATTTGCTCTCTTGAAGGATCGTTTTTGAATTTGATTTTGATTGCCTTCAAGCATAATCATTTTCTTGGACATTGATTTGTGGGTTACCCATGTGTGGTAACTTGGATGGTAATTGGTTTCAATGCACGCATGTGTGCGAAGGGCATTTGTTGTCTTGTGGTGAAGAAAAAAACTGCTGTGTTGCGCCAATTTGTTGGGCTTTGGTACACATCAGAGCTGCTTACTTCCTGACTACAAATTTTGTATAAGGTGGAGAGAAAAAAATTGCATTGTGCTGGAACCACGTTTTCCAGTTTTGCTTTGCTTTTGTGAGAATTGTGTTCCCAGTAATGAAGTGTATGTTGTGGACATACGTGTATGCATCCACCATTGGAGTTAGAAATAAAAGCATTTTGGCTGGTTATTGGATCAGGGTATCTAATATCCATTCAGTTGGAGGAGCATACTTCAATTTGGTTGTTAAGTTTAGCCACGGTCAGGTGATTTGATTCGTTTGGGGCTAGCTTGTGGTCTCCTGTGTTACAACGATTCAGAGGGAGCACTGACATGCTACTGATTCTGATTGTTTGTGTGTTGACTACACTTAGTCAAGAGGTCATATATTTGAGACTTGTCTATTCATACACCCCAATTCACGGGGGAGTGTTGTTACAGTTCAACTTGAAGTTGTTCCAGATTTGTTTCGCAAGTCTTACCTAAACCTTTGGTTCATACTCTTGGACTCGTTTTAGGGATCAATACCCCAAAAGAGTCTTGGACTTTGGGGAAAAGATAATTTTTTCCTAATCACGTGGGATTCTTTTGTGGTTTTAGGCTTCAATCATTTACGTGAGGATTGTGCCTAAGGGGTCAACTGAGGTTAGATCCAGGTACCGTTATTTCCTTGTTATTATTTTCAGAGAGTTAGCGCCCACACCCGTGTCAGCACACTGTCCCATTCGAGTCAGTTGTTCTACGTTGAAGAGTCTTTCCTTGGGAATTTGTCATAATTGGTTCAGTGTGACATAGTGAACATTTGTTTATTCACTTGGCAATAGAAAAGTTCCCACTTTGCGTTGTGGTTATTGCTGGTCATTTTTGTTATTGCTAACAGCATCCTGGGTCAGCAATATGTGCTGGACATCCTGTGCGTACTTAGCATGGACTTAGTACAGCAGTTGTAATTGAAACCAGATTTCAGTCATTGTGAGTGAACGATGTGTGTGTGTGCCTTCTGCGCTGGACTCTGTGTGAAATTCAAAGGACTTAGTGTTTTGCTTGAGTGCAAAGAAAGATGGGCCACTTTGAGAACAGTCGTTGAATCACTCGCTCTCAATCTTGTAGTAAAAGGATTTTGCCTGAGATGGGTAGTCCCATAACTCGGGCGACAACTGGCCCCACTATCCAGACTGTGTTTTCGTCTGGGGGAACTCATCATCTGGATAAGAGGATAACAGGATAACAATTTTATTTGTCCAAAAGATGGAAAATTCATTTTCGATAGCACAGCAACCATATACTAGGACAACACACACACACACACACACACACACACACACACACACACACACACACACACACACACACACAAAAGGCGTAAACTGGTCACGGCCTCTTCTACTTCGGCGCTGAAATTGACTCATCCTGGGTCACCTTCTGCACCCAGGCGTCCTTTGCCCACTCCCACTCCTGGACTCCGCCCTCTTCTGCCACGACCACATGAGGTTATTCGATTTTGGCACTCCCCCCATGCCTACTCCTCCCGGTCCAGTACCAATGGATCCTTTCCTACTATGGAGGATTGAGGGGAAGACAGAGAGAGAGAGGCTAAGAGAAAAAGGAAAGAGAAGAGAGAGAGGCCAAAGAGAAAATGGAGAGAGAAGAGAGAGAGGCCAAAGAGAAAAGGGAGAGAGAACAGAGAGAGGCCAAAGAGAAAAGGGAGAGAGAAGAGAGAGAGGGGCAAAAGAGAAAATGGAGAGAGAACAGAGAGAGGCCAAAGAGAAAATGGAGAGAGAACAGAGAGAGGCCAAAGAGAAAATGGAGAGAGAACAGAGAGGCCAAAGAGAAAAGGGAGAGAGAACAGAGAGAGGCCAAAGAGAAAATGGAGAGAGAACAGAGAGAGGCCAAAGAGAAAATGGAAAGAGAACAGGGAGAGGCCAAAGAAAAAAGGGAGAGAGAAGAGAGAGGCAAAAGGGACAAGGGGGGAAAAAGAGAGAGAGGCCAAAGAGAAAAGGGAGAGAGAACAGAGAGAGGCCAAAGAGAAAAGGGAGAGAGAACAGAGAGAGGCCAAAGAGAAAATGGAGAGAGAACAGAGAGAGGCCAAAAGAAAATGGAGAGAGAACAGAGAGAGGCCAAAGAGAAAAGGGAAAGAGAACAGAGAGAGGCCAAAGAGAAAATGGAGAGAGAACAGAGAGAGGCCAAAGAGAAAAGGGAAAGAGAACAGAGAGAGGCCAAAGAGAAAAGGGAAAGAGAACAGAGAGAGACCAAAGAGAAAATGGAGAGAGAACAGAGAGAGGCCAAAGAGAAAAGGGAGAGAGAACAGAGAGAGGCAAAAGAGACAAGGGGGAAAAAAGAGAGAGAGGCCAAAGAGAAAATGGAAAGAGAAGAGAGAGGCAAAAGAGAAAAGGGAGAGAGGCCAAAGAGAAAATGGAGAGAGAAGAGAGATAGGCAAGAAGAAAAGGGAGAGAGAAGAGAGAGAGGTAAAAGAGACAAGGGAGAGAAAAGAGAGAGCCCAAAGAGAAAAGGGAGAGAGAAGAGAGAGAGGCAAAGAGAAAAGGGAGAGAGAAGAGAGAGAGGCAAAGAGAAAAGGGAGAGAGAAGAGAGAGAGGGGCAAAAGAGACAAGGGAAAGAGAAGAGAGAGAGGCCAAAGAGAAAAGGGAGAGAGAAGAGAAAGAGAGGCCAAGAGAAAATGGAGAGAGAAGAGAGAGAAGCTAAAGAGAAAAGGGAGAGAGAAGAGAGAGAGGCCAAAGTGAAATGGAAGAGTGAAGAGAGAGAGAGGCCAAAGAGAAATGGAAAGAGAAGAGAGAGAGGCCAAAGAGAAAAGGGAGAGAGAAGAGAGAGAGGCAAAGAGACAAGGGAGAGAGAACAGAGAGAGGCAAAAGAGACAAGGGAGAGAGAAGAGAGAGATGTAAGAGACAAGGGAGAGAAAAGGGAGAGAGGCCAAAGAGAAAAGGGAGAGAGAACAGAGAGAGGCAAAAGAGACAAGGGAGAGAAAAGAGAGACAGGCCAAGGAGAAAAGGAAAGAGAAGAGAGAGAGAGAGAGAGAGAGAGAGAGGCAAAGAGAAAAGGGAGAGAGAAGAGAGAGAGAGGCAAAAGAGACATGGGAAAGAGAAGAGAGACAGAGAGGCCAAAGAGAAAATGGAGAGAGAAGAGAGAGAGAGGCCAAAGAGAAAATGGAGTGAGGGGAGAGGATGATGGAGAAAGTGGAGGAGGAGAGACGGTGGAGGTTGGATATGGAGGAGAAGAGATTGGAGAGAGAGGTGAAGAAATTGGAGAGAGAGGAGAAAGACAGACGATGGAAGTTAGAGATGGAGGAAAGGAGACTGGAGAGAGAGCGAGGGGGGGGGGGGAGAGTCTAGGGAAAGGAGAGAGCAAGGGTAAAGAGAAGAGCAGAAGAAGAAAGAGTTGGACTTCAAAACCCGAATGGAGACGGAAAGAGAGCGACTGCAGGCAGAACTGATCCAACATTATTTAGATTTGCCTAATCATGAAGAGATTGTTTATAGCTGCGTTGGAACATGGATCCACCCATCGGGAATTGTCAGATCTTCCCCTGGTTGAGGATGCTTCTACAGCCCCGCCTAAACTACGCATGCTGGTGTATATAGTGCCAACTGACAATATTGACGCCTATATCGAACACTTTGAAGCGGTGGCTGCTATATATCAGCTGAGTGACCACAGAAAGGCTCTTTATTTGATAGGCAACCTCACTGGGAAGGCCAAGGAAACATGTGTGGACACACCACCTGGACCTTCGTACGCAGAACTAAAGGCTGCTCTTCGTTGAAGGCTACATTTGACCTCTGAGTCATACAGGAAACGTTTCCATATCATGAAGAAATCCTTTGAGGAAACCTTCCACCAGTTTGGAGAGCGTTTTCACTGTACCATGGACTATACAAGCTGGGTGAGGAGAAGCCCAAGACCTTTGCCAAAGCAATTCAGATTGCTTAAGCCTTCACTGACGGGCGGTGCAACTACCAAGTATCCACCACTGGACAGTGAAGGAAAGGTGGTGACCGTGAGACAAGCAACACTAAGCCGTCATCCCCCATCAAGAACGAGAAAGCTACCTCTTCTGGGAATGCCGGAGCATGGATGAAGACATGTTTCCTTTGTGGAGGAAAGGGACACTTCGTCAAGGACTATCCTAAGCGGAAAACAAATGCCAGAGCCAGTGAGTCCCAGGTGAAGGTCGCATACGGTGAGAATGAGGTCACCACTCTGTTGTGTCCCACCTTCCCATCAGTGGTGTGTGGCAAAATAGTACAGGCGATCAGAGATATCGGAGCTATAGCCATCTTTATCGACAAACATCTAGTACCTAATGAAATGCCCCGAGTCGAAGATTGCCAGGTCTCTGAAATTGAGTTTGATTTTCAGGCCACACGGTCGACTCTGCTTGTGGACATTTCTATTCCCTTCAAAGGAAAAGTGTGGGCAGTCACTCTTCAGTGTCCGGCTTATTCACTTCTGATTAGCAATTCTGTTCGAGTTGAGGATGGATGATGTTATGAAGTGTCTTCCGAGCTGCCACCTGAAGTGTTTAAAAGCTGCCACCACGCGATCCCATGCGCAGAGGGAGAAAGAAGCACTGAAGCCCCTCATAAGACCTTTGTCACAGCATGTCACAGTGACCATGGATCACACAGCCATTTGCAACCTGCAGGCGAAGGATCCTACCTTGCATAATCTTAGGTCACTGGTAGGGAAACCAGCAAGGACAACCCAACAGAATACTGTACAGTTTGTGAGGCGCAAGGGACTTCTGCACTGGTGCCTCACCACTCCATTCTCTTCTGCTATCCATATTATTGTACCAGAATCCCTCCAAGGAGCCATCATGTGGTTGGTTGGGAGATGACACCCTGATGGCAGAACACGTGGGGTGCGTCGAACTTTGGAGAGAATCCAACAAAATTTCTGTTGGCAAGAGATGTGAAAAGATATTGCCGCAGCTGCGATGCGTGCCAGAGGACTACTTCTAAAGGCCGGAACACCAGGGTACCTTGGGCACTGTTCCCCCGATTGGCACACCTTTCAGTGAGGTGGATGTGGACCTGATAAGGCCCATCATTCCCGCGTCTGCTTGCAGTCACCGTTTTGTTCTCGTGATGGTGGATTATGCCACACTTTTTCCTGAAGCCACTCCTTTGAAGAGGATTGATGCGGTGACTGTAGCAGAAGGTCTATGGGAGATTTGGACGAGGACCAGCATTCCCAATGAGGTGTAGTCAGATCAGGGAACACAGTTTTTCTCAGATGTGGTGTCTGAGCTCTACAAACTTCTTCAGATCCACTGAGAGACCACCACACCCTACCATGCTCAGGCCAACGGACTGATTGAGAGATTCAACGGGACACTGAAGCAGATGCCCAAGAGCAACCAAAGGACTGGGGCTGTTTCTTGCCAGGAGTGTTGTTTACGTACAGGGAGGTGCCACAAGAAAGTATGGGGTTTTCCCTTTTTTGAACGCCTCTACAGCAGGACAGTCACAGGACCCATGGCCATCTCGAAAGGTCAGTGGACACAAGAGGAGACAGAAGAGCAGCCACGGTTGCAGGCAGAGTACGTTCATGAACTTAAAGAACGAATTGCGGCTACTTTTGACTTGGCTCAACGCAACCTCTCGTAAGATCAGAAGCGGTACAAAGCATCCTATGACAGGAAGGCCCGTCAGAAATGGTTTGAACCAGGTGTCGAGGTGTTATTGCTGCTGCCTTTACACCACAACAAGTTGCAACTATCCTGGCAAGGACCCTTTGAGGTGATCAGGCGTGTCGGGGATGGGGACTATGCCATCCAAGTGGGAGGAAAGGAAAAACTCGTCCAATCCAAGCTGCTGAAGAAATATGACAGAAGCGAGGTGTGTGGTGCGGGTTTTGCCCTGTGGCTGTGGATGAAGGGAAAGAGACACCACCAATCATCTTCAACATGCCCTGTGTTGCCCTACAACCTGAGAAGACTTGGAAAGATGTGAAGATCACACAGAGTCTCATGCCAAGACAGAGGGATTCAGTCAGGGAGCTGTGCAGGGAATATCAGGACTTTCTATTGGACATACCTCTGTGGTCTAATCTGGGGACATGCACCTTGAATCTGACTCAGAATGAGCCAGTACAGGTAAAAACAATACCCATTGCGCCATTCCCAGATGAAATCAATTAAGCCCGAGGTCGAAACAATGCTACGCATGGACGTGAAAGATAGGTGCAGTTCTCCAAACTCCTCACCAGTCCTACTGGTTAAGAAGCCAGATGGCAAAATGAGATTTTGCGTGGATTTTCGCTGGCTAAACAAAGTCTCGAAATTGGACACCAAACCAATGCCAGATGTTTACAAGATCTTCGCGCAGTAGGCTAAGGCAAGCTATTTTTCCAAATCGGACTTAGCCAAGGGATATTAGTAGATCCCTATGGAGCCTACCGACAGGGTAAAGACTGCCTTCATGACACCGGAAGGTCAGTTCCAGTTCAAGGTGATGCCCTTTCGACTTAAAACAGCTGGAGCTGTCTTC
Source organism: Conus ventricosus (assembly GCA_018398815.1). Lineage (NCBI taxonomy): Eukaryota > Metazoa > Mollusca > Gastropoda > Neogastropoda > Conidae > Conus > Conus ventricosus. The sequence goes on along the minus strand of CM031599.1, from coordinate 19,638,061 downwards.
AGCAGAATCATGAGACTCGTGCTGGAACCACTCAACTTGGAGAAAGTGCACAACTTTATGATAACCTCCTGTTGGCCACCAAGACATGGGAAAGACACCTCCAAGCTAAACGCATCATCTTTACCCATCTCTGTGAGGTGTAGCTGGCAGCGCGGCCTACCAAGTGCCAGACTGGGGAAGACGAGATTTCCTTTTTGGGCTACGTGGTGGGCAGAGAATACATGTTGCCTGAACAAGTTAAAGTCCAGAAGATAGAGGACGCTCAGCCACCAAAAACCAAGAGGGAACTAGGGGAATGTCTTTATGCGGGTTCACGACCACCCATGTGATTCTGCACGAAAACCCCCTTTTTCACATACAAATCACGTCCATCACATATCAGTTTTGGCCAAAATTAACACCTATTTACAAAAAAATTAACACCCCAAAACCTCTAATATTGACAAAATCAGTACATTGAAACGGGGGTTTCTGTGCAGAATAACATGGGCGATCGTGAACCCGCATAAAGACATTCTCTCCAAGAATATAAAAAGAACCTTAAAATGTATATGGTTTGACTATTCTACTCCAGACTGGTTCTACTGCTGTTGTTACGTGACACCGCAAACGATAAAGTGCAATTACTGATCTGACATCGAAACTGCCCTCCCCAGACTGGCCCGGGTGCCGCTGTTAATCGACACGGCAAAATCAATAAATTGCAATTAGTGTTCCAACAGCGAACCCCCGCAATGCAACTCATTATGATTCATCGTGCGATGCGCGCTAGCCAATGGCAAGGAATTTATGACATCAGGTCTGCGGGGGCTGGCATCAACAAGGTATAACTGCTGTCATTTTACAGTTGACAGTTGCGTCGTGTGGATGTACGTTGGTGCGCTGGGAAAACTGTTTTGACAGCATGTGTTTTAACCTTCAGTATGGTTCTCTTCTGGAATTATGTTTTAAACTCTTTGGGGAAGAAAAGGAACAGGGAATTCACAAATTAAAGTGGGAAGAGTGGTTGCGGATAATATTGGCATCTCACCATCTTATTCATGTAAACTGAGAGAGATGGCTCGCCTGCTGAAACCATACTTTGGTAGGTTTTTTACTGTCGGCCTGTCCTTCATTAAAATCTACTCTCTGAGAAAAGATTTGAAGGTAATGTTTGAAAGTAGTGAGGAGATTAGAAATATTGGTCTTCTTCCATGCAAGAATCACTACAATCCACACACAATCCTCGCAAGAGCCTCCAACGGAAAACACTCGGCTGTGAGCCAGCTCTCCACCCTGGAGAGGTAAAAGGTTAACAGTCATGGTTGAACAGAGCTCTCCACCCTGGAGAGGTAAAAGGTCAACTAGTTGCTGACATTGTCACTCCTGCTCCACGATTTTTGTATATAGGGTGAAATGACGTTTGTGCTGCTTTGATTACCTGCTTCAGCTGCTTTGACCCCGCTTCATATTTCTACTGTGCTTGCTACCTTTTCGACTTTTTCAGGCTGCCTATTCAGGTGGCTGACAATAGAACTGAAACAGATCCTGCGATTATTGATTCAGGATTCTGCTAAGTGCTTTGGTGGCTGTCTCGAATTCACGACGTTCAAGTGTGAACCACAAAAAGCCCACTTCACATTTTCCTCACAAGCACCTTTACCATCTATTGTGCGTGTGTTTGTTTGTTGTTGTTTTGTTGTTTGTTTGTATTTGTTTGTTGTTTGTTTGTGTGTGTGTGTGTGTGTATGGGTGTGAGAAAGAGCGTTTTGTCATACAAAGCAATGCAGTAATCCAGGTCAAAAAGACCGGCTATTGATTAACATAGTTAATTAAGCCACACACGCCCCCCCCCCGCCCACGCACGCACACATATATAAAACCCTAATGGCTCACAGAGCGCTCTTCTACTTCTAATACCATTAATAAATCAGAACAAACAACTGGCTTTCCGCCTTGATTATTTATTTTTACATCTAATGAATTTATAGGCCATTAATTAGTTCTTTAAATTCACTGTTTTTTCCAACTGAGATTAATCGATAATCGCAAAATCCTGCCCTAGTTGATGGCAAAACTTTAGAACTGTAGACGGGTAGCCATCAAACAAATTAGTATCTGTTCTTAACTGTTGTAAATGGACATACAACATTGGGTTCACAAGAAAATCAGAAGGTTTATTACCTTCAAATTGCCAGACATCTTCTCTTGTACTAAATCTATAAGTTCTATCGCTACCGTGGAAAGCCTAAGATTCTTGCAAGTCCTTTAGGGAAAGTGTACTCTCTTCTTTCTTCTAGTGGGAAATTTATAGTAATTCTGAGGTTTGCTTCGTTAATTTTTAACAATATACCATATTCGCTAAGTACTTCTTTTAAAGAACAAAAGTTGTAGTAACCATCAGGTATTTGCACATTAGTTATTTGATTGCCCGCCCCGTTACTAATATTGATCCAGTTATTTTGGGCTTCTTCAGATACGTTAGCCCACATAACTTTAAAGCCAATTTCTTTAAGGGCAATCCTACAACTCCCGCGCCAATTAACAATTGGGTACGTTAAGAACACGCGCTCGTTTGGCTTGGTTATATAGATGTACATCTTTTTTATAACTATTTAAAAAAATTAATTTAAATATAACGAAAGTGTTATTAACGCCTGCGGGACTGAGCCCTTGCTACTTTTCTAGTATGCTCTTCTACTTCTAGCTCTATTAATAAATCAGAACAAAACAACCGGCTTTCCATCTTGATTAGTTATTTTTACATCCAATGAATTTATATTTATCCCAAATTAATTCTTTAAATTGGCTGTCTCCATCAAAACTATATAACTGATAATCGCAAACCCCCGCCCCAGTTGGTAGCAAACCCTTTAGAACTGTTGACGGATTGCCAGCAAAAAAATTAGCACATGTTCTTAACTCTTGTAAATGGACATACAACATTGGGTTCACGAGAAAATCAGAAGGTTTATTGCCTTTAAATTGATAAACATCTTCTCTTGTACTAAATCTATAATCTTTGTTACTGCTGTGAAAGCCTAAAATTCGAGCAAGTCCTTTAGGGAAAGTGTACTCTCTTCTTTCTTCTAGTGGGAAATTTATAGTAATTCTGAGGCTTGCCTCGTTAATTGTTAACAATATGCCAAATTCGCAAAGTTCTTCTTTTAAAGAACAAAAGCTGTAGTAGCCATCAGGTATTGTTATATGAGTTACGTGATTGCCTTGTTCGCCATTAACATTAATCCAGTTATTTTGAGCCTTTTCAGATATGTTAGCCCACATAACTTTAAACCCAATTTCTCTAAGGGCAACCCTATAATTGCCGCGCCTATTGTCAATTGGGTAGGTTAAGGGCACACGTTTGTTTTGTTTGTTTATATAGATCCGCATCTTTTTTTATAACTATTTAAAAAATTAATTTAAAAATGGTAGCCTTTGAATATATTGAACATGCTTCTTACAATGTAGGAGCGTTTTTATAACCCCAAATCTTTGGACTTCAGCAATTTAACCATTGCAGTAGATGGATCATACGGCTTCCAAGTTAGACTTGTAAACCCGCTAACTAGATATTTAAATCCGCCAATAAAGAGTGACAGAGTACCATCAGCATGGACATCCCACCCCATGGCTTTTTTCCAGAATCAGTTAAATTTTGCTGTTTACTGCGCAACTACTGGCTGCGGTGTTTCATATGCAGACCATTTAAACCACCCTAATCTTTTAGTAAGGGCAGTATATAACTTTCATGTTTATTACCAGTACAGACGAATACTAACTGAACTACAAGTAGTTCTCCCTAACGACAACGCTTTTTATCCATTCAACAGCCCAATGAACAATAATGCATATGAAAGAATCTGCAACGAATTTAACATTGATCCTTCAACTGATTTTAGGCAAAAGTTAGACCGCAATCATGGGTTAGGCACATTGTATTTGTGTATTTTTTTCACCAAAAAAGCACAAGTTAGATTGGGATCAATAGAACAAAAACACCCTAATGCCTGGACAACATTTATCTTAGATAAAAGTAAAGGTTTAACAATGCCAGGCGTGCAAAGACTTAATGGCTCCATAAGGACATACGTTTGGTGCGTATTAGGAGCGCAAGCACAGACCAAGTCTAGCATAGTTGATCAGTTACAGGCTTTGATGCCAGAAAACAATTTTTAGCTAATTTAGAAGATGCTATTAACTCTGCTGTTGATTTGCCTGCTAGCATACAAAGGTATCAAGACGTTCTTGCACATGCTAGGTCAAAGGTTGACTTTGTTGTAGGCCATGGATTATACATGCTACCTTCTGACCTTAGACTACAGATTGGCATGATACAGAATTATAATAATGAAATCCTCATTAGCTGGATATGACCAAGACTTAGGGCACAATAAATGGTTAAACACAAGGCCTGCTCCATCCATTTTAAAGAAAGTGCCTACCCCTGAAGAAAGCGATCCACTTATAAACACCCCAGAAAGCGATCCCCCAGTTATAAGCACCCCACAGCCAGAAAGCACTCCACCTGTTAATGTACCTTACACTGACAGTCACACCAGCGAAAAGACAGCCCCTTGTTGTGTTTTTAACTTTTACTGGGTTAGCTGTACTTTATTTCACTAAAAATTAATCCAGCAGCTAGCGCTCCTAACGTCCACAGATGGTCAGCCATATAACCAGCAACTTTGCCTATAGTAGACAAAACCCAACTAACAACACTGCCTATTATACCAGGCAGAGCATCAAGCGCTTTAGCTGCTAACTTCTTTAATAGGTTTGCTAGATGGTGTAATTGTTTTCTAATCCAACTTTTACCAGGCTGAGGCGTTGGAGGCGTTACTGGCCCTGTTGGCGCACCACCCGTTAAAGCATAAACAAGTGTAGAGATAGCAAACCCAACAGCCGTTAATATACTAACTACTGTAATCCCCTCTTCTCTGAACAGAATCCTTATTCTTTCTGCCAGCGTAGTGTTTTCATGAAGTATTCTCTTTATAGTTTCTTTGAATCTGGTTGTTTGAGATTCTAGATTTCCTCTGAGAATAGAAATCGCGTTTAACTGCCCTTCCCTTTCACCCATTAACTCCTGTATTTTCTGCTGTATTCTAGCCTTTTCTTCTTGCCCTAAATTGTTATCAGCCAGCTTATTTTTTCTTCTTCTATCTCTCTCTCTAGCTTACTAAGTTTTGCTGTGCCGAGCATTAGTTCTTCTCTTATTGTCGTAAAAGCAGCTGTAAGGCCACGGATGTCGCGCTCAGGCAATGGAGGATCATCAATTGTTGCTAATGTTTTTCTGATTGTCTCCTCACTTAAACCCGTTTCAATTTCTGCTATTAGTTCATCTGCTGTTTGATTTAAATCTTGAAGAGGTATGTTTTGTATTTCAGATTGTGTTGGCAGCCCCCGCTCCAAGTTTTGTAAATGACTAACGGCTTCGGCTCTAAGCTCTAAAAGGTTTAATTGTTCTGCCTTAGCAATAGGGAGTTTTCGCCTTATTGTGCTTAGTTTTAAAAACTTGTTTGGGTTTTGTGTTGAAGTAACCTTCGCGCGCTCTCCCGCATTAGTTTTTATATACAAATGCCCACCATCTTCTTCAAAATCGTTAGGATCAAGCACGCCTGGCAGCTCTCGTCCTAAGCTTCTATAGAATGATTGAATTCTTTCTCGCAATAGTTCTTGACGTTGTCTAGGGAGTAAAGAACCTGCTCCTTCAAGCTCTTCTTGCAAGGAAGGCCCAGTTCTGTTTCATCTTCTTCTTCACCAACAGGATCAATTGCGTCAAAATCTTCAGCCATATTTTTTATTTATATTCTTTTTTGTTTTATAAAAAATGAACTCATACGGTTGTGACCTCGATCCATACAGAAAAGAGAAGGAACCCCATGGCGTAAAAGGTATAAGGCAGACTGTATTAGTGTAAATACTCCATCAACAGTTCAGCCCGGACAAACTGTAATAGTCAAGTTTCCGGATCTTGGCGCTGATGATGTTATAATGCCAGGCACCGCCAAACTATCATTCAAAATAGATATTACATCGGCAGATCCTAATGCTACTGTTGTTGCTAATTTAGGCAGGGCTATTGTTAAACATATAGCAATAAAACTGGAGGGCAGAGAAGTCTTTGTACTAAGCGAGGCAGACATTTTTGCCCTCTATTCTGATCTATGGTTACCCAAAAAAGAAAGAAAAGAGAATGTTTATCAGGAATACAAAGCCTAAACGGTCTCAAGCACAGGCTTAAAGCGGGGGATGCAAAGAATGATGTTAAAGATGAGGCAGTAGCAGAAGCATTTGGTAACAGATTCTGCATCCCTCTAGATTTTGAGCTGTTAAAGACGCATATGCCATATTACCAAGGCGCACTAAAAGAAAAACTTACTTATGAACTGACATTTAATCCTAGCGATTCTGTTGTTCTGTCTGATGATCCTTTAGCTAAATACGCGGTTAGTGACATTTCTCTTGAGTTTGATGTTGTTACTAACCCCGGACTGGCTAGAACAATCTTAACTCAGTATAAAAGTAAAACAGTTATTTATTATGAAAACGTTATACACGCCATTACAGAAAATAGAAACAAGCGAGACACTCTTTGGAACATACATCTATAATCAGTCTTTAAAGTCTTTAAAAGGAATTTTGTTCTTATTTACTGAAGAAACAACTCCTTTTCAGAGAGAATCAGAAGCGTTTTTATAATCCAAAAATTGAGAAGGTCGACTGTGCAATAAATGGCAAGTCTGATCAGTTGTATTCGGGCCGTGGGCTTTTACCTCACCAACACTTTGATGAAATAAGAAAGTTGTTTGCTGGAGGTAGGCAAAGGGATCCTGCAGTTGATCGCGTATGTAAAAAACTTCGCCTTTATGATGTAAGACTCGAAGACTATTTAATAAACAAATATGGACTGTGGCTGGATTTTAGATCTACATTTGACAACAGATTGTTTGGAAGTGGAGAAAGGATAGGACAAGATGGTATACAAAATAAATATTCGCAAGAAAGCAGACGGAGACGGTCCAATACAAATGCACATTTTTATGGTTTGTGATGCCCAGTTAAACATTGAAGAAAAACAGGCTAAAAGACGCAGCTCATTAAAATGCAGAAGAAAATATTCTAAAAAAACAGATGGATAGTTTGAAGTTTCTTCCTAAAGATCCGCACTGTTCTCTTATCTGTGGGATTACTGGGTGTGGGAAAACTGTTTTTGTACTTGATTTGTTACAACAATCTACAGGTTTTATTACGTGCACATTGTTATATTCTGCACAACCATTAAGCACAACAAGTCTTACAAAGAAAGGAAGTTTATTTGGACAGACGCTAATATATTTTTAGTCGATCCTAGCGACAAACTGAGCGACTGTTTAGAACATTACTATAGACTATTTGAGGGAACTGAAACACTGTTTATTATTGATGACTGTTTCGGGTGAACGAGATATTGTTAAAAAAGAAAAGCTCTTTAAAAGCTAGCCTTTAGTGGGCGCCACGCCTTAGATTCTGTGTGGTTTTAACTCAAAAAAAAAATCTGTTTTAAAAAACTTTCATCGGTTAAATCGGTTGTTTTTATTTTACAAAAAGGACAAAGAATTTTGAGGAATTTTTAAGGAAAATTTTTTAAATAAGGATTGGAATGATTTTGTTTAAATTTTCCCGCCAATGAATGAAAAACAAAGCACAAGAAAAACACGATGCTTTCAACCATTTGGTCTTTTTAGCGAAAAAAAAAATCCTTTTAAACATGGGGACGTAAAAACAAAAAAACAAAAAGAAGAAAAGACTTACCTTTTTGTCCATTGTTTGGTGGGGGGAAATGGCATGCGGCCGGGGGGGAAGGGGAGGGGAAAACGGAGGGGGGGGGGGGGGGGTTTGGCGCAGGGGGGGTTTGTGGTGGAATGAAAGGGTTGTTGCCGTTTATTGGGGGAGGGTGTGATATTTTTGTGAGGTTGTGAATGGGGATGAAAATAAGGAAGGGGAAAAAAAAAAAAGGGGGGGGGGGGGGGGGGGGATTTAAGGGAAGGAAAAATCAAAACTAAGATTAAATGATGGAGGGTTCGTAACTCTGAGAAGTGGGGAAAGGGGTGGGGGGTTTTGGTGGTGTATTAATGTGTGTGTTTGTGTGTGGTATGGTGTGTTTTGGGTGGGGGATTTTCCCAAAATGGGGGAAAAGAGGTGAGTTGTGTGTTTGGGTTATTGTTGGATTTGATGCTTGGGGTGATGTCCCCTTTTGGCAATGAGATGCTTGAGGTGCTTTAAAAAGTTCACTTTGATGCCAGGTGCCGGGACTTGACATGGTCATTTGTGTTGGATGTTTTGAAGTGTAGGCAGGGTTTGGGTCGGTGGTGGGGGAATCGGCCGGTTTCAGAAAATGCGTGTTTGAGTGTGCGTGACTTTTTCCCCTTTTAAGATCTTGCCACACAGTGCATGGATGGCAAATAAGTTGCGGCTCTTCAAAAAAGTCGTTTGATGTAAGGGGTTTTGGGGCCCTGTAAAGGGTGGTGTCTGGTTTTGGGGAGGGGGGGAGATTTTTTAGTTGGGTTTTGGGGCAGGGGTGAGTACCCGGGGGTGTACTTGGTTCTGTTCAAACTGGGCCGACGAGGGGTCTTTGATTTTTTTTCCTTTTATGTGATCATGGGTTTGGTATGGGAAGGGGGTTTGTGGTTTTTTACAATGGCCAATTGATTTAGGTCCACAGATGGGGGGGGTGTGCGGGGGGTAGAGGAGTAGGGTGTGGGCGTCTGTCTTTTGGTTTTGGATGTGGGGGTCCGGAGAGTTTGGGTACACTATGGTGCGGGGGGGAGTCTGCATTGATAGGGAATGGGTATCCACAAACCCACACACTAAAGACAGCATCCCATACTCACAATTTTTCTCCGCTTCGAGCTCCTCCCGCGAGGAAGACTTTACTTTCGCGCCAAAATGCACATTTTTCACCAAAACCCCGATCCCCATTCCCTTCTAATTTTGGCACACTCCGCCGCACCAAGCTTAAAACCCAAACATCTCTCTTGGGGCACCCCCCCATTCCCCAACCAAGACAAAAAACCCCAAAGGGGGGAAAAAAAAAAAAACC
>CM031599.1:19610953-19626151 GCA_018398815.1 Conus ventricosus | reverse complement strand
ACTTGTCATTGATATTTGACTGACAACACTGCGAGATATTCCCTTTGCTTTCTTAATGATTTTCTCCTGGCTCGAAATACTGTACATTTTTACCTTAAACCAACAAACTCCTTGATCACTTTCCGGATAATTCATCCTTCATCTTTCCTAAAACCTTCTTATTAGTAATTGAATGCAAAGGCGAATCTTTAGGATAATCGGACGTGTCATACCATCCACTCGCTCCTTTAGCCACTTCGGTTTCCATGTCTTTATAGATGTCTTCAGTAGGGATATCTATAACAAAACTGTCTGTATCTGTGTAAAGTACTCTGGACTCAGGATACGAGGGCTTAAAGTAGTCATAAAGAAACTCTAACATCAAAAGCTTTGATAATTCTAAAACAGTAAACCCAATAAATACAGGTTTGTCCAATTTGACTTTCTTTTTTTTTCATCATTATGCCAAAAAGCTGATCATGAAATCTTCTAAAGTCCTGATAATTAGGTTTTGAAGTCAGCTTAATTGCTTCGTTCTCTTTGGTGACTAATCTGACATCTTTACGCTTGTGCGGATTCTCCATAGTCTTTCCAAAACAGCTGTTGTTCATCAGCTTGAAAAAGTCTTTTTCTGAAGCATCTGTGGATTTAGTTCTGAGATCAGTGTTCTTCATGATGTATGGTTTCATGAACTGTTCTTGATCAAAAGCAATTATGCGATGAACTGCTGTCAACTTCAACCCATGTCTTAAATAAAATTGTAGAAGTCTGTAATGACAGACATAATTTTTTTTGCCTCGAAGATTGGGCACAAGTTTAGGCGGCTCTCTTGGATCCATCTTTAGACTTTCTGCTGCTAATGGATAGTCATTATGCAGGTCATGGAGTTCCTGAGGATATTCTAAGTCAACTTCTAGAATATAGCCCTGATGTCGATCGGGCGTTAAACTGTTCAACCACTTTAATGCCTTTTGAATATTTTCCGGATCGCCGCCTGTGTACATTTTAAAGTTACGTAATGGAAGTGATTGCGCCATTGCCCATCCATACAGATTGTTTGCATCTAAATACATAAGATAGTTAGACCTTTTACTCGGATCATAGTCGTCCAAGTATTTGTTGTTTGCTTTACAGTAATGATGCGACGCCATACTAATTCCTCCACGCAATCCGTTTTCAATCATCTGAATCATTGGTAAATCTGACAATAAATCAATCTGTACTCCAGTAAACTTTAAGAAAGCATCCCAACTCATCCCGGGTGCAGAAATGTAATGTGCGGGATCCAGGCTATAATGTTTCATGCAGGTCTTTCTATAATTTTCAAAGACGTCCGCCAACAAACATACATCTGCCCTTAAATATGAATCATGATAGTCTCCCATCGTTTTACAATCTAACTTCTGCCACGCATCTTGAGCTTGCTGGTAATCATAATCACTAATGTCCTTTCCTCTGAGACTAGAAAAGAACGCGCCTTTAGGAGGAAGTGTGTCTTCATCAAACCTTTCCCAACTGTTCATGTACTCATAAGGGTAAACGCCCTTTCTAACGAGAGTTGGGTCAAAATATTCTTCCGTTATTGGGCAGGACTTTAAGGACATAGCCAGTGACTCTAATGAACCCATCATGTGTTGCATAGAGTCATAAAAAGACATGTTATTTAAAGTGAAACACATGTACTTTTCTGATGACTGCGCGATGCATGACACCCTAAAAGCATCGTCTACTGCTTGCAATATAAGATGAGAGTCGTAACCTCGCAAGTTATGAAAGAAGATGGGCAGCTTCCATGTCTTTGGTTCAAACTTTAGTTGAAGATTGCATTTGTTGTGCGCAGCTCCTCTGAACTTTCCGCTAATGTGATCATGGTCTCTTACTGTTGGATTCGCTGTTGAGAGGCCTAAACCACAAATCCAACAATGTGTGGCTGAGTCATACTGTTGTTGGTCTTCAGGCGTCATTATGATTTCAGATAAATTCAGATATTAGAACAGTCATTGCGCACTTGCTGCATGCGCTGTAAAAATCTTCTAGCCGCATTTGGGCCTCTATACAATTTGGTGCTGATTGGGCGCCATCGAACCTGAAAACAATGAAGGGCAATTGAACCAAATTGGATGAATTACTCATTAGGTATGTTTTTCGATGATTTTGTGGCGCTGGCCCCTTCATAAGGAAATGAGTGATTCTCGAAGTCTGGTACGTAAACAACCTATGGAGGAAATTTTGCATCCGTTTCCAGTTCTATAAAACTAACTTAGATCCCGGCGGAGGGGGCGTAAGTGGTTTCTGAATTACAGTTCTAACAGAAATTTTACAATGTATCTTATGTTACGCTCGCGCTGACAGAAGGACATTATTGTTTAAACATTTTCTTACAGGAAGAATTCTTTGTTTGCCATGTCTTTTGACAGTATGCTGCATTAGTCTACTAATGTTTAGTATTAATGGTGTATACCCCATCACGCGGTAGCCTGATGGCGAAAACAATAGGAGTATAGTTCCACATGGCTTTTGGCTGGTCTCGCCTATTGTTGGACTGTTCTTGGGAACTTTTCAAAACTTGGCACCCAAAATTAGTGTCCTAATCCCATGTGTAAGATATTGACGTTATTGGGTTGTCTTTGTTCTTTCAAAATGATCAATTTGGTCTACACTAAACCAGGAAAGGATATTCATTGAAGTTACAGATCTTGGCGTATTGCCGATAGTTAGTCACTCTTTCTGCGTGTACGCGGACATGATGCAGCTTGCAAGAAACGCACCACATGAAACATTTTTGTCTGAATTATTTTGTTTAATAACTGCTTTCTTTTAAAACCACTCTCGGGGTAGCCGGAATGTAAGCCTTGCCTACAATCGCGGGCATACTTAGCCTGTTTTAATCTAATCTCTAAGACCCTGCGCCTCTGACCAACCAGAGCCTCGCATTTTAGCTTCTTACAGCGGCAGCGCCAAACTGTGTAGCAGTTCGTCTGCGCCAAAACGGCGGTGTTAACGTCTTTATGCGAAACGAATAGTCTTACTGTTTAGTTGAGACAGACTTCTAGATTATCTTCATTTATTGTTAATAGTCGATTAAAAACAGCTAAACTTACTTTAACCCGGTGGGTCTATTGTTAGTTTTGCTGGAAATTGAGAAAATCGCATGAACAAACGCTTGCTGTACGTTTGTTGGTCAATGACTTCTAAATCATATCATTCAGTGCTCTTATAAACGTCTCTCTCGAGCATTTCCTTCAAAAATTCGCTTGTCCTTCCATTTATATTAGCCTTTGCTGTCTTTCTTTTCTAAGCCAACATTTTTATGTAAATTAAAAAAAATACAACGATTAATCAGAAGTAATATAAACGGTCTTTTTGTGATTGGACTCATAAAACTAAAGCTAAACACCTTTTGTGTTGTTAATGCGAGCTGTTTGAACAGAGTTTAATGTTTCGTTTCTTTTTTTAAGCATTCTTTTTTATTGCTGCGTCTGGCTGTTGAGGGAAAAACTTGCCCACGCCTTTCTTGAAGATCAAACTTTAGTTTTTGTAGTCATCAAAATTCGGCTGTAAACGCAATTAATTCGTCATCCGTGATGTTTGAGTCAGCTAGTGCTTTATTTATTGTCAGTTTGACACGAGAAAGTTTAGCTGTTATAGTTGAACCTAGCTGTGTGTTTTGGAGTTTAGTTTTTATTTTTTTGCTTAGCAGCACTACGCCTAATGAACACAGGCGAGAGCTAAGACAAACCGCCTAGAGGTAAATGCTGCGGGCGCACCTACCGGCTGTTGCTAAGGACCTACCACTCGTTCATGCTGAATAGGGCTCTTATAGTCGATGCTCCTGTATTAACATAGGTTCAACAGCCAATAAAGGCAGCAGAATTACCTTCGTTTGGTTTTGACTGTATTTGAAAGGTCCTGCCGTAGTTTTGTTGCATTTGTGTAGAAGTTGTTAATTGAAGGTTTTCTATGTTAGGGCTTTATACTATCCCCTTTTCTTTGGCGCGCTGTAGTCACATTTGGATAACTGAACAGACATGTTTTCATAAAAATAAAAATAAATTGTATTGTATATCTATAGTCTGTTATTTCAATATTCAGATGCGCATCATATATTAAAAAAAATGTACATTAGCGGTTTATCGGCTTCTTCGTCTTATCAAATTTCGAACTGGTTTATTACGCTCTCACAGTTCTCCGCTTCATGTAACTGATTATTCCTCCGTTGAACTTAGGGCAATCCATAAACCGTATTTGTTGTTAAATTAAATATCAAGTCATACGCTGTGAAGGTGTTAGATCTAGCCACAAGTCACTGTTGGATTTCTCCAACTCCCACCTCCAAAACAGTTTTTTATTTCATCAAAATGTGATAAGGTTTAGCCCGCTAGCATGAATTTGGTTTAGGACTGCCTCAATGAACATTGTTTACTTTCGTTATGTTATGGATTAAAAAACTTTATCACTTCCTCTTTTGAAAGGTCTTCATCTTCAACAGCAATAAAAATACCTTTACGCCGATCTTGTGGAGGACGCTAAAAAACTAAAATTCCATCATGTGTCTGCCCCTGCTTTAGGATATGGTGTATGATGAATCACGCTTTCGTTATATATTGCTTAATTTTGACTGATATTGTTGTTCAAGAGCCTTGCTCATTTAGGGTTGCTTAACAACGTGCAAACTCTTACGAGTGTCAGAATGCTGTACTTTTGCTTCGGTGTCTGATGATTGATACCCGTTTGTATTCATTAAAGTTAGTTCATATGACAGTCTGTTCTTTTAATGCTTCTTGTAAGTCTGGCGCATGCGCTTTTTAACAAATCAAAATCTAAGGAAATGGAAAAAAGCGATTTCCAAACGTCAAAATTTACAGCCACATTACTTTTTGCGCTTTTAGTATCTGGGCACTATTCAGTTTTAGAGCTTCTTCATTTTCTATTCCTTGAAAACGGCAAAGTCAGCACTTTCATTCCGGTTAGCCATAGATCAGAATAGGTTAAAAAATAAGTCTGATTGTGTAAAGAAACTATTTCTTGCCCTCAAGTTTTATAGAAATTTTCTTAACGATTGCCAGCCCACGGTTCTGTACAAATGTCCTGTTTGGGTCTGTTGTTGAATCGTGCGCTCTTTTGAAAGTAAGACGGCGCAGGAGCCTGGCACAATCACGTCATTTTCTCCTAGGTCTGGAAATTTGACAGTAAGGAAATTTGATCTGCATCAATAGTAGATGGATTATTAGGAACCAGTAATAGATCCGCTTATTTCCCTTCACGCCAAATGGGTTATTTCAGTCTTCTATGCGGTTAAGGATCGAGCTGTGCTTGTGACATTTTAATAAAGCAAAAAATAAAAAATTAATTATTTATAAAACATGGCAAGGAATGAGATGAAAGAGATATGATGATTTTGATCCTTGGAGACGACATGAGTGAATGATCCTTTGTCACAGCATCGTCACAGCGATCTCATTGCGAGCCGTGAATTAACAGAAAAGTTAGGCAAATCATTGTACCAAGGTTAGGTCAAGAACTCGAATTTTAATAGTCCTAATGATTTTGGAAGTTACAAGATGACCCATTGTTTGTGAAAAACGATCGAGGAGAATTGTTTCAGCTTACAACTTAATAAAAGACCATCAAAGTTTTTAAGCCTTGGGTTCAAAATTAGAATAGACTCCCTGCGAGACGTACAAAATCGCTTGGCATTGCTAGACCAAAATTAGTTAGGAGCAGTTGCCTAAACTTCAAAACACATGCAAGAACTCCAGACAGATAACCAAATGCAAAACATGGAACTTAATGAATTAAATTCAATAAGCAGGTGATTAATAAAATGTCAATAGAAGAGGGAATCAGTTTTTTTCAGAAAGAAACAGCGTTTTTAAAGTATATACTCGTCTCACGTACCCAAGCGAGAATCACGCCCTTGATTCCTGCTTTAAGAACCTTCAGAGGCGAATTAACAAACAATTTAGCAAAACTAGTTGAAATAGTTGAGCATTTAAAAAGAGAAAAGAAAACCTTCGTTGAGGTGACGACCGCAATCGTAGGGCATGATATTAAAGAAAGGATTATCCCAATGACTAAAGATCATTGAACAAGAACGATCAGCAAGAACTAGACAGTGCTGATACTAACCGAGGACCAAATTAGAACTCAAGTTAATAGAATAGAGAAAAACTATCGAAAAAAATTTTATATGACGACAAACGCTAGCACGAAAGAATAAGAACACTGTTTAGAGAGCAAGGTGTCCATTAGCAAGGTATACAGCATTAGGATTTGCAATAAGCACACTGGTGTGGGTATTACAGGCGGCGGTTGGAGGGCCAAAGTACAGCAGCCTCCATCGCCATCACTCCATATCCGCCTGATATTCATGGGGTAAAAAAACAGCTTGATCATCTTGCGGGTTTATTAAAAAAATTAGCTAGTAAAAGACGTGGACGCTTTACCAGGAATGTTGGGGAGTATTGACAGCTGGCTTTTGTCTACTGAAAGCAAAGTAGTTGGCTTTTTGGCGGAGCACTTATGGTCATTAGTTCTTGTAATAGCTAGGGTTACTATTTAGTAAGATAAAGACAAGTAAATCCTATGCTCGGTTAATACAAGAACCAGCGCTGCTTTCTATTCATGGTCATCGCGACCAGAGTCCGCGAGCTTTGCTGAGTCTTCAATGACTTTGGGGGTTTGGAACTCTTTTTTCGGGGAAATAGAGGACTTCTTAATCTTGGGCGTTCTTTTATTGTTTGTAATAATACTGGCTCAGAATTTATGTCGTTTTTTCCCAACCTTCTGTTCATTGCCTGCTATAAGAATTTTACTTTAATAGTTTTTATTGTAAACCCCCTATCTGGGAGTTGGAGGTCAGAACGCGGGGGGGGCCCCCACCCACATGGGGGGGGGGGTGGGGGGACCCCCCCCACCAAGGGGGGGGGGGGGGGGGGGGGGACAGCATGTATAAACCAGTGCCAACGCTAAGTCTACTTTGATCTTGCGTATTGTTAAAACTGTTGGTACCTTTGAATACTGAAGGTAAATCAAACTGTATAGAATTAATGGCGTCTCTAAATTTGCCTATGTATTGTTTTTGATGCTTCAAAGCCAGTAGTAGAATCAGGTTATGCTTGATTCTTTGCCTGTGCTTGGAGCCACTAGAAAACACCAAACGTAGTACGCATAGAGTCGTTTATTCGTATATTCCCGCCCTAGTTAGGCCCTTAGATGTGTCTAAGATAAATGTTTGTCCATGCCTGTTTTATGCTCTTGTGTAAGGACCCGGGTTCAACAGTTGTGCCAAAAAAGACAAAGATTTGAGAAGGGAGGATGCCAGTCTAGTTATACTTTCTGTGCGTGCCCCGAAATAAAGGTATCGCCTGCCATGATTATTATCCAACTTTTGTCTAAAGTCGGTCTTGATGTTAATATTAAATCGTTACAGATCCTTTCAAAGCCTTTCATGTCTATTCTGATGCAGAGTGATTTTTAAACGGTTATGTCATTTGGGAATGGGGGCTTGCTGTTTTCAGTCAAAAAACGTTTCTGAAAGGTGTAATAGAAATGAATCTGTACATGACATCACAAAGGATCATGGTGCATTTAAATGATCCAGCTACGGACACTCCACACCCAGTTGATGCGGCAAAAAAGCAAAGTTTAACTGGTT
The DNA here is from genome assembly GCA_018398815.1 of Conus ventricosus. Classification (NCBI taxonomy): domain Eukaryota; kingdom Metazoa; phylum Mollusca; class Gastropoda; order Neogastropoda; family Conidae; genus Conus; species Conus ventricosus. The sequence continues at coordinate 19,618,515 of CM031599.1, read as the reverse complement.
TGAAAAAACATGCATCGGATGACCTAAACCACGCTTTTTTTTTTTTTTTGAGTGGTCGTTTTCAATAGGGGGGGTAAGATAGATCTTTCAATTGGAGTACTCACCTTTTATGATAAAAATAAAAGGGGGTGGCAGTCGGTCACAGGCATATGTCAAGAGTATCAGTTGCTAAATTTTAGATTGTAGTTGCGGCCCCCAACAGAATATTTTGCGCCAGTATATTTGAAATGCACCTCATTTTTATTTCGTTTAAAAAAATGTTGGTAACAATAACAACCAAGACAGTCCTTGTGTTTTAGAACATGCTGTTGAAAACGATCTGCCTGAACCAAAAATGGTCGCACTCCATGAAATATTCTACAAAGGTCCGTATGGTTTAATATAAGCGAAAGCCAAGGAGAAATAATACGTTCTAAAGTTGTCAAAATCTGGGGCCAAAGTTAGCCAGTTAAACAATTACATGATGGTTATTACGGGTTTTGCGCAATCAAAGAAGCAAATAGTAACTTTGACATTACTCTCAAACTTAACAATGCAAATCTAAAAACAAGTTAACATTCAAGCATGAAGACTGAAGGAGGTTCTATTTTGTAAAAGAGCTAGCTAAAAAGTTAGGCTTTACAGCTACAAATATAGTTTTGAGTTACACCAACCTAAACTACTTTTGAGGGGGAAAGTCCGCTCGATCTTGCATTACATTCATTAATCTATGTTCATTTGGAATGAGCTAAGCAATGATGAAACAATTATATGTAGGAAGGCCTAACTGTGTTAAGAGCTTTCCATCAGGGGGAAGCTGATTTATTGCGATTATGAAATTATTACCATTCCTATTTACAGTTTATAAAAAGATTAGTTTGTGGGAGGGTCGGATCATTTAATATAAAAAATCAAAGACAAAGCAGGAAAAGTTGTAAAATGCGATAACCTACACATTGTTTTAGAATAAAATAAAAGTTACTAAAAAAATAATGACGCGTGGGCCAGAAGAATAGGAGTTACCACTTAGCGCCTGGAGGAGTCATAACTTTTAGATTAAAAAAATACCTTGCAGACGTTGCTGATTTGAACAAAAATGGTGAGATAGGCGCTTTGTATGGTTTGCGTACACCTAAAGATGTGATTATAACCGTAAAGAGGTTGCCGACGCAAAAAGTTTTCCTTAAACTAGAACAACTGCGCAATCTAGAGGCAAATAAGTTGGCCAGTATGAATATAAATCGTTCGGAAAACCTGACCTCAAATGGCACTTAGAAACCATATTTAGATTGGGACATAAAATTTGAATTCAAGCCAATTTACATATTTTAGCCGTCACAAAAAAGTTTCAGAAAAGCATTCAAACTCTGGCCCTTTACATAGTAAGTCTATGCAGACGACAATAGTCGGAAAGAAATTGAAAATAACGCCGCGAGATTGGAACAAGCAGACATTCCTCCACAGGAAAAGAAACAGTTGTAAAAAAGCTTCTACAAAAATTACAGTTCTTTCCAGCAGAAAATTAGATACCAGTTCACAAAGATATTTGAAATTTCTTGTATTTAAAGATGTGGAGGGGGATGGGGTTGTGGGCGTTAGTGATGACTTATAAAAGGAATTAATTTAGGCTAGCCAAAACTTAGACGGATAAATGCCTTAACGTTTCATCGTTCGGTCTTCACAATGGTGAGGATTTAAGATCATAACAAAAAGCAACAAATTCAATTTGACTTAAATAGAAACAATCTTTACAGAACCTGAATTGGATTTAATCGTACACATTTAGGCTCATTAGGGGTGTATTTATACTGAACAAGCTTTTGACGGAGTGTATGATAAAAAAATATAACTGGATTAGAAAGATTCTGTTATTAAAACTATGGAGCAGTTAAACTTTATGGCAAAAACTATCATTTGCTCATTGATTTGTGGGCAGACTGGTTGTGGAAAAACATTATTTATCCTCGACCTGTTCAAACAGTTTTCGTTATAATTTTGATCAAATTGTAATTTTCTGCCCAACACATAAAAGGAACAAAAGCATATCATGATAGAAGGTTTATATGGACAGATGATGACATATATTTAGTTAATACTAGCAATAAACTGAGTGATTGTTTAGGGAAAACAGTTTTATAGGCTGTTTGAAGGAACGCAGACACTATTATTATAGATGGACTTTTCGGCAAGAAGAAAGAGACATCGTTAAAAGAGACACACTTGTCGAAACTAACTGACAGCGGAAGACATGCTGGGATAAGTGTGTGGATTTTATGCCAGAATAAATTTAACTCCGGTTTTTTAATACGACTTTAGAGAACAGTTAAAGTCTGTAGTTTTATTTCACATGGTAAGACAGAGACTCATGTGAAGAATGTTTGTGCGAAAATGATGATATTGAAAATGACCAGGAAAAACACAGGATTAAGCAAAAATAAATCTGATAAGTTTAGCTAAATTAGTATTGAAAACGGAAACCCTACACAGTATGTATGTTAGTAGATAATCGATATTTTTTGTTTTGAAGTATTTACTTTTCAGAGAAAAGGGAAAACTTTATTTATGCGGCCACTTCGCCGAACTGGTTTTGGCGGGCGAAGAGGCCCGAATGAAGGTTTTCCTGTTCTCTCCCTCTCTTCTAAATTTTCGTTTATTCGATTTCCAAAATTAAAAATAATTTTAATACAGTATATTAGTAATGATTCTCCTTTTTCTTCTGTACTTTTTTCTTCTTCTGCTCCTCTTTATCCTTCTCTTTTTTGTCTGTCTGTGGTCTCTGTCGTCTGTCTATGTATGTCTGTGTTTAGTGTATTTTTCATGTCTCTGTCTCGATCACGGCGTATTTTTTTTAAACCCGCACAAGCCAGTTAACACAGGTGAATTTGTTATATGGTGCAATATGAGACAGCTTAAGGACCAGTCTAGAATGATGGTTTTAGGGGGAAGAAAAAAAAAGTGTCATCGTTTTGTGGCAGGCTCCGCTAGGCCTAGGGATGAATGGGAAGAAAAACAAACTGTGTTATCGTCTGTATGAGGCGGTATTAAACGTCAAGGTGCAAACCCCTTCTAGCCCTCCCTTGATTTAATGTTATTGATCGGTGCCCACGAAATGACGGGAAAAATGTGTCAACGTCGGCTAAGGTTAGATACACTCTCTGTAAGGAAAGTAAAGGACACCGAGACGGAGTTTGCTTCCCTTAGCCACTTGCCGGAATTGACCTTGCGATGGGTGAAAGCAACCAAACCAAACACGCAAACTTCAAGGCGATTGAGTTACCTAGACACAGCCGACGAAACCCCACATATATTGATTGTAAGAGTCAGCTATGTTATGCTAACTCATGCACATCAAGCCCCCAAACTCGTCACAAAGCTAGGTGGCGGTGTTTGTAAAAAGTGAAAATGAGCAACAACAAGAACAAACTGCGGCACTCCGATCCAGATGCGGTTATTTCGTCCTACCCAATATTGCAGTTGCGAAATGTAGCAGTTTTATTACGAGTGTTTGGACAATATGCTCACGATCAGATTTTCACTTTTGGTGTTGGATACGGATTCGCAGGTACGTGGCACTCAGTCATTTAGGTTTGGATAAGTCGTACGACCCCTATGCGACAGCAGTTTTTCGTTGGCTTACAATCGGTGGTTTCGAGTTCAGGCTGTGCATTTTTTTTGTTTGATAGCGTTCTCCAACGTGATTTTGGTGTTGATGACTGTTCTAATAGGCGTTTTTTTTTTATTCGTATCTGAGTGTGTGGTTTATTCCATTATTTTTTTGGGAGGAATACAGTCCCTCACCTCCTCGTGGTGTTTCCTGGGTGGTCCTTTGTTCTGTTAGACTGACCTAAAGTTAAAATTACTTCTTGCTTTGATGCTTAGTCCGTTTGATAGCTTTAAAACGATCAGCGGACGGGGGAGGGAAAACATTGTCCATTCCACTAATATCACCGATGCACTGACTGCAACATGATTTTTCTTTTTTGGACACGTTAATATAGCCTTCCAGATTCGATTTTACATTTCGTGATTTAAAAAACATTAAGCTTCTTTAATAAGTTGTCAGACAGGCGTGTTAAGTAAATTACCGTGCATGCGGTTTCATCGCTCCTAGGGTCTTTAATGCGAGCACACATCAATTTTACGATGCAACCCGAGAATCTATGTGTCATATCCTTCGCGCCTAAGGCGTTTAATAGAAACTGTCTGATCAATAGTAATGAAGTAGCGGGTAAAATTCGGACCTTTCAATGGAAGCTGGACTGCCCTTTTTTCCAGGCATGTGGGTTTGTGTGTTGTCGCATTGGGAGACGGTCTAAACAAACCAAACACACACAACAACAACAAAACAATAAAGACACCTACTAATCCCCACATCTCATTCTTTAATTAGTAAAGAACCGGTCTAAAGAGTCAGTCTTGCTCAGCTGGTAAGGAGTGTAGCGGTTACAGTTCGGCCTTTCAAGGGAGCTGACCTGCTTTTTTTTCATCATGTTTGTCGCCTTGGGAGATCGCTTAAAAAAAGTTTATACCAGTCTGTCATTTTTTCTTTTTAAATCAGATTGCACCATTAAGATGCAAGCCTCGTCATCGCCCATAGGCGTCTCTCCTGCGACCTCACATCGATCGTTCGAATGTCATCACGACTCCTGTTGTTCATACGATTCGCCCTGAGGCGTTGTCGTGATCCCTCCTCCTGCATCCCTCCGCTTTAAGGGAGGAGAACTCCCTAACCCTAACTACTCATATATGATTATCTATTCTGGGACATTGACGTATAGTCTGAAACTCAAGTCAAATCAGCGCCCCAGAATAGGAATCAGCATCGGAAATCAGCTGTATCGATAAAACGATCTTTTCATCCGCCAACATATAGCCAATGAAATTGTAACTCAACATTTTACGGGGTGAAATTCTTTTTAATTTGTGTCCAGATGAGATCGAGAGCATCCATTGATAGCAGATTCAGAGCAAGGGACCCAGAGAGTTAAAGAAACATGTTTTGACGGAGTCATCCATCCTCTACGAAGAGGTCCAGACAAGACTAGGCAAAGCTTCTCCCTAGAAGTTGTCAAAGAGGAATGGCAGACAAACTTTCCACTAGTCTCTCTGCAGTCATCAAGCATCGTTAGTTTGACGCTTGGACAGGTATCTCATCGGGACTCCTGTGCAAGACTGTGTCATTGGATTCAGTGGAGGGAGGAGGCCGCAGTGAGGTAGAGTGGAGATATAAATGAAAAGAAATGAACACACCGGGTTACAACACCTCTGCCCTGTTGCTGATGATCAGGGAAAATGGACTACCTGAGAATCCTGACTGACAAAGCGTCCGTCACAGCTCCCTCACATGACATAATAATTACAATGATTTTTTTGGGACCATGTGAAACATTACGCTTATGATGTTACCAACAGGGTCAGATGCGCACTATGTCATGATGCATTTTCATTCAGTGGACTCTTTTGATTCTAAAAACTTGCAGTCTTACAGAAGTGTATGCTAGGTTCAGGGAGGCTGGACGTCTCATTAGTGCCCTGCGTCTTGACAATTATTATCAACGTTCAAAGACAAGAATCCTTGCACCCAGACTTGGTTACCAAACATTCTTCTAAGGCCTACAGAGGAGCAGCTTGATACGATGGTATCAGATTTCTAGTACCTCCCTGCAATATTAAAAGATGAGCACCGAAGATTATATTGTGTTATAACTGGATTAAATTCCTATTTGGTACATATCTCTACGGTTATTTCTCTTTGGCTTGTTGACAAATGGACAAATGTTTTCTCTGACGTCGATACAGTTCCAGTTTGGGATCGAGGAATGTGTTTTCGAAAACCCAGGAGAACAAGCACAGTGAATTGCAGACAGGTGAGATGAGAGAAACGCTTAAATAATCAAGTCATTTCAGGAAAGGAATAGAGAGAACGTAGCTTTCGTCGAGCCTTCTAGCATGTGTGACAATGACAGACTCGTTAGGGCCTACACATGTGCAAGATGAGTGCAATGTAAGTATGACTCATCGGTTGGAATAGTTAAGTGTGTGGGAATAAGGTAGCAATAGTGTGGGAACAGGAAGCTTCGTGTGGGAACAGGTAGCAATTAGTGTGGGAAGAGCTAGCTATGCCGGTGTGTTGCAACCTCTGCCGTCTCGTCACCTGGTTCCTATGTCTTGGTCCAATCCAGTCTCTGCTTTTTTAAAATAATTACTTAATGTAAGACGTGCAGTGATTTGATTCTTTTTGTACTTAATTCAGTTCTGTTTTATGTGACAGGAGACTTGGATGTCTGTGTGTGTGTGCCGTGTTCAGTTGGCCTACCTTTAGACTGAAGAAGGTTTGTAATAAATCGAAAATTTGCTTTGTACAACGGCGATTCCGCGATTTTACATGTTTGAGTCTTATATAATGAAATGGACTAAGTGGTGTAAACCATTTCTTTCCTTTCACTTTATATGAATAGCCAGTACAATGTGTCGGGAGCAAGTCACGTCCTTAATTTTGGTACAAACTGTTTCTGTGCTGGAATCTGACTCGGACGTTTTCGTCCCCTGTGCGCATTAGTCCACAGTGTTTGGTAGACTATTAGTTTCTTATTTTTGTTGTTATATCAATACCTTGTTGCATTGACCCCACAAGTCTGGTATTCTTATCGTATGGTTGTGCTGTTGTATCATGAAATAAGACAGTAATCTTGTATCTATTTGCAATTAGACTTTTATGGTCAGTTTAAAAAATTGATGTCCATAGCCTTATCAGGTGACGTTGGGCATCGAACTTTCAGAGGTTCACCCATTGTCTCCGTCAAGGCAACGATGGAAGGCTGGTGCCCATTCTTTACCTTCCACCACCTTCAGCCTTCCTGAAACTGAACGAGAGTGCACCATTTTAGCCCAGCAGCGGTTCGAACTCATGACTGTCAGCTCCGCAGGCAAGCTGTAGCCTAACCTTTGTACAACGAGTCCCTACCGCAACTGGTACCAAATGCAATTACCTGTAACAGGTCACTCCCATAGTTCTTTATGCCAAATAACCAAGCGAATGTTAGAAGCCAGTCATTGTAATTCTTTTGATGACCTGAACATGTGTATTTTACATGTCATGTCAGTGCATGATGTTTTCTTCGTAGTTGGTACTGTGAAACAGTCACGTCAGTACACTGGACTTTGCTTCTGTACACTAGGAAACGGCACACATGGCAAACGACTCACCTCACAAAATTCCTTACTTTGTCTGATGTACCGCCATGGAATTTATTTGGGCACACGATCACTCAGACATCTATTCAAAACTTAATGAAAGCACTCACATGAATTTATTTGGCAGGGACTATTACATATAAACATTCATCATTTTATACAAAGCACTCCCATGAAATTTTGGCACCCACCACCACGGTCATTCTCCATTCATATGATCAAATCGCTTGGCAGACAATCATTATTCTCAGTGTACTTTCCCGAAACGTCACTTATTCCTTTTTGTTTGGGTAAAATATCTGGCAAAGTTGCTATTATGGAAATGTATGTTGTCTGACGCACTGCATCTCTACATATCCTTCACCGCAGCAGACCGCGCGCAAGCGCGC
>CM031599.1:19580953-19608453 GCA_018398815.1 Conus ventricosus | reverse complement strand
AGCGCGAGCTTTAACTTAAAGTGCATTCCCAGACTGATGATCACTAATCACAGCACCCGCTGTACATGTATATAGGATAATGAAATGGCTTTATATTGAACACAAAAATTAAACTGAGAAAAAAAAAAGACATGCATAGTTTGTTAAAGGTAAGGCTCTGTCCATAAAGAATGGATTCTGGGCGCTGTTAAGGTTTGTTATTCAACTATTCATTTCCTGACGAAAGTATGTGCTCTCACAGATCAAGACAGCCCACATGGGAAAATATACATGCGCACAGAGAGAGAGAGAGAGAGATGAGAGAGAGAGAGAGAGATTGAGTAGAGCAGAGAGATGAGAGGATGTGAGGAGAGAGAGGGAAGAGAGAGAGAGATAAGAAGAGAGACGAGGATGAGAACGACGGAAGAGCAGAGGAGAGAGAGAGAGAGAATAATCGATTTGGAACATTTCATCGGTGCACTCAGTTTCTCAATACTTTCCTTGAAATAGTACAGCTTGAAGTCAAGCTTTAATCCAGCCAGATTCAGTGGGCGTAACGTAAATGTCCATTTGTAGAAAACAAGAGAAGAGAATTTTGCTGTCGAAAAAGATCGCAGTTCAATGGGCTTCTGTCTGTGAAGGTAGTTTACGCACATTGCTCTGGATTTAAAACGAGTTCAAACTCCCATGCGTGGGCATGGCTCAGTTGAACCAGATCATGTTTATTTCTGTGAGATAGAGTGGTAGACCTTTGTGCAATCTGGAAATAAATGCTTCAACCCTTCCATGACGAGGCAATTTTTATCACAACGACACAGAACTCCTTAGCCTTTTGTAGGCTCTATTGAGTCCTTTTTTTTTTTAGCAGTCCCAAAAATGTTTATCGGATATAATTTGGAGGAACATTTTTTTTTTCAAATCAAAAGGTTTTGACCGCGTCCGTCCAACCATAAAAAGCAAAATCCTATATGTACAAGCGCCGCCGCGACATTTTAAGTTGATATAGATTGAACTTCTCACCATCATCGGCTGGGAGCTGTGGTCGTGCTCCTGTAATCCAAGCAATTGGAGGCTTGAGATGGGGACGGTTTGGAGAGCGGGGGATCCTGCCAGTGGCCGTGCCATGGCGCTCCTGGTTTGTACCGCACTAAGACCGGCATCAATATGGACTTTGGGGGAGAGCCAGTGAGCCCAGGTTGTCTAAGGAGAGCCGTAACTGGCCAGAGCTGGAACACAGGCAGGCAAAAGGCTCAGTGTGGGCAGTAGTGGGTTCGAACCTGTCAATGGGCGACTGGGTGTGGCCCCCGTCCGACACAGTCGGACAAATCTCTATTTTTGTTTGTTTTTTTCTTTTTCTTTCTGTTTTGTTTTTTGATCTGTCAACATTCAAAGCAGTGAAAGTGCGAGTCAATAACGGGGCTGTAATATTTGTTTGCTTTTATATTTTTCTATCTATTAAAAAAGGAGAAAAAATCATACCACTTCTCTCCCTCTCTCCTCTCTCTCTCTTCTCTCTCTCCCCTATCTTTGTGGCTGCATATTGTGTGCAAGTGTATGTGTTGTGTGTGTGTGTGTGTGTGTTGTGTGTAAATGTGCGTATGCTCTTCGTGCAGTCAGCTGATGATCACTCATCACAGCACCCCCAGCCGTCATGTCTATAGGATAATGTAATGGCCTTAATTTTGACCCCCCCCACCCCACCACAAACCCTGAAACAAAATTAAATGAGAAAAAAAAGGCATTGCACCGATTGTTTAGGGTAAGGCTTCCTAAAGAATGGATTTCTGGGCGCTGTTCTGGTTTGTTATTCACTATCATTTCATGACGAAATATGTGCACTCACAGATCATGACAAGCTCTACTGGAAAATATACTTGCGCACAAAGAGAGAGAGAGATTTGAGAGAGAGAGAGGGAGGGAAAGAGTGAAGAAAGAGAGAGAGTGAGAGAGAGTAGATGAGAGAGAGGACGAAGAGAGAGAGAGAGGTAGAGAGACGAGATAATCGTTTCGGAACATATACATCGGTGCAACTCAGTTGCTCACTACTTTTCATGAAACCGTAGCTGAAGCAAGCTAAAACCGGCCTAGATCAGTGGCGTAAATGCCCTTTGTAGAAACAAGAGAAGATGATTTGCTGGCGAAAAAAAAAACAAACCCCAAAACGCAATTCAATGGGCTACTTTTCGTGAAGATAGTTTAGCCCCATTGCTCTGGAATTTTAAACGAGTCCACACTACCCAGCATGGTGAATGGCTCAGTTGAACCTAGATTGTTCTATCCCTGTGGAGCCTAGAGCTGGTAGCTTCCACCTAGGTTACTAAATGCTTCAACATCGGTCCATGGTACGAGGCAATGTTCTTACACAACGAGTAACAGAACTCCTTTGCTTTTGTGGCTTATCGAGGTCCATTTATTTAGCAGTCCCAAAAAATGTTCTATTGATATGATTTGGAGGAACATTTTTTTTTCACTTCACATGTTTTGAAGCGATTAAGAAACTAATGAAAGGCAAAATCTCTATCTGTAAAAGCGCCGCACGACACTTTTTTAAGTTGATATCAATTGAACCTACTCACCATCATCAGGCTGGGAGCTGTGGCGTTGCTCCTGTAATCCAGTACTTGGAGGCTTGAGATGGGGACGGTTTGTAGGGTGGGGTCAGGGGCGTGCACAAGTCGATCGGGGTAGTCCGCACTAAGACCGGCATCAATAATGGACCTTTGGGGGGAGCTCGGGGGCCTAGGGTAGTCTAAAGGAGCGCGCCTGGGCCTGGCTTGGAACACAGAGCAGGCAAAGGCTCCGTGTGGGCAGTAGTGGGTTCGCACCTGTGAATGGGGACTGGTGGTGCCTGTCCGACACAGTCGGACCACATCTTTTTTTTTTTTTTCTTTAATTTTTCTTGTTTTTTTTTTATTTATCGGATCTTCATCATTTTCAAATGTAGTGAAAGGGTGAGTGAATAAAGGGCTGTCAAATTTTGTTTGCATTTAACTTTTTTAATCTTTTAAAAAGGAAGAAAAAACTCAGACCCCCCCCCCCTTCTTCTCTCTTTTCTCTCTCTCTCTCTCTCTCTCTCTCCTCTCTCTCTCTCTCTCTCTCTTCTCTCCTATCCTTTGTGGCTGCATACTGTGTGCTAGGGATAATTTGTGTATGTGTGTGTGTGAGTGTGTGTGTGTGTGTGTGGGTGTGTCGTGTGTGTGTGTGTTTGCATGTATGTGTGTGTGTGTGTGTTTGGGTGGGTGTGTGTGTTTGTGATGTGTGAGTGTGTCTGTGCTGGTGGTGGATGTGTGTGTGTGTGTGGCGTCGTGTAGTGTGTGTTGAGTGTTGGGTGTGTGCGCGTGCGCGCGCGCGCGCCGTTGTGATGTGTGTGTGTGTGTGTGTGTATGTGTGAGTGTGTGTGTGTGTGAGAAGTGAATGAGTGTGGAGTGCTGGCGCTTTAATTATCGGGCATTCAAGACTGGATGATCCACTCTCACAAGCACCCACAGCTTGTCATGTATATAGGATAAATGAAATGGCTTATTTTTGACACAAAATTTATAAACTGAGAAAAAAAGACATGCATTAGTTCTGTTAGGGTAGGCTTCCATAAAATGGATTCTGGGCGGCGATGTTTATTGGTTTGTTATTATATTTTTCACTGCGAAAAATATGTGCACTCCACAGATCAAGACAGCCACATGGCGGGAAAATAAACATGCGCCAGCGAGAGAAAGAGAGGAGAGAAGAGAGAGAGAGAGAGAGACGAGAGAGTGAGAGAGAGGAGGAGAGACAGAGAGAGAGAGAGAAAAGAGACGAGAGAGAGATGGAAGAGAGAGTGAGAGAGAGAAGGAGAGAGAGAGAGAGATGCGAGAGTGAGAGAGCGAGGAGAGGACGTGAGAGAAGAGTGAGATGAGCCTGAGAGGGAGAGAGAGAAGAGGAGAGAGGAGAGCGAGAGAGAGGAGAGAGAGAGAGAGAATAATCGATTGGGCATTTATCCATTCGGATGCACTCAGTTTATCTAGACTTTCCTTGAAAAAGTCTGCTTGAAGTTCAAGCTTTAATCTGCTAGATCAGTGGCGTTTTTTTAATTATATTAAAAAAAAAACCCCCCCCCCCCCCCCCCCCCCCCCCCCAAAAACAAAAACATAAAATAAAAACTATAAAAAAAAAAAATGTCCATTCGTAGAAACAAGAGAGAGAAGTATTGCTGTCGAAAAAAAAAGATCGCAGTCTCATGTGCTTCTGTTCTGTGAAGGTAGTCTAAAGACATTGCTATGGAATTTAAATACGAGTCCCAAACTTCCATGCGCTGAGTGCATGGCTCAGTTGAACCAGCTATGTTTTCCTGTGAGCATAGAGCTGGTAGACCATGAATATGGAAACTAAATGATTTCAACTCGCTTCCATGACGAGGCAATTTTATTCACAAGGACAATGAAACTACCTTTGCCTTTAGTAGGCTATAGAGTCCTTTTTTTTAAGCAGTCCCTACATGTTTATCGATATAATTTGGAGAACATTTTTTTTTACACATCAAAAGTTTTGAAGCCAGTAAGAATCTAATAAAAAAAGCAAAATCCTCATCTGTTACAAGCGCCGCCCGACCATTTTTAAGTTGATATCGATTTGACTTCTCACAATCACGCTGGGAGCTGTGGCGTGCTCCTGTAATCCAGCTTTGGAGGCTTGAGATGGGGACGGATGAGGGCGGGGGGGGATAATGTCAGGGGCGTGCCATGGCGATCGGGTGTCCGCCTAAGCCCGGAATCAATATGGACCTTTGGGCGGGAGCCCTGGTGTCCCAGATTGTCTTAAGAAGGGCCGAACTGGCCCAGCTGGAAAACACAGAGGCAGGCAAAGCTCCGTGTTCGGGAAAGAGTAGTGGATTCTCAACCTGTGAATGGGGGCGACTGGTGGTGGCCGTCCGACACAGTCGGACACATGTTTTTTGTTGTTTTTCATTTTTTTTTTTGTTTTTGTTTTTACGATCTGCCTCTATTCAAAGCAGTGAGTGCGAGTCAACTAACAGGGCTGTATATTTGTCTTTGCTTTTATCTTTTTCTATCTATTAAAATAGGAAGAAAAAACTCCGACACTCTCTCTCTCTCTCTCTCTCTTCTCTCTCTCCCCTTTCTTTTGTGGCATGAATATGTTGAGCCTAGTGTATGTGTGTGTGTGTGTGTGTGTGTGTGTGTGTGTGTGTGTGTGTGTGTGTGTGTGTGTGTGTGTGTGTGTTTGTGTAGTGTGTGTGTGTGTGAGTGTAAGTGTGCGTGCTCTTACGTGATTCACAGATGACTGATCCACTCTTCCAGCCAACAGTGTATGTATATAGGTAAAGAGAATGGCTTATTTTGAACACAAAAATTAACTGAGAAAAAAAGGCAAGCACAGTTTTTTAGGGTAGGCTTACATAAAGAATGGATTCTGGGCGCTGTTATGGTTAGTTATTCAAACTATCATTTCACTGACGAAACATGTGCACTCACAGATCATGACAGCCCACATGGAGAAATATACATGCGCACAAAGAGAGAGAGAGAGAGACGAGAGAGAGAGAGAGAGATAGAGAGAGAGAGATGGGTAGAGAGAGAGAGAGAGAGAGAAGAGAGAATAATCGATACGGAACTTATCCACGGTGAACTATGTTTCTCACTACTTTTCATGAAACAGTCAGCTGAAGTCACGCTTTAAATCCGGCCAAATCAGTGGCGTTCAATGCCCATTTGTCGAAACAAGAGAGATTGATCTTGCGTCGAAAAAAATACAAACCAAAAAAACGCAATTCCATGGGTTCTTCTTCGTGAAGATAGGTTTTGCCCATGCCTCTGGAATTTTAAACGAGTCAAACTACCACGCATGGTGAGGCTCAGTTGACCAGATCGTGTTTATCCTGTGAGCCTGAGATGAGGTAGACCTTTCAACTTGGTACAATGCTTCAACTCGCTTCCAGACGAGGCATGTTTTTCACAAACGAGAAGAACTCCTATGCCTTTTGATGCTCTATCCGAGTCCATTTTTTTTAGCAGTCCCAAAAAATGTTTATTGTTATGATTTGGTGGAAATTTTTTTTTCCACATCAAAGTTTTGAAGCGATTAAGAAGGAAACTAATGAAAACCAAAATCCTATCTGTACAGCTTGTACAAGCGCCAGCCGTCCATTATTTAGTTGATAATCGATCTGGATTTCACCATCATCGCTGGGGGGAGCTGGGCCGTGCTTCCTGAATCAGCTACTTGGAGACTTGAGATGGGGACGGTTTGAGGGGAGGAGGCGGGTCCGTCTACAGCGGCGCAGTGCCACGTCGATCGGGAGTACGCACTAAGCCCGGCATCAATATGGGACTTTTGGGGGGAAGCCTCGGGGGCCTAGGATGTATAAAGGGAGGCAGCAACAAAAAAAAAACTGGCCCAGGTGGAAACACAGAGCAGGGCCAAAAGGACACGTGTCGGGGCCAGTAGTGGGTTCGCACCTTGTGAATGGGCGACTGGTGGTGGCCCGTCCGACCAGTAGGACCACATTCTTTTTTTTTATTTCTTTATTTATTTCTTGTTTTTGTTTTTATTTTCTGATTATTCATCATTTCAAAGTAGGGGAAGGGTGAAGTGAATAACTGCGGGCTGTAAATTGTTTGCATTTATCCTTTTTTTATCTTTTTGATATACAGCGAAGAAACTAACCAACTCAGACCCCCATCTCTCTCGCTCTCTCTCTCTCTTTATCTTCTCTCTCTCTCTCTCTCTCTCTCACTCTTCTCTCTTCTCTCCTAATCTGTGTGGCTGCTATGAGTGCTAGGGTAATTTGTGTATTTGTGTGTGTGTGTGTGTGTGTGCGTGTTGTGTGTGTGTGTGGTGTGTGTGTAGTGTGTGTGTGTTTGTTGTGTGTGTTTGCATTGTGTGTGTGTGTGTGTGTGTGTGTGTGTGCGGGTGTGTGCGTGTGTGTGTGTGTCGTGTGTGCGTGTGTGTGTGTGTGTGTGTGTGTGTGTGTGGGGGTGTTGTGTGCGCGCGCCGCGAGCGTGGGTGAGTGTGTGTGTGTGTTTGTGTGTGTGTGTGTGATGTGTGTGTGTGGTGTGTGATGTGTGTGTGTGTGTGTCGTGTGACAAAGTGTGTGAGTGAGTGTGAACGTGCGTTAGCGCTCTTGACTTAAAGTGCATTCCAGACTGATGATCATCATCACAGCACCCCAGTGTCATGTTTATGGCAATAATGAAATGGTTACCTTTGAACACAAAAATGAAACTGAGAAAAAAAAGACATGCAGAGTTTGTTAAGGGTAAAGGCTTCCATAAAGAATGGATTTGGCGCTGTTATGGTTGATATTCAACTATCAGTTCACTGACGAAAATATGTGCACTCACAGATCATTGGACAGCCCAATGGGAAAATATACATGCGAAAGACTTGACGAGAGAGGGAGAGGAGAGAGAGAGAGAGATGAGAGAGAGAGAATATTCGATTTGGAATTTATCCATCGGTGCAATCAGTTTCTCATTACTTTCCCTGAAATAGTAGCTTGACGTCAAGCTATAATCCAGCTAGATTCCAGTGGCCGTAAACTGTCCATTTGTAGAAAACAAGAGAGAGAGAATTATGCTGTCGAAAACGATAGCGTTCAATGGGCATTCTCGTCTGTGAAGGTAGTTTCGCCATTGCTCTGGAATTTAAACGAGTCAAACTTCCCATGGCGTGGTGCATGGCCTCAGTTGAACCATTCGGTTACTCTGTGAGCCCTAGAGCTGGTAGACCTTGAATCTGGAAACTAATTGCTTCAACTCGCTTCCATGACGAGGCAATTTTTTTTCACAAACGACACAGAAATCTTTCCTTTTTGTATGCTCTATAGAGTCTTATTTTTTAGCAGTCCAAAAATGTAATCGATATAATTTGGAGGAAATTAATTTTTCACATCACAAGTTTTGAAGCCAGTTAAGAATCTAATAAAAGCAAAAAATCCTTTCTGTACAAGCGCCGCCCGACATTTTTAAGTGGATATCGATCTGACTTCTTCTCCATCATAGCTGGGAGCTGTTGGCGTGCTCCTGTAATCCAAGCTACTTGGAGGCTTGAGATGGGGGGACGGTTAGAGGGCGGGGGTAATGTCAGCGGGCGTTGCCATGGCGATAGGGGTTGTCCGCACTAAGCCCGGCATCATTTGGACCCTTTGGGCGTAAGCCCTGGGGGCCCAGGTTGGTATAAGGAGGGACGAACTGTCCCAGGCTGAACACATAGCAGGAGGCAAAAGGCTCCGTGTCGGGCAGTAGTGTGTTCGGCACCTGTGAATGGGCGACTGGTGGTGGCCTGTCCGACACAGTCGTACCACAACTCTTTTGTGTTGTTTTTTTCTTTTTTCTTTTTTGTTATTGTTTTTCTGATCTGATATTTCAAAGCAGTGTAAGTGGAGGTCAATATACAGGGCTGTACAATATTTGTTGCTTTTATCTTTTTCTATCTATTAAAAAGGATGAAAACTCAGACCACTCTCTCTCTCTCTCTCATCTCACTCTAATTCTCTCCTATCTTTGTGGTGCATATGTGTGCTAGCGGTATGTGTGTGTGTGTGTGTGTGTGTGTGTGTGTGTGTTTGGGTGTGTGTGAAGGTGTGTGTGTGTGTGTGTGTGTGTGTGTGTAAGATGTGCGTGCTCTTAACGTGCATTCCAGACTGATGTCACTCATCACAGCAACCAGCTGTCATGTATATAGGTAATGAAATGGCTTATTATGAAAACAAAAATTAAAACTGAGAGAAAAAAAAGGCATGCACAGTTTGTTTAGGGGGTAAGCTCTTACATAAGAATGGATTCTGCGCTGTTATAGTTTTGTTTTTGTATTCAACTATCTATTTCACTGACGAAAATATGTGCACTCACAGCTCATGGACAGCACACATGGAAAAATTTACATGCGCACAAAGAGTGAGTGATAGAGAGGAGAGAGAGAGAGAGAGAGGAGAGAGAGGAAGCAGAGAGAGCAGAGGGAGGAGAGTGAGGAGAGTAGAGACGACGAGAAGCGAGACGAGAAGAGGAAGAGAGAGGAAGGAGAGAGAGTGAGAATAATCCGATTCGGAACATAACCATCGGTGCACTCAAGTTTCTAAATTACTTATCATGAACAACAGTCAGCTGAAGTCAAGCTTAAATCCGGAGCCTAGATCAGGGCGTAAAGCCCATTTGTAGAAAAACAAGAGAAGATGATTTGCTGTCGGAAAAAAAAAAAACAACCCCAAAAAACACGCAATTCAATGGGCTTCTTTTCGTGAAGATAGTTTACCCCATGCTTGGATTTAAACCGAGTCAAACTACCCACGCATGGTGCATGGCTCTGTTGAACCTCGCTTATGTTTACCTGTGAGCCTAGTGCTGGTAGACCTTCAACTTCGCGTACTAAAGAGCTTCACTCCGTATCCATGACGAGGCAATGTTTTTTCACAACGGACAGAACTCCTTTGCATTTTTGTAGGCTCTATCGAGTCATTTTTGTTAGCAGTCCCAAAAATATTATTTATATGATTTGGTTGGAACATTTTTTTTTTCACATCACAAGAGTTTTGAAGCGATTAAGAAAATAATGAAAAGGCAAAATCCTATTGTACAAGCGCCGCCCGACATTTTTAAGTTGGATCGATCTGAACTTTCTCCATTCTCGCTGGGAGTTGTGGCTGTCTCCTGTAATCCAGCCCAATTGGGAGACTTGAGATCGGGCGACGGTTTGAGGGCGGGGGGGGGGGTCCTACCAGAGGCGTGCCACGTCGATTAGGGGGTGTCCGACTAAGCCCGGCATCAATATGGACCTGTGGGGGGCCTCGGGGGCCAGGTTGTCTAAGGAGAGCCGCACTGGCCCGGCTGGAATCACGAGCAAGCAAAAGGCTCCGTGTCGGGCAGTCAACCACAGTAGTGGAGTTTCGCACCTGATGAATGGGCGACTGGATGGTGGCCCCGTCCCGACAAGTCTAACAACATTTTCTTTCTTTTTTTGTTTTTTAGTTTTTTGATCTTCCATCCATTTCAAAGAAGTGAAGGGTGAGAGTTAACAGGGCTGTAATATTTGTTTGATTTATCTTTTTAATCTTTTTAAAAAAGGAAAGAAAAAACTCAGACCACCACCTCTATATCTCTCTCTTTCTCTCTCTCTCTCTCTACTATCTTTGTGGGCTGCATATGTGTGCTAGGGTATTTGTGTATGAGTGTGTGTGTGGGTGTGTGTGTGTGTGTGTGTGTGTTGTGATGTGTTGTGTGTGTTTGCATGCTGTTTGTGTGGTATGTGTGTGTGAGTGTGCGTGCTGCGAACGTGGCATGCTTGTGTTTGTGTGTGTGTGTGTGTGTGAGTGTGTGGTGTGTGTCGTGTGTGTCGTGTGTGTGTGTGTGTGCGTGTGTGTGTGGGTGCAGTGAGTGAGTGTGAAGTTGCGCGCGCTTTTAATTAACGTGCCATTCCAGACTGATGATCACTCATAACCAGCACCCAGCTGTCTTGTAATCTAGGATATGAAATGCTTATTTTGAAAACAACAAAATTAAACTGAGAAAAAAAGTCTTGCATAGTTTGTTAAGGGTTTAAGGCATTCCATAAAAGAATGGATTCTGGCGCTGTTATGGTTTTATATTCAAACTATTCAATTCACTGACGAAATATGTGCACTCTAGATCATGACAGCCCAAATGGGGAAAATATACATGCGCACAGAGAGAGACGAGAGAGAGGAGAGAGAGACGAGAGAGGATGAGAGAGAGAGAAGAGAGAGAGAGACAGAGGAAAGAGAGATAGTGAGAAAGAGAGGAGAGAGAGGAGAGAGAGAGAGAGTGAGAGAGAGAGAGGAGAGAAGGTGAAGAGAGAGAGATGGAGACGAAGAGAGAGAGGAGAGAGAGAAATATCGATTTGGAACATCTCCATCGGTGCACTCAGTTTGTCAATCTTTCCTTGAAATAGTCAGCTTGAAAGTAAAGCTTTATTCCAGCTAGATCAGTGGCGTAAATGTCCATTTTAGGAAAACAAGTGAGAGGAATTTTGCTGTGAAAAAGATCACTGTTCAATGGGCTTCTGTCTGTGAATGATAGTTTAACGCCAGTGCTCTGGAATTAAAACGAGTCCAAATTCCCATGCGTGGTGCATGGCTCTGTTTTGAACAGATCAAGTTTTTGCTGTGAGCATAGGTTGGTAGACCTTGAATCTGGAACGAAATGCATACAACTCGCTTCCATGACCGAGGCCAATTTTTTCACAACGACACCGAAATCCTTTGCTTTTGTAGGATTATAGAGTCCTTTTTTAGGCAGTCCCAAAAAATGTTTATCGATATAATTTGGAGACATATTTTTTTCACATCAAAAGTTTTGAAGCCAGTAAGAATCTAATAAAAAAGCAAATCCTATCTGTACAGCGCCCGCCCGACCTTTTTTTAAGTAGATATCGATCAGAACTTCTCCCATCATCGCAGGGAGCTGTGGCGTGCTCCTGTAAACCAGCTACTTGGAGGCTTGAGATGGGAACGGTTTGGGGCGGGGGATCCTGTCAGCGGGCGTGCCATGGGATCGTGTGTCCGCACCTACGCCGGACATCAATGTGGACCTTTGGGTGGGGGCCAGGTTTTCTAGGAGAGCCGAATGCCAGGCAGAACACAAAGCAGGCCAACAGGCTACGTGTCGGGCAGTAGTGGGTTGCACTTGTGAAGGGGCGACAGGTGGTGGCCCGTCCGACACAGTCGGAACCACATCTCTTTTTTGTTGTTTTTCATTTTCTTTTTTGTTTTATGGATCAGAATCATTTCAAAGCAGTTGAAGTGCGAGTCAATAACAGGGCTTTAATATTTTTTGCTTTTTATTTTTGCTATCTATTAAAAATGGAAGGAAAAACTCAGACACTCTCTTCTCTCTCTCTGCTCTCTCTCTCTCCACTATCTTTGTGGCTCTGCATATGTGTGCTTGTGTATGTGTGTGTGTGTGTGTGGTGTGTGTGTGTGTGTTGTGTGTGTGAGTGTGTGGTAAGGTGCGTGCTCTTAAGTGCATTCAAGACGGATGAACACTATCCAGCCCCCAGCTGTCATGTATATAGGATAATGAAAAGGCTTATTTTGAAAAACAAAAATTAAATGAGAAAATAAGGCATGCACAGTCTTGTTTAGGGGTAAGGCTTCATAAAGAATGGATTCTGGGCGTGTTATGGTTCGATATTCAACTATCATTTCACTGACGAAAAAATTTGTTGCACTCACAGATCATGACAGCCCACATGGGAAAATATACGATGCGCACCAAGAGGAGAGAGAGCGTGAGGAGAGAGGGAGGAGAGAGAGAGAGGGAGAGCGAGAGTGGAGAGCACGCGCCCCGAGACGAGCGAGAGAGAGGAGAGAGAGAGAGAATAATCGGATTCGGAAACTTATGCATCGGTTGCACTCAGTTCTCAATACTTTTCATGAAACAGTCAGTTGAAGTCAAGCTTAATTTCGGGCCTAGATCAGTGGCGTAAATGCCCATTTGTAGAAACAAAGAGAAAGTGATTTTGCTGTCGAGAAACAAACACAAACCCCCAAAAAAAAACCGCATTCAATGGACTTCTTTTCGTGACGATAGTTTTGCCCATTGCTCTGAATTTAATTTAAACGAGTCCAAACTACAGCATGGTGCATGGCTCAGTTGAACAAGGATCATGTTTATCTGTGCGCCTAGAGGATGGTGACCTTCACCTGGTTACCTAAATGCTTCAACTTGCTTCATTGACGAGCTAATGTTTTTTTCACACGAGTCAGACTCCTCTTTCCTTTTGTTAGGCTCTATCGAGTCCATTTTTTTTAGCAGTCCAATAATGTTTATATTGATATGATTTGGTGGAACATTTTTTTTTTTCACCTATCAACAAAGTTGTGTGAAGCGATTAAGAACCTAATGAAAAAGCAAAATCCTATTGTACACGCGCCGCCCGACCATTTTTAAGTTGATATCGATCTGAACTTCTCACCTCATCGCTGGAGCTGTGGCTGTGCCTCCTGTAATCCAGCTACTTGGAGGCTTGAGATGGGGACGGTTTGAGGGCGGGGGACCTACCAGAGGCGTGCCACGTCGATCGGGTGTCGCACTAAGCCCGGCCCTCAATATGGGACCTGTGGGGGAGGCCTGGGGCCCTGGTTGTCTAAGGAGAGCCGCACTCGCCAGGCTGGAACAAGAGCAGGCAAAAGGCTCCGTGTCGGGCAGTAGTGGAGTTCGCAACATGTGATGGGCGACAGGTGTGGGCCCCGCGACACATTCGAACCACATCT
This sequence comes from Conus ventricosus, assembly GCA_018398815.1. NCBI lineage: Eukaryota > Metazoa > Mollusca > Gastropoda > Neogastropoda > Conidae > Conus > Conus ventricosus. The sequence goes on along the minus strand of CM031599.1, from coordinate 19,595,252 downwards.
CTTTTTCTTCTTTATTCTCATTTTTCTTGTTTTGTTTTGGTTTTGATATTCATCATTTCAAAGTAGTGAAGGGTGAGTGAATAACTGGGCTGGCAATTATTTTTTTGCATTTATCTTTTTTATTCTTTTAAAAAAGGGGAGAACGAAAAAACTCAGGACCCCCATCTCGCTCTCTCTCTCTTTCTCCCCCCTTTTCTCTCTCTCTATCTTTCTCTCATCTCTCTCTCCTATCTTTGTGGCTGCATATGTGGCTATGGTTTTTGTGTATGTGTGTGTGTTGTGTGTGTGTTTGCTTGGGTGTGAGTGTGTTGTGTGTGTACGTGTGTGTGTGTGTGTGTGTGTGTGTGCAGTAGCGCGCCTTGACAGTGCGCATGTTGTGTGTTGTGTGTGGTGTGAGGTGTGTGTGTATGAGTGTGTGTGTGTTGTATGTGTCGTGTGAGTGTGTGTGTGTGGGTGGTGTGTGTGTGTGTGTGCGTGTTGTGTGTGTGTGTGAGATTTGAGTGAGTGTGAGTGCGCACGCTTTAATGAGGTTTAACGTGAATTCCAGACTGATGATCACTTTCACAGCACCCAGTGTCATGTATATAGATAAATGAAATGGCTTATTTTGAACACAAAAATTAAAACTGAGAAAAAAAAAAGACATGCATAGTTTGTTAAGTGTAAGGCTTCATAAAGAATGATCTGGGCGTTGTTATGGTTTGTTATTCAACTACCATATCATGACGAAAAATATGTGCACTCACAGATCATTGAAGCCCAAATGGGAAAAATACATGCGCACGAGAGAGGAGGAGTGAGAGGAGAGGAGAGAGAGAGGAGAGAGGGAGAGTGGGAGAAGAGTAGAGAGGAGAGAGAGAGAGAAGAGAGAGAGAGAGAGCGAGAGAGAGAGAGAGACAGAGGAAGGAGAGAGAGAGAAAGGAGAGAGGGGAGAAAGAGAGGAGAGAGAGGAGGTAGATGAGATGGAGAGAGAGAGAGAGAGAGGAGTAGAGAGGAGAGAGACGGAAGAGGAGAGAGAGAGAATAATCGATTTGGCAACTTATCCTCGGTGCACTCAGTTTATCAATACTTTCCTTGTATATAGTCAGGCTTGATAGTCAAGCTTTAATCCAGCCTAGTTCAGTGGCGTAAATGTCCATTTGTAGAAAACAAGAGACAGAGAATTTTGCTGGTCCGAAAAAGAACGCAGTTCAATGGGCTTCTGTCTGTGGAAGGTAGTTCACGCCATTGCTTGGAATTTAAACGAGTCAAAACTTCCCATGCGTGAGTGCATGGCTCAGTTGAACCAGATCATGTTTATCCTGTTGAGCCTAGAGTAGGTTAGCCTTGAATCTGGAACTAAATGCTCAACTCCTTCCATGACGAGGGCAATTTTTTTACAACGACACCAGAACTCCTTTGCTTTTTGTAGGCTCTATAGAGTCTTTTTTTTAGCCAGTCCCAAATGTTTATCGGATATAATTTGGAGGAGGACATTTTTTATTTCACATTCAAAAGTTTTGAAGCAGTGAATCTAATCAAAGCAAAAAATCTATCTGTACAAGCGCCCCGCCCTACCATTTTTAAGTTGATATCGATCTGAACTTCTCACCATCATCGCTGGGGAGCTGTGGCTGTGCTCCTGTAATCCAGCAACTTGGAGGCTGAGTATGGGGTACGGTTTGAGGGCGGGGGATCCTGTCAGCGGGCGTGCCATGGCGATCGGGTTGTCCGCACTAAGCCCGGCCTCAATATGGACCTTTGTGGGGGAGGCCCGGGGAGGGCCCAGCGTGTCTAAGGAGGGCCGACAACGGTCCCAGGCTGGAACACAGAGCAAGGCAAAAGGCTCGTGTCGTGAGCAGTAGTGGGTTCGCCACCTGGTCAATGGGCGACTGGTGGTGGCCCGTCCGACACAGTCGAACAAATTTCTTTCTTCTTGTTTTTGTTGTTGTTTTTTTATATTCATCATTTCAATAGTCGTGAAGGGTGAGTGATGAATAAAGGGCTGTAATATTTGTTTGCATTTATCTCTTTCTTATCTCTTTTAATAACGGAAGAAAACTCCGACCCCCCCACCCCTCTCTCGATCCCTTTCTCTCTGCTATCTCGCTCTTCCTATCTTTGTGGCTGCATATGTGTGCTAGGGTATTTGTGTATGTGTTGTGTTGTGTGTGTTGTGTGTTGTGTGTGTGTTTGCGTGTTATGTGTGTGTGTGTGATGTTGTGTGAGTGTGTGTGTGTGTGTGTGTGTGTGTGTGTTGTGCGCGCGCTTGCGTGCGCACATGCTGTGTGTGTTGTGTGTGTGTGTGTGTGTGTGTGTGTGTGTGTGTGTGAGTGAGTGAGCGTGTGAGTGCGCGCGCTTTAACTTAACGTTGCATTCCAGACTGATGATCACTCATCACAGCACCCCCAGCTGTCATGTATATAGGATAATGGAAATGGCTTATTTGATCACAAAAATTTTAAACTGAGAAAAAAAAAAAAAAGAATGCATAGTGTGGTGAGGGTAAGGCTTACGCTTCATAAAGAAGGGATTTGGGCGTGTCTGGTTAGTTTTTCAACTATCATTTCACTGACGAAAATATGTGCACTCACAGATCATGACAGCCACATGGGAACAAATCCTGCGCACAGAGAGAGAGAGAGAGAGAGAGAGGAGAGATGAGAGAGAGCGAGCGATGAGAGGGAGAGAGGAGAGATGAGAGAGAGAGAGAGAGAGAGAGAGAGGAGAGAGACTGAGGAAGAGAGAGAGAGAGGAAAGAGAGAGAGAGGGAGAGAGAGAGAGAGAGGAGTGAGAGAAGAGAGAGAGAAGAGAGAGAAGAGAAGAGAGAGAGAGGGGAGAGAGAGAGAGAGAATCGCCCCTGTGAATGGGCGACTGGTGGTGGCTGTCCGACACAGTGGGACCAGATCTCTTTTTTTTTTTTCTTGTTTTTTTTTTTTTTGTTTCTGACGTCATCATTTCAAAGTATGAAGGGAGGAATAACAGGGCTATAATAATACTGAGAGCAAAGAAACGCAATTCCATTGTCAACTGACAATTTTATTGAAATGAAACAAACACACATCAAAGCAAATACGTGTGACAAAAGTGCGACCACTGTACATTAGTTTGCCTATAACAGGTGCACATTCGCCTGAAGTGAAGCCCATTTAGGCGCGACAGAAGGAATACACTGTCAATATCTGGTGTGTCCCCCTTGAGCACGAAGACAAGCTTGCAAACGTCGGGCATTGAAGCGCACAAACGACGGATGATACGGATCGGTATCACGTTCCAGTGATGCTGCAATGCTTGGGTGAGCTCAGCAACGGTAGTTGGGGGATTCTGCTGACCTTGCACACGTCGTCCAAGTTCGTCCCACAAATGTTCAATGGGATTCATGTCTGGGGACACGGAGGGCCACTGCATGACATCCACATTGCTGTCCCGAAGGAAATTTCGTGTGAGAATGGCTGTGTGGGGTCGAGCATTGTCCTGCTGAAACACTAGTCTGTTGCCACCATGCTGTCTCCAGAGAGGAAGAAGAACTGGCTCAAGAACAGTGTCAATATAACGCCTTGCCGTCAAGTTGCCTGGCACAAACACAAGCTCCGATCGAAATTGAGCATTTATGGCACCCCAGACCATTACCCCTCCACCCCCATAACGATCTCGCTCAATGACACAGGGTTGCGCAAAACGTTCACCCTGACGTCGATACACACGATCACGGCCATCCGGGAAAGAGACATTGAACCGGGATTCATCCGAAAAAACAACATTCCCCCAAACCCTGTTCCCCAGAAAGCCACCTGCGGCAGCCCATCGCTGGCGTGCTAGTCGATGGCGATGGGTTAAGATCTAACCTTGGTATGGTCGACGTGCCCGTAGCCCTGCTGCTGCCAGACGCCGACGCACGGTACGGCTGCTGATTGGTCTTTCTCTAGTCCCAATAGTGTTGCGGTCTGTTTGTGCAGCTGGCTGGAAACGATTCCGGAGGTGCTGCGTGACAATGTAGCGGTCCTGTCATGCCGTCGTCACACGTTGGGACGCCTGGGCGTGGACGGTCGTTTACACTTCCAGTGTTTTGGTGCCGAGTCGCAAGACGGGTTATGGTTGATGGGTGTACATTGAAATGTTGTGCGGCCCTGATGTGAGCAGTGCCTGCCCTCAGCATGCCAATGGCTTGATTTCTCTGGTCTGTAGTTAAACCGCGGCATGGTGCGTACGAGTGTCAGTAAAACGCCAATGTGTGTTTTTATAGGGCACAGTCATGGGCTGTTTGCATGCAATCACAGTATGCCTGTGTTGCACGTGTTTTGCAGTTATCAGTAAAAGATGTGTTGGAGTGGTTTACTCATGACGTCATGAACCCAACTGTGCCTGTCAATACAGATCGTCGCAATACAACATACGCGTGCTAGGTTGCATGCCTTGTGCATAATTCACATTATTTTGGCTGAGGTGACATTTTTCGGGGACGAAATGGGGATTGCGTTTTCATTGCCTCTCAGTATATTTGTTTGCTTTCATCTTTTTTTATCTTTTTAAAAAAGGAAGAAAAACTCAGACCCCCCTCTCTCTCTCTCTCTTTCTCTCTCTCTCTCTCTCCTATCTTTGTGGCTGCATATGTGTGCTAGGGTATTTGTGTGTGTGTGTGTGTGGTGTGTGTGTGTGTGTGTGTGTGTGTGTGTGTGTGTGTGTGTGTGTGTGTGTGTTTGCGTGTGTGTGTGTGTGTGTGTGTGTGTGTGTGTGTGTGTGTGTGTGTGTGTGTGTGTGTGTGTGTTTGCATGCGTGTGTGTGTGTGTGTGTGTGTGTGTTGTGTGTGTGTGTGTGTGTGTGTGTGTGTGTGAGTGAGTGTGAGCGCGCGCGCTTTAACTTAACGTGCATTCCAGACTGATGATCACTCATCACAGCACCCCAGCTGTCATGTATATAGGATAATGAAATGGCTTATTTTGAACACAAAAATTAAACTGAGAAAAAAAAGACATGCATAGTTTGTTAAGGGTAAGGCTTCCATAAAGAATGGATTCTGGGCGCTGTTATGGTTTGTTATTCAACTATCATTTCACTGACGAAAATATGTGCACTCACAGATCATGACAGCCCACATGGGAAAATATACATGCGCACGAGAGAGAGAGAGAGAGAGAGAGAGAGAGAGAGAGAGAGAGAGAGAGAAAGAAAGAGAGAGAGAGATAGATAGATAGAGAGAGAGAGAGAGAGAGAGAGAGAGAGAGAGAGAGAGAGAGAGAGAGAGAGAGAGAGAGAGAGAGAGAGAGAGAGGAGAGAGAGAGAGACGCTTCAGACGCTTCAGATACGTTTTTATTGACAATGGCCTACATGGCCTTTATGTCAAGGGGGTGTACATCAATATTTGCAGCGCCGTAAAACAAGTTTATAATGCAAAGAAACATGAATTGTAACGGATTACTATACTAGTGAAGAAAACAAAACCATTTCATACCAAGGTCATCAAACTTGCGGAATACATGAAAAACTCAAACATTAGTTCTTAACGAACATTTCTTTTTCCTAACATTTGATGCTTCTGCCACATACTTAGCCAGTAGAGTTATTATCTTATTATTATCAGAGGTCAACAAACTATATAGGTCATGATTTTCTGTCGCAATAATATTAAAAAGTTGAGACTTCTGTCTGATATCGTTATAAGCCGCACAAGAGAATAGAAAATGATCTTCATTTTCTCTCATACCATCTGTACACATTACACACAAATCATCCACAATACCTTTGGTGTCACGTGTGAGTACACCTGACAGGGGGGGGGGGGGGGGGTTCTTATACAGGTAATGTGCAGTGGCAGAAACGGAGCGATCACTCAATCCCTCACACCACCAGACCACAAGAGGAAGAAGTTTCGACAATAGATTTACTCACATTACAATCACTCACTCACACTAGCACTCCAGATGGGGTATGGGTCATAACAAAGAAGAGAAAAGATAGCCGAGAGAGGAAAAGAAAGAAAGAAAAAAATGGGGCATAGAAGAGAAAGGCACTATTCAGAACTAACTGACTTAGGGGACAAAGTAAATTGAACAGACCACAAAAAACCCTCCAATATCCCGGGATCCCGCTACTGTCCCAACCTAACCCACTAAACCACTACAAGAACATTCAGCAAAATAACAGAAGAAAGACAGTATTAGAAACAATGCTGCATCCAACGGGACCTAATCAACTAGAGTTAAACAAAACAAACAAAAAAAACAAAAAAAACAACAAAACGAATCAGTGACCGGCTTTAAAACCCACGCACACGCACGCCAGACCCACACCCACACCACACAAAATGGAACTCAACTCTCGAGTCCATGAACCGAGGTTCGTATAAGGAGGTGGATCCTGTAGAGGGGTGACGCTCGTAGTGGGCTGGTCTTCCAGTCCGAGGTGAAGCAGGTGTCCCAGTAAAGGAGACGAGGTTCACCTCCAGTCCGCAAGTTAGAAAAGCGACTGGTGCCTGGACGCAGGAATGCTGACTGCAGGGTCCTTGGACGCTGGTCTTCCAGCAGCCAAAGACCGGAGCTGCAGCTTTAGAAAAACAGGCAAAACAAATCCCGCCCTACGGCGGAGATCAGTCTCCAGATGAGAAGTCATCTCCCTATAGTCCTTGTCAGTGTGTGGCAACATAGTGGGTCCGGCAGTGCGTCAGCGTGAAGCGTCACAATGCCGTAATAAGGTCAACAATGTCTGTCACTATAAAAGGGCAGATAAACTATAATAACTTTTCCCTTTTTCTTTTGCTTTTATTTGACCTGTACTAAGGATAACTTCCTTAGTCAAAAGCTCCAATGAATAAAAACAATTTGAATTCATCCACACGTCTGTCACGCAAACATATAAGACAAGGACACAACGAGAACGGAACCACAAGTGGGGCGATACGGCAGGAATTCCACACTCCGCGGTCTAAATGTTTATCCTTCGGACGCTCATGCGTTCCCCGATCCGTCTCGTGTCTATAAAGCAACAAGGGAAATGAAACTAACATTTCTGATATCCTTCCGTCCCAAATCACATATTGAGCGAGATAAGCATTGACTCAACCTGTGTCATCAGAAAACAACAAACACGGCTTCCATTGACCGAAATGAAGGGATATCATATAGTAAACGATTTTCAACTTAGTCCAAAGTAACAAAATCCCTAGCCGCTAAGGACCAAAAACACAATTAAAGATAATGCGTTTTCTACAATTCTACAACAAGACGCATATCTCGATACCATTTCCATACCTGCCCCCCTTCTTTGGAGCAGTTACACACAGAAAAGGCGTGTCCGAGCCAACAGCACATGAAGGCAGAAGAAAAACCTCTCAACCGCTGAAAGGTTAGAAAACCCAAATAAAACAAAACTGTCCAAAACAGACCATATATTTACCAAAATGGCGGGTGGGCGAGGTGAGAAACGGTTCGCTCCCCAGTCCAATGAAGGATGGCAGCCGTAACCGTGCCGGTCCTCACCGAAGGGACTCCAGGTCAGGGACGACCCAAGATGGTTCTTCTAGCTGGCAGGGACAGGGATCCCCGAAGTGTCCAGTGGAATACTTTCCGACCCGATGAAGGGTGAAAGACTTTTCCACACAAAATCCACACCGAAGTGGATGAAGAAATGTGGGCCCAGCTAGCAGAGATGGAGATCTCTCCGACTCGACGGTCCGTCAATGAGTGCCACACCACTAGCCTAACCAAGATGGCAACAGGTAAGAAAAAAAACACAACTCACCTGTGGCACCTGACACAGCTGATGAACCACGTGGAAAACGTTAAAAGAACAGAAAAAGAAAGCTTTAAAGAAAAAAAATGAAGAGAAATATTGAGGATGGGAGCGAAATGCACGGACGTAGCGCACCCGGGACGACACAAATAGCACACCGGTCAACACCCGGCCAATGTAGTAAAGATGTCACTGGTAACACTCCACTTTTTATGGGTTTGAAAAGAAATGATTCATCTTCTAAACCAAAAGTATTTTCGTCCGTGACGACACAATACCTTTGGGATTAAACCATCTTTGTTTGCATTTAGTCCAAGTGTCCTACTTCTAAATCTAGCAAGCATATCCCTGTGCCATTTATTGGTAACTACAGTCAGAAATTTTTCAGGTTGTAAAATACTTTTAAACGAATGGAACCAGGAATACTTCATATCATCTTCCATCTTGGAATGCCAATTTTGTTTATAACATGCGATGAGACGGTCTTTAAATTCCAACATAAATGCTCTTTTATCGCCAACCCCCTGACTAAGCCATACCACACCAAATCCGTTTACTGTCAAAACCTGTTTTATAGTAGCAACCCAGTTCTGCTTTCCTAACTCAAATTGCCGCAGTAACATTTCGTATGCTTGTCTACATAATCTGCTTGTAGGTAGTTGGTAAGTTTTAACCAATATTTAACGCATTTCCCAAAAGATCGAATGAAAAGAGGATATCTTCCAGAATCGCCATATGCCATTGTATTTGATGAATGCAATGGAATATTTAGAAACCGTTTAATCGCAAAAGTATGTACTTTTTCCATTTGCAATTTTCTTCAAGTCCCCATATTTCTGCTGCATATGTTAACATTGGTTCTATTTGTGTATCAAATAACTTCCAAAATAAAGAGGGGTCAATTGCATTTATTTTTTTCATTGCTCTTAGAATTTCTATTACTCCTTTCTTCCCTTTCTTAAACGTTTCAGACCATCCGGAATGTAAACTTAACCTCGTTGTGAAGATCATTCCGAGGTATTTGTATGCATTGGTTACCTTTATCTCAGCATTAGAGTAATACCATTTTTCTCTCTGAGACAAGTAACCACCCATGCGAAAAATTATTATGTTGTTTTATCTAAATTAACAGTTAATTGTAATCTATCTGCCTCACACTTCAACACATCAAGCTGATTCTGTAGACCAACAGCAGTGCTTGAAACTAAAATTACATCGTCAGCAAATAGCAACAAAAAATAATTCAACAGCTCCAGGGATCATCTGTACACCATGTCTACCTTTTCTGGACATTTCAAGGGCTAATTCGTTTATAAAAAATGCAAACAGCTGTGGACTCAAAAGGCAGCCTTGTTTTACGCCACGTGGACATAAAAATAAATCCGAATTAGCATTCTTTTCACGCACACAAGCAATGACCGATTCGTATATCCCACAAAGCGCCAGGTACAATTTACCATTGACACCAGTTTTTCTCAGGACATGCCATAACATATTTCTATTTATAGAGTCAAACGCCTTTTTAAAGTCCACAAAAGCGACATATAGTTTAGTGTTCTTCATGAGAAACTTTTGTACTAATGCATACAAAGTGAAAATATGGTCAATAGTGCTGTATCCTGCTCGAAAACCTACCTGTTTCTTCAACTATCTTCTCCTCTCTCTGTGCCCAATTTATTAATCTTTTGTTCAAAATATAAGTGTACACTTTACTAACAACGCTTGTAAGAGCTACGCCTCTGTAATTATCTGGACTATTTGCATCCCCCTTTTTATAGATCGGTACAATAATTGATTTCGACCATCCCTTGGGAAATGTCCCATTGCAAATAATGTGTTTAATAACGAAAACCAAAAAGTTTAGGACGGAATCATTTGCATGTCTTAACATCTCACTAATTATTTTATCTGATCCAGCACTTTTTCCATTTTTAGATGCCCAATACTTGATTTCACTTCTTCTAATGTGATAGGATCATTAAATAAAGGTTCACCCAACGTTTCTTCGACTTCAACGTCTTCGGTATATGCAATGTCGTGTTCATTCTCAAATGAGTTGAATACACTACAAAAATGTCGTGCCACTGTTGTGAAGTTATTTCATTATAGATAACAGCCTTCTATTAATTGACCTGATTGTCGTCCAAAACAACCTTGGATCATTTATCGACTCTTTTAACTTTTGCATTTTTGTTTCGTCAAATGCCCTCTTCTTTTCTTTTCTCAGTTCAATGTATTGTTTCCTCTCTTCACTATAAATGTTCTTGTTCTCAATTTTTCCTTTGACTGTTTTAGCTCTCTGAAATTGTTGTAACAGTCTTCTGACAAATTTTTTCTTCTTTTCACATTCATCATCAAACCATTCGTTTGCTGTTCTTTTCTTCCGACTTACCATCCTAATCATACACGCAGCAGCTCCATATAAAGCATTCGAAAAAAGTTCAACACACTCATTCACATCATTAACTAAAAATATCCGTAGCTGTGGCAATACTCTCTTTAAATTCGTCAGAATTTAACTCGTCTTTAAACATCTGTACTTTTTCATCTGACCATATCACTCGCTCTTCACTGGTGATGGATATAGCTGGCATATCTTTTCTGACTGGACATTGTTTCCATGTAAGCTGCACTGGTAAATGCCATGAAAAAGATTATCATTCACTTTTAAATTGCAATCAGAAGCTATTTCTCTCGACACCAAAAAATAATCAATAACACTACAACCATGTGGAATACAAAAGTAAATTCTCCTTCTGCATCAGTGCTACATGAACCATTTACAATCGAAAGATTAAACAGAAAACAGAAATCCAACAACGACTGTCCAAAATTGTTCACAATTACATCCTTGGAATAACGCTTTATGTAACAATCTTCCTCCCCTCATCTGCACACTGTACATAATTGAACATCTGCTCCTCTGTAGGTTGTTCATTACTTGTCCTGGCGTTGAAGTCTCCACACATTACGAAGTAAACATTTTCATAATTGATAGTTTGCAATACATTTTCTTCAAGAATCAGAATCCCATCTTTCAGTTCCTTGTTGTTGTAAAGTGGTCCTCCTTCTGGGACTACATAACACGCAATAAGAATAACATCTTTATTAACACCAAAAACGCATTTATTTATCCGGACAACCACCACATTCTCACAACTAAATTCAATTTCTTTCACAAAGTCAGCAAATTGTTTTCTGATAAGTAATAAAACACCTCCAGAATTTCTACCGTAGGATGACAATTTTTTGGCAGGGGAGCTAAATTTTATATACTCATTAAAGACGCTACTAAAGTCAAAAGAGGCATCAATGAAAGTTTCCGTTAAACATATAATGTCGAAATCTGAAACAAAATTTACAAAAGAAATGTCAGCAAGTTTTTTATACAGATTTTCAACATTATAATTCAGAAATTTGAGTTCAGACGCTTGATGACCTGGCCTGTCCTATCTGCATGTGTTTGTGCTGGAGCGCAAGGCGCGACCACGCGTTGTTGGGGCAGGTGATTTATTCAAACAACGAGGCCGCCCGCTGAGGTAAGTATGCATCCCCGCTTGTTGTTTCTCTTTATTTGGCGACTTTGCACGACCGTTTGCACGTGGCCCCAACGCTTGTCGTCCGCCACGCACATTTATGTCCAGTTGGAGTGCAGCAGTACTGGCACTCACTCCGTCACGTTGGCGTGTTGCACGGGCGCTAAAACTGGCGTTCTCATCACGGGTCTGGGTAGCGGGGATTTTGCGGTCATTGCCTGTGGGCTGGTCACATGGCGGGGAAACCCCCATAGTGACGTGACCACTGGCAATGGGTGGGAATTCCTGAGTGGGGAAGGGGAGGGTGACTGTGATCTGAGTCCCGGTGGGTGGGGGAGGGATTATTCTTCCTGGTGCTGTCACCTGTTCCTGCAGTCACCTCTGCATAACTTTTGTCCTCATTCCTACGAGGCCCAACTGTCAGTTTCCCCTCCACAAAAAAAGCTGCGTTTCCTTCTCTCTTTGCTGTGGCTATGATGTTCATTTGTCTGTGGGTTAGATCATTTGCTATCCTTATCCCTTTCTTTTCTAACTTTCCCCTCAACTCTCTGTCTTTGATCAACATCATTTTGTCTTTCCACCGTTTAAACTTGATAATCATCGTTTTGGGTTCTCCTGTCTTCTCTCTTCCCACTCTATGTGCCCGAACTATGTCCTCTTCTATCCACTCCCTGGTCCCATCTACCCCGTTCAATGCCTCAAACACTGCCCTAGCACATGCATCATAATCCTCTCTTTCACCATGTACAACAGGGGCAACACCAAACATACGGAGGTTATCTCGACGTGAGAATTCCTCCAATCTGTCAACCTCATCATGCATTCTATTCATTTCTCCTTTCAGCCCATCCACGACAGCACACATTCTAACACATTCTTCTTTACCATCCATAACATCTGCATACAAATCACTCAGATCAGAAGAAATATCATCAACTCTGCCATGCAGTCTAGTGTTCTCACTTTCTAGTTCATCACAACGTTCATTAATTGCTTCACATTTTTCTGATACTTTTCTTAAGTCGTTCTTAATGTCACTCAGTTCATCTCTAATGGCCTTGTTCTGTTCTGCTTGCTCATCCCTCTGTTGACTTAATTGTCTGTTTTGTTCATCAAACTGTGATTGAAGCTGCTGAGATTGGAGTTGGATGGCTGCCAGAATTTCTGACACTGCCATTGAAGTAAACTGCCTGTCTCCTTCAACTGTCAACAACTCCGACCCAGTTTTCTCGCTCTTTTCCGTGCGTTCCACGTGCTGCCCGTCCACTGGCCCTGGGTTGACCTCGACGTCGTTACTCAGCAAGATTCGCCATGCCGAGAACACAGCGTTGACAGCACACATGGAAAAGACGATCGGCACGTGCATGTAAACTTTACACAGTGTGTCACTGTCACTGTTCAATCCAATGCACACATTCCCCCCACATGGCATTGTCCCTTTGATTATTCTGTAATCCTGGCTGGCAGGAAGGAATGAAAAATTGTACACCACCACTGGTGTTTGACACCAAACTGTAAATAAAGTTTGCTCCAATAACAAAGAGCACACATGCTATAAGAATGTCGGTCAGTGTCACATCCACTTCACCATCGCCTACCTGTGTTGTCCCATGTTTGAACCTGAACACACCTCGATTGGAGGACTGAAAGAGGCAAAATACGGGCCCTCCACGCATTCAGTTCAATCATAATCCAGCGCTTCTCGTACAGAAACACAATATACTTCACCACAGCACGATAATTTACATTAGCTTCAGAACAACTCCGCCAAATTCACTTTAACTTGGGAAACTCATTCGGCAGCTGCTGTCAAGTCGCCATCTTGCCACACACCCCGAGAGAGAGAGAGAGAGAGAGAGAGAGAATAATCGATTTGGAACTTATCCATCGGTGCACTCAGTTTCTCAATACTTTCCTTGAAATAGTCAGCTTGAAGTCAAGCTTTAATCCAGCCTAGATCAGTGGCGTAAATGTCCATTTGTAGAAAACAAGAGAAGAGAATTTTGCTGTCGAAAAAGATCGCAGTTCAATGGGCTTCTGTCTGTGAAGGTAGTTTACGCCATTGCTCTGGAATTTAAACGAGTCCAAACTTCCCATGCGTGGTGCATGGCTCAGTTGAACCAGATCATGTTTATCCTGTGAGCCTAGAGCTGGTAGACCTTGAATCTGGAACTAAATGCTTCAACTCGCTTCCATGACGAGGCAATTTTTTTCACAACGACACAGAACTCCTTTGCCTTTTGTAGGCTCTATAGAGTCCTTTTTTTTAGCAGTCCCAAAAATGTTTATCGATATAATTTGGAGGAACATTTTTTTTTCACATCACAAGTTCTGAAGCCAGTAAGAATCTAATAAAAAGCAAAATCCTATCTGTACAAGCGCCGCCCGACCATTTTTAAGTTGATATCGATCTGAACTTCTCACCATCATCGCTGGGAGCTGTGGCGTGCTCCTGTAATCCAGCTACTTGGAGGCTTGAGATGGGGACGGTTTGAGGGCGGGGGATCCTGCCAGCGGGCGTGCCATGGCGATCGGGTGTCCGCACTAAGCCCGGCATCAATATGGACCTTTGGGGGGAGCCCAGGGGCCCAGGTTGTCTAAGGAGAGCCGAACTGGCCCAGGCTGGAACACAGAGCAGGCAAAAGGCTCCGTGTCGGGCAGTAGTGGGTTCGCACCTGTAAATGGGCGACTGGTGGTGGCCCGTCCGACGCAGTCGGACCACATCTCTTGTTTTTTTGTTTTTGTTTTCTGATCTGCATCATTTCTAAGCAGTGAAGTGCGAGCCAATAACAGGGATGTAATATTTGTTTGCTTTCATCTTTTTCTATCTATTAAAAAAGGAAGAAAAACTCAGACACACTCTCTCTCTCTCTCTCTCTCTCCCCCCTATCTTTGTGGCTGCATATGTGTGCTAGGGTATGTGTGTGTGTGTGTGTGTGGTGTGTGAGTGTAAGTGTGCGTGCTCTTACGTGCATTCCAGACTGATGATCACTCATCACAGCACCCCAGCTGTCATGTATATAGGATAATGAAATGGCTTATTTTGAAAACAAAAATTA
>CM031599.1:19570953-19575953 GCA_018398815.1 Conus ventricosus | reverse complement strand
GAAGGAAGGGGAGATGATTTTGTTCTCCCCATGAGTGTATCAGTGCCCCTTAAACAATTGCTTGGTTGTTGTGCATGCTAATATTTTAGCATTGTAGAAGGCTGATTTTGCTTTTTGAACAATTTCATTCACAGCATTACTAGCAATTCGAAAAATTTTGTTTGTGAATCTCGAGGTTTGTCTTTAGCCATGCCTTTGGGCCCCTACGTCTAACACGTTTTGCATCAAGAACTTCAGGGCCAACTGCGGGGAACCAGGTGGGGTGGACGGCTGGAAATCTTGCGTCTAAGTACTGGGGCATGGTGATCGGGGACATCTTGAAGGGGCCCAGGGAAAATGCTCCGCGGACAGTGAAGGTACAGATTGAAGGGAGGACAGCAGGTCAGCTCGGAAGATATCAAGGTCGATGGAAGCAAAGCCCCTGGACTCGACATCCCTGGGGCTTAATAGGAGCAGGTGTGTTCAGATTAGCCAGGACCGCAGGGTGGTCAGAAGTCAGGTCAGACTGATGGTGGGTGACTCAACCAGGTCATCATCAGAATGGAAACCCAGTCAAGGATGTGACCTGAACGGTGAGTTGGGGAGGTGACGGACTGGTTTAGACCAAAGGACTGAAACAGATCCATCAGTTTTGCTGTGTTGCAATTAGTTGGATTGTCCCCGTGAAGTTGAAGTCGCCAACCAGTACAGAACGGCCTTTTAGACGTTCATGTACTCCAGCGATCTGGAAAACTCTTCCAGAAAGTTGGAGTCTTTCAGTTGGTTTTCTTGCTGGGAGGGGGGCGGTAAAAGGGAGAAGACGTGAAGAGAGGGGTTTGGGGGGGAAAATACAGTTAGTTGTTTCTAGTTCAAAAGAGGAGTGGACAAAGGAGAAGTTGGAGGTAGTGGAAACAGAGGGGGATATAGTGTCAGACACCACAAAAGCGATGCCCCCACCACGAGTTGGCCGGGGAAAGCTGAGGGTGGTGTAGCCAGGAGGGAAGGTCACAGCACTTTTGCTTCGTCACCGCTTGGTAGAAGCCACGTCTCCCTGATGACATAATGTTGACATGATTATCAAAGATAAAAGCGTTTGATAGAGATAATGTCAGATGATTTAGTTTACCGTATATACCGTTACTAAAGGCTGTAACGGACTTAACGCTTTTTCTTCTGCATGGAATATCTCAAAAGTACTTGGCTGATCTTTGTTAACATTAGCAGGTTGTTCATTTGGGGTCATGGATGATGCCCGATGTTTTAGTTTACGTTATAGCCATTACTAACGGCTGTAAGGCCAGAACATTTTTTTCTTTATGGAAATTCAGAAATCACTTCGCCCATGTTTCTGATAAATGTAGGTATGTTCATTATGGGTTACTGATGATTTCCGATGTTTAAGTTTTCCGTTATAGCTATTACTAACGGCCATAATGGTTTTTTTTTCTTTATGGAAAATCCAGAAAGTTCGTGGCCGATCTTGCTGAAAATTTGTAAGTATGTTTATGATAGATCACAGACGATGGCCCATGTTTACCAGAATAGCCATTACTAACGGTCCCCACCAGTCCCAAAAAGGTTTTTCCTCTTTATGGAATAAACTCACGCGTATTCAGGATAAAAGGGAGTACGTTATATGCTTTGCATCTTGTTCACACTTACTATTACTACTGAACCACGTTCATTATACACTGTATATGTGTTCACTTTCAGATAAACATTTGCTCATGATTTTAGTGTTTGGGTTTTTTACAAATTGATTTCAAAACATTAAAGGGTTCAATTATGTGCTATTGTAAGGTGTATTGTCGCTTTCATTCTGCTATATTGATACATTTCCTAATATCTTTATTGCATAGTTGTGGCAAAAAGAAGATACGGAACATTTTGCTTATGTGCCTCTTCTTGATGTTTTCTTTTGATTTTCTTGTTGTTGTATATTAAATCTTAGGCCCGAGAATCTGTCAAATAAATGAGAATTCCGGGCGATTTGTTAAAATCTTTCTTATCTCTTGGAGCAAGATAGTGTCAGCAGCCATTTGATTACATCGTAAAGACACCGTAATCATGTTGCTTGATAAGGGGGAAGGAGGAGGGGGGGGGGGGGTGCAACCCACCTTGATGTATGGAACTCACGCTGTCTTTAAATGAAATAAAAACCAAAAAAATACAAGATGCAAAGCAATAAAGTACTCCCGTTTATCCTGAATACGCGTGATATATTCTACAAGGAGGAAAACCGTTTGGGCTGGTGTAACCGTAGTAATGGCTATTCCGGTAAACATCGACCGTCATCTGTGACCTATAATGAACATATACTTTCAAATTACAGAACGATTTGGCCAAGAACTTTCTGAGATTTTCCATCAAGAAGAAAACAATTATGGGCCGTTTAGTAAAAGGCTATAACGGTAAACTTAAACATCACGCATCATCCCTGACCCCTAATGAACATACTTACAAATTTTCAGAAATATCGGCCACGTACTTTCTGAGATATTCCATGAAGAAGAAAAACCGTTAGGGGCCGTTATTGCTGTTAGTAAAAGGCTATAACGGTAAACTAAAATATCGGTCATCACCCGTGACCAATAATGAACATACATATACATTTTCAGAAAAGATTAGGACAAAGCCTCTCTGTGAAGCTGTCAGACAGGAGTCAAGGCTAGTGGTGGGCCGGTGGAGAAGGCAAAAGAGGCAAGGTCACTCCAGGTGCCTGTTGCCAGTTAAAACAATGGGTGCGTTGTTGTTTTTTCTAACATTGTACACAAAATCACAATTCCACTCTTCATATTTCCCCACATTTTCGGCTTCGTACCCTTTTTTCAAGTGGAAAGAAAAAAAGATGCAAAGCATATAAAGTACTCCCAGTTTATCCTGAAAAAGCGTGAAAACATTCCAATAAGAGGAAAAACCGCCTTGGGGCTGGTGTGACCTTTAGTAATGGCTATTCTGGTAAACATCGGCCATCATCTGTGACCTATAATGAACATACTTACAAATTTTCAGAAAAAATCGGGCCCAAAAACTTTCTGACATTTTCCATCTAAGAAGAAAATCATTTTGGGCCGTTAGTAACGGCTAAAACGGTAAACTTAAACATCGGGCATCACCGTGACCATAATGAACTACCTACAAATTTTCAGAAATATCGGCCACGCACTTTCTGAGATATTCCATGAAGAAAAAAAACCGTTAGGGGCCGTTATAGCTGTTAATAACGACTATAACGGTAAACTAAAACATCGGGCATCATCCGTGACCCATAATGAACATACCTACAAATTTTCAGAAAGATCAGCCACGTACTTTCTGCGATATTCCATAAAAAAAAAAAAACAGTCATGGGTCGTTATAGCCGTTAGTAACGTCCATAACGGTAAATTAAAACGTAGGGCATGATCCAACACCTATAATGAACATACCTACAAATTTTCAGAAAGATCGGCCAAGTACTTTCTGAGACATTTCATAAAAAAAGAAAAACCATTATGGGCCATTACAGACGTTAGTAACGGCTGCAACGGTAAACTAAAACGTCAGGCGTCATCTGTCTCCCATAATAAACATATCTACAAAAATTTCAGACTGATCGGCCAAGCACTTTGTGAGATATTCCATAAAGAAGACAAACCGTTATGGGCTGTTATAGCTGTTAGCAACGGCTATAACGGTAAACTAAAACATCGGGCATCATCCGCTACCCATAGTGAACATACCTGCTAATGTTCACAAAGATCGGCCAAGTATTTTCTGAGATATTCCATAGAGAAACAACAAACCGTTACAGCCGTTTGTAACGGCTATAACGGTAAAACTAAAACATCGGGCATTATTTGTGACGCATAATGAACATACATGCTAATTTCACAAAGATCGGCCAAGTACTTTCTGAGATATTCCATGAAGAGGAAAAACCGTTACAGGCCGTTACAGCCGTTAGTAACGGCTATAACGGTAACCTAAAACATCCATCGGGGATTATTCCTAACCCATAATGAACATACCTGGTAATTTTCAGAAAGATCGGTCAAGTACTTTCTGAGATATTCCATGAAGAAGAAAAACCGTCACAGGCTGTCACACTGTCACTTTTGCACACACGCATTCATGACAGCATTTACTCCATACGCACACGCAATCTTTCCAATCAACCAAAAGGCGCACTACCGAATGTTTTTTTCTTCTCACCCTCTCCTTCGGGAAAAACACTTTACTAAATCACATCAAACAATTTATAAACAGATTTTATACATGTATCTGTCTTTATACTGAGAGATAAACTAATTAATTCAAGATTCTATAAAGTCATGGCCTTCACATCACATTAGCCCAAGATCCAGACCAGGAGAATAAATAACTCCTGCAATCACTGATGCCATGCCTGCATCAGATATAAGACTCTCTCCATACTGTCATGAGTCCCTGTCTCTTTCAGACATCGTATCGCCCCCTTGAATTCTCCCGTCACTGGAGATATGAGTTCCGACTCCTCTCCCTGGAGTCCTTATTTGCTGGGGCTGAACTACCGGTGTGTTCCCCACACCATGGCCGTCTTTAACCACCTCACGGGGTAAGAGTGAAAGGTGAAGGGTGAAGGGCTGAAACACGAATAAGGTTCGTGTAAGTAACCTGCTTCCCAAGTCAACATATTCTTTCTTTCTCTTTTCTTTAGGATTTCCCCTGTAGCTTTCCCCAACTATCTATGGCTCACCTGGTAATGACTGGTCAGCAGTGAGGACCAGCGTCCTGACAGGTTCGAGTCTCTAGGCCATCTGCTGGGCTAAAACTGATTCTTTCCTCCCTCCTCCTAGTGAGTGCATACTCAGTGTTCAAAACACATGATCAGCACCTTACCAGCCCTTATTAAACTATCTCTCAGTGGTCACTTTCACCCAATGACCACCCTTCTTTCTTTAATGAGTCATTCTCACAATTATTTGGGACGCCCGCTACACTAGTCAAGCCACATGAATATTCTTCCTTTTCAGTAGTGGCATGGGGAAATGATTCATATC
>CM031599.1:19563453-19565953 GCA_018398815.1 Conus ventricosus | reverse complement strand
TAACGCGACCCCTCATCGCGCTAGGGTGGTCCAAGATGTTCTGCAGCGTCAGCAGATTGTGAGGATGAACTGGCCAGCCCGATCACCCGACTTGGCGCCCATAGAACACCTCTGGATATCCTTGGGCGCCGGGTGAGGGACAATCACCCCCCACCTGCTGATGTCGACCAGCTCTTCCGGTTCCTGCAGCAGGAGTGGATGGCAATCTCTCAACAGATGCTCCAGAACCATGTGAACTCAATGCGCTCACGGATCGGTGAATGCCTTGCAGCCCAGGGTGGGCACACCCGTTACTGAACTTGACCAAACTGAAAGAACTTTCTTGCAACTTTTCAAAAGGGGGGTGGGTAATTCCGACGTTTGCTGCGCGAATGAAATTTCTTTGTTGGTGATTTTGTTTACATGAATCGAAAGGTTACATGTCGTATTAATACATTTCAAGAGTTGAAGGTGTTGCTTTGATTTTTGGGGTTAAGAGAGATGATTCTTCTTCTGGCCCTTAACTTTAGTTCGGCAGTGTAGATCATGTTTATTCTGTGAGCCTAGAGCTGGTAGACATCAACCAGGTACAAAATGCTTCAACTCCCTTCCATGACGAGGCAAGTTTTTTTTCACAACGAGGCAGAACTCCTTTGCCTTTTGTAGGCTCTATCGAGGGCTTTTTTTTAGCAGTCCCCAAAATGTTTATTGATATGCTTTGGTGGAACATTTATTTTCACAGTCACAAGTTTTGAAGCGAATAGGGAACTAATGAAAAGCAAAATCCTATCTGTACAAGCGCTGCCCACCATTTTAAGTTGATTTCGATCTGAACTTCTCACAATCGTCGCTGGGAGCTGTGGCGTGCTCCTGTAGTCCAGCTACTTGGAGGCTTGAGATGGGGACGGTTTGAGGGCGGGGACCTGCCAGCGGGCGTGCCATGGCGATCGGGTGTCCGCACTAAGCCCGGCATCAATATGGACCCTTGGGGTAGCCCCGGGGGCCCAGGTTGTCTAAGGAGAGCCGCACTGGCCCAGGCTGGAACACAGAGCAGGCAAAAGGCTCCGTGTCAGGCAGTAGTGGGTTCGCTCCTGTGAATGGGCGACTGGTGGTGGCCCGTCGGAGCACATCTCTTTTTTTATTTTATTATTATTTCTTTTTTTTGCTTTTTGATTTGCGATCTTCATCATTTTAAAGCAGTGAAGCACGAGTGAATAACAGGGCTGTAATATTTGTTTGCTTTTGTTTTTTATCTTTAGAAACCGTTACAGGCTATTACAGCCGTCAGTAACGGCTATAAAGGTAAACTAAAACATCCGGCATCATCCGTGACCCATAATGAACAAACCTACAAATTTTCAGACAGATCGGCCCAGTAGTTTTGTCTGGCGTGAGTGGAACACATTTTGACCAAGACAGATGGATGGACAGACAGACAGACAGACACCACAACACACACACACACACACAACACACACACACACACACAGACACACCACGCACGCACGCACGCACGCACGCACGCACGCACGCACGCACGCACACACACACACACACACACACACACACACACACACACACACGCACGCACGCACGCACACACCACACACACACACACACACACACACACACATACACACAGACACACAGATACACACACAGACACACAGACACACACACACACACACACACACACACACACACACACACACACACACACACACACACACGCACACACACACAAACACACACACACACACATGGTATGTTCACTATGGGTCAAGGATGATGCCCGACGTTTTAGTTTACCCCGTTTTAGTTTACCGTTACAGCTGTAACGGCCTGTAACGCTTTTTCTTCTTTATGGAATATCTCAGAAAGTACTAGGCCGATCCTTGTGAAAATTAGCAGGTATGTTCATTATAGGTCTCGGATGATGCCCGATGTTTTAGTTTACCCCGTTATAGTCGTTACTAACGGCTGTTACAGCCTGTAACGGTTTTTCGTCTTTATAGAATATGTCAAACGTGCTTGGCGATCTTTCTGAAATTTTGTAGGTATGTCATTATGGTCACGAATAATGCGATGTTTTAGTTTACTGTTAAGCCGTTACTAGGCTGTAACGGCCTGTACGCTTTTTCTTTTAGATATCTCAGAAAGCACTTGGCTGATCTTTCGAAATTGGGTAGTTCTTATGGCACGGATGATGCTCTACGTTTAGTTGACCGTTCGCCGTTGCTAACGCAGTAATCCTGTAACGCTTTTATTCTTTATGAATATCTCAAGAAGTACTTGGCTGATCTTTGTGAAAATTAGCAGGTATGTTCATTATGGGTCACGAATGATGCCCGGTTTTAGTTACCGTTAGCCTTGCAACGCGTACCTGTAAGTTTTTCTCATTCTCAGAAAGCATTGGCGATCTTTCGAAATTGTAGGTATGTTCTTATGGTCACAAATGCCGATTTTTAGTTACCGTTATACGTTTACTAACGGCTGTCAAACGGCCCATAGTAACCGGGGG
>CM031599.1:19527657-19554453 GCA_018398815.1 Conus ventricosus | reverse complement strand
TATAAGGATTCTGAGAAAAAAAGCAGCACATTTGTTAGGGTAAGGCTCATAAAGAATGATTCTGGGCGCTGTATGGTGTTATCAACTATCATTTCACTGACGAAATATGTGCACTCACAGATCATGACAGCTCATATGGAAAATATACATGCGCCACAAAGAGAGAGAGAGAGAGAGAGAGAGAGAGAGAGGAGAGAGAGAGAGAGAGAGAGAGAGAGAGAGAGAGAGAGAGAGAGAGAGAGAGAGAATAAATCGATTCGGAACTTATCCATCGGTGCACTCAGTTTCTCAATACTTTTCATGAAACAGTCAGCTTGAAGTCAAGCTTAAATCCGGCCTAGATCAGTGGCGTAAATGCCCATTTGTAGAAAACAAGAGAAATGATTTGCTGTCGAAAAAAAAAACAAACCCCAAAAAAACCGCAATTCAATGGGCTTCTTTCGTGAAGATAGTTTACCCATTGCTCTGGAATTTAAACGAGTCCAAACTACCCACGCATGGTGCATGGCTCAGTTGAACCAGATCATGTTTATCCTGTGAGCCTAGAGCTGGTAGACCTTCAACCTGGTACTAAATGCTTCAACTCGCTCCATGACGAGGCAATGTTTTTCACAACGAGACAGAACTCCTTTGCCTTTTGTAGGCTCTATCGAGTCCTTTTTTTTTAGCAGTCCCAAAAATGTTTTATTGATATGATTTGGTGGAACATTTTTTTTTCACATCACAAGTTTTGAAGCGATTAAGAAACTAATGAAAAGCAAAATCCTATCTGTACAAGCGCCGCCCGACCATTTTTAAGTTGATATCGATCTGAACTTCTCACCATCATCGCTGGGAGCTGTGGCGTGCTCCTGTAATCCAGCTACTTGGAGGCTTGAGATGGGGACGGTTTGAGGGCGGGGGGTCTCCAGCGGGCGTGCCACGTCGATCGGGTGTCCGCACTAAGCCCGGCATCAATATGGACCTTTGGGGGGAGCCTCGGGGCCTAGGTTGTCTAAGGAGAGCCGCACTGGCCCAGGCTGGAACACAGAGCAGGCAAAGGCTCCGTGTCGGGCAGTATGGGTTCGCACCTGTAATGGGCGACTGGTGGTGGCCTGTCCGACACAGTCGGACCACATCTCTTTTTTTTTTTTTCTTCTCATTTTTCTTGTTTTTGTTTTTATTTTCTGATCTTCATCATTTCAAAGTAGTGAAGGTTGAGTGAATAACAGGGCTGTAATATTTGTTTGCATTTATCTTTTTTATCTTTTTAAAAAAGGAAGAAAAACTCAGACCCCCCCCCTCTCTCTCTCTCTTTTCTCTCTCTCTCTCTCTCTCTCTCTATTCTCTCTGCTGCTCTTCTTTTTCTTACGGTATTTTGTATGGTGCATGTGTGCTAGGTGTGTATTTGTGTATGTGTGTTGTTGTGTGTGTGTGTTGTGTGTGGAGTGTGTGTGTGTTGTTTGCATGTGTGTGTGTGTGTGTGTGTGTGTTGTGTGTGTGTGTGTGTGTGTGTTGTTTGTGTGGTGCGTGTGTGGTGGTGTGTGCGTGTGTGTGTGTGTGTGTGTGGTGTGTTGTGACGGTGTGGGGGTGTGTGTGTGTGTGTGTGTGGGTGTGTGTTGTGTGTGTGTGTGTGTGTGAGTGGAGGATGTGAGTGCGCGCCTTTAACTTAACGTGCATTCCAGACTGATGATCACTCATCACAGCCACCCCACTGTCATGTATATAGGATAATGAAATGGCTTAATTTTGAACACAAAATTTAAACTGAGAAAAAAAAGACATGCATAGTTTGTTAAGGTAAGCTTCCATAAACAATGGATTCTGGGCGCTGTTATGGTTTGTTATTCAACTATCATTTCACTGACGAAAATATGTGCACTCACAGATCATGACAGCCCACATGGGAAAATATACATGCGCACAGAGAGAGAAAGGAGAGAGAGAGAGAGAGAGAGAAGAGAAGAGAGAGAGAGAGAGAGAGAAAGAGAGAGAGAGAGAGAGAGAGAGAGAAAGACGAGGAAAAGAGTAGAGAAGAAAAGAGAAAGAGCGAGAGAGAGAGAAAAAAATCGGAGATATCGTTTAATTATCCATCGTGCACATCAATTGGTCACAAACTTTTCTTGAAAAAAGTCACTTGAAGTCAGCTTAATCCGGCTAGATCAGTGGCGTAAATTCCCATTTGTAGAAAACAAGAGAAGATATAGTTGCGTGGTCGAAAAATGACCAGTTCAATGGGCTTCTTTTCTGTGTAAGAGTCTACGGCATTGCTCTGAATTAAACGAGTCCAAACTTCCCTCGCTGTGTGCATGGCTCATTTGAACCAGATCATGTTTAGCCTGTGAGCCTAGAGCTTTGTAGCCTTAATCCTGAACTAAATGCTTCAACTCGCTTCCATGATGAGGCATTTTTTTTCACAATGACACAGACTCCTTTGCCTTTGACTCATAGAAGTCCTTTTTTTAGCAGTCCCAAATTTTATGATATGATTTGGGGAACATTTTTTCACATCAACACGTTTTGAACCAGTAATGAACTTAAGGGGAAACAAAATCCATCTGTACAAGCGCCGCTCGACCATTTGAATTGATATCGATTGAACCTGCTCACCATCATCGACTGGGAGGCTGTGGCGTGCTCCTGTAATCCAGCTACTGGAGCTTGAGATGGGGACGGTTTGAGGCGGGGGTTCTGCAGCGCGTGCCATGGCGATTCGGGTGTCCGCACAATGCCCGGCATCAATATTTGACCTTTGTTTTCGGATTTCTTTTTGCCGTTTGTCTAAGACAGTCGAACTGCCAGCTGGAACACGAGTCAAGCAAAAGGGCTCCGTTGATAGCTATTTTTCCACTGTGAAATGGGTCGACTGTGGTGCCCGTCCGACACAGTCGGACCTCTCTTTTTTTTTTTCTTCTTTTCTTTTTTTGTTGCGGTCATTTTAAGGTGGGGTTGTGTTGGTTGTTTTTTTTTGCTTTTGGGGGGGGGGTTTTTTTTTTTTTTTTTTTTTTTGGTTTTTATGTGTGGGGGTGATTCCCTTTTTTTTTGTTGTTTTTGGGGTTTGTTTTGGTTTTTTGGAAAAAAAAAAAAAAAGGAAAAAGTATTTAATTTTAAAAACCTTAAATTTGTTTTTTTTTGAAAAATTTAAAATAAAAAAAAATTTTTAAAGGCCGAAGAAAGGGAAAAAAGAAAAAGGGGAAAAGGGGGAAAAATAAAAAAGGGGAAAAAGGGGAAAAAGAGAGGAGGGAAGAGAAAAGAAGGGAAAAGGGGGGAAAAAAAAAAAATTGGGGGGAAAAGGGGAAAAATTTTTTAAAGGGGGGGGGGATTGAGAAAAAAATGAAGGGGGGAAAAAAAAAAAAAAGGGTTTGGGGGGGAAAAAAAAAAAAAATTTTTTTTGGGGGGGGGAAAAAGGGGGATTTAGGGAACCCCCCCAAAAAAAAAAGGGAAAAAAAAACCCCCAAAAAAAACCCCCGGGGGGGGAAGGGGGAAAAAAAAGAAAATGGGGAAAAAAAGAGGGGTTTTTTTTTAAAAAATTTTGGGAAATTTTTTTTAAATTTTTTTAAAATTTGGGGAATTTTTCAAAAAAAATTAAACTTGAACCAAAAAAAAAGATGAAGTTTTAAAACCCCCCAATTTTTAAAGTTTTTAAAAAACCTGGGTTAGTGGGGGGTGAAAGTTTTAGGGTTTAGTTGAGGGGGGACCCCCCCCCTTGGGGGGCCCCCCGGGGTTTTTAAAAGGGGGACCCCGGGGAAAGGCAAAAACCCCGGCCCGGGGGGGAAAGGGAAAGGGGTTTGGGGGCAAAGGGCCAAAATTTTTTTTTTTCCCCAAAAGGGTTTTTTTTTTTTTTAAAAAAATTTTTTTTTTTTTTTAAAATTTTTTTTTTTTTTTTTTAATAAAGAGGGGAGAGAGAGAGAGGAGAAGAATAATCGATTCGGAATTATATCGGTTTGGCCTCAATTTTCTCAAACTTTTCATGAAATAGTAGCTTGAAGTCAAGCTTAACCCGGGCCCTAGTCGTGGCCGTAAGGGCCATTTGTAGAAAACAAGGAAGATGATTTGCTGTCGAAAAAAAAAAACAAACCCAAAAAACCGCAATTCAATGGGCTTCTTTTCGTGAAGTTTAGTTTATCCCATTGTCTGGAATTTAAACGAGTCCAAACTACCCTCGCGTGGTGCATGGCTCAGTTGAACCAGATCATGTTTTCCTTTTGAGCCTAGAGCTGGTAGCCCTTCAACCTGGTTCTAAATGTTTTCAATTTCGTTTCCCATGATGAGGCAATGTTTTTTCACAACGAGACAGAACTCCTTTGCCTTTTTTTAGGCTCTATCGAGTCTTTTTTTTTTGCAGTCCCAAAAATGTTTTTTGATATGTTTTGGTGGAACATTTTTTTTTCACATCACAAGTTTTGAAACGTTTTATGAAACTAATGAAAAGCAAAAATCCTATCTGTACAAGCGCCCCGCTCGCCCATTTGAAGTTGATATCGATCTAAAATTCTCACCATCATCGCTGGGAGCTGTGGCGTGCTCTGTTTTCAAGCTACTTGGAGGTTGAGATGGGGACGGTTTGAGGGCGGGGGGTTCTGCCAGCGGGCGTGCCACGTCGATGGGTGTCCGCACTAAGCCCGGCATCAATATGGACCCTTGGGGGGAACTCTGGGGGCCAGGCTGTCTAAGGAGAGCCGCACTGGCCCAGGCTGGAACACAGAGCAGGCAAAAGGCTCCGTGGGCAGGCAGTAGTGGGTTCGCACCTGTGAATGGGCGACTGGTGGTGGCCCGTCGACACAGTTTGGACCACACTCTTTTTTGTTGTTTTTTCATTTTTCTTTTTTGTTTTTTTGTTTTCTGATCTGCATCATTTCAAAAAAGTGAAGTGCGAGTGAATAACGGGCTGTAATATTTGTTTGCTTTTATTTTTTTTATATCTAGTAAAAAAGGAAGAAAACTCAGGGCCATCTTTTCTTCTTCTTCCAGATGGGGAAAGTTTAACCTACCCCGCACCACAGTCTTCACGTAGGGCTATTCTGGCACAAGGTTGCATGCATTGTGTATTTTCGTGTAGCCGGTACTTACCCGTTTAGGGGCATGAGCTCGGGATCTTTAGAGTCCCTGTATGATCTTAGTGCATGTGACACAGACTAGACCTCGGTTTATAGTCCCATCCGAACGACTATATGGGGAATGGAGTCAGAACCAATGTTAACTCCGAGGGAAAAATCCCCCTATACCGAAATTCGAACCCGCAACCCAGGATCACGAGTCCGGCGCTCTACCAAGTGAGCTACCCGGCCCCCAGCTCTCTCTCTCTTCTCTCTCTCTCTCTTCTCTCTCTCTCTCTCTCCTCTCTCTCTCTCTTCCCCATCTTTGTGGCTGCATATGTGTGCTAGGGTATGGTGTGTGCGTGTGTGTGTGTGTGTGTGTGTGTGTGCGTGTGTGTGTGTGTGTGTGTGTGTGTGTGTGTGTGTGTGTGTGTGTGTGTGTGTGTGTGTGTGTGTGTGTGTGTGTGTGTGTGTGTGAGTGAATGTAAGTGTGCGTGCTCTTACGTGCATTCCAGACTGATGATCACTCATCACAGCACCCCAGCTGTCATGTATATAGGATATGAAATGGCTTATTTTGAAAACAAAAATTATACTGAGAAAAAAGGCATGCACAGTTTGTTTAGGGTAAGGCTTCCATAAACAATGGATTCTGGGCGCTGTTATGGTTTGTTATTCAACTATCATTTCACTGACGAAAATATGTGCACTCACAGATCATGACAGCCACATGGGAAAATATACATGCGCACAGAAAGAGAGAGAGAGAAGAGAGAGAGAGAGAGAGAGAGAGAGAGAGAGAGAGAGAGAGAGAGGGAGAGTGAGATGAGAGAGAGAGAGAGAGAGAGAGAGAGAGAGAGAGAGAGAGGAAGAGAGGGGAGAGAGAGAGAGAGAATAATCGATTCGGAACTTATCCATCGGTGCACTCAATTTCTCAAACACTTTTCATGAAATAGTCAGCTTGAAGTCAAGCTTAAATCCGGCCTAGATCAGTGGCGTAAATGCCCATTTGTAGAAAACAAGAGAAGATGATTTGCTGTCGAAAATAATCAAACCCAAATAAAACGCAATTCAATGGGCTTCTTTTCGTGAAGATAGTTTACCCCATTGCTCTGGAATTTAAACGAGTCCAAAACTACCACGCGTGGTGCATGGCTCAGTTGAACCAGATCATGTTTATCCTGTTAGCTTAGAGCTGGTAGACCTTCAACCTGGTACTAAATGCTTCAACTCGCTTCCATGATGAGGCAATGTTTTTCACAACGAGACAGAACCCCTTTGCCTTTTGTAGGTTCTATCGAGTCCTTTTTTTTAGCAGTGCCAAAAATGTTTATTGATATGATTTGGTGGAACATTCTTTTTCACATCACAAGTTTTGAAACGATTATGAAACTAATGAAAAGCAAAATCCTGTCTGTACAAGCGCCGCTCGACCTTTTTAAGTTGATATCGATCTGAGCTTCTCACCATCATCGCTGGGAGCTGTGGCGTGCTCCTGTAATCCAGCTACTTGGAGGCTTGAGATGGGACGGTTTGAGGGCGGGGGATTCTGACAGCGGGCGTGCCACGTCGATTGGGTGTCCGCACTAAGCCCGGCATCAATATGGACCCTTGGGGGGAACTCGGGGGCCCAGGTTGTCTAAGGAGAGCCGCACTGGCCCAGGCTGGAACACAGAGCAGGCAAAAGGCTCCGTGTCGGGCAGTAGTGGGTTCGCACCTGTGAATGGGCGACTGGTGGTGGCCCGTCCGACACAGTCGGACCACATCTCTTTTTTTGGTGTTTTTTCATTTTTCTTTCTTGTTTTTGTTTTCTGATCTGCATCATTTCAAAGCAGTGAAGTGCGAGTGATAACAGGGCTGTAATATTTGTTTGCTTTTATTTTTTCTATCTATTAAAAAAGGAAGAAAAACTGACACCACTCTCTCTCTCTCTCTCTCTCTCTCTCTCTCTCCTCTCTCTCTCTCTCTCTCTCTCTCTCTCTCTCTCTCTCTCCCCTATCTTTGTGGCTGCATATGTGTGCTAGGGTATGTATGTCAATTCAATTCAATTCAATTCAATTCAAAAATTTTATTCAATTCAAAAATTTTATTTATAGATGGAAACATTGAATAAGCGAACTAAATCACTTTTTTTCATCAAGCCATCTTAACAATGCTAATAATTAATAATAGAAGAAGTGGGATGGGAGGGGGAAAGGGAATACAAACAATGCAATGGATAGGGAAAAAAAAATAAATCACTGAACTTCAAACAAATAATTTGTGTGGTGTGTGTGTGTGTGTGTGTGTGTGTGTGTGTGTGTGTGTGTGTGTGTGTGTGTGTGTGTGTGCGTGTGTATGTGTGTCTGTGTGTCTGTGGTGTGTGTGTGTGTGTGTGTGTGTGTGTGTGTGTGTGTGTGTGTGTGTGTGTGTGTGTGTGTGTGTGTGTTTGTGTGAGTGTAAGTGTGCGTGCTCTTACGTGCATTCCAGACTGATGATCACTCATCACAGCACCCCAGCTGTCATGTATATAGTATAATGAAATGGCTTATTTTGAAAACAAAAATTTTACTGAGAAAAAAAAGGCATGCACAGTTTGTTTAGGGTAAGGCTTCCATAAACAATGGATTAAATTATGGGTTAAATTAAATTAAATCAATCAAATCAATCAATTGAATCAGCCACGTCGATCGGGTGTCCGCACTAAGCCCGGCATCAATATGGACCCTTGGGGGCGAACTCCGGGGGCCCAGGTTGTCTAAGGAGAGCCGCACTGGCCCAGGCTGGAGCACAGAGCAGGCAAAAGGCTCTGTGTCGAGCAGTAGTGGGTTCGCACCTGTGAATGGGCGACTGGTGGTGGCCCGTCCGACACAGTCGGACCACATCTCTTTTTGTTGTTTTTTGTTTGTTTTTGTTTTCTGATCTTCATCATTTCAAAGCAGTGATGGGCGAGTGAATAACAGGGCTGTAATATTTGTTTGCTTTTATCTTTTTAAATAAGGAAGAAAAACCCAGACCACCCTCTCTCTCTCTCTCTCTCTCTCTTCTCCTCTCTCTCTCTCTCTCTCTCTCTCTCTCTCTCTCTCTCTCTCTCTCTTTGGGGCTGCATGCGTATGTCAGTGTATGTGTGTAAATGTGTGTGTGTGTGTGTGTGTGTGTGTGTGTGTGTGTGTGTGTGTGTGTGTGTGTGTGTGTGGTGCGTGTGCGTGTGCGTGTGCGTGTGTGTGAGTGCGAGCGTGCGCGTACGTGCATTCCAGTGTGACGATCATCCATAACAGCACGCCAGCTGTCACGTATATAGGATAATGAAATGGCACATTTCGAAAACAAAAATTAAACTGAGAAACATGATGCAAAGCATATAAACGTACTCCCAGTTTATCCTGAATATGCGTGAGATATTCCATAAAGAGGAAAAACCGTCTTGGGCTGTGTAACCGTTAGTAATGGCTATTCTGGTAAACATCGGCCATCATCTGTGACCTAAAATGAACACACGTACAAATTTACAGAATGGTGGGCCAAGAACTTTCTGAGATTTTCCGTCAAGAAGAAAACAATTATGGCCGTTAGTAACGGCTATAACGGTAAACTTAAACATCGGGGATCATCCGTGACCCATAATGAACATACATACCAATTTTCAGAAATATGGGCCACATACTTTCCGAGATATTCCATGAGAAGGGAAACCGTTAGGGGCCTTTATAGCCGTTGGTAACGGCTTCTCCTAAACTATTTCCTGTTCTATAAGAACTGGGAGAACAAAAACAATAGTGCCTCCACCCTCCTCTTTTTGTACCCCCAGTTCTTAAAGAACAGGGAGTACTTTAGAATGGAACGAAGAAATGCTGTATGTGTGTCTGTCTGTCTGTCTGTCTGTCTCTCTGTGTGCCTGTGTCCATGGTCAAAATGTGTTCCACTCACTCCAGACAAAACTACTGGGCCGATCTTTCTGAAAAAATTGTAGGTATGTTCATTATGGGTCACGGATGTTGCCCGATGTTTTAGTTTACCGTTACGGCTGTAACGGCCTTAATGCTTTTTCTTTTTTATGGAATATCTCAGAAAGTACTCGGCTGGTCTTTGTGAAAATTAGCAGGTGTGTTCATTATGGGTCACGGATGATGCCCGATGTTTTAGTTTACCCCGTTATAGCCGTTACCAACGGCTGTTACAGCCTGTAACGATTTTTCTTCTTTAAAGAATATCTCAAAAAGTACTTGGGCGATCTTTCCGATAAATTGTAGGTATTTTCATTATGCGTCACGGATGATGCCCGATGTTTTAGTTTACCGTTACAGTCGTTTACTAACGGCTGTAACGGCCTGTAACTCTTTTCTTTAAATTATAGAATATCTTAAAAAGTACTTGGCCGATCTTTGTGAAAAATTAGCAAGTATGTTCATTATGGGTCACGAATGATGCCCGATGTTTTAGCTTACCGTTACGCCGTTACTAACGGCTGTAACGGCCTGTAACGGTTTTCTTCTTTATAGAATATCTCAGAAAGACCTTGGCTGACCTTTCTGAAAATTTGTAGGTATGTTCATTATGGGTCAGGAATAATGCCTGATGTTTTATTTACCGTTATAGCCATTAGTAACGGCTGTAACGGCCTGTGACATTTTTTCATCTTTATAGAATGTCTCAGACAGCACTTGGCCGATCGTTCTGATAAATTGTAGGCATGTTCATTATGGGTCACGGATGATGCCCGATGTTTTAGTTTACCGTTACAGCCGTTACTAACGGCTGTAACGTCCTGTAACGGTTTTTCTTCTCCATGGAATATTCCAGAAAGTACTTGGCAGATCTTGTGAAATCAGCATGTATGTTCATTATGGGTCACGGATGATGCCCGATGTTTTAGTGTACCCCGTTATGATCGTTACTAAAGGCTGTAACAGCCTGTAACGGTTTTTCTTCTTTAAAGAATATCTCAAAAAGTACTCTGCCGATCTTTCTGAAAATTTGTAGGTTATGTTCATTATGGTCACAAATATTGCCTGATGTTTTTAGTTTACCATATATACCGTTACTAAAGGCTGTAACGGCCTGTAACGCTTTTTCGTCTGCATGGAATATCTCAAAAAGTACTTGGCTGATCTTTGTTAACATTAGCAGGTATGTTCATTATGGGTCATGGATGATGCCCGATGTTTTAGTTTACCGTTATAGCCATTACTAACGGCTGTAACGGCCAGTAACTTTTTTTTTCTTTATGGAATATCTCAGAAAGCACTTTCCCCGATGTTTCTGATAATTGTAGGTATGTTCATTATGGGTTACTGATGATGCCCCGATCTTTAAGTTTACCGTTATAGCTGTTACTAACGGCCCATAATGGTTTTCTTCTTTATGGAAAATCTCAGAAAGTTCGTGGCCGATCTTGCTGAAAAATTTGTAATTTAGTTCATGATAGATCACAGCCCGATGGCCGATGTTTACCAAATAGCCATTACTAACGGTCACACCAGTCCAAAAGGGGTTTTTTTCTTTTTAAAGGAATATCTCACGCGTATTCAGGATAAACGGGGGAGTACGTTTAAAAATGCTTTGCATCTTGTTCACACTTACTTTTACTACTGAACCACGTTCTTATACACGGGTATATGTGTTCATTACAGATAAACATTCGCTCACTGATTTTAGTGTTTTGGCGTTTATTACAAATTGATAAAAAACGTTAGGATTCAATTATGTGCTATTGTAAGGTGTATTGTCGCTTTCTTTCTGCTATATTTGATACATTTACTAATACCTTTATTGCTTTAGTTTGTGGAAAAAAGAAGTACGGAACAATTTTGCTTATGTGCCTCTTCTTGATGTTTTCTTTCTGATTTTCTTTTGTTGTATATTAAATTTAGGCCTGAGAATCTGTCAAATAACGAGAATTCCGGGCGATTTGTTAAAATCTTTCTTATCTCTTGGAGAAAAGATAGTGTCAGTAGCCATTTAAATACACTCGTAAATAACCGTAATCAGTTGCTTGATAAAGGGGGAAGGATGGGGGGGGGGGGGGGGGTGGTGCAACCCCCCATGATGTATGGAACTCACGCTGTCTTTAAATGAAATAAAAACCAAAAAAACAAGATGCAAAGCATATAAACGTACTCCCAGTTTATCCTGAATATGCGTGATATATTCCACAAGGAGGAAAAACCGTCTTGGGTGGTAACCGTTAGTAATGGCTATTCCGGTAAACATCGACCGCATCTGTGACCTATAATGAACAAATACTTAAAAATTTTTTACAGAAAGATCGGCCAAGAACTTTCTGAGATTTTCCATCAGAAGAAACAATTATGGGCCGTTAGTAACGGCTATAACGGTAAACGTAAACATCACGCATCACCCGTGACCCATAATGAACATACATATAAAATTTCAGAACGATTAGCACAAAGCCCTCTGTGAAGCTGTCAGACAGGATCAAGGCTAGTGGTGTCCGGTGGAGAAGGCAAAAGAGGCAAGGCACTCCAGGTGCCTGTTGCCAGACAAGCAATGGGTGCGTTGTTGTTGTTTCTAACAGTGTACACAAAATCACAATTCCACTCTTCATATTTCACACATTTTCGGCTTCGTAGCCTTTTTCAAGTGGAAAGAAAACAAGATGCAAAGCATATAAAAAGTATCCCAGTTTATCCTGAATACGCGGGATATATTCCATAAAAAAGGAAAACCGCCTTGGGCTGGTGTGACCGTTGGTAAAAGGCTATTCTGGTAAACATCGGCCATCATCTGTGACCTATAATGAACATACTTACAAATTTTTCAGAAAAAAATCGGCCAAGAACTTTCTGACATTTTCCATCAAGAAAAATCATTATGGGCCGTTAGTAACGGCTAAAAAGGTAAAAAAATTAAAAATCGGGCATCATCCGTGACCCATAAAAGAACATACCTACAAATTTTCAGAAATATCGGCCACGCACTTTCTGAGAAAATTCCATGAAGGAGAAAAACCGTTAGGGGCCGTTATAGCTGTTAAAAGGCTATAACGGTAAACTTAAAAAAAACGGGGATCATCCGTGAAACCCCTAATGAACATACCTACAAATTTTCAGAAAGATCGGCCACGTATTTCTGCGATATTCCATAAAAAAGAAAAACCGTCATGGGTCGTTATAGCCGTTTTGTAACGGCCATAACGGTAAAATAAAAAAGTAGGGCAAAGATCCCACACCTATAATGAACATACCTACAAATTTTCAGAAAGATAGGCCAAGTACTTTCTGAGACATTTCATGAAAAAAAAAAACCATTATATGGGCATCATACAGACGTAGTAACGTGCAACGGTAAACTAAAACGTCAGGCGTCAATCTGTCTCCATAATAAACATATCAAAATTTCAAAAGATGGCCAAGCACTTTGTGAGATATTCCATAGAAGAAGATAAACCGTTATGGGCTGTTATAGCGTTAGCAACGGCTGTAACGGTAAAACTAAAACATCGGCATCATCCGCTACCCATAGTGAACATACCTGCTAACGTTCACAAAGATCGGCCAAGTAGTTTTCTGAGATATTCCATATGAAAAAACAAACCGTTACAGCCGTTGTACGGCTATAACGTAAACTAAAACATCGGGCATTATTTGTGACGTATAATGAACATACATGCTAATTTCACAAAGATCGGCCAAGTACATTCTGAGATATTCCATGAAGAAGAAAAACCGTTACAGGCCTTACAGCCGTTAGTAACGGCTATAACGGTAACCTAAAACATCGGGATAATTCCTAACCCATAAGAACATACCTGGTAATTTCAGAACAGATCGGTCAAGTACTTTCTGAGATATTCCATAGAAGAAGAAAACCGTCACAGGCCGTTACAGCCATTATAACGGCGATAACGGGGTACACAAACACCTCGGTTATCATCCGTGACTCTAATGTACATACCTGCTAATTTTCACAAAGATTGGCCAAGTACTTTGGAGATATCATAAAGAAGAAAAACCTTAACAGGCCGATTAAGCCGTAGTAACGGCTAAGTGGTAAACTAAAAACATCGGCATCATTCGTGACCCAAAGTGAACATTCCTGCGAATTTTCAGAAAGATCGGCCCATAGTTTTGTCTGGAGAGAGTGGAACACATTTATGACCACGGACAGACGGATGGACAGATACACACTGACTGACTGACTGACTGACTGACTGAAACCATTTACGATCAGATTAACATAGTTTTTACTGACATTTTTAAAAGAAAAACCGTAATAATTAATGAAAACAAAAATAATACAAATAACATCTGAATGACAATGTAAATCATAAAGGAAAATTAACAAGGAAACATTTAAACAATTGTAAGTAAACATAATAAAAATAAGAAATTGTAACAATAAAGCAAATTACATCTTAATTGACTGAAAATAAAAGATCTCTCTCTCTCATCCTCTCTCCTCTCTCTCACTCGTCTCTCCTCTCTCCTCTCTCCTCTCTCTTAGAACACCATAATAAAAAAAAGACCCCCCCCCCTCAAACACATGCACACAAAAATACACACAAAAATAGACACACACACACCGCACACACACACACACACACACACACACACACACACACACACACACACACACACACACACACACACACACACACACCACACACACACACCACACACTCACAAACCCACGCTTCCCCCTTTCCCCTACTCCACGTATATAGCGAGCAAGGACATATATTACTCACAGACAACAAATAAAAACCAAACTCTCTCTCTCGCACGCGCGCACGCGCACGCACGCACACACACACACACACACACACACACACACACACACACACACACCACACACACACACACACCCACACACACACACACCACACACACACACACACACACACACACACACACACACACACAACACACACACACACACCACACACACACACACACACACACACACACAGCATTTTCTTCGTTCCCATTCTAAAGTACTCCCTGTTCTATAAGAACTGGGAGTACAAAAAAGGCATGCACAGTTTGTACAGGTAAGGCTCCCATAAAGAATGGATTCTGGGGGCTGCTATGGTTTGTTATTCAACTATCATTTCACTGACTAAAATATGTGCACTCACAGATCATGACAGCCCACCACTTGGGAACATATACATGCGCACAGAGAGAAGAGAGAGAGAGAGGAGGGAGAGAGAGTAGAGAGAGAGAGAGAGAAGAGAGAGAGAGAGAGAGAGAGAGAGAGAGAGAGAGACAGAGACAGAGAGAGAGAGACGGGGGAGTGTAAATAATCGTTTGAAACTTATCCATCAGTGCACTCAGTTTCTCAATACTTTTCATGAAATAGTCAGCTTGAAGTCAAGCTAAATCCGGCCTAGATCAGTGGCATAAATGTCCATTTGTAGAAGAAAAAAAAGAGAAGATAAATTTTGCTGTCGAAAAAAGATCGCAATTCAATGGGCTTCTGTCTGTGAAGGTAGTTTTACGCCATTGCTCCTGGAATTTAAACGTGTCCAAATTTCCCATGCGCGGTGCATGGCTCAGTTGAACCAGATCATGTTTATCCTGTAAGCCTAGAGCTGGTAGACCTTCAACCTGTACGAACAGCTTCAACTCGCTTCCATGACGAGGCAAGGTTTTTTTTTTTTTTTTCACAAGGAGACAGAACTTCTTTGCTTTTTGTAGGCTCTATCGAGGGCTTTTTTTTAGTAGTCCCAAAAATGTTATTGAAATAATTTGGTGCAACATATATTTTCACATCACAAGTTTTGAAGCGATTAAGAAACAAATAAAAAGCGAAATCCTACTTGTACAAGCGCAGCCCGACCATTTTAAGTTGATATCGATCTGAACTTCTCACCATCATCGCTGGGAGTTGTGGCGTGCTCCTGTAATCCAGCTACTTGGAGGCTTTGAGATGGGGACGGTTTGAGGCGGGGGTCCTGCCAGCGGGCGTGCCACGTCGATCGGGTGTCCGCACTAAGCCCGACATCAATATAGACCCTTGGGGGGGAACGCCGGGGCCCAGGTTGTCTAAGGAGAGCCGCACTGGCCCAGGCTGGAACACAGAGCAGGCAAAAGGCTCCGTGTCGGCAGTAGTGGTTCGCACCTGTGAATGGCGACTGATGTGGCCCGTCCGACACAGTCGGACCACATCTCTCTTTTTTTTTTTTTTTTTTTTTTTTGCTTGCTTTTTGTTTTCCGATCTTCATCATTTTAAAGCAGTGAAGCGCGAGTGAATAACAGACTGTAATATTTGTTTGCGTTTTGTTTTTTATTTTTTTTAAAAGGGACGAAAACTCGGACCATTCTCTCTCTCTCTCTCTCCTCTCTCTTTCCTCTCTCTCTCTCCTCGTCTTCTCTCTCTCTCATCTCTCCTCCCTTCCTCTCTTCTCTCTCTCTCTCTCTCTCTCCTCTCTCTCTCTCTCTCTCTCTCTGTCTCGCTCTCTCTCTCTCTCTGTCTTTGTGGCTGCATGTATGTGCCAGTGTGTTGTGTGTGTGTGTGTGTGTGGTGTGTGTGTGGGTGGGGTGGGTGGGTGGGTGGGTTCGTGCTCGCGCGCGTACGTGCATGCCTGAGTGACGATCATGCATCACAGCACCACATATGTCATGTATATAGGATAATAAAGACTTACTTTGAACACAAAAATTAAACTGAGAAAAAAAAGCATCCACAATTTGTACAGGGTAAGGCTTCCATAAAGAATAGATTCTGGGCGCTGCTATGGATTGTTATTCAACTATCATTTCACTGACATAAATATGTGCACTCACAGATCATGACAGCCCACTTGGGAACATATACATGCGCACAGAGAGAGAGAGAGAGGAGAGAGAGAGAGAGAGAGAGAGAGAGAGAGAGAGAGAGAGAAAATAATCGATTTGAACTTATCCATCGGTGCACTCAGTTTCTCAATACTTTTCATGAAATAGTCAGCTTGAAGTCAAGCTTAAATACGGCCTAGATCAGTGCGTAAATGTCCATTGTAGAAAAAAAAGAGATGTTTTTCCTGTCGAAAAAGATCGCAGTTCAATTGGCTTCTTTCTGTGAAGGTAGTTTACGCCATTGCTCTGGAATTGAAACGATTCCTAATTTCCCATGCGTGGGGCATGGCTCAGTTGAACTAGATCATGTTTATTCTTTGAGCCTAGAGCTAGTAGACATCAACCTGGTACGAAATGCTTCAACTCGCTTCCATGACGAGGCAAGTTTTTTTTTCACAACGAGGCAGAACTCCTTTGCCTTTTGTGGGCTCTATCGAGGGCTTTTTTTTAGCAGTCCCCAAAATGTTTATTGATATGCTTTGGTGGAACATTTATTTTCACAGTCACAAGTTTTGAAGCGAATAAGAAACTAATAAAAAGCAAAATCCTACTTGTAAAAAGCGCAGCCCGACCATTTTAAGTTGATTTCGATCTGAACGTCTCACAATCGTCGCTGGGAGCTGTGGCGTGCTCCTGTAATCCAGCTACTTGGAGGCTTGAGATGGGGGCGGTTTGAGGGCGGGGATCCTGCCAGCGGGCGTGCCACGTCGATCGGGTGTCCACACTAAGCCCGGCATCAATATGGACCGTTGGGGGATCCCCGGGGGCCCAGGTTGTCTGAGAGCTGCACTGGCCCAGGCTGGACCACAGAGCAGGCAAAAGGCTCCGTGCCAGGCAGTAGTGGGTTCGCACCTGTGAATGGGCGACTGGTGGTGGCCCGTCCGACACACTCGGACCACATGTCTTTTGTTATTTTATTATTATTATTTTTTTTTTGCTTTTTGATTTGTGATCTTCATCATTTTAAAGCAGTGATGCACGAGTGAATAACAGGGCTGTAATATTTGTTTGCTTTTGTTTTTTTATCTTTAGAAACCGTTACAGGCCATTACAGCCGTTAGTAACGGCTATAAAGGTACACGAAAACATCAGGCATCATCCGTGACCCATAATGAACAAACCTACAAATTTTCAGACAGTTCGGCCCAGTAGTTTTGTCTGGAGTGAGTGGAACACATTTTGACCAAGACAGATGGATGGACAGACAGACACACACACACACACACACACACACACACACACACACACACACACCACACACACACACACACACACACACACACACACACGCACGCACGCACGCACGCACGCACGCACGCACGCACACACACACACACACACACACACACACACACACACACACACACACACACATACACACACACACACACACACACACACACACACACACACACCGCACACACACACACACACACACACACACACACACACACACACACACACACACACACACACACACACACACAAACACACACACACACATGGTATGTTCACTATGGTCAAGGATGATGCCCGACGTTTTAGTTTACCCTCGTTTTAGTTACCGTTACAGCTGTAACGGCCTGTAACGCTTTTTCTTCTTTATGGAATATCTCAGAAAGTACTAGGCCGATCCTTGTGCAAATTAGCAGTATGTTCATTATAGGTCTCGGATGATGCCCGATGTTTTAGTTTACCTCGTTATAGCCGTTATTAACGGCTGTTACAGCCTGTAACGGTTTTTCGTCTTTATAGAATATGTCAAACGTGCTTGGCCGATCTTTCTGAAAATTTGTAGGTATGTTCATTATTGGTCACGAATAATGCTGATGTTTTAGTTTACTGTTATAGCCATTACTAGCGGCTGTAACGGCCTGTAACGCTTTTTCTTCTTTATAGAATATCTCAGAAAGCACTTGGCTGATCTTTCTGAAAATTGGTACGTATGTTCATTATGGGTCACGGATGATGCTCTACGTTTTAGTTGACCGTTACAGCCGTTGCTAACGGCAATTAAATCCTGTAACGCTTTTTCTTCTTTATGGAATATCTCAGAAAGTACTTGGCTGATCTTTGTGAAAATTAGCAGGTATGTTCATTATGGGTCACGAATGATGCCCGATGTTTTAGTTTACCCCGTTGTAGCCATTGCTAACAGCTGTTAAACGGCCTGTAACGGTTTTTCTTCTTTATAGAATATCTCAGAAAGCACTTGGCCGATCTTTCTGAAAGTTTGTTGGTATGTTCATTATGGGTCACAAATAATGTGCCATATTTTAGTTTACCGTTATACCGTTACTAACGGCTGTAACGGCCTGTAACCCTTTTTCTTCTTCATGGAATATCTCAGAAAGTGCTTGGCCGATCTTCGTGAACATTAGCAGGTATGTTCATTATAGGTCACGAATAATGCCCGATGTTTTAGTTTACTGTTATAGCCGTTACTATCGGCTGTAACGGCCTGTGACATTTATTTTCTTTATGGAATATCTCAGAAAGTAGTTGGTTGATCTTTGTGAACATTAGCAAGTATATTCACTATAGGTTACGCATGATACCCGATGTTTTAGTTTACCGTTAAAAGCCGTTACTAACGGCTGTAATGGCCTGTAATGGTTTTTCTTCTTCATGGAATATCTCAGAAAGTACTTGGCGGATCTTTGAGAAAATTAGCAGATATCTTCATTATGGATCAAGGATGATGCCTGATGTTTTGTTGTACCGTTAAAGCCGTCACTAACGGCTGTAACGGCCAGTAACGGTTTTTCTTGTTTATGGAATATCTCAGAAAGTACGTGGCCGATATTTCTGAAAATTTGTAGATATGTTCATTATGGGGCACGAATGATGCCCGATGTTTACGTTTACCGTTATAGCCGTTACTAACGGCCCATAATTGTTTTCTTCTTGATGGAAAATCTCAGAAAGGTCTTGGCCGATCTTTCTGAAAATTTGTAAGTATGTTCATTTTAGGTCACAGACGATGGCCGATGTTTACCAGAATAGCCATTACTAATGGTTATACCAGCCCAAGACGGTTTTTCCCCTTTATGGAATATCTCACGCGTATTCAGGATAAACTGAGAGTACCTTTATATGCTTTGCATCTTGTTCACACTTACTATTACTACTGAACCACGTTCATTATACACTGTATATGTGTTCACTTACAGATAAACATTTGCTCACTGATTTTAGTGTTAAGGGCGTTTATTACAAAACGTTAGGATTCAATTATGTGCTATTGTAAGGTGTATTGTCGCTTTCATTCTGCTATATTGATACATTTCCTAATATCTTTATTGTATTAGTTGTGGCAAAAAGAAGATACGGAACATTTTGCTTATGTGCCTCTTCTTGATGTTTTCTTTCTGATTTTAGTGTTGTTGTATATTATATCCTAGGCCTGAGAATCTGTCAAATGAACTGAGAATTCCTGGCGATTTGTTAAAATCTTTCTTATCTCTTGGAGCAAGATTGTCTCAGCAGCCATTTGATTACACTCGTAAAGACACCGTAATCATGTTGCGTGAAAGGGGTGGGGGGTGGGGGTGCAACCCACCATGATGTATGCAACTCACGCTGTCTTTAAATGAAATAAAAACCAAGAAAATACAAGATGCAAAGCATATAAACGTACTCCCAGTTTATCCTGAATACGCGTGATATATTCCATAAAGAGGAAAAACCGTCTTGGCTGGTGTAACCGTTAGGAAGGGCTGTTCTGGTAAACATCAGCCCTCATCTGTGACTTATAATGAACATACTTACAAATTTCAGAAAGATCGGCCAAGAACTTCCTCAGATTTTCCACCAAGAAGAAAACCATCATGGGCCGTTAGTAACGGATATAACGGTAAACGTAAACATCGGGCATCATCCGTGACCCATAATGAACATACCTACAAATTTTCAGAAATATCGGCCACGTACTTTCTGAGATATTCCATGACTAAGAAAAACCGTTAGGGGCCGTTATAGCTGTTAGTAACGGATTATAGGTAAACTAAAACGTCGGGCATGATCCGAGATCAATAATGAGCATACCTACAAATTTTCAGAAAGATCGGCCAAACACTTTCTGGGATATTCCATAAAGAAGAAAAACCGTTATGGGCTGTTACAGCCGTTAGTAACGGCTATAACGGTAAACAAAAACATCGGGCATCATC
Source organism: Conus ventricosus (assembly GCA_018398815.1). Lineage (NCBI taxonomy): Eukaryota > Metazoa > Mollusca > Gastropoda > Neogastropoda > Conidae > Conus > Conus ventricosus. Next base: position 19,534,488 of record CM031599.1, on the reverse strand, counting down.
CGTGATCCATAATGAACATACATGCTAATTTTCACAAAGATCGGCCAAGTACTTTCTGGGATATTCCATGAAGAAGAAAAACCGTTACAGGCCGTTACAGCCGTAAGTAACGGCTATAAAGATAAAGTAAAACATCGGGCATTATTCGTGACACATAATGAACATACCTGCTAATTTTCACAAGGATCGGCCAAGTACTTTCTGAGATATTCTATGAAGTAGGAAACCGATACAGGCCGTTACTGCCGTTAGTAACGTCTATAAACGGTAACCTAAAACATCGGGGATTGTTCGTTACCTATAGTGAACATACCTGCTAATTTTCACAAAGATCAGCCAAGTACTTTCTCAAATATTCCATGAAGAAGAAAAACCGTTACAGGCTGTTACAGCCGTTAGTAACGGCTATAACGGTAACGGGCATCATCCGTGACCCACAATGTACATAACTGCTAATGTTCACAAAGATCGGCCAAGTACTTTCTGAGATGTTCCATTGAGAATAAAAACCGTTACAGGCCGTTACATCCGTTAGTAACGGCTATAGCGGTAAACTAAAACATCGGGCATCATTCGTGACCCATAATCAACATACCTACGAATTTTCAGAAAGGTCGGCCCAGTAGTTTTGTCTGGAGAGAGTGGAACACATTTTGACCACGGATAGACGGATGGACGGACACACACACACACACACACACACACACACACACACACACACACACACACACACACACACACACGCACGCACGCACGCACGCACGCACGCACGCACGCACGCACGCACGCACGCACGCACGCACGCACGCACGCACGCACGCACGCTCGCACGCACGCACGCACGCACGCACGCACGCACGCACGCACGCACGCACGCACGCACGCACGCACGCACGCACGCACGCACGCACGCACGCACGCACGCACGCACGCACGCACGCACGCACGCACGCACGCACGCACGCACGCACGCACGCACACACACACACACACACACACACACACACACACACACACACACACACACACACACACAGCATTTCTTCGTTCCCATTCTAAAGTACTCCCCTGTTCTATAAGAACTGGGAGTACAAAAAAGGCATGCACAGTTTGTTAAGGGTAAGGCTTCCATAAAGAATGGATTATTGGCGCTGCTATGGTTTGTATTCAACTATCATTTCACTGACGAAAATATGTGCACTCACAGATCATGACAGCCCACCACTTGGGAGCATATACATGCGCACAGAGAGAGAGTGAGTGAGAGAACGAACGAACGAACGAACGAAATGTTGTTTAAATGAGGGAAAAGAATAAGCACCAGTCATGGCTTTTTTCCATCCAGCCCTCAAACAATAAATACATGGTAGAAATCATTGCATCGAACTGCATATAAACTCATAAACAACAATGAATACATGGCAATTTAGAATAAGAGAATGCACAATATAACTAGAGGAAGAGAGTGTGGGAGAGAGGGAGGGATGGAAAGCGACTCAAAGAGAGAGAGGTGGGGACTTGGAGACACAGAATAAAGAGACGGAGTCTCTGACACAAGGAGAGACAGAAGAAAAGGAAGAAGAGAAGAAGAAGAAGAAGAAGAAGAAGAAGAAGAAGAAAAGAAGAAGAAAAAGAAGATTAAAAAGAAGACTAAGGAGAAGAGGAGGAGGAGGAGGGAGGAGGAGGAGGAGGAGGAGAAGCATATAAAAAATTGGCACATGACAAACTACAATGAAGAAGAGTGGTAAAACATCAAGTCATGGAATGAAGGGGAAAAAAAAAAAAAAAGCTGAAAGACACCAGACATGCCCAACTCGGCAGCAAGCAACAATTCCATACACGCCCCCCCCCCCCCCCCCCCCCCCCCCCCCCAACTTCAAGAACGACAAGAGAAGAAGAAGAGATCAACATAGGATGACAAAATATGAGAGAGAGAGAGAAGAGAGAGAGAGAAGAGGAGAGAGAGAGAGAGAGAGAGAGAGAGAAAGGGAGGGAGACAGAGACAGCCAGATCGACAGAGAGAAAAGAGAGAGAGAGAGAGAGAGAGAGAGAGAGAGAGGAGAGAGAGAGAGAGAGAGAGAGAGAGAGAGAGAGAGAGAGAGACATACCAAAATTTGCCACATCACAAATGACAAAATACAATGAAAAAGGGTAGTATCAAAATCAAGTCATGCAATAAAGGAGAATGAGCTGAAAACACCAGAAATACCCATCACAGCAACCCCCCCCCCCCCCCCCCCCCCCAACATCAAAACAATAAGAGAAAAGAAGAAGGAGATCAACATGGGATAACAAACCCGACTCATGGACTTTTGTTTTCTAGTTCAGTTAATAATAACGAGTGATACCTTTCTTTGAACATGTTGAGACTGATATTAACGTCGATTTTATTAATAATGGCATTCCACAAACAACTCCCTGAGTAAATCAGACTAGTTTTAAAAAGATCAATTCTGGGACGCGGTGGTACTAAACCTAGACGAATGGTTATTACTCTTTGTTGGAAACATATTAGTAAGGGAGTGTGGTGCTCTTCCGGACAGAATTTTGAACATGAAGACAGCTTTGTTATACTCTAATTTCATTTTTAATGGCAAAATATTCAATACCTTATAATCAGACGCTAACAGCGTCGACGGCTTTAAAAGAACCAATTTCAACGCTCGTCTATGTAGACTTACTAGAGGTTTCATAATATTATTGCTTGCGGAATCCCAAACAGTTGAAACATAATTTATGTAAGATTCTATGTAAGCACAGAAGAACATTTTTCGACTGTGTAGATTCAAGAATTTTTTCACTTTAGAGAGTGATAGATCTTTTAGAAATAATGTTACATATCCTTGTAATGTGATCTGACCATGACAAATTATTATCAATGACAACTCCAAGAACTTTAATGGCTATTAGTTTCTTCAATCTTTTTTGTCATTTAAGTAAAGAACAGATAAATTATCAGGAAGATTTTGACGTTTTTGTCGAGTTGTTATAAGCATGAATTTCGTTTTCTGTGGATGTGGACACATGTGATTTAGTTCAGACCAGTCGGCTAAGTGGTTAATATTTTCCTGAAGAGCTGTTGAGACCTCGACGACATTGGTGCTACTGATGTGTAAGGTTGTGTCGTCAGCAAATAACTCGCATTCTGCAGTAAGAACTAAAGGTAAGTCGTTAATGTAAATTGAAAATAATAAGGACCTAGGACAGAACCTTGTGGAACACCGTAATCAACAGGCAATGCAGAAGATGTTTTTTCCACTAAACGTTACTGATTGTTTTCTACCAGATAGGAAAGATGACATGAGTTCTAATGAATCAGTAGACAAACGATAGATCTTAAGTTTTTTTAGAAGGAGTGCATGGTCAAGTACATCAAAGGCTTTAGTGAAATCAACAAAGAGAGCACCAGTGATTTTGTCATTGTTGATATTAGTCAACCATTTGTCTACTAAGGATGTCAGTGCAGTATGGCATGAGAAGTTTGCTCTGAAACCTGATTGGTTCGGATGGAAAAGATTGTAAAAATTGAAATGATGGAGAATAGAATTTTTAATGTGATTTTCTAAGGGTTTAGAGAGAGAGAGAGAGAGAGAGAGAGAGGAGAGAGAGAGAGAGAGAGAGAGAGAGAGAAAGAGAGAGAGAGAGAGGAGAGAGAGAGAGAGAGAGCGAGAGAGAGAGAAAGAGAAAGAGAGCGATCGAGAGAGAGAGAGAGAGAGAGAGAGAGAGAGAGAGAGAGAGAGAGAGGAGAGAGAGAGAGAGAGAGAGAGAGAGAGAGAGAGAGAGAGAGAGAGAGAGAGAGAGAGGAAATAATCGATTTGGAACTTATCCATCGGTGCACTCAGTTTCTCAACACTTTTCATGAAATAGTCAGCTTGAAGTCAAGCTTAATCCGGCCTAGATCAGTGGTGTAAATGTCCAATTGTAGAAAACAAGAGAAGAGAATTTGCTGTCCAAAAAAAAATAAAATAAAATAAAAGACGCAATTCAATGGGCTTCTTTCTGTGAAGGTAGTTTAATATTAAGCCATTGCTCTGGAATTGAAACGAGTCCAAACTTCCCATGCGTGGTGCATGGCTCAGTTGAACCAGATCATGTTTATCCTGTGAGCCTAGAGCTGGTAGACATCAACCTGGTACGAAATGCTTCAACTCGCTTCCACGACGAGGCAATTTTATTTTCACAACGAGGCGGAACTCCTTTGCCTTTTGTAGGCTCTATTGAGCGGTTTTTTTTAGGGGTCCCCAAAATGTTTATTGAAATAATTTGGTGGAACATTTATTTTCACATCACAAGTTTTGAAGCGATTAAGAAACTAATAAAAAGCGAAATCCCACTTGTACAAGCGCTGCCCGACCATTTTAGTTGATTTCGACCTGAACTCACCATCATCGCTGGGAGCTGTGGCGTGCTCCTGTACTCCAGCTACTTGGAGGCTTGAGATGGGGACGGTTTGAGGGCGGGAGTCCTGCCAGCGGGCGTGCCACGTCGATCGGGTGTCCGCACTAAGCCCAGCATCAATATGGACCCTTGGGGGGAACTCCGGGGGCCCAGGTTGTCTAAGGAGAGCCGCACTGGCCCAGGCTGGAACACAGAGCAGGCAAAAGGCTCCGTGTCGGGCAGTAGTGGGTTCGCACCTGTGAATGGGCGACTGGTGGTGGCCTGTCCGACACAGTTGGACCATATCTCTTTTTTTAAAATGGTTTGGGTTTTTTTTTTCTGTTCTTCATCATTTTAAAGCAGTGATGCGCGAGTGAATAACAGGGCTGTAATATTTGTTTGCTTTTGTTTTTTATCTTTAAAAAAAGGAAGAAAAATTCGGACCACCTCTCTCTCTCTCTCTCTCTCTCTCTCTCTCTCTCTCTCTCTCTCTCTCTCTCCCTCTTTGTGGCTGCATGTATGTGCCAGTGTGTGTGTGTGTGTGTGTTGTGTGTGGGGGGGGGGGGGGGGGGGGGGGGGGGGGGGGTCGTGCTCGCGCGCGTACGTGCATGCCAGAGTGACGATCATGCATCACAGCACCCCAGCTGTCATGTATATAAGATAATGAAATGATATATTTTGAACACAAAAATTAAACAGAAAAAGCATCCACAGTTTGTTCAGGGTAAGGCTTCCATAAAGAATGGATTCTGCTATGGTTTGGTATTCAACTATCATTTCACTGACGAAAATATGTGCACTCACAGATCATGACAGCCCACTTGGGAACATATACATTCGCAGAGAGAGAGAGAGAGAGAGAGAGAGAGAGAGAGAGAGAGAGAGAGAGAGAGAGAGAGGAGAGAGAGAGACAGAGACAGAGACAGAGAGAGAGACAGAGACACAGAGAGAGACAGAGACACAGAGAGAGACAGAGACACAGAGAGAGAGAGAGAGAGAGGGGAGAAGAGAGAGAGAGAGAGAGAGAGAGAGAGAGAGAGAGAGAGAGGAGAGAGAGAGAGAGAGAGACAGAGTAAATAATCGGTTTGAAACTTATCCATCAGTGCACTCAGTTTCTCAATACTTTTCATGAAATAGTCAGCTTGAAGTCAAGCTTAAATCCGGCCTAGATCAGTGGCGTAAATGTGTAGAAAACAAGAGAAGTTAATGTTGCTGTCGTAAAAGATCGCAGTTCAATGGGCTTCTGTCTGTGAAGGTAGTTTACGCCATTGCTCTGGAATTGAAACGAGTCCAAACTTCCCATGCGTGGTGCATGGCTCAGTTGAACCATGTTTATCCTGTGAGCCTAGAGCTGGTAGACCTTCAACCTGGTACGAAAAGCTGCAACTCGCTTCCATGACGAGGCATTTTTTTTCACAACGAGGCAGAACTCCTTTGCCTTTTGTAGGCTCTATTGAGCGCTTTTTTTAGCAGTCCCAAAAATGTTTATTGATATGCTTTGGTGGAACATTTATTCTCACAGTCACAAGTTTTGAAGCCAATAAGAATCTAATAAAAAGCAAAGTCCTATTTGTACAAGCGCCGCCCTACCATTTTCAGTTGATATCGATCTGAACCATCCATGCACACTATCGGTAGCTATTCACACACCACCCCACCTTTGGCTAAACGTGCATCACCCCATCTTTAGGTACCCGGGGCATTACTCCACTTTCAGCTCACCAGGTATCACCCAGTCTTATGATTAAACAGGCACCACCACACCTATATCTCACCAGGTATCATCCCATCTTTAATTAAACAGGCACCACAGCATCTTTATCTAACCAGATATTACCCCATCTTTAATTACATAGGCACCACCACACCTTCATCTCACCAGGTATCACCTCATCTGTAATTAAAAGGGCACCACCCCATCGGGGCGGGCCCGCCAGAGATATAGAAGTACAAGTAGCCTTTAATGTTCATTTAAATTGTTGTATTGTGATTTATCATAGTTACCTGGCCTGTGTCTGTCTTTCTGTCTCATTGTTTGATTATCATTTTTAAGTCATCTAGGCGTTCTTGTTAAAGGGGTGATGCCTTCTTAAGATGGGCTTGGTTAGTTACACATGGGGATGTACGTGGTGAGGCAAAGGTGTTGTGGTGCATGTTTAATTAAAGATGGGGATGATACCTGGTGAAATAAATGTATGGCGGTGCCTGTTTAATTAAAGATGAGGTGGTACCTGGTTAGATAAAGGTGTAGTGGTGCCTGTTTAGTTAAAGATGGGGTAATATCTGGTTAGATAAAGATGGGGTGGGCGTCAGCCCGCTATTGCGCGGGCCCGCTATTGTGCGGGCCCGTTATTGCGCGATTGCGTGGGCCCGCTATTGCGCGGGCCCGCTATTGCGCGACAGTGTAGGGTTAGGGTTAGGGTTAGCGGGCCGCGCAATATCGGGCCATAGCGG
>CM031599.1:19490157-19520157 GCA_018398815.1 Conus ventricosus | reverse complement strand
GTATTCTCAAGAACATTTTATAATTTCCAATCATTCCATTAATATATACTTCCGAGAAACCATATTGTCTAAACATGCTTTAATAGATGACACCCAGTTATTAACTTTTGACTGTCTTTCTGCTTCAGCCTTTAGTGCTGAATTATGTTGCATTAAATATGCTTGGTGTGGTAAACTTGTTATATCATTTTCTGCAGAGCAAAACCAGTATCGAAGACTAGATATAGTGCTATCTATACATCAAAGGGCATCTTCCGGTCTCACCATACCCATTGTGTTCAGGAGTCCTCAAGCTGACAACCAAAATCCTTTTACATGCAAATAGATGTACAGATTGATTGTTTTCAGTTGAGTGACACCCCAGATTTCCGAAGCATACAACAGCAGTAAACTGGCATAAACAACTTGAAAGACATTGTCATATTCATTCCTCCCAAACTCCACATCGTTTTAAGAATGTCAAGACTTTTGCTTTTGCCCTCCGAACTACTGCTTCTACAGCACATTCACAATAGAAGAGAGAGAGAGAGAGAGAGAGAGAGAGAGAGAGAGAGAGGAGAAGAGAGAGAGAGAGAGAGAGAGAGAGGAGAGAGAGAGAGAGAGAGAGAGAGAGAGAGAGAGAGAGAGAGAGACCTGATCTGACAGCGCGCTTACAGCCGGCATTTATTGTGAGGCCCTCGTAGTAGTCGACGCAGATCGTGATTATGACCACAGTTCCGTGACATTCCATACTGGTCTGAGACCACATGCCAAGAAATGGGAGCTGGAACAGGGAAGAGATGTGAAGGGCGTCTACACAGTGGTGTGCTGGGGTAGAAAGGAGAAACAGAAGTTGTTAACTACACTACAAACTGATAGGCGTGGACATATATAGCCCAACACATATTTTCAAGTGCTATTTCTGCAGAAAAAGGCATATGCATCCTCCCTTCACATCAAGTCATGGTAGGTAACGGCTCGACAATGTATTTGAATAGGAACGTTGCAAGTAGTTCAAGGACATCATGGACGAATGTTAATGTAAACGTTTTTGTTGTGTACAGGACAATACACTGAACTCGTTATAACCGTTTAAATCCTTTTTTTTCTGCAGTTATTCACAACTGTAACCAGAAACTAAATTTTTACAGGCGTGCTGACTCCCTAAATTGAATGCATGATGTTTCAAACAGTATGATTAGTGACTCACAACACTTGTTTTTCAAAAATACATCAGCTGCTGACAAAGGAGCACTGATGACATTCCCATAATAATAGTTTGCTCATTTCGAGAAACACAGTATGCCTATGACTAATTTCTGTGGTATTGGTATTCTCACATGGAGCTTACCATATTACTATATCTTTGTTATCAGATATGTGGTGAATATTTCATTCACACAAACACACACACACACACACACACACACACACACACACACTACCATCAACACACACTCACAACCACAATTGCACGTGCAGCACACACACACACACACACAATTGCACACACACACACACCACACAACACACCAACACACACTACACACACACACACTACACAACACACACACACACACACACCATCTGCCATCGTAATCTTTACAATTTGCAAGATTCACGAAACGCTGAGTACTGAAAATCGTTTTACTATCGATGTTTTGGGAGTTGATTTTCCTGTGGTGTTGGTGTTATGATAACTTTGTTTTTCATAATCACAGAATGCCTGTGTGAATTTGTACCTGTGCGTGTGTGCGTGCGTGCCGTGCGCGTGACAGAGAGAGAAGACAGAGAGACAGAGAAGAGAACGAGAGAGAGAGAGAGAAGAAGACGAAAGAGAAGAAGAAGACTTTGTTGGTATGTGCGTGTGCCAGTAACATGCATAGTACGTGCATGTGCATGTACGGCTGCGACTGCACGCCAAAACAATGTGACTGCCGTGCCGTGTGATTTCGCCACGCGCTACATGGTACCTCCCCCATTGCCCCTCTCTTTCCCCCTTTCAATCCCATATTTTGGTGTGTTGTGTGTGTGTGTGTGTGTGATGTGTGTGTGTGTGTGTGTGTGTGTGTGTTGTGTGTGTGTGTGTGTGTGTGTGTGTGTGTGTGTGTGTGTGTGTGTGTGTGTGTGGTGGCGTGCGCGCGCGCATGATTTCAGACATGAGATAAATAGGAAAGATAGAAAGAAATTGTTCCAAACCGGTGAAATGAAAGTGACACGATGTCTATCAAGCATCCATATATAATAACTCAATGAATATGACCGTCATGTAATACAATGAGCAGTCTAATATACTAGCTGATGTATAAATGTTCACTGGAATTCAAACAAATGCTCAGCGTGGTGAGTCGTGTCAGTCTTTGGTATTGGTAAATTCCACCTGTCTTCATGTATTTCCTCCTGAAGAGGATGTTCGTTGCATTACAAAGTAATCACTGTCATCAGTACGGCTGGTATCAAGCATAGTTGGTTCAGAACAGATTGTGATTTCCTGTTAATGATGGATCAGGGGATATGTGGTGCCCTGATGATAGGTTGTGGAATAGAATAAAGATTGGTCTCCGCGTGCGCCGGATCAGAACAGTATTGGTGTCCCGTGTAGTTGGATCAGAAGTGTATGTGGTGGACCCGTGTATGCAGAAGAAGATCCGTATATGCTGTCCTTCAAGTGTCGGATCAGAATAGGCATCTCGGACCCTAGCAAAGCTGCAGTGCGGTGTCTCCTCTGGTTAGTTGCCTCCTGGCGACTTGATTCAGATGGCATCCTATGGACTGCCGGTGATGCGGCGACAGGACAACACGAATCTGGCTCTGGCTATGTAGAAGGAAAGAACGGCACTCAGAGGGGAACGAAAGATGAAACGTAAAAAAAAAAATGAAAATACAAATTCGGATATACTGACATAAGTAATCCGGAGTAATAAGTTCCATGAGATTCTTATTGTTCTTCTGTCTATGGGAACAAAGAATCTGTGGGTAAACACATCGAACTACTATTATTTGGGGTGCATGTTATGTGCGTTCGCATATGTGTGTGTGCGTGTTTGTGTGTGTGTGTGTGTGTGTGTGTGTGTGTGTGTGTGTGTGTGTGTGTGTGTGTGTGTGTGTGTGTGTGTGTGTGTGTGTGTGTGTGTGCAATGTAGCGCAGAAGGGCGAGGGTGTGCATGTATTATATGTTGAGTGTGCTATGGTATGAAACCACTATTGTTTATATGTTAAAACACATCGTTTTTTTTTTCTCTCAAATAGGACATCTGAGAAACACTTTCAAAATCCTCTTAATCTATGGGTCGCAACAGTAAGGCCACAATGCTGTGAAAGCAAGTTGGTTAAAAAATCTACACTTTTCATATTGCTGCACATAAATTAAATTATCTTCTCTCTTGTACATGGGTTCAGGGACTTGACATATGCCTGAGAGCTCCGTGCTCCTTTACCCCCTCACAAAATCTAATCTGAAGAGTGAAACTTCACTCTCTCTTTCCTTCCCCCCCCCCCTCCTCCCCACACCTACCTGTCCCGTTCCATACACCACCCAAATTCATCCCCATTCCACCTTTCCCACCTTCCCTCGACCACTCTTACGAGTATTATGGAGCAATTTTAACCCTCTTTATTTTTGCTTGGCAGTTATAAACAAACAAACATGGTTTTGTCTTCTATGACAAGACTTCGTCTGGACAAAATCAAGTCTATGACCGTTCTAGAATCGGTAACCGAATCAGATTTAGCTTAAACGGTCAAAAAATCCTTTAGCGTAACACCATGCCGGCAAAAAAATGCATAATTTACTGGTGATAACTTAGAATTTTCATATGGATGAGAGAGCTTACATTGATGATGGATTGAAAGCAAGGGATCCAGGTGTTCAAGAAATTACGATTCTGACAAATTCATTGCATTCGTGCGAAGAACTCCAGACAGAGGACTGTGTAAGTCAGAAAATAAAATATACACTGACAAACCAAAACTTCTCCTGTCAGTTACGCCAAGGACACAGACAAACATAGCACAGAACTGTATCTTGTCCTGTGCTATGTTTGTCTTTGTCCTTGGCGGTAACTAACCCCCTCTCTTTCGAAATGTTGCTTCATTTTCCGCCCTGTCACTCTGTTTGAAATTCTCCTGTCAGTTATCGAAGAGACTGGCAACAAACGTTCCCCCAGTCTCTTTGAGGTTATGAACCGTCGTCATCGCGTGCTTGTCCATTACGGGACAGGTATGTAATCATGACTCCTTGTCCAAAAAAACATTCTATGGGGTACAGTGGAGGGATGACGTCCGACATGCGGACTGAAGACGTCATAGGTGGGCAATGTAATAAGTCTAGACGGGTTACAACACTTCTGCCTTGCTGCTTTTCTCTGGGGATGAAGGACTGTGGAGATACCTGACTGATCAAGCTGTCCATCGCAGATTCCTCAAAACCTACCATCAGAGCATGGAGCAATGAAAATGTAATGATAGTTTTTGTTCATGTGAAACTTTACGTTTATGGCATCACCAACAGGGTCCAGCTGCGCACAATATAATGATGCACTTCACATGTGTCTCTTTGATTTGTTGAAAGTCTTTTGAGTTACAGAGGTGAGTGTTAAGCTTCACGGCGGGTTAAAGTCTCACGGTGCCCCGCATCTGTGATAGTTATTCTCCACGTCCTGTACAAAGGACAAGTACTCACTGCAAAAGCTTGGTTACGAACCATATCCTTCCAAAACCTACACACATAGCAGCTTGACGAGATGCATACCAGCTTTCTGATGCCAGTAGACACACAAAGTATATACCTGGCACACCTCCCTGCAATATCAAAAGCAGAGTTCTTAAAGATCAACTTAATGTGTTCTATCGTGATAATCTCCTCCTGGTGTATATCTTGCGTGGTTATTTCCCTTGGCTTGTTGAAACTGACGCGTTTTCGCTGACGCCGATGCAGTTTAATTTGGATCAAAAGGAGCGTGTTCTCGAAATACACAGAACAACAAGCACAATGAATTGAAGAGATGCGAGCTGAGCAGAAACGCGTTCCACTGTGCAACATCATTTCAGGAAAGGAATGCGGTGAAGTAGTTTTCGTTGAGCCTCGGCATGTGACAATGACAGACTTGTTAGGGCCTACACATTCGTGGGATGCGTGCCAGTACGAGTATGTCTGATGGGTTGAATATCTGCGTGTGTGGAAACAGGTATCTATGTCGGTGTTGCAACCTCGTTGTTTTCAGCTCCACTGAACGTCACCTTACTCATTTGTCTTGGCCCCAATCAGTTCTCTACTCCTTATATTATTTAATGAAATGACGTGGTAGCAAATCACTTCTTCACTTTCAACTTTTCAACTCGCGTCTTTGGTTTACATATAACTACTCAATGCTGAAGCTTGGACATTTGCGTCCTTGTGTTCAGTAGTCTAAAATGGTTTAGTAACATTTACTTTTTTTTAAACTTTTAACTATATATCAATACCAGGTGGCATGAATTGATAATACTCTTGTACTATTGTTGTATGGTTGTAATTTTTTTTGTCATGAAAGTTTAGAAAATGCACTTGTCGTGTACTGCCACTTCTTTAAACTGATTGTACTTGAGCTGAAAAAAAGCAGTGTCAAAGTGCCATAGCCTTATCATTGGCCGACAGAAAGTCACCATGTCTAAGGCACGGTTTGATAGAAAGTGAAGCCTATCCCTCTCCAACCACTACCTGTAACCTTCCATGAGCTGAATAGTGTGTCTGTGTACTACATCGTCTGTTCACTTCAAGCAAGTACCCAAAAGAAAGCTAGGAGCTTGTCAGTTGCAATTTCTCTTGGTGACATAAACATGTGCATTTTATGTACTGTACATGTTATGTCCTTCATTACACTTTATTGCATGTTAGTAGTGAGTACTTTGTTTGGTAACCATGTTCGGCACTACTCTTGACTTTGTTCAGCAACCTTGCGAAATTGACCAATCACCCACACACTCTCCACTTAATATGAAGCACTTCCATTAAATTGGTTGGCAGATAATAACACGTACACTCTTCACTTTATATGAAGAAGAAAGAGGTAAGTAGTCTAAACTATTTACCATCATTGATGCCTGCACTTGAAGAATAGTAAACAGCTCTCTCTCTGTCTGTCTGTCTGTCTGTCTGTCTGTCTGTCTGTCTCTCTGTCTCTCTCTCCCCTCTCTCTCTTCTTCTCTCTCTCCTCTCTCTCTTCTCTCTCTATTATATATATATAATATATATTATCTCCCCTAGAAAGAGTTTGATATTGTGTTACATTTCAGGAAAGAGCAAAGAAGTGAACAGGTGGCTATGGATGTGAACTGTCACTTGCAGACTGGTGAACTAATGTGAGAGCAACTGTTCTGAATCACATCTTTAGGAAGAGTTCGCACACTCGCTTTCTTCGTGCCTGCGGCGTCGAAGCCTTTCTGTCGACTGTTTTTTTTTTTCAAGTTTTTTTTTTGTGGCTTTGTTTTTGTTTCCAAGCAATTCTAACGTCACTCTGTCAACGGCAGACTAATTACAAAACCACTTGTCTTCAAATGATGTCGATGTGTATGTGTGTGTGTGTGTGTGTGTGTGTGTGTGTGTGTGTGTGTGTGTGGTGTGTGTGTGTGTGTGTGTGCGTGTGTGTGTGTGTGTGCGTGTGTGTGTGTGTGTGTGTGTGAGTGTGTGTGTGTCAAAGTCAGTCAAAATTTTATTTAGAGATGGAAACATTGAATAAGCAGCATATCTGCTTGTTTTGTTTACATCAAGCCATCTATAAAAAAAAGAATAATAATAATAACTAAAAAATCAATCAAATCGTGTACAATGCCTTTCATCAAAAGAAAAGTAAACATACCGTCTTACCCCCTCCCCTCTCCTCCCCTTTTCCCCACTCACTTCCATTCACGTAAAATGTATCAATGCTAATTGCCGTCCTATGGTTACATTCACGAAGTGTGTATCTTTACCAGTGTATTTCTTTTCTGCACAGGATGGACATTTTTTCAGTATGATATGTGGTTAACGATTCATGAGATAATCTTTCAATTTTTTTCTTAAATGTGTTTTTATTTTTCTTTATTTTTAAGGATTTTGTGAGTTTATTCCACAGATTTCCACCTGAATACACAAAACTAGATTTATATAAATTGGTGCGTGGTCTAGGAATGGACAATAAATGATTATGTCTATGGCAATTGACTCTAATGTTTCTGTAGTCTTTTGGGAGCTTTTCCATTAATAACTTTATGCATACAAAGGGCTTTATTGAAAAAGAGTTTGTTTGGGAAGGATAATATTTTGAGTTGTTTGTAATCGTCATCAGTTCGGGAGCTCGATTTTAACAATACTAATTTCAATGCTCGTTTGTACAGACGATGAATTAATTTTAAATTACGTTCACTACAGTTGTCCCAAAGGGTTGATGCATAATCAATTAATGACAAATATGTGCACAGAAAAAAAGTTTTTGAGAGTGGTCATCGAGGAAATTATTTTTATCCGAGACAACTGAATATTTTTTGGGAAAGGCGTTTTGCTAAGAATGTTATATGTTCAGTTCAAGATAAATCTTTGTCAATAATGACACCTAGTGTTTTGTGTGAACTGCCTTCCTCAACTTTGTTGTTGGATATGAGTAAAGGCTGAAAATTGGACTTAATTTTTTGTCGTTTGTGTCTTGTAGACACGTACATGCACTTTGTTTTAATAGCATTTAAAGACAAATGGTTTAGTTGTGTCCATTTAGTAAGTTTATCGATATCTGCTTGAACCTTGATTCTTAATTCATAGGCATCAGAGTCGTTTTCGTGAAGAGATATATCATCTGCAAACATTTCGCATTTAAGCTTACATTTAACAAAACAAGGCAAATCATTAACGTAAATAGTAAACAAAAGAAGTCCAAACACAGAGCCTTGTGGAACACCATATTTGACAGGCATAAGTGTTGACAATTTGTCAGCTACAGCTACTAATTGTGTGTGTGTGTGTGTGTGTGTGTGTGTGTGTGTGTGTGTGTGTGTGTGTGTGTGTGTGTGTGTGTGTGTGTGTGTGTGACCAAGTCATTTTAAAGGCGAAAGGAAAACTATTTTCCGCCAGGGGACTGACAGAGTCTGACAGAGGTGCTTCCATCCAGTATACTGTTTTCACATGAAACAGGATACAGAAATACACAAAACACTCCCGTGTGTGTCATAGAAAAGTTTTGATATTCCATAACAATGTACTGACTTCATAGTGATCATACTCACTGGAAAATATAACGTCATCTTGACAAACGGATCTAGGATCCACTCTGTGATCTGAATTCGTTCTACGAATTTGCCGCAATATTTATTGGGTTGTTCCTTGAGTCACATTCAATATGTCCACCAAATTTCGTTAAAATCAGTTCATATAGATTTTGCGTCACTCTACTGACAGAAACAAAAACAAACGGACGAACGAGAATGAAAACATAACCTCTACAGAAGAGAGAGAGAGAGAGAGAGAGAGGAGAGAGAGGAGAGAGAGAGAGAGAGAGAGAGAGAGAGAGTCCTAAAGATTGCCCTCCTTCTCCTTCTCTTCTTCCCCCCACATCATTTCTACTACTACTCCTCCCCTTCTTCTTCTCTTCTTCTTCTTCTTCTTCTTCTTCTTCTTCTTCTTCTTCTTCTTCTTCTTCTTCTTCTTCTTCTTCTTCTCATTCCTCCTCCTCCTCCTCCCCACTCTCCTCCTCCCACTCTCCTCCTCTTTTCCTCCTCCTCCTCTTCTTCTTCTTCTTCTTCTTCTTCTTCTTCTTCTTCTTCTTCTTCTTCTTCTTCTTCTTCTTCTTCTTCTCTTCTTCGTCCTCCTCCTCCTCATTCTCCTCTTCCTCCTCCTCTTCGTCACTCTCCTCTTCTTCCTCCTTCTCTTCCTCATCCTCCTCCTCCTCCTCCTCCTCCTCCTCCTCCTCCTCCTCTTCTTCTTCTTCTTCTTGTTCTTCGTCCTACCCCTCCTCATTCTCCTCTTCCTCCTCCTCCTCGTCACTCTCCTCCTCCTCCTCCTCCTCTTCCTCTTCTTCTTCTTCTTCTAATTACACCTGTCTGCCTCCCACATATTCTGATTATGTACAGACTTTTCACCACAACGTACAGAGAAACAGAAGCCCTGCTCATAGGATCTAAAGCCAGAAACTCTCGCCCCTCTCGCCAGGTCTATCAGCTAAGGAGACGTGTCTTCCGCTCCCTCAGATTCGACCAGGAATCTTGACGTTGTTTGCTGTCCTTGACAATAGGTTGCTTGCAGGACTGCATCAAGCCAACCAGCCATCGTGTCACAGCCAATCACAGCACTCCATTCAGGCTACTAGCAATCTACATGCCACCACAGACAAGGTTGTCCCCTCTGTCACCCTCTCTTGCTTACGAAGCTAATGGACTGGATAGTAGTACTGTAGTAGCAGTGAGAGGAAAATAGCGAACATTACTGTTAACAGAACAAGACATACAGTAAGGAGAGGAGAGTATTTTGAAAGAAAAGGAGGAACGTAGAGCTAGCAGAACAATACATAAAAATGGGTAGCCTTTGGAAAGAGGGTTAAAAAAAAGTAGAGTTTGCAGACTAATAGATATGGTAAGAGTAGCATTCTAGAAACAAAAATATAAAAAAAAAGAAAGGAAAGTAGTAGTCAGGGATAAACAGTAATGTAGCGCAGTTGGCATTCTGATTTAAAATGTAATCAGTTTAAAGAGAGAGAGAGATAGAGGGGGGGGGGAATGAAAGAGAGTGAGACAGAGAAAGAGAGCAAGAGAGAGAGAGAGACAGACAGACAGACAGACTGAGACAGACAGACAGACAGACAGACAGAGCGACAGAGAGACTGAAGAGCCCTGAAGACTGCCATCCTTAGACTTCTTTCCACTCATCATTCCTACACCTCCTCCTCACCCTGCTCCTCCTCCTCCTCATCCTCCTTCTCCTCTTCTTCCTCTCTCTTTTTTTTTCTTCTTCTTCTTCTAATTACACCTGTCTGCCTCCCATATATTCTGATTATATACAGATTTGTCACAACTTATAGAAATCAGAAGCCCTGCTAATAGGATCAAAAGCCAAAAACTCTCGCGTCTTCGCCAGGTCTGTCAGCTAAGAGACGTGTCTAAAGCTCCGTCTGATTCGACAAGGAATCATGACGTTGTTGTTGTCCTTGACAACAGGTTGCTTGCAAGACTGCATCTAGTCAGCCAGCCATCATGTCACAGCCAAAAAGAGCACTCCATTCAGGCTACCGGCAGTCCAGATGCCACCCGAGTCAAGGTTATCACCTTAGTCAGCCTCTCTTGCTCACGAAGCCGATGGGACGAGATAGTAATAGCGTACCTGGTGTGGGAAGAAGTAGCGTAAATTGCCGATGATAGAACACGACATACATTTCGGAGAGTATTGGGGGCAAACATGGGGAAAGCAATGCTGGCAGAACAATGTACGAATACGGGTAGCATTCCTGTCGAGAAAAGGAGAAAAAGTAGAGTTTGCAGACTAAACAGATATGGTAAGAATACATATCTAGAAACAAAAACATAAAAAAACGTAAAGTAGTAGTCTGAGAAGAACAGTGATGTAGTGAAGTTGGCATTCTGGTTAAACAATATGATCAGTCGAGAGAGAGAAAGGAGGGGAAGAGAGAGAGGAGAGAGAGAGGAGAGAAAAGAGAGAGAGAGAGAGAGAGAGAGAGAGAGAGAGAGAGAGAGAGAGGGAAAGTCCTGGAGATTGTCCTTTTCTGTTTTCCCTTCATTATTCCTACTCCTCCACCTCCTCCTCCTCCTCCTCCCCTGTTCCTCCTCGTCCTCCTTCGCCTCCTCCTCCTCCTTCTCCTCCTCCTCCTCCTTCTTCTTCTTCTCCTCCTTTTTCTTCTTCTTTCTTCTTCCTTTGCTAATTACACCTGTATGCCTCCCAGCTGTTCTGATTATATACAGATTTTTCACAACACCTTATAGAAAACAGAAGCCCTGCTCATAGAGATCTGAAGCCCAAACTTGCTCATCTCTCGCCAGTATGTCAACTAAGGAGACGTGTCTACCGCTCCGTCTGATTCGACCAGGAATCCTGACGTTGTTTGTTGACCTTGACGACAGGTTGCTTGCAAAACTGCATCAGGCCAGCCGGCCCTCGTGTCACAGCCAATAACAGCACTCCATTCAGACCACTGGCAATCTACGTGCCATTACAGCAAGGTTATCGCCTCTGTCAGCCTCCCTTCCTCATGACGCTGATGGACGAGATTGTAGTAGTGTACTTGCTGTAGGGGAAAAGTAGCGAAAATTACTGCTGATAGAACAAGACACACACTTAGGAGAGCATTTCAGGAAAGCAGGGCTGGCAGAACAATACATGAATGCGGGTTTCATTCATTATAAGAAGAGGAGAAAACGTAGAGTTTGCAGACTAATAGATATGGTAAAAGTAGCATTCCAGAAACAAAAATATATGCCACAGAAAAGTAGTAGTCTGGGAAGAACAGTAATGTAATAAAGTTGGCATTCTGATTTATAAAGTGTCATCAGTTGAGAGAGAGAGAGAGAGAGAGAGAGAGGAGAGTGAGAGAGAGAGAGGAGAGAGGAGAGAGAGAGAGAGAGAGAGGAGAGCCCTGAAGATTGTCCTCCTTCTTCTCCCTCATCATTCCTACTCCTCCTCCTGCTCCTGCTCCTCCTCCTCCTCCTTCTCTTCTTCTCTTCTAATCATGCCTATCTGTTTCCCAGATTTTCTGATTATATACAGACTTTTCACAACAACGTACAGAAACAGAAGCCCTGCTCATGGAATTTAAAGCCAGAAACTCTCGCGTCTCTCGCCAAGTCTATCAGCTAAGGAGACGTGTCTACCGCTCCGTCTGATTCGACCAGGAATCATGACGTTGTTTGCTGTCCTTGACAATAGGTTGCTTGCAGGACTGCATCAAGCCAACCAGTTATCGCGTCACAGCCAATCACAGCGCTCCATTCAGGCTACCGGCAATCTGCATGCCACCAGAGGTTGTCCAGGGTTATCACTTCTGTCAGCCTCTAGTGCCCACGAAGCTGATGGATGAGATTGTAGTAGCGTACTTTCTGTGGGAAAAGTAGCGGAAAATACAGGTGACAGAACAAGACGTACAGTAAAGAAATTTTTTTTTTGCCGGGGGGGGGGGGGGGGGGGGGGGGGAAGTAGAGCTGGCAGGACAAGACATGAATCCGGGTAACATTCCTGTCGAGAAGAGGGGAAAAGTAGAGTTTGCAGACAAAAAAAGATATGGTAAGAGTAGCATTTCAAAAACTTTTTTTTAAAGAAGATAAGTAGTAGTTTGGGAATACCAGTAATATAGTAAACTGGCATTCAGGTTAGAAATATAATATTAATGAAACAATAGATGTGAGAAGGATAGCTTTCCGATTGAAAAAAAATGGGGGGAAAAGTCTTGGCTGAACAGTACATGTTGTAAGGGTAGCATTTTCTGACAGAAGAAGAAAATATAGTGTAGGTAGAGCAGTACCCCCTGGGATTGAACAAAAAAAAAAAGGGGGGGAATGGAGTGCTCATAGAGCAAGCCATGCAGTCACGCTTTGATGATTTACAATTACTAACTCTCTCTCTCTCTCTCTCTCTCTCTCTCTCTTCTCTCTCTCTCTCTCTCTCTCTCTCTCTCTCTCTCTCTCTCTGTGCCGAGCAAAAATCTTGGTCATAGTGCCAATCTAGTGGTAATGCTGGCTAAGGTTTCTGGCATATGTTTTTATCATTTTTGAGGGGTGGTAATGGTGGTGGTAGTGCGGGTGATTTGTTTAGCTTTTTGTAGCCCCCTTCCTCTCTCCAGAAACATTTCGCAGGATTTATTGGAGAGAAAGGAAATAAAGCCATTGCTCTTTTTTTGTTTGTTTTCCTTCTGCTTTCCTCAAAATCTCCCTCTCTCACACACACACCACACACACACAACACACACACACACACACACACACACACACACACACGCACACGCACGCACGCACGCACGCACGCACGCACGCACGCACATGATCCATCCATCAATATTATATATCTCTCTCACTCTGTGTGTGTGTGTGTGTGTGTGTGTGTGTGTGTGTGTGTGTGTGTAGGACATCATAATACCATTGCCAGGTAAGGTAATGTTGCAAATGACCACGATGATGGTGATAATAATGGTAATGGTGATGATGATGAGGAGGAGGAGGATGGGGGTGATGATCATCATCATCATCGTTGTCGTCGTCGTCGTCATCATCATCATCATCATCATCATCAACATCATCATATCATTACAGTTATTCTGACTGCAATAATAACGGCCATGATCATTACGAGTAACATAGAATTTTAACGAATACAGAAGAGCTATTGATAGAGTGCTGAACCTTTCACTCATGATTATTCAACCTAGACTTTTTGCCGAAGTCTTTCGTCATCGTTCACATGCATACATATCTTATACATGTCAGGCACAGCGCCATACGGCTCTTAATGCTGACTTTAATCACAATTGACACAGAAAAAGCTCAAGAACAAAACACACACAAGCTATACACAGAGGTAGAGAGTATCTGAAAACACACACACACACACACACACACACACACACACACACACACACACACACACACACACACACACACACACACACACACACACACGCACGCACGCACGCACGCACGCACGCACGCCCACACGCCCACACACACACACACACACACAACAAAACGAAAACGGAAAACAAACGAACAACAATTTAGGAACTGGAAAAGATGGGGTGAAACCTGATAAGCTAAAGATGGGGTAATGGTAGTAAAGGTGGAGTGGTGTCTGGTTACCTGAAAGTGGTGTGCTGATTGGTTAGTTGTAGGCAGGGTGGTACTTGGTTAGCTAAGTTTGGGGTAGCGCCTGGTTAGTTAAATTTGGGGCAGCGCCTGGTTAGCTTACGTTGGGGTGTAGCTATAGGCGTGGTGATACGTGAGTAGCCATAAGTGGGATGGTACCTGGTCAGCTGAAGACAGGACAGTGTATGGTTAGTTAAATTTGGGCTGGTGCCTTGTTAGCTGAAGGTTGATTGGTGTCTGATTAGCTAAATCCTGGATGGTGCCTTGTTAATTGAAGGCAGAATGGTTCCTGGACAGCAAAACGAATGGTGCTTGGTCAACTGAAGGTGGGATGGCACCTGATTTCCAGAAGTTGGAGTGGTATCTGGTGGGCTAAAGTTGGGGATGCTGCACATGGGGCCTACCTTTATTGCCTCCTCTGGAAAACTAGTACACCAGGACAGCATTTTAAGAAAAAAAGGATGAAAGGAGGTGTTAGTGCAGCCGTGATCGGGGAGGCGTGGTGGGGACAGAACTGTTCCAAAGGAGACTTGACGCACAAGATCGGGATTCTCTTGCTTGCTAGGTGGGCACATTATCCGCCAGACCCATGGTCCACCCTGTCAGACTTGAATAGCCATGCTTGGACAGAGTGAGGGTGGAGTGTGGTGATCTATCTAACCTAACGCTGACACTACCAGAATAGCAAGACGTAAAGATGACCAACATGAAATGTAAATGTTGATGTCAGGTCCCAGCAAGACTCGAACTCCTGGATGACTGATTACAAACTTGGACCTCTACCAAGGAGTTATCAATGCGCCACCAAAATTTAGCTACCCAGGCACAACTCCATCTTTAGCTGAAAAGGTATCACGACACTTTAGCTAAATAGGCACAACATCACCTTTAGCTAACCCGGTACTGCCTCGCATTTAGCTACCCAGACACCAGCCCCATTTTAGCTGACCAGGTATCATCACCACATGTACTTAACCCATCACCACCCTGCCCTTTAGTCAGCCAGGCACCACCCCCACATTTGACTAACCAGATGTCATTCCACCATTAGCTGACCGTATGTTCCCGCCCTCAGTTAACAAGGCACCATCCCTTCTTTTGCTACTCATGCACCATCCAAACTTAAAGCTGACCAAGTATCACCACAACTGTTTGCAAAACCAGACACCATCCCATCTTTTGCCAAGGACAACCTCATCTTTAGTTAACCAGTCACCACCCACTTTCGCTCACAAGGCTTCATTTCTTCTTTTTGCCAACCAGGCATCACCCCACATTTAGTTAACCAGGTTTCACCCCCAACTTTAGTTAACCAGGCATCACACCAACTTTAGTTAACCAGGCATCACCCCAACTTTAGTTAACCAGGTTTCACCCCAAACTTTAGTTAACCAGGCATCACCCCAACTTCAGTTAACCAGGCATCACCCAACTTTAGTTAACCAGGTTTCACCCCCAACTTTAGTTAACCAGGCATCACCCCAACTTTAGTTAACCAGGCACCACCCCAACTTTAGTCAACCAGGCATCACCCCAACTTTAGTTAACCAGGCATCACCCCAACTTTAGTTAACTAGGTTTCACCCCCAACTTTAGTTAACCTGGCACCACCCCGACTTTAGTTAACCAGGTTTCACCCCAACTTTAGTTAACCAGGCATCACCCCAACTTTAGTTAACCAGGTTTCACCCCAACTTTAGTTAACCTGGCACCACCCAACTTTAGTTAACCTGGTTTCACCCCCAACGTTAGTTAACCAGGCACCACCCCAACTGTAGTTAACCAGGTTTCACCCCCAACTTTAGTTAACCAGGCACCACCCAACTTTAGTTAACCAGGTTTCACCCCCAACTTTAGTTAACCAGGCATCACCCCAACTTTAGTTAACCAGGTTTCACCCCCAACTTTGGTTATACCAGGCATCACCCCAACTTCAGTTAACCAGGTTTCACCACCAACTTTAGTTAGCCAGGTTTCACCCCAACTTTAGTTAACCAGGCATCACCCCAACTTTAGTTAACCAGGCGTCACCCCAACTTTAGTTAACCAGGTTTCACCTCCAACTTTTAGTTAACCAGGCGCCACCCCAACTTTAGTTAACCAGGCATCACCCCAACTTTAGTTAACCAGGTTTCACCCCACCTTTAGTTAGCCAGGCACCACCACAACTTTAGTTAACCAGGCATCACCTCCAACTTTAGTTAACCAGGTTTCACCCCCAACTTTAGTTAACCAGGCACCACCACAACTTTAGTTAACCAGGCATCACCTCCAACTTTAGTTAACC
This sequence comes from Conus ventricosus, assembly GCA_018398815.1. Classification (NCBI taxonomy): domain Eukaryota; kingdom Metazoa; phylum Mollusca; class Gastropoda; order Neogastropoda; family Conidae; genus Conus; species Conus ventricosus. The sequence continues at coordinate 19,504,091 of CM031599.1, read as the reverse complement.
AGGTTTCACCCCAACTTTAGTTAACCAGGTTTCACCCCCAACTTTAGTTAACCAGGCATCACCCAACTTTAGTTAACCAGGTTTCACCCCGACTTTAGTTAACCAGACATCACCCCAACTTTAGTTAACCAGATTTCACCCCCAACTTTAGTTAACCAGGCATCACCCCAACTTTAGTTAACAGATTTCACCCCAACTTTAGTTAACCAGGCATCACCCCAACTTTAGTTAAACAGGTTTCACCCCCCCAACTTTAGTTAACAGGCATCACCCCAACTTTAGTTAACCAGGTTTCACCCCAAACTTTAGTTAACCAGGTTTCATCCCCAACTTTAGTTAGCAGGCATCACCCCAACTTTAGATAACCAGGTTTCACCTCAACTTGCTTTTCACCAGGCTTCATTTCTTTTTTTTAGCTAACCAGGCATCACCCCAACTTTAGCTCACCAAGCACTGCACCACTTTGAATTAACCAGGCACCACCTCACTTTGAAGCAGGCACTATCCCACAGTTGTCTAACCAGCATCGCCCCACATTTACCTAATTAGCATCATCCCACCTTTAGCCAGCCACGCACCACCTCATCTCTAGCTAACCAGGAACCTACCCACCTGTACTAACTGAGCATCACCCACCGTTAGCTTACTAGGCACCCACCCCTCCATCCTTTTTTTCCGGTTTTGGAATTATCTTTTTGTCAGTTACCTTTTACCTGTGTGTATGGCAGTGTAAATGTGTGTGTTTTGTTCTTGTGGTTTTTCTTCAGTGTAAATTGTGGCATTAATTTATCAACTAGAGCTGTGTGAGCTATGCAAGGCATGGATAAAGTGTGCATGCATGTGAACGACGATGAAAGACGTGGGCAGAAAGCTTTGGATCAAACAAGTGTGAAAGGTTTAGGTGCTGTATGTAAGGACTTTGTTTGCATATACAATATACTAATCTTTTAAAATGATTATCGTAATCATTGCATCACTGGTACCAGTAATGTTGGACTGTGAACTTTTTTTCCAAATGAAGAGGAGAGGGAGAGAGGTGGAGAGAGAGAGATGAGAGAGAGAGAGAGAGAGAGAGAGAGAGAGGAGAGAGGAGGAGAGAGGAGAGGAGAGAGAGAGGAGAGAGAGAGAGAGAGAGAGAACTGAACACTGAACTGAACACTGAACATGTTTAATGTCATTAGCTATACAGCCTTAGTGACATGGGGGGTAAGGCACAAAATAATCATATCGAAAACGAAAGTAACAACATAAAAGAAACATCCATCAATTGGAAGCTTGAAATACAAGCAAAATAGGCCAGTATCTCGACCATCCAGATTAATCTAATATATAAATGGCAAATTCTCTCTGTGTGTGTGTGTGTGTGTGTGTGTGTGTGTGTGTGTGTGTGTGTGTGTGTGTGTGTGTGTGTGTGTGTGTGTGTGTGTGTGTGTGTGTGTCTGTGTACGCTATAGACTCAAAAACGGCTCAACCGATTGTAATGAAATTTGGCAGGTTTACGTTTGTTGTGACCCGAGGATGGTTTTGGCGCTAATCTCTAAAAAAAAACGTTAAAAAAACGTTAAAAACTGTTTACTTCAAAGACATCTTTCTGCTTTTCATCAATGGCCGTTGTGACATTGCAGGTACAGGATACTTCTCTAAATTAGAACGTTATTTGCTTTAAAAACGTATTTAAACAGTGAAACCGTTAAACACCAAACCTATAAAAGAACTGCTTGAACCCGATCTTCTGAAATTTAGCAGTACGTTTGGACCCAAGGATGGTTTTGACTATTCTAAAAAAACCGTTAAAACGTTACAAATGTATACGTTTCAAAGACTCTTTTTCCTTGCTTTTCACAAGGCCGTTGTGCATTGCACAGTACATCGACCTAGAGGGACATCTCCCGGTAATAGGGTCATTGGACAGTTTCTACGACAGTTATTTATGACCGTTAAAAACCGTTAACAAACACGTACCCCCCTAAAACGATCAAAAATACAATCTTTTCTGATGTTGGCGGCAAAGGGAGTCGTCGGATCGCCACCAACTTGGCATGTGTCTAGAGGGACATACTGTGGATAACACTGGGTCATTCGATAGCTTTTATGACCGTTATTTATCACCGTTAAAAAGCGTTATTTTCTAAATTTAGACCTTTCTTGATGAAATTTGGTATACAGGTGAAGTTTTAAATGCTGAAGAATGATATACAACTTACACGAACCGAAACTTAAAATTGACCGTTAAAAACCGTTATTATATAAATTTAGACCATTCTTGATTAAATTCAGTATACAGATGCAGTTTTACACGCTGAACAATGATATACAACTTACACGAACCGAAACTTAAAAAAATGACCTTAAAAACCTTTATTATATAACTTTAGACCGTTCGTGATGAAATTCGGTATACAGATGCAGTTTTACACGCTGAACAATGATATACAATTTACACGAACAGAAACTTAAAATTGAGCGTTTAAAACCCGTTATTTTCTAAATTTAGACCTTTCTTGATGAAATTTGGTATACAGGTGAAGTTTTAAATGCTGAATAATGTGGCCAGAAAATCATTGTACAGATATACCGAGCGAAGCCGGGTACACCGGCTAGTATTATTCATAAAAGTAAATATGTAAATACGATAACCAAAATATTTTACTACTTCCTGTACCATTCATTTTTTTCATTTGAACATCGTAAGTTCTAGTTGATGATAGCTTCTGCGCGTATCTTCAATGCCTCTGCAATGTATCTGGCAAGTGATTTCACTGAATTATCTCATAATTCAGTTTCAGAATTCCAAATGTGTCCTGATTTATGGCAACATACTTTAAAAATACACACTTATCTCGTACAGCACTGTAATTTCTACAATGAAACAAAAAATGCGACTCATCCTCCTAAGGAAACCACACAATGGACACGGTGACGCTGTAGATGACTCAGTATAGAACCATCTTTTATGGGCGTTTAGACCAAGAGTCCTTGTTCTAAGTCTGGATAGACAAATTTTATGCCATCTGTTCGTTATTACTGAAATATACTTTTCCGTTTCAAATATACTTTTAAAGCATAAAACCAGTTATATTTACCCGTGTTTTCCATTTTAGAATGCCAGTTTTGTTTATATGAAGCTATAATCCTGTCTTTGAATTCCAGAATAAAACTATCCTCATAACCAACTCCCTGGCACATCCATACAATCCCAAATCCGTGAGTAGTCAAAATCTTCTTAACAGAATATACCCAATTTTCTTTTCCCCGTTCATGTTCATTCAATAACATTTCATAAGCCTGTTTACAAAGTCTTGAGGCAGGAAGCCTCAGTAGTTTTAGCCAATATTTTATACATTTAATGTTTGACCTAATATACAATGGGTATCTGCCGGTTTCTCCATTAGATTACAGTATTCAGAGAATGTAGGGGAACATTTAAAAAGCGCTTAATTGCAAACGTATGAACTTTTTCTAAATCTTTGTTGTTATGAAGTCCCCATATTTCAGCACCATATGTAAGAACTGGCTCAATTTTGGCATCAAAGAGTTTCCAGAATATTCTTGAATCAAGTGAGTTAAGTTTGTGCAAAGCTCTTAAATATCTGTGACACCTTTTTTTCCTTTTCTACAAGTCTCTGTTACTGCGTTTCGTAAACTCAACTTTGTTGTAAAAATCATGCCTAAATACTTGTAGGAATTAGTTACTTTAACCTCACTAGTGCCGTAAAACCATTTTTCATGACGGGAGAGATGACCACCCTTTCTAAATACCATTATGTTAGTTTTATCAAGGTTAACCTTTAAAATAGACGATCTGCCTCTTGCTTTAACCTATTTAACTGATTCTGAAGACCTACAGTAGTGCTGGACAGCATTATTACATCATCTGCAAATAGCATAAGAAAAAATTCAGCCGCTCCTGGGATCATTTGAATACCATGTTTTCCATTTTTACTTATCTCCACTGCCAATTCATTAATAAAAAATGAAAACAAAAGTGGGCTTAATAAACAACCCTGCTTCACTCCTTGTGGACAGTTAAAGACATCTGAATAAACACACCTATCCCGCACGCATGCTAACACAGAATCATATACACCACGAAGGAGCCATATATAGCTTGCCATCCACTCCACGTTTACGTAAATTAATCCACAGCATATTTCGATTCACGGAGTCGAAAGCCTTTCTAAAGTCTACAAAGGCGACATACAATTTTTTGTTTTTCAATAAATGCGTTTGAATTAGTGCGAAAAGGGTAAATATATGGTCTGTAGTGCTGTAACCTGATCGAAACCCAGCCTGTTCGTCAATGATTTTTTCTTCACGTTCTGCCCATGTTTATGAGTATAGATTTTGCTAACGACACTTGTAAGCGCAACACCACGGTAATTGTCTGGGTTGTTAGGATCTCCCTTTTTATGAATAGGAATAAGTATAGACTTGGCCAAAAATGCAGGGAAGTTTCCATCGTTAAACAGTCTGTTAAATAACATGACAAGGAAATCAATTATCTTTGGATTGGCATGTTTCAGCATTTCACCTAAAATCATATCTGGGCCTGCACTTTTTCCTGATTTTAATCTTTTTATACTGTCAGTTACCTCTTTTTTGCTTATCCGATCATTAAACAAAGGTTCTTCAAAATCTCCAGCATCCTCAATCACTATAACATTATCATCGCTTCTGTCGTCTATAGCCCCAAAGACTGCAGAAAAGTGATCATACCATTGTTGCGAACTTATATCATTATAAACAAAAGACTTTCTATTAACTGATCTAATTATTGTCCAAAATAAACTTGAATCTTTAATTGCATTTTTCAGCATTTGCAATTTTGATTCTTCAAATTCATGTTTCTTTTTTCTTTTCAAGTGCCCATATTCCCTTCTTTCGTTTACATACCTTTCCCCATAATGTTTTATATTTTCATCACTTTTACATCTTTGAAAACTTTTTAAAAGACCTTTAACTACTCTTTTCTTTTTTTCACACTCATCATCAAACCATTCATTGCATTCTTTCCTTCTCTTTCCAACTGTTCGAACCATGCACTCAGCGGCTCCACATAACGCACGTGAAAAAGTATCAACACAAGCATTAATGTCAGTAGGTAACAATTCAACAGCATTTTGTAAACCATCTTTGAAAGGATAACTGTTAAGTTCATTTTTATAACATTCCACGTACTCGTCGGACCATACTATCCGTTCTTCACCTTTCTGTGATGAAAGACATTCCTTTTTGCCCAAAGCGTTTTTCCATTTCAATTCTATTGGCAAATGCCAGGAGAATAACTTGTCACCGACACACATATTGCATTTGTTTAACAAACAATCTGAAACAAGAAAATAATCAATTACACTGCATCCTTGTGGTGACACAAATGTAAAATCTCCTTCAGAGTCACTTTCACAAAAACCATTCAAAATCATAAGATCAAATAAACAACAAAGATCCAACAGGGATTTCCCGAAATTATTTATAGCAGTATCCTTAGAACGACGCAAGTTTACCTCAGCTTCGTTGCTGTTATGACCGAATTCAGAAACACAACCCATTTCTTCCACATCCGATTGCTCACAGCCTGTCCGTGCATTTAAGTCTCCCCACACTAACATGTATGCATCTTCATCCTGCATATGTCCCAATAAACTTTCTTCCAACATTAAAATGCCATCTTTCAAATCTGTTCGTTCGTACAATGGCCCCTCTTCTGGTACTACATAAGTTGACACAAGGACAACATCTTTTTCTAAGCTGAAAACACTTTTATCAACTTTTAGAACGACAGTATTTTCACACACAATATCTATTTTTTTCACAAACCGTTCTAAGCATTTCTTTATTAATACTAGTACACCACCTGATTTTCTCCCGTGCTGTGACAATTTTTTTGCAGGAGCAAAAAACTTTAAATAATCAGGAAAAATACTGTTGTAATCAAAGGAAGCATCAGCGAATGTTTCTGTTAGGCAAATGAAATGAAATGAATTGACATAATTAATAAACATAACATCTGTCAATTTCGTATAAAGATTTTCAACATTATAGTTGAGGAATGTCCATTCATTTGGATGGTCGAGCCTGTCCTATCTGTTCTTGCTCCGCAAGTGTCTGTCAGTGTCACGACCACGGTTTCCCCGATGTGTGTGGAGTTCAGTCTGTCAGGCTGTCATGGTCAAAAATAAACACATACCAAAGTGTGGTCCGTCGCGGCCACTTCAACTGGACATAAGTCCAAACGCAGACATCTGGCGCCAAACGATGCGGCTCCATGCGTCATCATCCGGCCAATTTATGCACACAAGGAGACAGCAGACACCCAGCCCCCCAAACACCCCAACACACCCATCTGGAGTGGGCCTGGACCGACAGGGTCGCGGTAGGTTGGTCAGACGTCGCGGGCTCACCCAGGACTCATTAAGCCAATTTAGAGTGACAGTGCCCACGAGTTAAGCAATCACGGCCTGCCAGTTAAGTAGGAAAGGGGAAGTAGTGTGTGGTGGGGGTGAAATCTGCTAATCCAATTAAAATGACCATTGACCACCACAGAGAGTAAGGCCGTGAGGGCATGACTGGCATGATTTGAAAATCCAATGGAATTAGAGGGAGATAAACTTCGGGTACGGGGCGGTAAAAATATGACCAATGGTACTCGCCCTTTTTGACAGATCGGAAAGGGACTAAGAAGGCATGTGAGAGTGAGGAACGGCGTGAACGAGAGGAGAAGGAACAGGAGAGACAGAGAGAGAGAGGGCTGAGGGTAATCTCTGAGGTAGAGATGTGCAGTGTGATGAGGGGAGGGAGAAGAGAATCACAAAGTGGTGGCATTTACACAAGATAGTCTGCAGAGGAGGACTTAGGGGAGATGTGTGTGAGAGAGAGTTGACCTATATATTGAAGAGCGAAAAAGAAAGAAAGAAAAAAGATAACGAAAAGCATCATGTCCATTGGATAAGTGCATGACTCAGAAGTGGAGAGTGAGAGAGAAGTTGTTGCACATGCGTTTATGCAGGAAGAAGAATCGGTGAACAGATCGATGTTGATAGTCACTGTTCTTCTTAAACCGGGGTTCGACCTCATACTTGGCCAGCGCACTTTCATACGCAGGTTCCAACCTGACCAGTGCCAGCAGTCCAGCCTGACCCCCCCCCGGTGCCAGCAGATCCAATACCAGTGCCCAGACAGTTGTGTCGTGCTTGTGATAAAGTGACAGTGAATAGAACAAAGAAAAGAAAAGAAAGACAGTGATTCGTGAATAGTTAGATCACCTGGCCAGGTAAAGTAGAAATCTGTTTATACCGGGTTAGTTAATGATGTTTTAGATAATGATTTTGTGAAGAGAAGAATGTTTTATTTTGTTTGATTCCATATGCATTGATGTTTTCGTTTTATGAAAACTTGTGTAGTTATAGTTATAGACTTTAACTAGTGGTTTGATGTGACGTATGCATGATATATGAATGAGATAGTAGCAAGCTGTGAGTGTGTGTGGGCTGTGTGCTAGTCCTTCCTCATCGACATCATCCGAGGTGACAATTTACTTGGCAGAGCTTGGCAGGATATTCTGGCCATTTATTATAATTGTTCAACTTATCAGAGAGGAAGCTGGGTGGGACTTAAAGTATTGTAATCCTAAGACAGGGGGTGTCTTAGGTATTGTTCCCAAGATTGTTAAACAATAGGCTTGGCATTGCTTCCAAGATAGTTACTACTAGGCTTGGCATTCAGCCCAGAGTACTTATGCGCACAGATTGCCTATAATTCGGCTCTATAGTTGGGGTTCAGGCTGCTGGGTGTCTTTTAAAAACTAAACTACGTTGTCCCACGCTAATTTTCTCATTCATAGGATTGTGCTATACGTCAACTCGTGACGGTAACCACCAGTTTGGCTGTGTAGAGAAAAAAAAAAAATTCTTATGTTCAAAAAAAAAAAAAAAGAGAGATATTAATGGCGGAAGAAAAGAACACCCTATTGAACAACTTGTGAGTGTCGCTCGAGATTTAGGCTACAAGGAGATGAGTTGCGAGCATTAGATGAAAATACCATCAGAGATGAAAGGGATGAACGGCGGAAAGACGCCGTGTCGCAGTAGAAGGCAAGAATAGAAAAATTAAGGATTCAGGCCTAATGTAATCAAGGCTCTGGGAAACGCAGGGAATACAGAGAAAGAAAAAGGGAAACGCAGGAAAACAGAAAGATTAAAGGTCAATTTGAAGTTAGAGAAAGTGAGAATACAAAGGGAGCCCACCGAGGATGGGTTCAGTTGCCAGTGGACCTCTGTGGCGCAGTTACGCCCCCCGACCAAAGGTGCCCAAATTCTCTGAGGGAAACGAATCATTGATGCATACATCAGTCGTTTCGACACGTTTGCGCCAGTCAGGGTTGGCTCCAGAAGAGGTGGCAGTCATTTTGTCAGCGTTACTGACGGGTAAGGGCATTACAGGTTTGTTACTGCGTTACCAGCAGAACAACAGTCTGATTCGGCTGCTGTGAAGGAATCATTCGAATGAGGGATTTGACCTCATCAGAGGAGGGGTTCAGGAAGAAATTGCGTTTCAGCTAAAATGACAAGCAGGTGAAACGTCACCCGCAGTTTGGTGCAACGTTTTGATCACTATTTTGAGAGTGGTAGAGTTGAGCGGTACGAAGATGGAGTTCGCTGAGTTGAAGAGTAGTTATGAAGGAACAGATTTTGTCAGGTTGCGGCCAATGAGTTAAACCGTACATTAGAAGGAGGAGACAGCCAGAGGACAGCATGGCGTTGTTGAAGGTTCGCAGAGGTGTATCGAGAGGCACGTTTGGGCACTATGGTGCAGGAGAATAACAGGTGCCAGGCAAGGTGAGAAGGTGCAAGGAGACTAGGGGATTTTTCTGCAAACGTCTGCAACCCCAGTGGTGGGCAGAAGGACGGGCTAAGGGACATAAATTAGGTGTTTCATTGTCACAAGAAGGGACATGTGGCGGTGGGATTGTTCGCATGAGGTTCAGAAGCAGCAGCCTTGCAAGAGGTTGGATATGGGTCGTCAAGGGAAAACGAACCTGCAGTGGTACCAAGGGGCGATTCAGTCTGAAGAGGGTAGAGTGCGGCCTATGGCTAGCATAGGACAGCAGTCAGTGTCAGGGATGGAGGGCCTAGGCTGAGTGGTTCGTTACCAGTGGAAGAAGGGTGATTGGCCAGGCAGAGGGTGAAAGTGTACGAGACACTGGATGTTATTGCGGTGTAGTACGAACAACGCAATTTCTTTAACACACAATTCTACTCGGGCTTGGACAGCGTCGAGAAAGGGATTTGACAGGCAAATTCCAGACTGTACTCTAATCGATGGCACTGTGTGGGAGTTTCTGTGCTAAGATAGAAGTACGTACCCTTACTTCTCTGGCGAGTTGTCTGCGTTGGTGATGAGAAACCCTTCATGATTTGTTCATTGGAATATTCCAGGGGGGTGCAGGGACCTCCAGGGGATTCCTGCAGTTGTTGACTGCTACAGGGGCAGGCAGTTCAAACACGGAGCAAGAAGGAGGTAGAGGTTGTTAAACCGTTAGTCGATCGGCAAGGAAGTCAGGCATAGATGTGTCGCCTGATGAGTTTAGGGAAGCGCAGGAAAAAGGACCCCTTCGCTCGTGAAGTCTTGGGAGTGCAAGAGGTGGAGAGGAAACGGAGGTTAGATGGCGGTGAGGACAGAATTCTTGTGAAAGGCGAGGCTGTTGTACCGAGTGTTCACCAAGGCGAAGACTGGTAAGGTGCACCACTCGTTAGAGGTACCAGCAGGTTATCGTGACACTGGCATGTCAGTGGGTCACGAGTTCGATCATGGCGGGTCATCTCGGCCCAGCAAAACAGCTGACCGAATCTTCGATGATTTTCATTGGCCAGGGGCAATTGCCAAGTCATCATGCAGTTTCTGCATGTCATGTGACGTGTGTCAAAGGACAGCCACATGAGGGTGTGAAGAGGAAGGCGCCTCTTAAACAGCCTCCTTTAATTGGACACACCCGTTCAGGAGGGTGGCTGTTGATCTGATCTGGCCAATCGAGCACCTGTTCAAAGGCGGGCACAGGTATGTGTTGACATCGTGGGCTTACGCGAACCAGATTCCCAGAAGCAGTTGCATTGAAAGGCGTAGATACGCAACAGGTCGCTGAAGGGCTGGTAGACATCTTTTTATCGCGTGGGTGTTGCCAAGCACAAATTCTCAGTGACAGGGGGTCACAGTTCCACCTCAGGCGTGATGAGGAGTTCAACAGGTGCTAGGGATCACACACGCTGCTCACTACACCATACCATCCACAATGCATTGGCTTGTGGAAAGATTCAATCGGTGTGCTGAAGGGCATCTTAAAGAAGACTCTGGGAGGAAAGGCCAGCAGATGGGACCGCTACTTTCCAGCGGCAATGTTTGCCGTACTGGGAAGCCCCTCAGGAAAGCACAGGCTTGTTTCGCCATTTGAGCTGCTGTAGGGGACGGACAGTTCGGGGACCAGTGTGCATTATCTAAGAGCTGTGTGTCCGGGAGAACAGGAGTCCGAAAGGGGGCAAAACCACTTTTCAGTATGTGGTGGACCTACGCAAATAGGCGTCGAGGAGACATGTAAGGTCGCTAGGGAGAGTTTGCAGGAGGCTAGGTCGTCCAGAGATGCAGTCATGACAGGATGGTGAGGAGCCAATTTCTCCAGTTGGGAGATCAAGTCCTGTTATGCTTCCCACGGATCACATACAAGCTGCTGATGAATTGGAAGGGACCATTCCCCAGCATTGAAAAGTAGATCAGGACTACCGAATCGATTGAATGGGAAATCAAAACTTTTTCCATGCAAATTTCTCCGCACATCACATCACACTCCTATTCAGCGACCTGAGAATCAGCACTCAGACGGCGAAACCTATAAGCAGCATTCATTGTGGAAGGTGACAGCGATGACCCTGCAGAAGAAGGGGGATTTTGTTGCCTGAGTTTCCAGGAGAGAGTCTTACAGGGAGTGTCACTGTATGAAGGCTAGACAAGTAGGAGACAGGTGGGAAGTTAGGCTCTCCTAGAACAGTATAGGGCGTCCCTGATGATAATACCAGGCAGGAAACTCTAGAGACATGTACGGTGGAGTTAACATCGCAAAAACCCGCTACAGGTGAAAGCCTACCCGATCCATATGCCACCAAGCAAGTGATCGAGGAGGAGGTAGAAAAGATGTTGGACCTTGGGGTGATTGAACCGGTCCAAAATCATGTCTAGTGCACCCGTCGTTTTAGTGAGGAAAAAAGTCAGGTGAGCATCGGATTCGTGTTGACTATAGACGTCTGAACCAGTGTCAACAAGGTCGATGCGAGGTCATACCGAACATGGAAGACCGGTTCGCTCAGATCGCCAAAAGCAATGAGCAAGTACTTCACACAGGATAGATGCTGAGCAAGGTTACTGGCAAATTAGCCTTGAGTGAGGACACAAAGGAAGTCAACAGCATTCTCCACTCCTGAGGGGGCTATACAGTGGCGTGTTAATTCATTTTGGGATGGTCTCACGCACCTGCTGTCTTCTTCTCGGATGATGGAGGGAAGTATTGACGGGATTGGAAGCGCGTTGTGAATTTCATGGATGGACATTCTGTTAGCATCCGAGACATGGGAGGAGCATATGAGGGCTGTTAGGAGCAGTTGTTAGAGGAGGTTGAGGACTAAGCCAATCTCACAGCCAGACCAACAAAGGGCCAGGTTGGTTTCAAAGCCTGGAGTTCTAGGTTTTGTTGTCGGAGAGACTCAAGACCCAGCCGGAACAGGGAAGGAAAGGTCGGAGGAAGATGATGTATTCTGAGAGACCAAAGACAAACAGAAGTCAGGAGTCTGCTAGGTTTTTTTGGGTTCTATAGGGAGTTTGTTCCAAATTTTCGCAGCAATCACGAGTCCTCTCGTCGATTTGGTCAAGGCAGGGAAACCAGCAGTGGTCGAGTGGTCAGACGCTGCAGAGCTAGCACTGCAGAACGGTGTTGGAAAGTCTAGGTTCCCGTCCCTTCTGACGCTACCAGATATGTCCAAACCATTTGTTTGCGGACAGATGCATCAGGTGGTGGGATAGGTGCAGTATTGTTGCAGGGCATCGAAGGGGTCGAGTTCCTGTGAGGTATGCTAGCAGGAAGTTGGACAAAGTGAGAAGAAGGGTACGCAACGGTGGAGATGGAGTGTTTAGCCGTTGGTGGTGGGCCATGCAGAAAACGCCACAAATACTGTATGGGAAAGAGTTCGTGATCGAGAGGATCATCAACCACTCAAATTCCGGCAGGAGGCGCTGTTGAAAAAACAGTGAGTGCTGCGTGGGGGGCTGGGCAATGGCATTGCAGCCCTACAGGTACCGAGTGCCGTACAGTCCCGGTCGACGAATGTCGGAGCGACTATTTAAGCCGTGTAGTCTAGCAAGCTGCAACTCAGAGGAAGTCAGTCATATCCAGGGTGTTTGGTTGATAATATGTGTTGATTACAGTTATGTTGATTGGATATGGGTTCATTCCCAGTTGGCTATGGTTCATATTTTTGTGTGAGATTTGTTAAAGGTAAATGTAGTTATGCTTGGAGCATACAGTCGCTGTGTAGTGATGCATTATTTGCAAGAAGTGAGGATGGAGATTCCTCAGTAAAGGGTGCCCATGGATCGTGATCATATTTATTGTGCTTTGCATAAGAATTGTAAAAAGGAGAGATTGGCAAATCCGCAGGTGGGGGAAATTGCATAAGTGCGCACAGAGGTCGTTCTAAAATGAGTTGAAATAAAGCAAGAGCGAAACGTCAATGATAACTCATTGGAGTGGTATTCACTAATGGTATATTTATAATTTATAACCGTTGGTTGTAAAGTATTTTTTAAACTTTGCGCGTGTAGCTGTGTGTCAGCAAATTCGGTTGTTGTCTTTTTTGTACCGTTGTTTTGAGACAATGCTGTGCATTTGTCTTTTTTCAAGGGGGAAATTGTCAAAGGTCAAAAATAAACACAACCAAAGTGTGGTCCGTCGCCGGCCACTTCAACTGGACAAAGTCCAACGAGACATCTGGTGCCACGAAGACCGGCTCCTGCTCTCATCGGCCCCAAATTTTAAACCCCGCAAGGAGACAGCAGACAGCGAGTGGCTGGACCGACAGGTCTCGGTAGGTTTGGTCAGACGTCGCGCGCCTCCCAGACTCTCTAGCCAATTTAGAGTGACCAGTGCCCCGAGTTAAGCCACCGGCGCCGGGTTAGTAGGAAAGGGGGGAAGGGAGTGTGTGGTGGGGGGTGAAATCAAGCTAATCAATTTAAATGACCCAATTGACCACACAGAGAGTAAGGCGTGTAGGGCAGACTGGCATGATTTGAACATCCAAAGGAATTAGAGGGGGGATAACTTCGGGTACGGGGCGGTAAAAATACTGACCAATGGTACTCGCCCTTTTGACAGAAACGGAACGGGATAAGAAGGATGTGAGAGTGAGAGAACGGAGAACGAGAGGAGAAGGAACAGAGAGACAGAGAGAGAGAGGTCTGAGTGTAATTTTCTGAGGAGAGAAGAGCAGAGAGATGAGGGGAGGAGAGGAGAGAACCAAGTGGAGGGATTAGCACAAGATTTGTCTGCAGAGGAAAGGATTAGGGAGATTTTGGAGAGAGAGAGTGCTAACTAATGAAGAGGAAAAGAAAGAAAAGAAAAAAAGAAAAGAAAAGCAACCATGTCCCTTTGATTAAGAGCAGACTAGAAGAAAGAGAGAGAGAAGTGCAATGCGTTAATGCAGGAAGAAAGAAAGGAGAACAGATTTGATGTTGATAGTCACTGTTCTATCTTAACCGGGGTTCGACCTCATACTTGGCCAGCGCCCTTTATCGGCAGTCCAACCCGACCCGTGCCAGCAGTCCAGCCTGACCGGTGCCAGCAGACCAAAACCAGTGCCAGCAGTTGTGTCGTGCTGGAAGTGACAGTGGAAAAAAAAAAA
>CM031599.1:19464264-19481080 GCA_018398815.1 Conus ventricosus | reverse complement strand
CTCATAACTAACCGGGTGTAAATAGATTTCTACTTTACCTGGCCAGGTGATCTTAACTATTCACGAATCACTGTCTTTTTCTTTCTTTTTTTTCCTTTTCACTGTCACTTTCACAACACGACACAACTGCTGGCATTGGTATTGGTCTGCTGGCACTGGCGTTGGTCTGTGGTTCTGCTTGACGAAGTGACGCTGCCAGGTATGAGGTCGAACCCCGGTTAAGATAGAACAGTGACTATCAACATCAATCTGTTCTCCTTTCTTCCTTCCTGCATTAACGCATTGCACTCTCTCTCTCTCTTCTAGTCTGCCCTATCAAATGGACATGGTTGCTTTTCTTTTCTTTTTCTTTTCTTTCTTTTCCTCTTCATTAGTTAGCAACTCTCTCTCTCCACATCTCTCTTTTAGTCCTTCCCCTGCAGACTATCTCCTGCTAATCTCTCAACTTGGTTCTCTTCTCTCCTCCCCTCATCTCTCTCTCTGCCCCCCCTCCTGCAGAGCTTCCACTCAGAACCTCTCTTTCTCTCTCTGTTCGTTTCTCCCCCCTCTCTCACTCACGCATTACTTTATGCCCTAACTCCGTGTCCAAGGGCCAGTACCATTGGTCAGTATTTTTACCGCCTGATACCCGAAGTTATCTCCCTCTAATTCCATTGGATATTCAAATCATGACAGTCACGCCTACACGCCTTACTCTCTGTGGTGGTCAATTGGTCATTTAATTGATTAGCTAGATTTCACCCCCCACCACATACTACCTTCCCCCCTTTCCTACTTAACTGGCGCCGTGTGGCTTAACGTGTGGGCACTGGTCAGTGTAAATTGGCTAGATGAGTCTAGGTGGGCGCCCAGATGTCTGACCAGACCTATCGAGACCTGTCGGTCCAGCTACTTAGTCTGTCTGGGTGGACCGGACCGTCTCCGCGGAGGATGAGGATTAGCCTCCCCCTTGTGCCCAAATTGGCTGAGGCGATGCTTGAAGCCGTCTTCGTGGCGCCAAGATGTCTGCGTTTGGACTTATGTCCAGTTGAAGTGGCCGGCGACGGACCACACTTTGGTTGTGTTGAATTTTGACCGTGACACACACACACATACACATATACACACACGCGCCGCTCGCACACATACACACACAAACACACACATGCATATATACGAGAAGGGGAGAGAGAGAGAGAGAGGAGAGAGAGAGAGAGAGAGAGAGAGAGAGAGAGAAGAGAGAGAGAGAGAGAAAGAGAGAGAGAGAGAGAGAGAGATAGAGAGAGAGAGAGAGAGAGAGAGAGAGAGAGTCATACAGATAGACAGACAGACAGAAACAGAGACAGGGACAGTAATCTAAGAAGAACAGGTAATGACGTAATCCAAAAGACTTAAGGTTATATTGCGTGTTAACCTCCACATTCCCCCTCAAATGACAGGGCTGACGTGGATAACATCCCAGCAGGTAAACACACCTATCTGACACTACACTGACACCGCCAGAATGATAACACCTTCAAATGGCTTAGCGAAAAATACCCATCTTTAAGTAAGGCGTTCGCAGGATTCAAAACCACAGCATTTAACAATTGCGCACTCCACATTCATTCATCAATCGTGAAATACAGACACCTATTACAGGGACAGAGAGACAAAGAGGCAGAGAGATGACGAAAGACATACAATGACATTTGAACAGATGGTGTACAGAGGGGCAATCATAAAGTCAGAACTCAGTAGTAGGGGCATCCAGATGGTGAACAGAGGGGCAATCATAAATGTAGAACTCAGTAGTAGGGGCATCCAGATGGTGTACAGAGGGGCAATCATAAAGGCAGAACTCAATAGTAGGGGCATCCAGATGGTGAACAGAGGGGCAATTATGAAGGTAGAACTCAGTAGTAGGGCATCCAGATGGTGAACAGAGGGGCAATTATGAAGGTAGAACTCAGTAGTAGGGGCACCCAGATGGTGAACAGAGGGGCAATGGCAATCATAAATGTAGAACTCAGTAGTAGGGGCAACCAGAGGGTGAACAGAGGGGCAATCATAAAGGTAGAACTCAGTAGTAGGGGCAACCAGAGGGTGAACAGAGGGGCAATCATAAATGTTGAACTCAGTAGTAGGGGCAAGCACAGGGTGAACAGAGGGGCAATCATGAATGTAGAACTCAGTAGGGGCAATCAGTGGCTATGAAACTCATCGCCCAGAAAACGTTCCCACGCTCTCAAGACTCGACATCTGAGCCCGTTTACCTTAGCGCCAGGGAACCTAGTGTGCGTCATACCTTAGGCGGCCAGCAACGTGCAGAGTTTACTGTTGATACTTCTTATTTTTAATCTGCCTAAATGGACCATTGCTTTCCTATGTGTTCTCTGTTTTTTCATTAGATTTGAAAGAGAGAGAGAGAGAGAGAGAGAGAGAGAGAGAGAGAGAGAGAGAGAGAGAGAGAGGCGAGAGAGAGAGAGAGAGAGAGAGAGAGAGAGAGAGAGAGAGAGAGAGAGAGAGAGAGAGAGCAAACTGGATTTAGTTTTGTGTGTGTGTTGTGTATTAAGATGGTTTCATGAGCGACGATTCATTGCTGACTTTTTCCTTTTCTCTCTTGCTAATCTGGACAACATCCTCCCCTTCCCTCCACTTGTAAGCGGGTGCGAGAGAGAGAGAGAGAGAGAGGAGAGAGAGAGAGAGAGAGAGAGAGAGAGAGAGAGAGAGAACTGGCTCTTAACCCCTTCACTGCCACAGTATAATAGCACATTTGAAAATCTGTCTGCCGTGGTAAAATTGAGCTTTTTGGGGTAGGTTCAATGAAATGGTTACTGCTCACTTATTTCTTGACAGATCTCTTTGATTTTTTGCATGTTTTGTTGTTATGCATTTGTCTACAATGTTCTATCAAAATGGCTTGATTATGTTGATAATTAGTATAGCAGAAATTGACATAATTATAAACATTTTACCAAAAATAACAGTTTTCGAGTGTACACAAACACATTGCGCCAAACAGAATGAGTCAAAACACTGAAAAAGTGGTCTTACTACTTATTGAATATCAGCACTAACACATGAAAGTCATATAAATCCCAAGGAGTGTTGTTCTTGATGATAATCTGCTCATAATTGGGGGTACTATTTTTTAGGTAAAAAGGGGCATAATCATGCTTTTCGCGGTATGTTCCATAACATGTACATTACTCGATTATTTGTTGAGTTATTTGTTAGATTTTTGTGGATTACTTACATATACCCTTGTCTACAATTTCACATCATTCAATATTGGTTTTGTTGGTTATGATGATGGTTCACACTAATAACATGTGATAAAACAGTTTTTGTTTTGTTTTCAATGTGAGAGTTTTAGAATAATTGAGCATATAAAAACCCACTAAACACAACAAAAATACCTTTTGGAGTTAGCTCAACAACATTACAAACACCTGGGATTCATATTGTTGTCAATAAATCTCCCTCTGTGTAACAATCTGTCTGTTACTGGGGGTACCCAAATTCTCCTAGAAAGGGCATAATTTTACTATTTGGGGTAGGCTCAGTACCTCAATTACTGCTTATGTATTTCTTTACATATGACTTAGATTTTATGGCTTCTCTTTCCTTATACTACAAAATTTGATGCTATATAACAATAATGTGGTTTTGTGAGCCATTAGGGGATGGACAGTGTCACTGATCGGCGGTAGTAAATCAGCCATCCATGTGTTTGGAGTAATGGTAGTTCAGAAATAGAGGGCGTGTGCATATGTGTATGTGTGTGTGTGCGAGCGTGCGTGTGTAAGATTTGGGGTTTGGGTTAAGGTGGAAGGTTAGGATAGGTAGGGGGCTGGGGAAATAAGACATACAATATTCTTGAGTTCCAATCTTCACTCTTGTTGAAGGGATGGAAGCGGGAGGTTGGTTTTGTTTCCGACTGTTACCCTTTCGTTACTTTGGTTCTACACCAGAGAAGGCGGGGCAGGATATCGGCTGTTGTTGGTGTTGTCAAGTCTGTGAGTTGTTGTGGTAAATTGTCGTGTTGTTGCACGAGCAACAACTAGTCCGTTGGTCCGGCGTGTCAGCTCTGCGGAGGGATACGCTGCTCTGACCAATCGCTGTTTTGTGTTGTGAGTAGAGTTCGCTTGATTCTGACCAGGTCGGAATGCGTTGGGGTAGCTTCACTTCGGTCCCTGGTGTTCGTCGGAGTGGACGCGCCTTGTAGTTGCGGCGGCAGCGCCGTTAGTTGAGCCGAGTGACTTCGAGTCATAGTTAGGGCCAGGTCCTCGTCGGGTCTGGTGTGCCCTTGGCCTGTGCCGGGTTCTGTGTCGTCTCTGTTGGCAGCCACTTCAGCCAGTTGCAGAACTGGTGTGGTTGAACGTCTGTCTGTGCAGGTTGGTGATTTGTTAGGTTCATGGTGGTGTTGTTCGTCATGTTGTCTTGTATTATGGCGAGTTGTACTGTAGTGGTCATGTTATGTTTAGTTGTATTATGTTTGTTGCGTATACTGGTTGTCTGGTATGATGTCGTCTTGGTTCTGTGATTGAAACTTGTCAGCCGGTTTGTGTTACCTCTTTTCTGTATATTCTGTAAGTAGTGTACATAGTGGTTCCTGAGTTCGATTGTCATGTGACAGTTTGGCTAGACAGTGTGGGTTAGATATAATAACCGTTGATGGACGGTGATGTAGATATTGGTTGTGATTAGTTCATGTTAATTTCAGGGGGTCAGTAAGGAAGTAATACAGGTTGCATTTGGTTGAGGATCATAGTATGAGTCAGGTGCAGATGTGTTTGCGTGAATCGTAAAGGGATTGTGCTCAATTTCAGTTGTAAATAGTAGTAGTTCGTGAAATTGAGTAACGATTTCAGAGTTGACCTGCACAGCATTGGAATTGGTTAACTGTGCAGTGGGCCAAGGCTGATTTGTGGTCGAGTGGTTTATACTGGAGTACGGTCGTGACTATTCCAACTTATATTGTGTCTTTTCACTTTCGTTACGATCTTGGTTCTCGACCGCGGGTGTCGTGCGCGTACAGACTGTATCTGTGACGTACGCGTTTGGTACAGGACAATGAGTCCATATGGTTAGAGGTTGGTTTTTTTTTAAAGTAAATGACAGTCGTCACACATGCAGGGATGTATGTGTTTGTGACAGAATAGGGTTGGAGAAAGATATTTTAGGTTGTTGGGAGACAGTCCCATTATGAATGTTAGTAGTCGGAAAGAAGGTGTGGTAAAGTTTAAGGCGGGTAGCTCAGCAGTTGATAGGATAAAAAAAGAGGATGTGAGCACATGTAATATTGTATGAAGTATGGTTGTGTTGGCATAACAAGGATTAACCACTGGTTATCTGACAAGAGATGACATGAGAGTGGGGTGCTGGATGGAAATTTTGGCGAACAAATCATGTGTTGATATTGATTATAATTGACAGTGCAAAGAGGGATGAGAATTGAAGGATTGTGGCTGCGAGCCGATTCTCTTGTATGAATATGCTAGAACTGTGAACCGTTAAAAATTGATAAGTTTTTTTTTGTTTTTTGTTCTTTTGTTGTTGTGTTTTTTTTTTTGAGATGTGTATTACTATTGATTACTAGTGGAAACGTTTCCTTGTGAAATTGCCATTTCCTAGTTTATTTAGTATTTTCTAAGGGGGGCCCATGGAGTCCGAGTTGGATTGCTTAGATTGGGATTATTTCTCCGAGAATTGTGTGAGAGTCATAATTTCATATATAATAGCGCAGGTTGGCTCAGAGAGAATATTGTTTACTGCTGTTGTAAAGGTTGGCAGGGAATGGATCTGATAACCCCAAAGTAACGGGTTATGGGGGTGTATTCGAAATGCAAGTGGTCACTCTCATTCCCGAGTGGGAGGTAGGCAAGGGAGAGGGAGGATCAAAGTTTTACCAAGTAGCATATGAGCCTTGATGACTCGGGTAGTAGCAACACTACAGTAGGGCCTACAGTGTTGTCAGCAGGTATCCTGTTTCCGTCCTGAGGCTGGGCCAGACCACCGCAGTCTACTGCCGCGTGCTGGCAGTGAGCGGCGGTTTCCCGTTGCTTGCTGCTTTCCCGGGAGAGGGAACCATCCAGGCCGTCGGCCGTCTGTGGCAGCTCTCCTCCGCTACCGGGGTTCTTTCGGAGTTCTCCAGCCACCTGTTGCTCTTCCCTGTTCGGGCGTCCTGTGAGAGGGCGCCGCACCAGACCTTCCCTCACCCTCAGTGTCCGGCGGGGGGGCCTTCAGAGGAGGAGGCGTCCTTCGAGCCCCCGGACTCGTCGAGAGGGCGCCTGGTGTGCGTTAGGTGTCGTGCCCAGCGCAGGAGAGGAGTCGGACTGCGGGAAGCCACGGTCAGCGCCGGGGCGTAGAGTCTTCGGGGAGTCGGACTGTGGGGGGCCACGGTCAGCGCCGGAGTGCAGAGTCTTCCAGAGAGGTGTCAGCCTGTGAGGGGCCAAGTACAGCGCCGAGGACTGGAGCTCTCCGGGCCGGGATGGGTTGTCCCATAGGTGGGGTAGAGAGGGTGTAGTGTTAGGGAGTAGGGTTAAGGGTGTTGGCTACTGCCTCCTTTTGGACGTAGTGGCCAGCACGGTGTAGGGTACTTGTTGTTGCCTCCCTTAGGGACGCAGTGACCAGTGCGGTAGTGGTCCCGGTCAAAAGAGAAGGGTGGGTCCTGGGGAGAGGTGCGGGTGGTAGTAGTTTACAGATTAGAGTCCCTTGGGTTGGTCCTTGTCCCTAGTATTTAGCCACCACGTGTGCGGGCTATCTCTGCGTCCCTAGTGCAGTGATATACCGAAACTGTGTTTAGCGTAGGTTTAAGGTTCTCGGGGTCGTATTGGGTATTTGTGGGTCAGTGAAGAAGTGGGATACCAGTGTGTGGGTCTGGATGGACGTGAGTGTGGCGCCAAGTCTGTTTTGTGAAATAAAGAAGTGCGTTGATTGTAAAGCGTTTTGGTGTGCTGTGTCGTCTGCTCTAGTGTGTAATAGGCTGGGTGGGGGTGGTAGGGCCCGTCCGCTTAGCAAACCGGACAGACAGGATACATATATTGTGGTTTTACAAAAAGAACAGTTTCATGTTATACATAAACAAATTTGCACCATATAAATCATGTAAACAATGAAAAAGTGATGTGACTAATTGTTCAACATCAGCATTTAACACATGACAGTCATATAAATCCCAAGGAATTTTTTGTTCTTGATGACAATCTGCTCTAATTGGGGTACTATTTGTTGGTAAGAAGGGGCATAATCATGCTTTTCACGTATGTTCACTAACATGTACTTATTCACCCATTTGTTTTAGTTATTTGTTAGATTTTTTGTGATTACTTACTTATACTCTTGTCTACAATTTCACATCATTCTATATTGGTTTTGTTTGTTATGATGATGGTTTTACACTAATAACATGTGATAAACACAAACGCACCACACACACACACACCACACACACACACACACACATCACAAACACACACACACAACACACACATAAAATAAAAAACAGTTTCCACACACACACACACAACACACACACACACACACACACATACATACACACACACACACACACACACACACACACAAACACAAAACACACAAGATAAGCGACCCACAGTTAGCACACACACACACACACACCACACACACACACACACACACACAACACACATACAACACATGCATACCACAAAACAGCTTCCACACACACACACAACACGCACACACAACACCACCACACACACCCCACACATTACACTGCACAAACACACACAACAGTATCACACACACATGAATGTAAAAACACCACAATGATACAAAACAAAAAAAATGCTGCTGATGATGCTGTGTTATACAAAATGAACAAACTTACATGGAAAACTTGCATACAGAATTTAAATAATGCTAGGGGCGTGCATACACACACACACACACACACACACACACACACACACACACACACACTCACACACACACACACACTCACACACCCAAAACCACACTCACACACACACAAAACACTCACACACACACACACACACCAACACACACACACACACACACACTCACACACACACAGTCCCACCTATCCATACAGTCATTGTTTTCCATAATTGTAGTTTCAGTAGGAAATGGGGCAAAGAGAGAAATACAGAAAATGAATAGTCAAGGAATGAAGAATCATGTAGTAAAAACAAAAACAAAACAAAACAAACCAACAAAAGAAAAATAGAGCTACTTGCCTGAAACCAGTTTCTGGTCATGAAGAACTGAAGACTGGACTTTGTACAGCTGAAAATTGGCACAGTTGACTTGCAGACCAGAATTCCCAGTCAAAACAACTGCCATTCTTTGATCAGCTGTTGCTGACCACGCCCCATGCCACGCCCCCGGCCGCCTTCCACGGACCATTCACCGTCGTTCTGAACCCGTACCATGTCCACCACACCCGTTCGTCAAGAAAGGAGGGGGTGCAGTGTTCGTTCACGGCACGCGTTCGGCAATTTCCGCTTCGTCGCCCACTTGACGGCGCTTTCTTTACTGATGTGTTGTGTACAGAACAGTGAAGCCACGTCATCACCAGCATGTATCTCCGATAAAAGTGGATAGTGCTGATTCCATCCGTCTCCTCCTCATCGCTAGTATCAGGATCCGATCCTCAAAGGTCTTCTTCATCACTCTCTTGATACTTTATAACGTCATCTAAAATATCAGGGCAGTGTGACGCTTGGAAACGGGACGCGTCGACGAAGTGCTAGGTTGAGCTGCCATCTTGACTATGCTTATCAGCTGTGACCTCTCAACTCGCAATTTGCAATAACATGTGGTCAGCTGGCTGCTCGCGAGAAGGGAAAGGGGCTGTTCCTTGACACCAGTAGAAGAGGTGAGAACATTTTAGAGGTCGTCTCCCAAGTAGATTTTTCTGCTTTCTGTTACGAAGTTAGGACGTGACACTCTCGTTCGGGGCGTAGCGTTTTCTGTTTTCTGCGGCTTTCTGGACGTGCGTTACACGTTCCAGGCAGATTCTTCGTTATACTACGATGGTGTGAAATGCGATGATGTGTTGCTCTTTTTTCCTTTCTCTCTCTCTAATCAGGTCATCATGCTCGTCTTCTCTCTATTACCCGCCGTGTGTGTGTGCATGTGTGTGAGTGTGTGTGTGTGTGTGTGTGTGTGTGTGTGTGTGTGAGAGAGAGAGAGAGAGAGAGAGAGAGAGAGAGAGAGAGAGAGAGAAAGAGAGAGAGGAAGAGAGAGAGAATGTTCTTGTATGACTTCTATGTCAATATGAGGCAAGTTAGGCAAGCTATCGATGTAATTTGTTGCTAGCATGTTTGAATAGTAAACCCGTGTGCATACATCTATGATGGCACTCGTGGGACTGTGCAACATTTTGGGAAAACATTACATTTCAATGTTTAGATTTTTTTTTCAATGTGCAGCATATGAACATGTTACATCATTTCTCGTTGCATTAAGAAAGGCAAAAATAATTACGCAGGAACTAATTATCAACCTGCTTTCATGTCACAACGAAGTGAGGTTGTGCTATTGTCATTTTGATCGCTATTTCTTCAACAGCCAGCCGCTAAGTTGTTGGTTAAAGGTCATTTGTGCGTGGGTCGTGGTACTGCTTAGGATTTTTAAAAAAAATCAAAAAAAATCTGACGTTTGTTCTCTGCATTTTTCTGCACTACTAAATCAGTCTTCTGATAATCAAACAGCCACAAAAATAACGACAGGAAACAAAACAAAACCAAAAAAAAAGAAGAAAAAAAGAAAGAAAGACAAAAAAAAAACCACCTGGTACTTGGGGTCTTCAGTATCATGTTTACGGCAATGCAGTGAGGCTTCGTTGCTGCCGCAAACTTTTTAGCTTGAAGATGGAGCGTCGCGTGATTCCTCATTGTTGGATTGAGGTCGTGTCTTTTGGGTGCAGGGAGGGGAGTAATGGGGCTGGTGTGAAGAGGAAAAAGCTGGAGGAGGGTGGTGTTCAAGAAGAAAAGAGGGTGAGGGAGAGAAAGGGACAGACAGACAGACAGAGAGACACAACAGAGACAGAGAAACTCCGAAGCTCCGAAATGTTTTACTGTAAGGCCACCGACCTGTATACATGGGGTACACGTTTGATAAAGGGAAGAAAATCAGCTGTAATCAAACAAAAATCAGCTGTAATCAAACAATAGTAACACATACATAAACTAAAGGCACAACACCATCAATTAACAGACATTGCTTATTTTCAGCTAGCCTTAACGTGTACCGTATCTTATTCATTACAATGAATTATCATCCGTACCTGAACGTGGTTTCAGGGCGTAAAATATGTAGATACCCAAACTTCTTAACTGAAAAAAAAATCACTTTGTAAGGCATCTACTAAAGATTACTCATTTATATTCCCACAATATTTCAAAAGATACTTTTGTCGCAATCTAGTTTATTTGGAACATTCAAAAAGAAAATGGAATTCATTTTCGATTTTATGACAAAATGGACATTTCTCAGACTTGTCATTCTATCTGTTGTTGCACAGATATAATGACATGTCAGAGAGAGAGAGAGAGAGAGAGAGAGAGAGAGGAGAGAGAGAGAGAGAGAGAGAGAGAGAGAGAGAGAGATTCATGTGAATAAACGCTGAATAGCAGGAGTGACCTAGCAATAGTGCAGTGTCTTCTCAGGCAGGTGTGTTGAAGTGATCCTGACAAGACCGGGAAGGGGGGCGGGGGGGAGGGGGGGGGGGGGGGGGGGGGGGGGGGGGGGGGGGGGGGGGGGGGGGGGGGGGGAGGGAGAAAAGGGGGGGGGGGGGAGGGAGGAAAGGACCGGGAGAAGGGACAAACAAACAAATACAAAAAAATTCCACCAAGAACCACAGCAGCGTTGGACACAAACTCAATCGCGCTAGGCTTCACTCAGAGATACAATCGGAACACACCCACCTTGTCATTCCACAAGTCACTCACAAGTAACAGCCACTTCACCGACAAGCAAATCTCCCGCACACAAACAATGATGACAGAATGCTCGTCAGTCAGGCGTTATGAGACGAACTGATAAGGAAAAAGAGAGAAGCAAGACCTCTGACAAAACAGCCCCTGGAAAACACGAAGATAAGGAGAGAGGAACAGAGAACCACGATCGTGGGGGGAAAACAGATAGAAACAGACAACCAGTACACAAAGACGAGAGAGAGAGAGAGAGAGAGAGAGAGAGAAGAGAGAGAGAGAGAGAGAGAGAGAGAGAGGGAGAGAGAGAGGGAGAGAGAGAGAGAGAGAGAGAGAGAGAGAGAGAGAGAGAGAGCGAGAGAGAGAGCGAGAGAGAGAGAGAGAGAGAGAGAGACAGACAGACAGACAGAGAGATAGAGAGAGAGACAGACACACAGACAGAGATATATATAGGGATAGAGACAGACAGACAGGGAGCCTTAAAGAGAGAGAAAGAGAGAGAGAGAGAGAGAGAGAGAGAGAGGGAGAGAGAGAGAGAGAGAAGAGAGAGAGAGAGAGAGAGAGAGAGAGAGAGAGAGAGACAGACAGACAGACAGACAGACAGACAGACAGAGAGATAGAGAGAGAGACAGACACACAGACAGAGATATATATAGGGATAGAGACAGACAGACAGGGAGCCTTAAAGAGAGAGAAAGAGAGAGAGAGAGAGAGAGAGAGAGAGAGAGAGAGAGAGACAGACAGACAGATACAGAGAGACACAGAGAGTGAGAAGGAGAGAAACGAAGAGAGAGAGAGAGAGGAGAGAGAGAGAGAGAGAGAGAGAGAGAGAGAGAGAGAGAGAGAGACAGACAGACAGACAGACAGACAGACAAGCAGACAGACAGACAGGCAGACAAACAGACAGACAGACAGACAGACACACACACACACACACACACACACACACACACACACACACACACACACACACACACACACACACACAGAGTGTTGTGGAGGGAATAGAAGGACAGGAATGAAAACAAAGCCACAGCGTGACAGCGAGGCGCAGCGCTCCCGTTACTTTTGTAGTCAGAGTCGAGTGACTGTTTCCTAAACAAAACCCTAGCAGTAGAGCAACCTCCACTCAATGTTTAGACTTCAGTGCCAGGGTGGTGCTCACCTGTTCCCATGCACCCCCTTTTGGCTCATTGACAGCGGGCATGGAACTTTCTTCAAAAAAAAGAAGAAAAAAGTGTGCCATGAAAAGTTAAAAAAACCGAAAAAAAAATTAGAAAGAGAGGGCGTTAGTTACCGCCAATGACATTGACAAACAAAGCACATGACAAGACACGATGCATTTCAACCTGTTGGGTCTTCTTCGGGCAAAAAAAAAAAAAGAAGAAAAAAATCACATTTAACATTTAGGACAGTACAAACAAAGAACGAAGAGTAACTCATCCGTTGTTGTCCATGTGGTAGTAAAAGATCACATTTAACATTTAGGACAGTACAAAGAACGAAGAGTGACTCATCTGTTGTCCACCATGTGGTAGTACCACATGGACAACAACAGATGGATCACTCTTCGTTCTTTGTTTGTACTGTCCTAAATGTTAAATGTGATTTATTTTGTTTTGCCTGAAGAAGACCCAAGAGGTTGAAATGCATCGTGTCTTGTCATGTGCTTTGTTTGTCAATGTCATTGGCGGTAACTAACACCTCTTTCTAAATTTTGCTTCGTTCTCCGCCGTCAGTCACGCCATTTTGAAACGAAAAATAAAAAGTTGAAGAAAGGGAGAAAGAGGTTTCCATAGTCTCTCTGTAAAATTCTTATCAAAAAAAAAAAAAGAAAAGAAAAGAAAAGAAAAGTAAAATAAGAAAGACATCCTTGTCACCACCTTTCCGCAATGCGACCGTTTTCGCTTGATTATCCTACGATGTGGATCAGTGATTGCTATGTATTCTGAACAAGAATCGTTATACAGCATATTTGAGCTTTCAAAATAAGACTATAATTTTTACCTGCCACGTTTGAAATACTAAGTGTAGAAATGAATTACACAGAATAACAGAGAGAGAAAGAGAGAGAGAGAGAGAGAGAGAGAGAGAGAGAGAGAGAGAGAGAGAGAGAGAGAGAGAGAGAGGAGAGAAGACAAGACAAGACAAAATTCTTTATTTACGAGGATAATAGATAAGCACTAACGTGCTTTTTTACATCCAGTCCTCGCCCTGAGTAGGGACTACAACATGCAGTGAAATCAATTAATGTAAGAAATCAAAGAAGCAAGCAAAGCGGTCATGTAATCATAGAGGAACATCAAATGAAAACAGAAGATAAATGAAAACAAAACAAAAAATAAGATATATAACAAACAAAACAACAATAAAAATAATAATAACAAAATAAAAAATAAAATAAAAAATAAAAAATAAAAATGAGAATAACAATAATGAAGGGGAAGGAGAGAGTGGGGGTAGGGAGTGAGGTGGGCTGGGGAAACATATGTAAGTGTACTACAACGTACAAGATGGCATGTATGAAAACAGACAGTGAAGTGAATATGACAAAGTGCGTACATATTTTTGAACACACAAATACACGCACGTTCGCACGCATAGAGAGAGAGAGGGAGAGAGAGAGAGAGAGAGAGAGAGAGAGAGAGAGAGAGGAGAGAGAGAGAAGAGAGAGAGAGTATAGCAGATTCTGCAAAGAGATTGCCGTACAAGCAACATACTAACAGGGTAAAGGGAATAAAGATGAGGAGAGAAGGGAAGAACAACTGAAAAAAAAACAAAACAAACTCACATCCAACAAACCCCGACCTTACCCCCCCCCCCCCTCCCACCCCCACCGCCCATCCCCGCCACCCCTTGCCCAATCGTCCTCCTTTTCTGACACCCCTTGCCCAATCGTCCTCCTTTTCTGACACCCCTTGCCCAATCGTCCTCCTTTTCTGACACCCCTTGCCCAATCGTCCTCCTTTTCTGACACCCCTTGCCCAATCGTCCTCCTTTTCTGACACCCCCTTGCCCAATCGTCCTCCTTTTCTGACACCCCTTGCCCAATCGTCCTCCTTTTCTGACACCCCTTGCCCAATCGTCCTCCTTTTCTGACACCCCTTGCCCAATCGTCCTTTTCTGACACCCCTTGCCCAATCGTCCTCCTTTTCTGACACCCCTTGCCCAATCGTCCTCCTTTTCTGACACCCCTTGCCCAATCGTCCTCCTTTTCTGACACCCCTTGCCCAATCGTCCTCCTTTTCTGACACCCCTTGCCCAATCGTCCTCCTTTTCTGACACCCCTTGCCCAATCGTCCTCCTTTTCTGACACCCCTTGCCCAATCGTCCTCCTTTTCTGACACCCCTTGCCCAATCGTCCTCCTTTTCTGACACCCCTTGCCCAATCGTCCTCCTTTTCTGACACCCCTTGCCCAATCGTCCTCCTTTTCTGACACCCCTTGCCCAATCGTCCTCCTTTTCTGACACCCCTTGCCCAATCGTCCTCCTTTTCTGACACCCCTTGCCCAATCGTCCTCCTTTTCTGACACCCCTTGCCCAATCGTCCTCCTTTTCTGACACGAAACAAACCAAACCAAACCCAAAGAAACAAACCACACTCACGAACCAACCAAGAAACAGCCCCCCCCCCCCCCCCCCCCCCCCTTTTCAAGAAGAGTGTCAGACACTAATCGTGATAATAGAGATTTCACCGGAGGTCGCACTACACAGGCCGTCCCTTACGTGGAGCCCAGCGGGAAAAGACAGAGACCAGGTAGATGAAGAGCCGAGGAGCTGAAGGGCAGACAGGCCCGATAGAATCAGGTGATTACAGGCGCTGTCAGGCGTTCTCCCCCTACAATCCTCACAATGGGGTTCACTGTAACCGCCTGCTTGGCCAACGGTCTGACAAGTTCAAAGAGTGGATGGGATATGGCGTCAGAAAACAGAGAGAGAGAGAGAGAGAGAGAGAGAAGAGAGAGAGAGAGAGAGAGAGAGAGAGAGAGAGAGAGGCAGACAGACAGACAGGCAAGGCAGATATAGGGAGACAGACAGAGGGAGACAAACGCACAGAAAGAGAGAGAGCGAGAGACAGAGACAGAGAGACAGACAGTCAGACAGACAGACAGACACACAGAGAGACAGAGGGAGACAGACAGAGGGAGACAGAGACAGAGACAGAGACAGAAGAGAGAGAAGAGAGAGAGAGAGAGAGAGGGAATGGAAGGTGAAGGGGAAAGATGGAAACTGAGACACAAAGGTGGTGAAGGTGAGAGTGAGAAGGGGAGGTGGGACCAGGGGGGGGGGGGGGGAGGGGGGGGCAATATCATACTGGCACGAACAAATCACACACACACACACACACACACACACACACACACACACACACACACACACACACACACATACACACACACACACACACACACACACACCACACACACACACACACACACACACACACACACACACACACACACACACACACACCTGCACGCGTCAGTGCATTTTCAGTGCGTGCAGTTCAAGGGCAGTCGGCGCTGTCTGGCATCAACTACTGGCACCAATGCTACATCCCCAAGCAGCTGTAACACATTAATTTCTTTCTGGACGCAGAAATGAGACTAGTCAGACACTTGTCAGCACGATAAGTATCTACTCCAACCCTCTCCCGCTCTCTCTCCTCTCTCCTCTCTCTCTCCTTTTCTCCTCTCTCCCTCTCTCTCTCTCTCTCTCTCTCTCTCTCTTTCTCTCTCTCTGCTTGTCTTCAGTTTCGGTACTTTCTTGTGAAAGCAGACACAGATAGGATCTAAGCAGGGTGGAACTCGCTAGCAATGTCCCAACCTCCTGAAGAAAGAAAAGAAAACCGTGGTGTTAAAAAACTCAATCATATCTACACCAAGACCCAAAACTCACCCTGCTACTACCCAAAAGAAAACCCTTGGAGGCTAATGACCAAACCCGAAAGAATGAGCTGTTAGTCACCTCCTGCTTTTCTGCTTGTTCTTCTTCGTTTCTTCTTTTCTTCCTCATCTCTTTTCTTTTTTTCTCCACCTACTTTCTTCTTCATATCTTCTTGTTCTTCTTCCTCTTCTTCCTCCTCTTCCTCCTTCTCCTCCTCCTCCTCTTTCTCCTTATTTCTTCTTCTTCTTCTTCTTCTTAGTCGTGGTCTTTAATTTTCATTGCATAGCCTTTGCCACGAGACGCTGATATGATGTTTAAAAAAAATCACATTGAGAGAGAGTGAGAGAGAGAGAGAGAGAGAGAGAGAGAGAGAGAGAGAGAGAGAGAGAGAGAGAGAAGAGAGAGAGAGAGATCCCACTGAGAAGCAGAACAGAGTCGGACACAAACTCGATCACTTTAGCTTCGCTCACAGATGCAATCCGAACACACCCACCTTGTCATTCCACAAGTCACCCCAGTCGTAACAGCCACTTCACCGACACACAAAACTCCCGCACACAAACAATGATGACAGGGTGCTCGTCAGTCATGCAGGCATCACAAGACGAACTGATCAGGAAAAAGAGAGAAGCAAGACCTCTGACTAGACAGCTCCTGGGAAACACAGAGACAAGGAGACAGGAACAGAGAACCACGATCGTCAAAACAAGGAAAGCAGATAACCGATGCAGAAAGACACACCGAACTCGTGAAGTCAGCAGCGGAAACAATACCCCCTGAAACTTATCACGTTATTCTGAAGTAAATTGTAAAAGGTGGGAAAAAAAAGTTCAGTTACATTGCATACCCGGTGTTCTCCTTTCTCCCCCTCCCTCCGTGACCTTCATCCCTCATACCTCCTTCCATCACTACAAAGGAAGGTGGGAACACTGGTCATAAATTCGGTAGAACCAAGTAGAATGCACACTGATTTTTTTCATAATCGATTGTGTCTATATCAAAGCTGCTCCCTCTGCCTCCTG
>CM031599.1:19454264-19456764 GCA_018398815.1 Conus ventricosus | reverse complement strand
ACTTCCAGGCATTTTCTTTTAGTCCAAGCTGTTTCCTAGTTTTCGCACCTGCAGTTTTGTTCCTGTGCCAAAAAATTTAAATCCTTTGATCTTACCGAATTATCAGGAATGGGGGAACGTCGTGTTGGAGATTGATTATACGCGCTGGTTGCTTGAGCATGTGAGGAAGGAGTGCGCGCCAGCGCTCTCCACCCCCCCCCCCCTCTCTCTCTCTCTCTCTTTCGCTGTCTGTCTGTCTGTCTGTCTGTCATCTCTTGAATGGGTTTAAGCAGTGTGCGGAAGAATAACTTCTCCCAAATTAATTTTCTTTTAATGAGGCGTGGTGTAAACCCTCAAGAAAACATTCGTATTTATTTTAGTAATGATTCTGTCTCTGTCTCTCTCTCTCTCTCTCTCTCTTCTCTCTCTCCTCTCTCTCTCTCTTTTCTCTCTGTGTGTGTGTGTGTGTGTGTGTGTGTGTGTGTGTGATCGTGTGTGTGTGTGATCGTTTTGTGTGTGTGTGTGTGTGTGTGTGTGTGTGTGTGTGTGTGTGTGTGTGAGTGTGTTGTGTGTGTGTGTGTGTGTGTGTGTGTGTGTGTTTTGTGTGTGTGGTGTGTGTGTGTTTGTTTGTATGTGTGTGTGTGTGTGTGTGTGTGTGTGTGTGTGTGTGAGAGGAGAGGAGAGAGAGAGAGAGAGAGAGAGAGAGAGAGAGAGAGAGAGAGAGAGAGAAGAGAGAGAGAAGAGAGAGAGTGTGGTGTGTGTAGGTGTGTGTTTTTTTTTTTTTTTTACATGAGACACGAATAAGATGAATACTTAATACCATCCCGATGGTGTTAATATCCCAGAAAGAGTCACTGATGTATGCATAAATATTCCATAGTAACCACCGATCCTGGTGCAGTGGTTAGCGTTGCGAACTTAATGGATGGGCGGTTGTGGGTTCAATTCTAGCCAGATGCGTACATGTGTGGATCTTGCGGCTCTTGATTGCCCCAGAGGTCAGTACGCGTGGAGATCAAGTCATAAAACTTACATGTAATCCAAAATGTCAACAACAGCAACACCGAACATATTCATCTCTCATCATATCACATGATTGATATTTTATCCCCCCCCCCCCCCCCCCCCCCCCCCCCCCCCCCCCCCCCCCCCCCCCCCCCCCCACCGCCACGCGAACACAACCCAAGTCATCTTTAATCCAAAAGCAGTCCAGAACTGACGCAATGGATAGGCTTCGGACAGACACGATGAGTCATGGGACTTCAGAGAAGAGAGGGAGGGAAATATGATGAGGGAAGGTTGATAATCAACATCACACGTCCAGACAGCACCTGTCACCTGACGCACACGATATAATGTATGATGATAGCAGGCGGTTTATGAGGCTTGTTCGAAGGGATCGCCAACTTCAGGACCTTTTTGTCTGTCGTCTAAGTTGGCGCTGTTCCCTGGTTTCTGCACTTGTGGATTTGTTCACGTGCCAAAGAAGGATCGTTTGATCTTGAGGAATTATCAGGAGTGGGGCAACGTTGTGCAGGTGGTTGATTGTATACACTAATTACTGACAAACGAAAACGAGGAAGACGTGTGCGCAATCCTCTCACTCTCTCTCTCACTCTCTCTCTCCTCTCTCTCTCTCTCTCTCTCTCACTCTCCTCTCTCTGTCTCTGTCTCTCTCTCTCTCTGTCTCTCTCTCTGTCTCTCTCTTCTCTCTCTGTCTCTGTTCTCTGTCCTCTCTCTCTCTCTCTCTCTCTCTCTCTGTCCTCTGTGTCTCTCTCTCTCTCTTTCTCTTTTTCCCCTCTCCATATGTGTGTGTGCGCGCATGAGCGCACGCATGTGCACGTACAGGGTGTATGCATACCTCAAAACTTACAGAAGACAAGGATAATATAAATACTAAATAGATCTACATAATGCTAAAGTCAACACACTAAAAAAAAAAAGTGACCAATGGCATTATAAGGTAACCAACAGTCCTGATGCAGAGATTAGCATCGCGCACTTACCAGTGGGCAGTCATGGGTTCGATTCCCGCCAAAAGGGCACGTTTGTGGCATTTTTCAGCCCTGGGTAGTTCGGTCTCAGAGTTCAGTGTGCTAAGAGATCAAGTCACCAAACTCACATCTTATCAAAAACATCAACAGCAACAATAAACATTCCTCTTCTTCTTCTCTCATCTGTCACATGATTCATATTTTGTCACCCAGCCTCTGCCTCTGAGCAAAACCCAGTTATCTTGAATCATGAGCGGCTCACAACTGGCAAAAAGGGTGGGTCTCTAAGTCATGGGACTTCAGCGGGGAGAGGGAGAGGAATAATGATGATGGGGGGTTGATAATAAATCTCACGCGTCCAGGCAGCACACGTCATCTGGGGCACACTGATAGGCATGATGCTGACAGGCGGTTTCTTAGTTCGTTGTGAAGTGATGGCCAACTACCTTTGTTCTCTGTCGTCTGTCTAAGCTGGCACTGTTCCCTGGTTTCCGCACTTGTGGTTATGTGTCTGCTTGCCAAAGAAT
>CM031599.1:19415489-19420489 GCA_018398815.1 Conus ventricosus | reverse complement strand
TGCGGACCAGCCCGTCTGTATATTCTACAACACAACTGCAATGATTGTCGGTCATAATGCGCAGGGTTTACAGGCAGATGACTACATAAGTGGATGACAGCCAGAACAAACGGATTGAAGAAGGTCGGACTCACTAAAATAGCTTAGAATAAAAACTTAAGGTGCCCCCCCCCCCCTGGTATGTGTGTGTGTGTATGTGTGTGTGTGTGTGTGTGTGTGTGTGTGTGTGTGTGCGTGTGTGTGTGTGTGTGTGGTGTGTGGGTGTGTGTGTGGTGGTGTGTGTGGTGTGTGTGGTGTGTGTGTGTGTGTGTGTGTGTGTGTTGTGTGTGTCCTTCATTTAACGTCTATCCACTATTCGTGATATTAGACAAGTGTGTGTGTGTGTGTGTGTGTGTGTGTGTGTGTGTGTGTGTGTGTGTGTGTGTGGTGTGTGTGTGTGTGAGTGGTGTGTGTGTGTGTGTTTAGACGGAATATGTGAGTGTGACTATTTATGTATATACATATGCATATTAAATTTATCCACATACATAATATGAGTGTGCTTGTGTACGCGTGTACAGGGGTTTTGAGTTCATGAACATGACGAGTCCAATGACAGCAAATTTTGCTGTCAGTGTCTGTGCTCATGCACGTTTGATCACATATGAATACCAGGTTGTTGGTTGTTGCTTTTGCCGGTGCTTTTACACTTTTTCTAAGGTCTAAATATTCTAGTAGAAATAAATTTGTTATGACATGAACCGTGATAATTAGCTTTTAATGCACTATGAATCGCAATGCTATCCTACAGCAGCGCAAGCCAAATTCGACATAAAGGGCACATCGCAATTACTGTCTGTTGCTTTCCCACTGTGAGAATGATGCAGTTCTGATACATACTGATCATCAGAGCTCTCTGTTGACCGACTTCCTCTTCTCGTAAATCTTAGGAAGGGGATTTCACTGCATCTCTGACAAATCAAAATAGGACGTAAAAACAATGCAAATTCTGAGTTTGGATGCCAAGATCTATATGAGAGAATAACACTGGCACCGAATTTGTTGCTCTTTCCAAAAGAGGAATATATTTATTATGAAATGCCAATAGGTGCGACTAAGCTGGCATCTTGTCATCATAAAATAAAATGGACATTGAGAAAATATCGAATAAACTGGCCTTAGTGTTAAATGGGTCGCCAAATTCTAGTGACTTAATGTAAATCTGAATTTTTTTTAAAAATGTTGTGAGTGACTGATTGTATCATTTGAATTATCGAGCATTATGTATAGATAATAAAAACATTTCCTACGTAAATACAGAAAAAAAGGTTCACAATTAAATCGTATGAATTCAGTGTACTGCCTGATATCGACAAAACAATGGAATCCGTGATTTCATTGAACTGCTTGCAAAGTTCGTATTCGAAAGCACGGTAGAGCCATTTTTATTGTGTAACCTGATGGACTAGAAGAGTGCCTCTGCCTCCTTCACAGAGCATAACACCTGTCACTTTGGAGTGCAGGTAACAAATCTCCCCCCACCCCCCTCACTCCCACGCCGCCTCATCCCGCACCATTCTCCCAGATGCCCTTTCCGTCACTTGCATGCACTGTTCTCATTCCTTGGCATGTGGTCTCAGACCAGCATTGAGTACCACAGAATCATATCATTACCATTATTTGCCTTACCCACCACAAAATAACATTCGCTTTTGTCAATTATCGTGGATATTCTCTGCCCAGTATTTTGGAGATGTAAGCTTGTATCATTTTCCATGAGGATTGGTTTGTTCTTCTCCACATTCTTTAGCCATCGATATGTTCTGAATGTAAAGTGAACAAACCTTTATTTTTGTGTATATCAACCCTGGGTTTTAAATCCTAACGGTACATAAAAACCGCCCTTTTATATAAATAACTATATATAATAAATATTTTAATAATAATATATAAAAAAAATTTTTGATGAATGTGAACCCCTTCGTTTTATTCCTTACATTTCAGGGTTTTTTAAACCCATTTTTTCAGAACTAAAAGGGAACCCCAAAAAGTCGACAGATAGCAAAAATCTTTTTAAAGGAACTCTATTACATTTCCAGGGGGTTGATGCACAAAACCCCCCCCCGCAGGTTCCCCCTTTTTTCCCTTCATCTGGGGGGTTTTTGTTTTCTATTGGCACTTTTTCTTTTCCCCTCTCACGGCGTATTTCCACTATCTCAGCCCTTTTCATCGGGCGCTAAAATTTGGGTATTGGCTCCCCCTGCTCACAACTGCCGGCCCGGCTCCGGGCCGCTGCCCTCAAAATACATCGAAAACCCATTGGCACGTGGGGGGGGGAAAAGGGAAAGGGGGGAAATTTTTTTTAACTGGGGTTTTTAAACACTGCAAATTTTTGTTTTTTTGAAGACGGGGTGCAGAGTTTTGGGTTTTTTGTTCACTGTTTACTAGAAACCTTTTTTTTTCTATTTCGGGTAGGGTTGTTGATTTTTTTTGCCTTTTTTTTTTGGTTTTTGGGGGAAAGGGAAAAACTTTTTGCTGTCGTTTTTTTTGGTTTTCTTTTGTTTTTGGGGAAAGGGGAAGGGTT
Organism: Conus ventricosus; assembly: GCA_018398815.1. NCBI lineage: Eukaryota > Metazoa > Mollusca > Gastropoda > Neogastropoda > Conidae > Conus > Conus ventricosus. The sequence goes on along the minus strand of CM031599.1, from coordinate 19,417,926 downwards.
ATTGTCTGCCCTTTTATTGTTTTTTTTTGCCCTTTGGGGGAGAAGGGAAAGGCGGGGGGGCCGCCCTTTTTTGTTTTTTTTTTTGTTTTTGGGGGGAGAATGGAAGACTTATGCCTGTCTTTAAATTGTTTTTTTTTTTTGTTTTTGGGGGGAGAAGGGAAAGGTTTTTTGGGCTTTTTTAAAATTTTTTTTTTGTTTTTGGGGGGAGAAGGGAAGGGGTTTAATTTGGGTCGGGCGTTTTTTGGGTTTTTTTTTTGGGTCTTTGGGGGGAAAGGGAAGGGGGGCCTTTTTTTGTTTTGTCGTTTATTTTTTTTTTTTTTCCCTTTGGGGGGAGAATGGAAGAGGCTTATTGTCGGTCTTTATTTTGTTTTTTTGGGTTTTTGGGGGGGAGAAGGGAAAAAGGTTTTTGTCGGGCCCGTTTATTTTTTTCTTTTGTTTTTGGGGGAAAATTTGGAAAAGGGATTGTCTGCTTTTTAATTGTTTTCCCTTTGCCTTGGGGGGAAAGGGAAGAGGCTTTTGGCTTTTTTTTTTGTTTTTTTTTTGTTTTGGGGGGAAAAAGGGAAGAGGCAAATTGCCCGTCGTTTTTTTTTTTCTTTTGTTTTTGGGGGGAGAATGGAAAAGGCTTATTGTCTGTCGTTTATTGTTTTCTTTTGTCTTTGGGGAGAATGGAAGAGGCTTATTGTCTGTCGTTTATTGTTTTCTTTGTCTTTGGGGGAGAATGGAAGAGGCTTATTGTCTGTCGTTTATATGTTTTCTTTTGTCTTTGGGGAGAATGGAAGAGGCTTATTGTCTGTCGTTTATGTTTTCTTTGTCTTGGGGAGAATGGAAGAGGCTTATTGTCTGTCGTTTATTGTTTTCTTTTGTCTTTGGGGGAGAATGGAAGAGGCTTATTGTCTGTCGTTTATTGTTTCTTTTGTCTTTGGGGGAGAATGGAAGAGGCTTATTGTCTGTCGTTTATTGTTTTGTGCCTGACTAAATTATGAGCACAGTGTCGGTGTTTGTCGCAGAATAAAGAATTAGATATCCAGTGCAATAGAGCAGTCACCAAAGTTCATTTGGCAGAAGTAATAAGTTTGATGAAAGGAACTTGGAGTGAGATGTTTATTGCCAGTGACTTTCCTCTCTGAAATGGCACTGACTGACACCTGAAAGTGGGTGTACAAGTGTGTGTGTGTGTGTGTGTGTGTGTGTGTGTGTGTGTGTGTGTGTGTGTGTGTGGTGTGTGTGTGTGTGTGTGTGTGTGTGTGTGTGCGTGCGTGCGTGCGCACGTGCGTGTTTGCGTGCGTGCGTGCGTGCTTGCGTGCGTGCGTGCGTGCGTGCGTGCGTGCGTGTGTGCGTGTGTGCGTGCATGCGTGCTTGTGTATGTATGTATGTATGTATGTATGTATGTATGTATGCATGTATGTATGTATGTATGTATGTATGCATGTATGTATGCATGTATGTGCGTATGTATGTATGTATGTGTGTATGTGTGTGTGTGCGTGTGTGCGTGTGTGCGTATACATGTGTGTGCGTGTGTGTGTGTGTGTGCGTGCGTGCGTGCGTGCGTGCGTGTGTGTGTGTGTGTGTGTGTGTGTGTGTGTGTGTGTGTGTGTGTGTGTATGTGTGGTGTGTGTGTGTGTGTGTGTGTGTGTGTGCGTGCGTGCGTGCGTGCGTGTGTTTGCGTGCGTGCGTGCGTATGTGTGTGTGTGTGTGTGTGTGTGTGTGTGTGTGTGTGTGTGTGTGTGTGTGTGTGTGTGTGTGTGTGTGCGTGCGTGCGTGCGTGTGTTTGCGTGCGTGCGTGCGTATGTGTGTGTGTGGCGTGTTGTGTGTGTGTGTGTGTGTGTGTGTGTGTGGTGTGTGTGTGTGTGTGTGTGTGTGTGTGTGCGTGCGTGCGTGTGTTTGCGAGCGTGCGTGCGTATGTGTGTGTGTGTGTGGTGCGTGCGTGCGTGCGTGCTGCGTGCGTGCGTGCGTGTGTGTGTGTGTGTGTGTGTAGGAAGGAATTCTGTTTTACGTCTCGTCACACATATAGGTGATTGCAGACGTCTAAATAACATATTGTTTACAATTTTAGACTATTATCATAAAAGAAAAGAGGACGATGTGGTTACATGGAACAAAAATAAAGCATAGATGAATTGTAGGACAGTAACTATAAAAAATTAGATAAAAATAACTAAAATAATCTAACTTACGATTATGATTATAAAATGTTCCTTAAAGGACTTCCCAAAAGGTTACTCGTTAATTTAACAAGAGAAACAACTGGCAACGAATCTAAAAAGTCAAACACATTAACATGCCCAGTGTCAGCACTTGGATAACCATTCAAAAGGGTTTCGTTAGTTCACAATCAAAAATCACATGTGAACTGAAAGATCCCCACGACATACGACTTAACATTGGATACTTGTCGAGGGATTACATAAAAGTTCACAAATCATAAAATCATGCT
>CM031599.1:19395729-19413229 GCA_018398815.1 Conus ventricosus | reverse complement strand
ACTGCAGGTGGTCGTGAACAAATGTCGATGTGCGACAGTTAGTTTCCGTGAAATAGTGAAGCGTGTCAGGATTTCACAAGAAATTTCCATAAATTAGTGTCGTCGCCCATGAAATCGTATTGTGTCGTGTCGTGACGACATTATTTCCTGTGAAATACTGCAGCTGATGAAGAAAAAATATTGCTGTGCCACAGTAATTCCCATGAAATAGCGAAGTGCTACAAGATTTCATTGGTTGGAAATGACGTCGCAGCAGTTTTGCGGTGACATGTGTGTGCGCGTGGGCGTACGCATACGTTAATTAAAACGTGGTAGTTTGTCCCTAACTTCAACTGAACTATTTTGCATAGTTCTGATCTTTTACTTAAAAGGGAAAATGAAAGGAAGGGAAATACCCTAGCGTTTTTTTTAGTGGCAAGTGTGTGTGTGTGTGTGGTGTGTGTGTGTGTGTAGAAATATTTCGTCTATATGCTTATTGCTTTGATGTTTGGACGAACGAACGAACGCAGTTTAATGCTATTAGGCTGTAAAACCCATGAACCAAATCGGCGCGATGTACAACAAAACGCGACTCGATTTCGATTTCATTGACATGGAAACCACAGCAATGTCCTTTTCTTTCACTTTACATGACGAAATCGAGAACGAGAAAATGTCACTGGTATTCACTGTGTTCTGTAGACGACGGTCACCCCAGGTAAAACTGGACCAGTCCGTGGACAGCGTGCAGCCGCCATAGAGCACATTCTTGGGTCTCTGCATGCTTCGTGTTGCCGATGCGTCTTCTTTTCCGAAGGCAGGCCAGTTTAACACATTCCTCCGATGACATGTGTCTTTCTTCCTGCTTGTCAAACCAGAATAAACAATCGTCTTCCGAACACGGATCGCAGGAATATTCTAGAACGACGTCGTCTGATTCACACAGCAGCACACCCACATCATCCGTTTGATGGAACACGACCTTCCGAAAAGCTTGATTTCTGTGCGGATCTCGGAATCGTCTCTGCACCTGTTGTTCTGTCAGAGTAGCATCATAATCCTTAATCATTCCCGTGTCAAAACCATCGACAATTTTGTCTATAGCTTGCTCCAGACTTGTGTCGATGTCCGACGGGTGGATTTCTGTGCCCTGCTGTTACACTCCGACAGATCGGAATGCAAACACAGAAGCGTATCCTGAATATACGACATGTCATCATCATCTCGAGTCGGCTTGATGTGTTCCTCCTGTGCTGTGTACTGTGTTCATCCGATTCGGTGTCAGGCACGGCCAGTTCATTCGCGACACAAGTGGTACCGAGACCAGCTCCAACCTGTTCATGTCGTCCGTTCTGCTGCTTCGATCGCTCTTGATCCCGTCGCACCTGGCTGGGGGGCTTCTTCCTGAAGTAATGAACTTGCGTTCTCCGGTTCAGCACAGGATCCGCCATTGTTGTTGACACTGGGCTGACCGGCTTCAGACGCAGAGCGACCTCTGTGTTGCTGCCTTCTCCAGTAATGTTCCAGCTTGAAACACAGTTTTCAGTCAGCAGGGCGTTCAGGGCTGACTCCGCAGTCGCTGAAGGTCCAGTACCTGGCATTGTCACAGGAAAATAGAAAACAATTGCCGCAGCTGAAATAAATAGCGCCCTGTCGCTTCGTGTCAAATCACGTGCCCCCACCCCCTCCCCCCCTTTGATGTTTGAAGAGGGAGAGTGAGATGGTGGCAAAGGCGCAAAGGGGTACAAGATTGCATATAATGGGCAGAATTTTTTTTTTTTTTTTTTTTTTTTACAAATGTGTTTTTTGGGGGGTTTATGGTTGATAAAGTGAGTTTGAAAATGGCTAAAAATTGGCTATGCATGTTGATGTTGAATATTCTTATAAAGAATAAAACCATTTTGTTTCTTGAGTGTGTGTTGGGGCTGTGGGAGAGCATGTGAAAAGGAGAAAACTGCTTCATATTTGTTTTAAAAATGCTAACTTTCCACTGAGTAATGCGTGCATTCATACACGGGACCTGGGTTCAAAGTCTCATCCGAAGGCCGAGGAGAAAAATTGGGGTTTCCGCAGATGTTAAATGCGACGAAAGAATCTCTTCCAACTAGGATGTCTCAAGTGGGAAACGAAGTCCAGACCTTGGATCAGGAGTCTGACGCCTTACCCACCAACAGCCCTCCCGTCTCAAAGTAAAATTCGTCGCTTAAAAATTGCCACACACACACACACACACACACACACACACACACACACACACACCCACGTCCACACGCACGCACGCACGCACGCACACACACACACACACACACCACACACACACACACACACACACACACACACACACATACACACACGCACACACACACGCAACTGAACCATGCTGTGACTTTTTTTTTTTGAGTGTGGCTCAGAAAGGGTTAATGTCAAGGTTCAGTGATAGGTGGAAATGTGGATGCGAGGCATAGGATGGTGGCGGGTGGTTCTACAGGGTTGTGTGGGGGGGGGGGGGGGGGGGGGGGGGGAGGGGGGGGGCGGTAAAGAATCAGAGTCAGAATTTGCGGGGGGGGGGGGGGGGGGGGGGGGGGGGGGGGGGTGGGGGGGGGGGGCCGGAGGTAATGATTTGCCTTTTTATCGGGACTGTTTCTTTCTTTTTTTATTATTAGGTTGGATGCCAGGCGGTCCCATGTCTCAGGCGGCGAATCGTGTTCCGTCTAACAACTAACGCACGGCCTGGACTAGCTCTAAGTTTGCATCAGGTCTCGCCATCGTTTCTTCTGCTGTTTCTGTTCAAGCGTGGTGGCAGGTCGGGTGGATGATGGTTGGGTAGACAAACATTGGTTGTGTGTACACTAGTGAGAAATTATGGCTGTGATAAAATGCGTGAGATACGCACTGACACACAGATACATACAGACACACAGATACATACAGACCCCAGATAACACACACACACACACACAACACACACACACACACACACACACACACAACACAACACACACACGCGGCGCGCGCGCGTTGCGCCGCGCGCATATACACGTAGTACACACGCCACGCACGCGCGCGCATACACCCGTACGTAGACACGCACACGCACGCGCATACACTCACACACACACACTACACACACAACACACACCAACACACAACACGCACGCACGCAGCACGCACGCACACACACACACACACACACAACACAAAACCACACACACAAACAAAACACACCACACAAACAGCCCTACACCCCCCCACCTACGCATCCCCACACACACCACCACACACACACACCCACACACACACAACCACACACACATACACAACACCCCACACAAACATACCACACACGCACGCACAGGTACACGTCCTCGGGTGTCACTCAAAACCATTTCAGAGAAGGAAGTCACAACCAGTAAAAATCTCCTCACCCCAATCTCCTTACTCCAATCCACTCTTGGCTGTGTGAACTTTCGCGACGTCTTCTTTGGGACCAGGGGCGTTCATTTGTTCTTCGTTCAGTGACAAAACGGCAAATACAGAACCCAGCAACAAAAAAAAGCGATGAAATAATCCAATCCTTGCCCCCCCCCCCCCCCTCCCCTCCCCCTTTCCCCCCCTTCCCCTCATCCCCTTCGTTTTTGTTCTAAGTGAAAAAATGTGGAGGTGAAAGCAGGTGGAGGGGAAACAGTAAAAGGAAGTAGCCATGAGGCAAAACGGAGCTTCCTAGATAAGGAAAGAATTCATTTCGTGCAATCCACGAGGATGAAGTTGTTTACCATAAATGATTGCTTCAGCACGCGTGCTGGTCTGAAACGACATGATAAGGGGAGACATTACACACAAGAATGAGGGAAGAAGAGGCAGAAAGGGAGACGGGTTTGGGGAGGAGCGTTGGGGTGGGGTGGGGTGGGGGGGGTGAAGGTTGTAGTGATGGGGTGGGCGAGATGAGGGATTGACGTAGACTCGTTACCATAGCAAATAACACAACTACGTACTTTGAAATCAACAGATCTGGACCAAAAATAGCCAAACACAAACACGTTACGCTGAGTGAAGGGAATCGGCCACACCATTCGCTTCACATCAAGTTGTCCTCTGATATGAATGGCTTCACCTTACATAAGGGAGGAATTTGCAATTCAGTACAGAGGAACTAACGGTTGGTCATGCAATGCTTTTTGTTGGTCCAGAAAACACTTGAGGAACTCGCGAAGAGCTTTTACGTTTCTGCCCTCTTATGGTTTTATAAGTCAATCGATTGAAAACACACACACACACACACACACACACGCACGCACGCACGCACGCACGCACGCACGCACAACACACACACACCACACACACACACACACACACACGCAAAAACGCACGCATCATACACACGCAAAAACCACGCACGCACGCACCACACACACACACACACACACACACACACACACACACACACACACACACACACACACACACACACACACACACAACACACACACACACACACATACACACGCACGCACACACGCACGCACGCACGCACGCTCACACACACACACACACACACACACACACACACACACACACACACACACACACACACACCACACACACACACACACACACACACACACGCGAAAATCAACCAGCAAAAAATTGTAACAAGCTTCCTAATCCCCTGAGCATGATGCTCGACGCTTCAAAAGGTACGTAGAAGTAGTTACTCATGTTACGCTTGTACTGCGGTATTACAATCAGTTCCTCAACTAAAAAACACTTATGGAATTAGTTCCTTCTTTTCTTTCAATAGTATCTGCCGGTCAAGGCATAATTGCTACCGCTCTGGTTCCTCATCACTTATTTTGCATGTCATTAGGACATAGTTAAGATGCTTTGTCAAGGGTATTGTTGTATAGCTTTCCATCTAATATAAACATAATTAAGATACTATGTCAAGGTTATGGTTGTATATTTTTCCCATCTAGTATAAACACAATGAAGATATCATGTCAAGAGTATTGTTGTATAATTTTCCATCTAGTATAAACAGAATTAAGATACTATGCCACAGGTATTGTCGTATAATTTTCATCTAGTATAAACATAATTAAGATACTATGTCAAGGGTATTGCTGTATATTTTTTTTCCATCTAGTATAAGCTACAACATCCACATTCAAATCATTGATACGCCCCGTTTTGTTTATTAAGTTGTCTCCCGGCTGAATTCAGGTCTGTCTCAGAGTTTGGGGATATGAGCAAACCGTCAACAAAGCCTTGATGATCAGCACGTGATTGAACTGTATTCATTTTCCAGTCGGAAGGTTCAGATCTCTCAAAGACGCAAAGTAGAAGACATGGTTTGTATGCTGATTTTGGTCAAATACTGCTGGTGGTTATATGTCTGTTGCTGCTCATACCCACATAGGTTTAAATCATTAATCACATACACACACACACACACACACACACACACACACACACACACACACACACACACGCGCGCACGCATGCAACGCACGCACGCACGCACGCACGCACGCACGCACACATAAACACACACATAAACACACACCACGCACGCACTCACGCACGCACGCACGCACGCACGCACGCACGCACGCACACACACACACACACCACACACACACACACACACACACACACACACACACACACACACACACACACACACACCACACACACACACACACACACACCACACACGACGCGCGCGCGCGCGCGCGCGCGCGCACATGGTACTTTGACATATGCCATTGTTTTACCTCAGCCACATTATTCCATGTTTGTTGTCCACTAGAATCTGAAGTTCCAGAAAATAAAATACCAATAGAAAATCCGTCTGCATAATACACCCAGACCTGCAAGAACGCAGACATTGATCAGCGATATTGCTCTTATACTGATATGTCATGTTTATGGACTTGGGCGCGTGAGAATGAGCACATGCATGAATATTGATAAAGATACGTCCATGCGTGTTCCAACCCATCACAATAAGTCTCTCACACAAGCGCGCACGCGCTTTGCGCAGTTCAAACACACACACACACACCCACACACACACCACACACACCAAACACACACACACCACACACTACACGCCCACCAACACACAAAACCGCAACAAGCCCACCCACCACAACCACCCACCCCACACATCCCCACACACACAAACCAGTGGGGGGGTGTGGGGGGGGTCACCTTTAAGTTGTTATTCTAACTATTTTAGTTAGTCCGGACCTTCTTTCAATCGCGTTTGATCCTGGCTGACACCACTAATGTAGTCCAGTCTTGCCTGTAAACCCACTAGCGCATTCATGACCGACAAATCAATTGCAGTTGTGTTGTAAGAATACGCAGACGGGCCTGGTCCGCACACAGTGGACCCCTTCTTGATAAACTGACATGTGACTATTTCACAGAGAAAAGTCCACCAAACAATGACCATCTCCTCGCCTAAGTTTTCTTTCATTAAAGTTATTAGTGCTGAAGAACGTTTGCGCTTGGCCATGGCTCAAGGATGTTTCCGTGAACGAAGGACGGAGACAGTAAATGCAGTTACAACACGAGTTAATAAGCTGCAGCTTATTGCTGAAAGACGATCCAACCAGCTTGCCCCGTGTTCCAAGCCTGTATCATGCTTATTGCCTCGCCGACCAAGAGCCTTCAGCAGCACTGAATGTCGTTTTAACAACAGACAGTATGTACCCACCTGAAATGACCAAACTAGAAACCAACAGTCCGCCCATGCTTCAGCGACTTAGTCTGCAACAACAGACTATCAGCATCCTCGTTTAAGGTCTAATCACATTAAAGAAAGAAAAAAGTTTATCTAGAAAATTAATGTGGAAACAACTCAGAACTAGGTCCTTCATGAATATGTCGTAAACACGTTTTTACCATTGATTGTACGTATTCCAACATTGTAATATTCACAATGTGTAAACGCAGTCTGGATTATCTCAAGTAGAAGAAGAAGAGAAACATCCTCCCCATCCTCTCCCAAAAAGCACAGGAAAGAAAAATAGAAGCAAAACAAACACCAGTTAAGAAAAGAAAGATACATCCAAAACAACGGACGACACCAGACCGTGACAACCAAGGAAGATCCAAGACCTATATAATCCTTAATTCCTCAAGGCGAACGAGCCTCGTTTCATCAAAACGTTACCCCTTCCCCCCCCAACCCCTGCGCGCAAATGCCAACTGTCCGCACGATGTCAAACAGCTACAGTATCTGGGAAAGCATTTTGTTTGTCAGCAGGGCAGCAAATATAAAGTATCAAGAGATGAGAGAGAGCCGAGAGGAGGAGAGAGAGAAGCGAGAGAGAGAGCGAGAGAGAGAGACTTGGGGTTGGAAGGCACATGCCATCGATAAAACAAACATATTGTCCATAAAAAGCTCCCTCTCCACCTGACCCCCACCGCACTCCCCTATCTTCTCTCGTTCCTCCATTCAGACGAGCAGAACATGCCGCCCAAAGCATAATATATCCTCCACCGGGACTGAGGTACCTACGAGAAACTATCAACAGATACGGTAGGATCCACCCTCGAGACATTGTAGGGGAACTATGTGAAGCAGAAACGAACATTGTGACAGACACAGGAAATGTAACGCCATATCCCATTCGAATGATTACTCGCCCCAAATAATGTGTCCACGGCCTCAGTGAAAGTAACAAAAACTGGCCAACATCATCTACAGTCGAATCATATATCCCATGAGAACAACATAACAAGGGAAACACAACGCAGAGAGGAAAGGCCCCTAACCCAGTCACAGATGATCCTTGTTTCCTCTTCACCGTTTCAAAACTCTTAAATGCATGTTCTCATTGAACAACACTATATATAAAACGCCCACGGAATATATCTCAAGTTGGGAAACAGGAAACATTCAATTCCCCAACCAATAAACAGTGTCATGACCTTTATGATTCTTACGTGCCCCCATTGTACATAAGCAAACAATGAAGTTGGACCTTGCCTTATATAAACGCTAGGTTGTAAGATAAAAGTGACTGCCTAGCCACAGAAAATCCAGAACACCAGCCCTCTGACGGCCCCTTGCCAGAGGGGGGGGGACCCCACAAAACGTAAAACAAAACATTCTTTCTGACGATCGATTTGGAAAAAAGACGAACACAGTTGAGACAGACACTGTGGCAATCAGTTGCCAACCCATGACAAAACAGAAGTCGTATGACCTGGATGACTGCATTGAGGACAATGGAGTGATGTTTACCTTCGCAGAGAGTACAACTCCAGAGTCCACAAGTCTGGCCAAAAACCAGTCCAACAAGGTGATATGGTCCGGGCTTCACATGCTAGCAATCACACGAAACAGATGTCGGCACATGAATGGTATGTTTTTACTAGGACACCCCTTACAGTTTATGCATGTCCCAGCACCACACGCACAGACCCACACACACACCACACACAAACACACACACACACACGACACACACCAGCACACAACACACATCACACCAGTGCACACACCCCCAACCCCACCCCCCACTTATCTCGTGCAAATTATCCAACAATTTACTTCTCCCTTCAGTCCCTAAATGTCACTCACCAAATTATGCCAAAAGATTACAAGATTAAAGAACTATCCCCCGGATTATCCTAAAGCAAAGAATCTGCACCACACCAGAGCGGTACAGGCAGATCTATGTCCAATTTGGACAAGATTACACCAACGTTACGTTCCTACTTTACTTAATCCTACCAAGATACGGTTCCAGTGTCCGGCCTCGCACCTATAACGCCCCCTGCAAGTTTCAGAATCCCAAATACCCCTTTATGCCTCAGATTATAGCAAATAACCCCCATTGCCCAGAAGGTCACCAACCTAATAGGAAACGTACACGAAAACTGTACTACAGAACAGGTGATGCAATTTGTGGCCGATTTTCCACATCAACATGCACCTTTCCAAGGGGGCAACAGGTTGTCCCAAATAGTTATTTCTCACCCTGGAAAATACTGAAACTGTCCGTGGATTCATCTTTAGTTTTTTGCTTAACGACGGGAGAAACTACGCGCATCCCCCAGACATATCTCATCATAGAGCAATCGGCGCTTGAATGCATAACCTTTGGTTTCGAAACCTGCTATGAAAGAGCATTAACAGCCACGAAATGGGATACCGCCCATGACCCACTAGGAAATGCCCAAGTGCCCAATAACTTATTTCAATTAAAGAAAATCCGTAGGATTTTCTGAAGTTAGGTGGTGTAGAATGTTATAACCCAAATTTTAACTTAACAACCCGGCAGATTGTGCACAACTTTTTTCAAAAATACCCCACGAGAAGACTGCTCGAGAAGTTTCATAAGTAGCAGTGCAGTAACCCTCTATTATTGATAACTTTCCAGAAAGCCGTTCTTGAGGCGCAGCTTTTATCTAATTCCCAAAAAAGACCAAAAAGGTGTTAAACATTCTCCATGTAATGTCCCCGGTGGAATCACTTAGCGAGTAGGCAGTTACAGCAAAAACATTCGCATATCTATAATTGCTAAAAGGTTAGAAAAGTACCTGTCAAAGATAAAAGATGCCAGCCCTCATAAAGAACTGTAAGCAGTACAACAAATAAAAGCAAAACCGAGTTACAGCGCAAGCCCAAATACAAAAGTACTGGTCCAGTATCTGTCTAAATGAAGTATCTGACGTGTAAAGACTGAAAAAAGGTGGTTGGGATAAAGGTTCGAAAGGACATGAAATCGTGCATTAACCTCCAAAAATACCCAATCAAAACAAACAAGTAAAGAATTTCTATCTCCCAAATAAAAGGCTGAGGAATTTGTCATCTATGTTACGTATAAAACATGTTGTAAAGGAATTAGCCTACTGATCAAAAGTCGTATAAAGAAAGAAAGAAAAAAATATACTGAACACTAAAGGAGAACCAGGTATACCAAACAACAATAGTACTTATAAATGTAACACTATCTTTTACAGGCAGTGCAGTAATGCAGACCGTCAGTTGGAAATAAAAAGGGACGGGAAGGTATATTGGCAGGTACCAGATTTTACTTCACACGTGAACAACCATAACCACACCAGAGCCCTGGATCGCCAAATACCTCACAGAACTTCGCCAATTGAATGTGGACCATGATTCCCAACGTTGCCCGATAAATGGAAAGACGTCCCATATTGTGACTCGCTAATACAACCAGCAGGGCACGCCACGGACTGAGACGTCAAGCTAAAGTCCCCATAATCAGTCACTTCCTCATACTGGAAACAGTCATGGAAAAAAATAATAAAAATATACCATGGCCTATTACTGATGATACAACTGATGATAATTTGCAGTCACATCAATTGGCATTTAAGCACATGACTAGTACCCCCCCTTGATCAACGAGACCCGACTAACTCACTCCCATACATACCCCAGTGAAAGCCTAACCAAACAGAGTCCAGCATCCTTCATTGCACAACCACACCAATACCAAAGAGATGTGAGGTGCACAGCCGGCTTACCTTCACACCCATCCCCCCCCAATTTTACAAACAGGACCCGAGCACCCCTAATCATACCCCACCAAAAGAAAAACCCTAGGTGTGCTACCGCCGGACCACCATGCCCCCCTAATGGTATGATCCAAACACCACCACCCGCCTCACCCAGCAGTGCCAACGCGGGCCCCCTGTAATCCAACTAACGACCCACACCCGCCAATAAACAACACCCCATACCCATCACACATCAAAACAACCACGCCATATAAATGAGACGACGGAAAAAGAAAAAAACACCACGCACACCTCCCCGGTACGCACCCACAGCCGCGATCATGCCCAAAGTGTCCCACTGGTGCAAATCAGACACGTAAACCCTCCCGCCCCCAAACCCAGTACCCCCACCCCAGAGACCACACCGGCCTCACAAACGGCCACAACCTCCCTCGCATGGAGGCACCAACACCACGATCACACATCGCAAATAGATCATTGACAATCCAAACCACATAATTGCCCCTTCCCCCCAAATGTAACACAGAGACTCCCCCTCCATACACAACCCCCCCAACCCCATGCCGCACAGCTGAACAAACTCATTGCGTTCCTTTCCCGCGAAAAAAAGGACCCGCCAACCGACACCGCAAAAGTTAAACGTATAACCCAACCCGAACCCCCCCCTCCCACCCCAGTTCCCCGTCCCCCATGCAATGCCTCCGCAGCCTCACTCAATAAACCACCCTGGCCTAACCCCGTCAATCGCAGAAACACCCCGCAAGGACCTATGCCTAAACACCCATGGTGCCCTGCACCACCCGAAAAAATTAGTCATCAAAACTCCCCCCGTAAGCAAAGTGAGCCGCAACCCGGCTAGCCAACGCGCCCGTCCTACCAACAAAAATCCAGCTAGCGATCGTCAATCGCAAATTCCAACGCACCAACACCCGCCATATGCCCGAGGCGCAGCTGAGCCCGTAGGGCCCTAGGAGACCACAGTGGCCCCCTCCATCCAGGCTTACTCTACCCTCACCGCACGGCCAAAATTGTGGCGCCCTTGAAGCAGCCCCGGCCCACTACGAACTCATGACCACCCACATGACATCTCGCTTGGCAATGCGTGATTCCGCCCGAGAGCCGCTGAACCACACCCCGCGACACTCCCAAGCTAAAATAACCGCCCCCAGTCTGTCCGCCCGCTCCCCCAACCCCAACGTCGCTGCCTCAACCGCAAAGCCACAGAGAGACCGCCTAAAAACCAACCACCCCTGCAAGTCCCCGCCGACCTGCTTTCGCGCCGACTCGTCCCAGTTTACCGCCTGGTAGCCCCCCCCAATGTGACCACACCGGCCCTAACACCGTACCCCAATAATAAAACAACGAGAACTCACCCCGCGAAAATCGCCGCACTGTGTCGCCGCATCATTCAAATTAGGGCACCATAGGGCGATGCACCGTAAACCACGCCACAAAGTGCCCGAGGGGTGTACACGCCGCAGGCCGGCTCCTGAACAATGCTTGCAGTGACGACGCCGCGGCACATGCAATATGTTCCTGAATACCCTCAGGTGCCCCTGTCCATCCTTGCCCCAGAGCCCACAACAAGAAACGTACCTTTAGCCGAACCCCACAAAACGCCTGGCATCCCCAGTCTAAGCATTACCATCATTCCAGCCCCCAAAACCAGAACCAAAAACCCCGAACCAGTTGGGCACCCCGACGACGGAGATCGGCAACACCAAGTAATAGAGGTGATGATGCAAGCCCAATCCAGGACGAAGTCCCCGCCGAAGGGGAGAACATTGAGAAAAAAAGCCCCCTGACCCGGCGACTCTCGTCCAACGGAAAAAAGCTCAACGGCTAGTCCCGATATAGAAGGCGATCCACACAGTAGGACTAGATCATAATACGACCTATCCCGTATCTCACCATAATCCCACGCAAAGGACGGGGCAAGGATTAACACCAGCTCCCCCGCAGCGCAGGACTAGAAAATAACGGAGATGACACTCCGGATCACATCCTCACGTCCTGGGGCACAGCTCGTTAGTGGCCTCCCCCTTTATGGCTCCCCTGCACAGGGTACGAAATGATCTTGACGAACCGTATAGTCAAATGAACCGAGAACCACCACGACCCCCTGCGCCAGACTCACCTTCACGGCAGCTCGCTGTGACGAAACTGATCTTACTCGCCAGCTCCGAACGCACCACCGGTGCTCCACTGACCGGCCCCCCAGGATCCCCCAATGTGTTTTCCCAGAACGGCCGTGCGGGGCCGGAAACGAAGGGCCATGGGACGCCGAGAAAACCGGCAAAAAGCAACAGGACAACCCACCTCCCCGCTCTAGCGAAGCCGTGCGAGCTGGTCGATAGACCTATTGTCTTGCTGACGATTGCATCAATACGCCGTAGACCCCCTAGAGCAAGAATCAATAGCCTTCAAACCCTCCCGGGGGGGGCCCCAAAAAAGTGCCCCAGTTATTGAACACACGCCGGGTCCTGTCATTACCCATTTCCATAACCATATAAAATCCAAAAGAACGTGCAACTAAGCCCGAGGAAAACAATGGATATCAATAGGACCCAACCCTCGTACCTCGGCCCAAAGAATTTCCTACCAAACCTTCCCAAAAACACACCACCACGACCTAACGTCACAAGAACTAACCCTAAAAACACTCCAAAAAAGCCACGGAGACCATTGACCCCACCCCAACCCACACACATCAAGACAAAAGTTACGCCATACCGGCGCCCCACGTCCAGGAAAACCACCTAGACAACCAAACTTAACATAGCGTACCACCCCAAGGAAACACCCGGCACAAGATAAACAAAGACGGCCGACCAGCCCACCACCTCGTATGTATTGCCTCGCCCGTAAACCATAATACGCATCCTTACCCCCACGCGCAACCCACGACACCCGCACGCACGCACGCACGCAACGCATCACTGAGCAACGGCCACCACACCCACAGCACACCATACGCGACGGCACGCTCGCAGAACCCACGCACGCCCGCACACCCACACACACACACACACACCCACACACACAACCACACACACCGCGGCCACACACACACACACACGCACACACACACACAACGCCACGCACGCACGCAAACACACGTCACGCACGCACGCACACCCAACACACACACACCACACACACCCAACACACACTCACCCACACACACACACACACAACACACACCAAACAAAATACGCCACGCACGCACGCAAACACCCGCCCCGCCACCACGCACGCCCCCACACACACACCCACGCCACCACACAACACCCACCTACACACACACGACCACACCACAACACCCCACACACACACTACAACACCCAACACACGCACGGCAACGGTCCGCGGCACGCCACGCAACACCCCCACAACACACACGCACCCACAAGTATCCGCACACACACGCACCACCCCTCACACTACACACCATACCCACATACCCAAACAAACAGTCCTCACATACATGCCATACATCCAATCAAACGATACATAAGAACAACATAACACCAAACCATACTACATGTCCGACATACAATACATCGATCCAATACATACATACCTACCCACAGCACGCAAGCCACGCACACACGCACACAACGACGCCCCGCACGCACGCAATCGCACGCACGCAAGCAGCGCACGCACGCACGCGCAACACGCACTATGCGGCACGCACGCACGCACCAACACACACCACAACAGGCACACACAGAAGCACACAAACACAAGCACACACACACACACGTACCCCACACACGACACCACACACACACACACAACCACACACACACACTTAGACACCCACTTTCAGGTGTCAGTCATAGCCATTCTTCACGAGGACAAAGACACTGCACTAAACATCTCACTCCAAGTTCCTTTCATCAAACTTTTACTTCTGCCAAATGAACTTTTGGTGCCTGCTCTATTGCACTGGATACTAATTCTTTTATTTCTGCTAGCAACACCGACACTGTTGCTCATAAATAAGTCAGAGCACAAAACAATAAACGACATGAGCAATAGCCTCTTCCATTCTCCCCCAAAGACAAAAGAAAACAAATAAAACGACAGACAATAAAGCCTCTATCTTCTCCCCCCCAAAAGACAAACAGAAAACAAAAACGACAGACAAATAAGCCACTTCCATTCCTGCCCGCAAAGACACAACGAAAACAAATAAACTGACAGGACAATAAGCCTCTTCATTCCTCCCCCCCAAAGACAAAAGAAAACATATACACGAGCCAGGACAATCAGCCTCTTCCATTCTCCCCAAAGACAAAAGAAAACAATAAACGACAGACAAAAGCCCTCTTCCATTCCTCCCCCAAAGACAAAAGAAAACAAAAGAAACGACAGCCATAAGCCTCTTCCATCTCCCGGTTCCCCCCAAAGACAAAAGAAAACAATAAACTACAGACAGATAAGCCACTTCCATTCTCCCCCAAAAACAAAATGAAAACAATCAACGACCAGACAATAAGCCCTTCCTATCTCCCCCAAAGACAAAAAGAAAAAATAAACGACCAGAGAGCAATAAGCCTCTTCCCATTCCTCACCCCAAAGACAAAAGAAAAACAATAAAACGACAGACAATAAGCCGTGCGTTCTTTCCCATTCTTCCCCCAACAGACAAAAGAAAACAATAAAAAGCGACAGCCAATAAGGTCCTCTTACATTCCATTCTCCGCCCAAAGACAAAAGAAAACAATAAACACAGACAATAAGCCTCATTTACCATTCTCCCCCAAAGACAAAAGAAAACAATAAACGACAGACAAAAAGCCTCTTACCATTCTCCCCCCAAAGACAAAAGATAGTGCGACACATAAAAACGAACAGACAACAAGCCTCTTCCCCAATTCTCCCCCCAAGAACAACAGAACACAATAACACGACAGACCATAAGCCACTTTCCCAACTCCTCCCAAGACAAAAGAAAAACAATAACCGACAGACAAATAAGGCACTTCCAATCTCCCCCAAAGACAAAAGAAAAACAATAAACTCCAGACAATCAGCTCTTCCATTCTCCCCCAAAGACAAAAGAAAACAAATAACGACAGACAAAATAAGCCTCTTCCCATTCTCCCCCAAAATACAAAAAGAAAACATTAAACGACAGACAATAAGCCTCTTCCATTCACCCCAAAGACAAACGGAAACGGCACAGAAATCAACAACCATACAACCCGAGTAGAAAAGGGGCAACGGTTTTTCTATGAAACTCCTTGAACAAACCCCCCATCTCCATCAATAAAAACCCACAGTCCTTCAACAACAAAACCATTAGCAGTGTAAATAGCCGACGAAACACAAAAACGTTGTTCCCCCCTTCCCTTTCCCGCCGCACGTGCAACCTGGTAATTGCGATTATATGATGAACAGCGGCCAGGATCCCGGTGCGTCAGTATGTGAGCAAGGGCAGCCAATACACTTATCAGCGCCAGCATGAAAGAGAAGACTGAGATAGAGGCCACTAACGCCCAGTGAGAGGGCAAAGAAAGACGTGCCATAGAAAGCAACCACCCAGATGAGAAGACAGGCGGCAACCCATCGTTTTATTGTGAATCCATAACTATGACTAGTGTAATAGAGTAACCATCAACATATTTCTTATGCTATCTGCCGAGCTTTGGGGTAACTTTGAGTTTCATGAAATACATGGACAGAGACATAGAAATGTAAGCTGAATAAGCGAGGGCCTGCACATTCAATCATATATCTATATATATATAGATATATTAAATATTATAGATATATATAAATATATATATACAAGGTCGGTTTGATGTACCATGTTTAGAGTATCTATAATCAAGGGTTGATATACCCAAAATCAAGGTTTGGTTCCCTTATACGATTACAAACATAACGAATGGCTAAAGAATGTGGAGAAGAAACAAAACTCAATCCTCATGGAAAATGATACAAGCTTACATCTCCAAATACTGGGGCAGAGAATATCCACGATAATTGACAAAAGCGAATGTTATTTTGTGGTGGGTAAGGCAAATAATGGTAATGATATGATTCTGTGGTACTCAATGCTGGTCTGAGACCACATGCCAAGGAATGAGAACAGTGACATGCAAGTGACGGAAAGGGCATCTGGGAGAATGGTGCGGGATGAGGCGGCGTGGGAGTGAGGGGGTGGGGGGAGATTTGTTACCTGCACTCCAAAGTGACAGGTGTTATGCTCTGTGAAAGGAGGCAGAGGCACTCTTCTAGTCACATCAGGTTACACAATAAAAATGGCTCTACCGTGCTTTCGAATACGAACTTTGCAAGCAGTTCAATGAAATCACGGATTCCATTGTTTTGTCGATATCAGGCAGTACACTGAATTCAATACGATTTAATTGTGAACCTTTTTTTCTGTATTTACGTAGGAAATGTTTTTATTATCTATACATAATGCTCGATAATTCAAATGATACAATCAGTCACTCACAACATTTTAAAAAAAATTCAGATTTACATAAGTCACTAGAATTTGGCGACCCATTTAACACTAAGGCCAGTTTATTCGATATTTTCTCAATGTCCATTTTATTTTATGATGACAAGATGCCAGCTTAGTCGCACCTATTGGCATTTTCATAATAAATATATTCCTCTTTTTGGAAAGAGCAACAAATTCGGTGCCAGTGTTATTCTCTCATATAGATCTTGGCATCCAAACTCAGAATTTGCATTGTTTTTACGTCCTATTTTGATTTGTCAGAGATGCAGTGAAATCCCCTTCCTAAGATTTACGAGAAGAGGAGTCGGTCAACAGAGAGCTCTGATGATCAGTATGTATCAGAACTGCATCAATTCTCACAGTGGGAAAGCAACAGACAGTAATTGCGATGTGCCCTTTATGTCGAATTTGGCTTGCGCTGCTGTAGGATAGCATGCGATTCTGTGCATTAAAAGCTATATCACGGTTCATGTCATAACAAATTATTTCTACTAGACCAGAGGAGCTTCATTATGATGTACA
>CM031599.1:19392825-19395629 GCA_018398815.1 Conus ventricosus | reverse complement strand
AAAGGGTAAAAAAAAAGAAAAAAAAAAAATTTCTATTAAAAAACCCCCCAAAAAAACCCCCGGGGGTTATTTTAATAAATGTTTTAGAAAAATTTTTTTGTGAATGCGGGAAAAGAAAATGTTTTTTTTTTAAATTTTGACCAAAACTTTGATTTTTTTTCTATATCATGTATAAATTTATAGACTTATATGGTTTGATTACAATGCAGATTAAAAGAATTGAAGCAAGTTTGGATGTGTTTTGGGCTGTGCGCTAGCCTTTTCCCCCATCGACATCACCCCGGGGGTTGACAGTTTTGTTGGGGGGTGGTGGGGTGTGTGTGTTTGGTGTGTGGGTGTGTGTAAATATTGCAGCAAGTACATGCTGTATGAAAGGCTGATATATGCCGCAAAAAACACAATAAAATTTCCCCTCCACCCATACACTTACACACAAACCCCCACACACAACACACCCCACGCACCGCCACACACACACACACAAGCGCGCACGCACGCACACCACACACCACACACCACACACACCACCACACACCCCAACACACACACCACACACACAGTGCGTGTGTACTGCGTAGCAGTAATTATTTTTTAAAAGGGAAAACAAAAAATAAATGCACAGAGGAGTGCCGGGCTGTAAGGGGCGGTGAAACAGCAGTAAAGGTTGCCAGGGTATCTTACCTGGGGCAGAACCAGCTCAGGCCTTCGGCTCTAAGGAAACGGCTCGATGTCACTACAGGGGGGAAAACGTTCACTTTGAAATTTCGGGCACGAGTTTTATTAGGCTCTCTTCTTTAGATTTTAGTTGTCATCGTTAACTGTTTTCCCTTTTTCCCTTTTTTTTTTTTTTTTTTTTTTTTTTTTTTTTTTTTTTTTTTTTTGGGGGGGGGGGGGGGGGGGGGGGGGGTTTGTAAAAATTGTTTTCCTTAAATTTTTTTCTATTCCTTTTTGTCTTCATCCTTTCTTTTGCGTCTCGTTGTCGACGCGTCGCTTCCCATCATTCTCTTTTGTTCCTCATTCCATCCTCACCCATCCTCCCCTCGCACCATCACATAAATAATCACATCATCACATCATCATCATCATCCTTGTCGGGGCGTAAAGTAATCGTCGTTGCTGTCATCATCAAAAGACACACAGGGATGCTCCCCCTCCCTCCTCCCCCTTTCTTCTTCTTTTCTTTTTCTTCTTCTTTTCTTTTTCTTCTTTTTCTTCTTCTTACCCTTAAAAGTTCATAAATCAATATTCTTTTTCTTCTTCTTCTTTTTTTCTTCTTCTTTTCCCTTCTTCCTCTTTTTCTTCTTCTTTTTCTTCTTTACCCTTTAAAAGTTCAATAAATCAATATTCTTTTTTCTTCTTCTTCTCGCTCTTTTTCTTCGCTTCTTCTTCTTCTTTTCTTCTTTTTCTTCTTTTTCTTCTTTTTTGTTCCCTCTCATTCTCTTCGTCTCTCTCGTATGTTTTAAAAGGCAAAAAATAGGGTGCAAGAAACATGTAGCACCAAAAATAAAACGCTCCTCACTAAAAACTCACCACCAACACACACACACACACACACACACACACACCTTGAGCAATTTTATCCGCGTAAGAATAGTTATTTTTTAAGAAAAAACAAACCAATAAAACTGCACGTGAGAACCCGTGGGCGAAATGGGGGGTGTAACAGCATGAAGGGTTTTGCCAGGTGTCTTTTACCTGGGCAGGACACAGCTCAGGCCCCCTGGGGCTAAGGTAAAAAAGGCTCAATTCCCTGTCTTCACTGCAGCTGAGAACGTTCCCTTGGAAGTTCCGCATGAGTTTTAATATGGGTGCCTTCGTTGGCCTCGGTTGCGTCGTTACTGTCGATTCTTCCTGTTCAGTATTTGTTTTTATTTTTACTTTTCTTTTCTCTTTGTTCTTTTTTTTTTTTTTTTTCATTCTGATTTGCGTTAACCTGTAATTTTACGCGACATCGTCGTCCTCGCGTCACACCATCAACATCGTCGTCACCATCAAAATCATCATCATCATCATCATCATCATCATCAACATCGTCAAAACATTATCTTATCACATTATCACACAGTACAGCAGCAGCAGTGGCCCACACATCATCACACATCCTTTTCACATTTTTCGTTATCCGTCGTCGCGTCGTTTTTTTTCACCTCAGCCACACATTTTTATAATCGTCAGAAACTCTTTATCTGTTCTAATTTTTTCTTTTCTCCTTCTCCTTCTCTTTTCTTTTTCTTCTTCTTCTCTTCTTCTTCTTCCCTCCCCCCTCCCCCTCCTCCCTCCCCCCCTCCCTCCCCCTCCCCCTCCTCCTCCTCCTCCTCCCCTCCTCTTCTCCTTTTCCCTCACCCCCCCCCCTCTCTCTCTCTCTCTCTCTCTCTCCTCTCTCTCTCTCCTCTCTCCTCTCCTCTCCTCCCCTTTCCCCTCTCTCCCTTCCCTCTCTCCTCCTCCCCTCAGTCTATCGACTCTCTCTCTCCTCTCTCCCGTCTCTCTCTCTCTCTCCCCTTTTCTCTCTCTCCTCTTTCAATTTCAACAAACTGACAAACACAGACACACAAACACACATACACCCGGCGCACCCGGGGCGCACCACCAACACACACACACACACACACCACACACACACACACACACACACACACACCAAAACACACACTTCACCACCACCACCATCACCCCCCACCATTACCACCACCTCATACCCGCGTAGCACATACAAACACACACCATATCAACATCCGCAATTGAAAAACAAAGGGGGGAAAAGAACAAAGGAAAAAAAAAACGACTCAAAGAAAGTCCTTTAGGGA
>CM031599.1:19377825-19380325 GCA_018398815.1 Conus ventricosus | reverse complement strand
ATAATAATTATCCCTAATTTTCTGAAGAGAAGATAGGGATCAGAATTATTTTCCATTGGATCATAACTGTCTTCCCTGTGTTCCCCAACAGTAGCTGCTTTCCTCATTTACCACCAGGACTACAATTTTCCCCCTATTTTCCTGAAGATAAAGACAATTATCCCTGATTTTCTGAAGAAAACAGCCTTCATCTCGAGGACACAGGGAAATCAGTTATGATCCTATTTTCCTTGACAAGCGCAAGGGCGCTAGGATCACTGGTATTTCTACGAAGCTGGAAATGGGGGCGGTAGGTAAAATAGGGGAAGAAAAGCAGTTGTGATTTCTAGGAAAAGCGTGAAAACAGGTATTATCCACTCATAAAGGTAGTATGCACCCATATGTCTCTTCTGCGTTCTTTCACGTCGTCACGTTAGTTTGTCCTGGATCGTATTTCAGTGGGGGGAAAAAAGCATCTTTGACATTGTATTTTTTAAAGATGGTATGTATCCCACAACCTCAGTCACTCTGTGTCCTATCTTTCATGAAGAATAGTGGATTGAAAAGAAGTGTTAAGATTAAAATCCCATATTCTAGTGGCCTTTGGCTTGTGCAGTGTCACAGACACACCCTGTCTGGGGTTTAGCATAATGGAGGGTTCACATGTAGAGAGCGACCTTCAACATGATAATAAGAGGAGTCACGTTAAGAGGGTGATCTTCAACGTTATAGTTAGAGAGGTCACGTGTAGAGATCGACCTTCAACATGATAATTAAAGGAGTCACGCTAAGAGGGTGAGCTTCAACGCCGTGTAGCGATCGACCTTCAACTTGACAATAAGAGGAGTTACATGTAGAGGGCGAACTATGACATAGTTATTAGAGGGGTCACATGTAAAAAACGACCTACAACATGATAATTAGAGGGTCGTATGTGGAAGGCGAACTATAACATAGTAATTAGAGGGGTCACATTTAAAAGGCGACCTACAACATGATAATTAGAGGGTCACATGTGGAAGGCGAACTATAAGATTATTATTAGAGAGGTCACATGTGGAGGGTGACCCACGACATGATAATTAGAGGGGTCACATGTAAAAGGCGACCTACAACATGATAATTAGAGGGTCACATGTGGAAGGCGAACTATAAGATCATTATTAGAGAGGTCACATGTGGAGGTTGACCCACGACATGATAATTAGAGGGGTCACATGTAAAAGGCGACCTACAACATAATAATTAGAGGGTCACATGTGGAGGGCGAACTATAGGATTATTATTAGAGGATTTACATGTGGAGGGTGACCCACAACATGATAATTAGAGGGTCACATATGGAAGTTGAACCACAACATGATAATCAGATGAGTCATATATGGAAGTCGATCTACAATATGATAATCAGAGGGGTCACATATGGAAGTCGAACCACAACATGATAATCAGATGAGTCATACGTGGAAGTCGACCTACATGATAATGAATGGGGTAGTATGCAGAAGACGAGCAACAACATGATAATAAGAGGAGTCATATGTGGAAGTCAACCTACAACATGATAATAAGAGGGGTCACATGTGGAAGTCAACCTACAACATGATAATAAGAGGGGTCACATGTGGAAATCGTAACTACAACATAATAATCAGATGGTCACATGTCGAAGTTGAACGACATGATAATCAGATGGGTCACATGTGAAAGTTGAACGACATGATAATCAGAGGGGTCACATGTGGAAGTTGAACGACATGATAATCAGAGGGGTAACATGTGGAAGTTGAACTACAGCATGATAATAAGAGGGGTCACATGTGGAAGTTGAACTACATGATAATCAGAGGGGTCACATGTGGAAGTTGAACTGCAACATGGTAATAAAAGGGGTCACATGTGGAAGTTGAACGACATGACAATCAGAGGGGCCACACGTGGAAGTCGAACCACAACATGATAATCAGAGGGGTCACGTGTGGAAGTCGAACTACAACATGGTAATAAGAGGGGTCACATTTGGAAGTCGACCGACATGATGATAAGTCGGGTAGTATGTAGAATACGAGCAATGACATGATAATAAGAGAGGTTACATGCAGACGACGACCTACAATATGATACTAAGAGGGATCACTCGTGACAGGGGACCTGCTACATGATAATCAGAGGGATCATAATTATGAGGAAGTCGACCTAGAACATGACAGTGGAGGGCTACCTAACACATGATAATTCAAGAGATCACACGTGAAAGGTGACCGATAAATGATAATAAAAGGTGTAACACCTTTTATACAAGTGATGAATTCTTACAATATACAGGAATCCGATTCATAACCGAGGAAGGGGTGGGGTGGGGGTTGATGGGGGTGGGATGGGTGGCTCTCATTAGGAAGTGGGGTGGGGTGGGGTCCATATAAGCTTGGTGGTCGACCGGTCTTGCTCATCCTGTACGTCTGCTTCGTTTTGCTTTTATTTTTATTGGTATTTGGTTGGTTGGTTGTTGTTGTTGTTTTCA
>CM031599.1:19367825-19375325 GCA_018398815.1 Conus ventricosus | reverse complement strand
TGTAATATTTTCAGTTGAAACCACTGCAGCCTTACATCACGTATCTTATTGCGCGTGCAAAAACAGGTTTTTCCAATCTTTTTGCATCAACAATTTCATGTCCCATTTATCACAACATTTTGGCTTAGGATTATTCGCAATGATGATTTCATAATACAACTTGGAGCCTTTATTTTAGCGAAAAGATGTTTAAAGCACAATGATGAATTTATTTTACTTGTCGTTTTTTATAGTGATACCAGACGTTTTTATATAGCCCATTATAGTCGTTTTTAAAGCCAGCAAAGTGACAAAATCAATATTTACATTATTTTTTTTTCTGTAAAAAGTGAATGCGGCAAAAACTTTCCTTTGTCATCAAAAAAGTGGGCGGACAGTTGATATCTTTGCTGCTTAGTTTTTTCGATACAATGCACTTTTTTCCCGATTTGAAATCGCTTATTAGGGCCCTAATGGTTCGGCAAGAAGTTCAGTGGAGTTTTGGGGGGAAACCCCTTGTAATAAAAAACTTTTTTACGCATCAAGAACTTCAGCCCAATACTGATTATATTAGTAAATTTTTGGAAACGAATTCTGGCCCATATTTTTTCATAAGCGACCATTAGGAAAGTTAAACAACAGAATATTTCGCCTTTTATGAGTTGACATCTCAGCTTTACGTATCCAGGACAGCTTCAGAGTTAAAACAAAAGTTTTAGTTCAGGAAGACCAATGCCGCCATCTTTTATACTTTTATGTGCAGTTTTTCGGTTAATCTTATCTGGTTTCTTATTCCAAACAAATTTATAACAAGCCTGTTGACATGTTTGAAAAATTATGTCGGGTTTGGGTTTGGTAATAGTAACCAGAGGTGTGTCAACTTTGGAGGTAAGAGATTTTAATATTGCTACCCTACCGAGGGGTGTTAACTGTCGTTTTCCCCATTTTTTGAATAAGTGTTTGACATCTGCTAGTTTTTCCCGGGAGTAATTTTATTACACATTTTTTCAGGTCATTAGTGAACCACATTCCCAAAACTCGGAATTTAGATGGTTTTCCATTCCATACCTAGTGTTCCATAACGGATATCAGAATTTTTTATTCCCAGCCAAACGACATAGTTTTTCCTACATTCATATGAAGGCTGACACAAAAACCAAACCTATCAGAACATCTATACAGTTTTCAAAAGAACCCCTATCTCCTGCAAGTAAGAATTCTGTATCATCAGCGTATGAGAAATCTTGTGTTCAACATTGTTGACTGAGATCCCATGGATATTGGAATTCTGTCTGACCATAATAGCCAATTTTCTACGCATAACACAAATATATAAGGAGAGGGGGAGGGTCCCCTTGTCTGCAGCCTCTTTTAATTTTAACCCAATCCGAAACCTGCCCATTTACAATTACACATGATTTAATTTTTTTATAAAACGTACCTACCCATCTACATATATCATTTTGAAAACCAAATGCTTTCAGTACTTTAAAATAAATTTCCCAGTTTATCGAATCGAAAGCCTTTTCAAAATCTATATTCAGAAGCAATCGGGTAGATTATGTTTGTCTAGATAAGCTATCATATAATATATCAATCTTAAATTATCTCCAATATATCTATTTCTGATAAACCCTGTTTGATCTTCATCAATTATTTTTGGGTTTAGAACTTGCTTTAACCGATTTGCTATACAGGATGTTCTTATTTTATAAATCACATTTAAAAGTGAGATAGGTCTCCAGTTTTTTATGTATTGCCTTGGTTTATACCTTTAGGGATAGAAGTTATAATTCTTCTCTCTGTTACACAAGATAGTTTCCTTTTCTGAAACTGCATTAAGTCCTCTTACAACAAATCCACCTAATTTTCTTCCAAAATACTTTAAAGAATTCTGCACTAAAGCCGTCTGTGCCTGGACTTTTATTATTTTTCATTTTTCAGAACATACGTAGCTTCTTCTAACGTTATTTCCCCCTCTAATCCTTTCTGCGTCTGTTTCGTTTTTACAAGGGATTCATTCACTAAGTTTTAATCCCCGCAGTCATTACTACGATTCAGCATATAATGATTCATAAATCTCTGCACTTCTTGGATGATATCTTTCTGGTCTATCAAATTTTATCTTGTGGTTATGAGTCTAGCCATGTTTTTACTAACATAGTGTCGCTTTTCTAAATTGCAAAAATATTTACTAACTTTCTCCCCATCAGCTCCCCATCTAGCCTGGCCTTAATAATCCCCCTTCCATTCGCTTTTCCGAATATGTCTTAATTGTTCTTTCTTCATTTCCATTTTTTACATGTCTTCTCCCGTTTTCTTTTCACGTTTCTCCAGTTTTCGCATATCCTCTTCTAGCTGCCTCTTTTTCATTTCCAATTTCTTTTTCTTCATTGTAGCATTTGAAATTTGTTTTTGATCTAAGTTTCATAAAGCAGAAATCGAGGAAGACATCATCTGGGACAGAAAGCTGGTGTTTTTCACCAGTGTCTTTTCAACCGCTTTTACTGTATATTCTTCTTTGACTTTTTCAATCCCCCATATTTATTTCATGCATTATTCTTTATCTTTTAAAAGGGATACATTCAATTTCCAGAAGGTTTTTATGCTTGACGTTTCGTTACATTTAAGGCTTAGTGAAATTGCAGAATGATCGGTTCTATATCCACATTCAATATCTGCGTCATTTACAAATGAAACAAACTGAATCTGAAATGAGAAAAAAATCTAACCGGGCCTGTTGAAAAGGGTTGGGTTTCTCCATGTGTAACGGAGACATTCCGGGTTTAAATCTCTCCAGATGTCATTAAGTCTAAGCTTTCAATATGTTTTCAACTATTCTTTCGCTTTGGGATTGTTTACATGTTTGTTTGTTTTTAGTAATCCTTCTCAGGCTGCAGAACCGATTAAATCCCCGGCCATTACTATATTTTCAACGTTTTGTCATTAATCTTCTGTTTTAGGTTATCATAGAAAATTTCCGGATCATCTCTGTTTGGTCCAAAAGATATTGACGAAGGGAAGTTGTTATTTTGAATTTCTGCTAGAACAATTATTAATTTCCAGAACTATCTTTAATGACTCTTTGATTTTAAACTCAAAATTGTTATTAAACAAAATTGCGACCCTCTTGCATTTGATGCAAAAAATTGAAAAATATCCCCGGTATCCCCATTCAGCTACAATACATTGCTCCAGGTTTTTCTCAAAATTTCGTATCTTGCAAAAAATACATGAATGTTTTTTGTTTCTCAATAATGAAAGACATCACGTTTTTCTGTGAATTATTGGGCCCTGACAATTTACTGAAATAACAGATATATTACTATCCCCTAATTAACAAAAAGTTTGAAATGAATAATTAAAAATCATTTCACTCTCTTCTAAAACATCCCGTTTCAAAATCTTTTAGTCATATACATTGAAAAAACATTGTATAAATATATCCACCTTAAAGAAAGCAACAGAGTCGTATAGGGCAAAAAATTTAAAGGACAAAAAAAAGAAAAATACATATTTATAAGCACAAATCAAACCTTAAACATGCCAAAAAAAAAGACAATAAAATAGTTTAAAATGCAGCCAGTTCAATTAGAAGCCAAAAAGGAGTGTGTGCATTATATAGACACAAAAAGAAAAATTAGATAGCAGCAGGATCTTTGCCCGCCAAGCAAAATATATCAAAACAGTTCACTGTAAACATTCACAGATACTGTGCCAGCGTACGCAACAGTTTAAAAGTTTGTACACGTGTACACATATTTTCGAGTGCGCGCACTTAAAGGGGATGCGCGCATGTGTTTCCACATAAACTTGGTTAACAAAAAATTAACAAAACAAACAAACAAAAAAAAAAAAAACAAAAAAAAAAAAAAAAAAAAAAAAAAAAAGAAAGGGGGGGGGGGAGGGAGGGGGGAGAGGGGGCATCTGATTCACTTTTTTTTTTTTTCAATGCAGATGTACAACAGGAATCTTCATTGAAGAAAAGGAACCGAAACTTCAAACGCAGAAGCACAAAAGAGAGAGAGAGAGAGAGAGAGAGAGAGAGAGAGGGAGAGAGGAGGAGGAGAGAGAGAGAGAGAGGAGAGAGGAGAGAGAGAGAGAGAGAGAGAGAAGTATTCGTGGTTTAGATGAGTGACAGATATCATTTTCTGTACTGTTAGACTGTTTTGTTTACACAATTATGATCACAACTTTACAAACCGAAGAAAGACACCAAACACCCGGCCAAATGGACCAGACCAAATTTTTCACACACACACAACAACAACAACAAACCCCACAAAAGAAAAAACACAACACACACACACACACACACACACACACACCACACACACACACACACTTAAAGAAAACTTAGAAATATTAGCCACACCTTGCAATTAAAATATTAAAAAAAAAAAAAAAAAAAAAAAAAAAAAAAAAAAACAGTATGAATCCAGTGTTGTGAGCGCGCGTGCGCGCGAGCGCGCGTGCGCGCGCGCGCATTTTGCGCGCGTGTGAAGCCGCATCAGTTTGTGAGAATGCACACATGCAGTATGAAAAAATGAAAAAAGCACACAGTGATCAGCAATCTCGCATGTCCATCCCATTTCAGTCGTTACGTTCCCTAAAATACACATCATACATAATTTTATACATGTCAAGGGGGACAAACATTTCTTCCGATACACACACACAAAACACACACCCACACACACACACACACACATTATATATATATTTTATTTATATTTATATATATTATACATTATACATACAACATACACATACATTTAACACACACACATACATATACACATATTACACATACATACCCCTTACATAACATTTACATACCCCACACAAACACAGAAAGAAAAATCAGCCATAAATTATAACCACTTGAAGAAAACATGCTAATAATGGGAAAACAAAAAAAAAAAAAAAAAAAGGATTCAATGAAAAGTTTCACGCATGAATACAATACTAAAAAATCTTAACCCGTCAAAGTCACACCACAACAGAGAAGAAGCTGTTTTTCAGAAGCAGCCTGTCAAATGTGGGAAAGGAGAACAGGAGGCAGGTGGGATGAGGATGTTAGTGGCGGGGATACATAAAAGAGCGAGGGTAGATGGGAGAAGGGGTGGGATGAGGGGAATTGGGAAAATATTGTCAGATCAATTTGATAAACACAAGTATCGGTGTAAAGAAAGAGAGAGAGAAAGAGAGAGAAGGGGGGGGAGGGGGGAGGGAGTGAGAGAGAGAAGTGGGAGAAGAGAGAGAGAGAGGAGAGAGGAGGGAGAGAGGGAGGGAGAGAGAGAGAGGAGAGAGGAGAGAGAGGAGAGAGAGCGAAGGCAGAGGACAGGGAGAGAAAGGGAGAGGTGCAGGGGGAAAGGAGAAAAAACAACAACAAAACGCCCCTTCCCTGTCACATGCAAAACCTTATTGATTCATTTGACCGATTTTCACTCACACCCGGTGTGTATGTGCACGCGCGCGCGCGCGCGCGCGCACAAAACACAACACGCGCACATTTTGTTATGTGTGTGCTCCAATTCTTCACAGTCCCAGTCTCATATTGTTGTTCTTAAACACATTTGTCCCCACACTCAAAATCACACCACCCAAGCGAAATCACCAAACCGTCCAGAACATCAAAAACATTACGTGAAAAAGCGAAATACAGAAAAAGCTGCCTCGCTCCAGCGAGAAGGGCTATTCTCAAAATGATATTTAAACAAAACGACCATTTCCCTGAGAGATTACCAAGAGAGAGATAGAGGAGAGAGAGACAGACAGAGACAGGAGCAACCTGAAAAGGTAAATAGGTTCATTATTTACATATCTATCGTAGGGCTGTTTTGCATGACATAGTCTAAATAACTATTCACAGCTGGGAAAAAAAACACAAAAACCCAAAGACAAGTTTCCAATATGGGAAAGCAACAGATTACCTTAAAATCAGAAACTACTACTTAAAAAAAAAAAAAAAAAAAAAAAAAAACAAACCTCTGTTCTGGACACTTCTTGAGAACCTTAGAAAACCACCACAAAATCTGATCAAAGTCGGTGTACGTGTGTGTTGCGTGCGCGCGCGGTGTGAGTTGTGTGTGTGTGTGTGTGTGTGTGTGTGCGTGTGTGTGTGTGTGTGTGGGGTGGTGTGTGTGTGTATGCGTGTTTTGTGTGTGTGTGCGTATGTGTGTGCGTGTGTGTTTTGTGAGAGAGAGAGGGGGTGAGAGGGGAGAAAGAGAGAGAGGGGGGGGGGAAGACAGAAAGAGAGAGAGAGTGTTTTGGGTGTGTGTGTGTGTGGGCACGCGCGCGCATATCTGTTCGTGTATCAACACATCCATCCCGTCTCCCCCCTCCCCCCCCCCCCCCCCCCCCCCAAACTGTAGTATGATTTCCAGCTTTCAAATAAGACAGAAGAGAGAGAGAGAGAGAGAGAGAGAGAGAGAGAGAGAGGACAGACAGACAGACAGACAGAGGAAGAGGGGGAAAAAAGAAAAAGAAAACTCCTCTTCCCTATCACATGCAAAACCTTATACATTTATTTGACCCAATTTCATTTACATCTGTGTGTGCGCGCGTATGTGTGTTCCAACTTTATCACAGTCCCAATCTCATATTGTTGTTCCCAGATGTATTCATCATACACATACACATCTAAGGGAAATCACCTAACCGTCTGGAACATCAAAAATACGTGAAAAGAAGAAAAAAAAAAAAAAAAAAAAAAAATGCTGCCCTCGCTCAAAGCGAGAAGGGCTACTCTCCACTGATATTTAAACAGGACAACCATTTCCATGAGAGATGACCGAGAGAGAGAGAGAGAGAGAGGAGAGATAAATTTTTTTGTTTTGTTTCCTTTTGTTCATTCTTGTGATCTTTTTTCTTTCTTTCCTTCTTCCTTTCTGTTTGTCACATTATGTCTTTCTCTTTCTCTTTGGTCCTCTATTCTTACTCTCTTTCGTTTCTCCATTCTTTCTTTCTTTCCTTCCTTCTTTTTTTTTCCATTTCTTTTTTTTCTTTCTTTCTTTCTTCCACTCCTCTGTTCTTTATTTCCTCCGTGTTTTTACTGGGCACAGAAGATTTGTGAAAGAAAAAAGGACATTTTCTATACATATCATAGTAGGGCCTCTGCTTCGTCTGCGCAAGGGAAAACATTGCAAACTGTTTAAAATATAAAAGCTCTTGTCAGCTTCGCTTGATATAGATCAAAGCCCTAAACCGCCAACGTATTAGCTGCACACTTCTTCTTTTTCTTCTTATGTCTGTCTCTCTGTCTGCCTGTCTGCCTGGCTGTCTGTCTGTCTGTCTGTCTGTCTCTCTCTCTCTCTCTCTCTCTCTCTCTCTCTCTCTCTCTCTCTCTCTCTCTCTCTCTCTCTCTCTCTCTCTCTCTCTTACACAATAAAGGAAAAAATGCAGATGTAGTGTGCGCAGACTTACAAAATGACGTTGACAGGCTCATAAAATGGACAGAACACAATCATATGGCACTTCATCCTAAAAAATCTAAATTCATGTTAATATCAACAAGGC
>CM031599.1:19332825-19357825 GCA_018398815.1 Conus ventricosus | reverse complement strand
CATGCCGTGAACGTCCTATTTTAGCAGCAAGAGGGCTGCGGTACTGCCTGTACTTGCTATGTGCGGACACTAAGGGAGGTAACTCCTGCACACCCCCACCCTACTCACCCCCACCCCACCCCGCCCACCCCCACCCCACGCATGCACCACTCAAGTCACTTCTAAGTTCTTAACTCAAGTCACCCCAAGTCACTTCTAAGTTCTTACTCAAGTTCTTACTCAAGTCACTTCTAAGTTCTTACTCAAGTTATCTTAAGTTATCCTCAAGTCACTTCTAAGTTCTTTCTCAAGTCATCCTCCAAGTCACTTCTAAGTTCTTACTTAAGTCATCCCCCAAGTCACCTCAAGTTCTTACTCAAGTCACCTCAAGATTGTAATTAAGTCATCCTCTAAGTACAACCAAGTTCTTATTCAAGTTTTCTTATAATTATCAGAAAAAAAACAATACAATCTATGTTTTTGTCTTAAATAGTAGATGTCTAATATAGTACACACACACCTCAAAAAACGCGTCATCGTTGAGGATGTCTTGCTCAGCGTCCTTGGCGCGAGATCGGTTAGCATAGATCTTAATGAAGTTCTTACATCGTAAGCAACCACATTGATTACAATTCTGGTCTATGGAAATGTCTTTTATAGACTCCATGTCTTTATTTATTGACTCCATCATTTTAAACAAATAATAATCCACCATGATCTATTTTTATCAAAAAAACAAAAAATTTTAAAATTAAGTTCTTAAAATATTATTGCATTTGAAATGTATCAAAATGATCTTTTGTTGTTGGCGGTTTTGGCATGCTTTTGTGTTCGGCTTCTGTATTTAGTGGCGGAGATTGTTTGGACTTCTTTGGTTTTTGCTGTCGCTGTTTATATATTTTATAACCGTAATAACTGCCCCCAGCAGCAGCAAGGGCGCCAAAAATGACAACAGTTTTAAGTTCAAAAGACTTTGGTGCTGTAGGCCTTGAATCAACTTGTTCTTGTTCTGACGTTTTTATAGCTGGCGTTGGCGGCGTTATGTTTTCATTATGAGTTATATTCTGCAACATTGATTTTTTTTGTTTGTTCCACTCCGCTAATCTTTTTCCTGCTGCAACACGCCCAGGATGAGGAGGCTTTTTACTGGTCACTTTCTCCGCCTGATTCAGTGTTTTCTGATTCTGCTGATTTTCTGGCTCGGTCATTTTGAAGGGTAACAAAATCTATATGATTAAAAGTAATTAATCCGCGATCACTGGCGACAATAATGTTCCAAATCTGTAATACAGATCACACCCTAGAGACTCTAATGACTTTGTTAAAACTGGATCCTGCGTTAAATCATACATAAAAGCTTGTTCAGAATCGATGGGAGCAAATCTACTAACTAGTTTAGTGTACAAACTAAGAACCGTTTGTCCTACACTTTTTACCATTCTTGATCCCAGTTGCGCTTCATACCTGTTATGATACTTTTCAATGTCTTGTGGCGACATCTGTTGAATCTGTTCTATGCTGAATTCATTTCCGAGGAACTGTTTTGTTTTCCCACATGCTGCTAAAGAATACAGCCTTTCTTTTTTTGACATATCAACTTGGTCATTCATAAGTTCAGGAAGGTTTAGGCTACCCTGTAGCTGTAGTAGATCATCGCTGTTCATGTTTTTTATTAATTATAATTATTTTATTTTTTAAAATGAGCACCGAAAAAAACTGTTACCAACCTTGTATACCATTCTGCTGTTATTGGGGGGCTAAGTGTAGGATACACAATGCTTGGTAAAAGCCTGTTAAAATAAAACCGGCAGATCTTGGCAAACTAGACTTTGAAGACTCGGCAAAGCTGATTGCTATTATTACAGCTTCATTTGCTACGAAAGATTTTTTAGTTAAGCAAGGAATAATTCCAGACAGTATTAATATGTAAAATTAAAAAATACATTTATAAAAATGGCTTCACTCATAATGATGATTGGCGGCGCTGTGGTTAATGCGCTTGCTTTTAGCGGAAGTAATTACGCGTTTAGTAAACTGCGCGGGATGACGGCGAGAGAAAAAGACATAACAAAGCTATGGAGCAACTAGCCACAGCACAAGATCACTATGAAAAGCAGAGAATTGAGCAGTTAGATTTTATTAATAGCAAACTGAAAAAACAGGGACATGCAGCTTACACATTTAAAGACGTTGACCAGGCAATAAAAGAATATTATCTTGTAACAGGCAAGCCAATCGAGGCATTGCCCCCACCAAAATTCAGCGACTTTTATCAACCATCAGAAAAGCAAAAGATGCAAGAAATCGTGTTTATCGTCTTTGGTATGACCGTTGTGTATTTTGTTGCGCATAATATTGGCTGAATAAAAAATGAACAAAATCTATTATTCGCCAAAAGGATATTGGAAGGGAATAACAGCAATCAAAAAGCTAAGCCAAGCAGCTGGGGTCAGTGAACAAACAGCGAAGGAATGGTTATCTAAACAAGCGATTTGGCAAATTTATTTACCGGCGCCTAAACGAATACAGAGACCACACTTTGTCAACACAACACCAAACGACACCATCAAATGGATCTTCTATATTTACCCCATGATACGATTAGACGAAAAAGATTTAAGTACGCACTGACAGTCATTGACATAGCTTCAAGATACAAAGATGCAGAACCATTAACACAAAAGAGAGTGCTTCTGCTGTTGCTGTTGCTATACAACTAATATATCAACGAGGTCCGTTAACTTATCCTCGCATGATCAAGTCGATGATGGAAAAGAATTTAAGGCCAAGTGAATCAGTTATTGTTAAAAACATAGAGTTACCATTAAAAGAGGCATTCCGGGAGTTCACAGATCACAGGCTTTGGTTTGAAAAACTTTAACAAACAGTTATCTGAAAGGCTTTTCTCCTACCAGTATCATAGAGAGCTGATTGACAATTCTCGCAACACAGAATGGGTTTAGAAGACTGCCTTAGTTCTACGTGCAATGAATAATGAAGATTTAAAGGTCTAAAAACAGTACAAGCAATCAAAAAACAAACAATAAATGTTGTTGAAGACTCCAGTACACCAGCAAACTATTACCATTTGGCTTGAAAGTAAGGTACCTTTATTTACCGGGGGAAGCAGAAGGGGACACTCGCATCAGGGCAACCGATCCAGTTTGGAGTGTTGATCCATACGAAATAAAAAGAATTGTAAAGATGAATCCGCCCGTGTATTATTTACGAGAAACTGACGCAACAAAACAACCAGCTCCTCAAAGATCTTTTGTGAAGGAAGAACTGCAGATAATCCCACCAGACACAGTTCCGCTTTAATTGATTTACGTAAATATATTTGAGTTAAATGAAAGCCCAAAAGGAAGAACCTGGAACTGAATGGATCAAAAGAGGTAGCAAGAATGATAAATAAAGAGACCTTGGAATTAATACGAGAAACATATGATACGAATTGTGCTATTAAAGCAACAGTTGTGAGGGTTCAGCAACACATGCTAAACCATCCAAATCACCTACAGCCCAAAATCCAAATTTTGACTATCAATATGGAATAAAGAATATTTTGAAATAATAAAAAAATTCGAGCACATCAAGCGAACATGAGAAAAATTTGTCTGAATTGGAGGATGATATGATTGATTTTATAGATAAAATTGATGAAAAATATGAACCCGAACATAAACCTGAAGAAGATATATGTTTAGGCTGTTTTCGATGCCCGATTGCATATGAAAACTCTGGATTAACAAACACCCGTTTTGTGTTTGTTCTATCTAATGACTTCTTTGTTACAACAGTTGTGTTGATCTCATGTAGATTAGATCGTAGTTTTACGTTGTCATGATGAAAAGTATGTTTATTGAACAATGCTTCTGTGTAGTTGTCATGCGATATGTTTGACTGCACAACACTGCGAGATATTCCCTTTGCTTTTTTGATAGTTTTCTCCTGGCTCGGAATACTGTACATTTTTTACCTTAACCCAACAAACTCCTTGATCACCGGCACTTTCCAGATAAATTCATCTTCATCTTTCCTAAAACTTCTTGTTAACGGTTGAATGCAAAGGCGAATCTTTAGGATAATCAGATGTGTCGTACCATCCCGCATGCCCTTTAGCTACTTCTAATTCCATGTCTTTATAGATGTCTTCAGTAGGGATATCTATAACAAAACTGTCTTTATCTGTGTAAAGTACTCTGGACTCAGGATACAAGGGCTTTAAGTAGTCTAAAGAAATTCTAACATCAAAAGCTTATGATATTCTAAAACAGTAAACCAATAAAAACGGGTTTGTCCAATTTGACTTTCTTTTTTTTCATCATTATGCCAAAAAGCTGATCAGAATCTTCTAAAGTCCTGATAATTTGGTTTTGAAGTCAGCTTAATTGCCTCGTTCTTCTGGTGACCAATCTAACATCTTTACGCTTGTGTGGATTCTCCATAGTCTTTCCGAAACAGCTGTTGTTCATCAGCTTGAAAAAGTCTGTTTTCTGAAGCATTGTGGATTTAGTTCTGAGATTAGTGTTCTTCATTATGTATGGTTTCATGAACTGTTCTTGATCAAAAGCAAATTATACGATGAACAGCTGTCAACTTCAAACCATGTCTTAAATAATATTGTAGAAGTCTGTAATGACAGACATAATTTTTTTTGCCACGAAGATTAGGCACAAGTTTAGGCGGCTCTGTTTTTGACATTTTTAGACTTTCTGCTGCTAATGGATAGTCATTATGTTGGTCATGGAGTTCCTGAGGATATTCTAAGTCAACTTCTAGAATGAAAACACGCTGTTGATCTGGCGTCAAACTGATCAACCACTTAATGCTCTTTGAATATTTTTTGGTTCTTTGGCTGTGAGCATTTTAAAGTTACGTAATGGAAGTGATTGCGCCCATGGCCCAACCATACAGATTGTTTGCATCTAAATACATGAGATAGTTAGACCTTTTACTTGGATCATAGTCGTCCAAGTATTTGTTGTTTGCTTAACAGTAATGGTGCGACGCCATACTAATTCCTCCGCGCAATCCGTTTTCAATCATTTGAATCATTGGTAGGTCAGACATAAATCATTTTACTCCAGTAAACTTTAAGAAAGCGTCCCAACTCATCCACGGGCGCAGAAATGTAATGCGCGGGATCCAGGCTATAATGTTTCAGGCAGGTCTTCCTATAATTTTTCAAAGACGTCCGCCAACAAACATGTATCAGCCATTAAATATGCATCATGATAGTCTCCCATCGTTTTACACTCTAACTTCTGCACGCATCTTGAGCATGCTGGTAATCAGAATCACTGATGTCCTTTCCTCTAAGACTAGAAAAGAAACGCGCCTTTAGGAGGAAGTGTGTCTTCATCAAACCTTTCCCAACTGTTCATGTACTCATAAGGGTAAACGCCCTTTCTAACAAGAGTTGGGTCAAATATTCTTCTGTTATTGGGCAGGACTTTAAGGACATAGCCAGTGACTCTAATGATCCCATCATGTGCTGCATAGAGTCATAAAAAGACATGTTATTTAAAGTGAAACACATGTACTTTTCTGATGACTGTGCAATGACATGACACCCTGAAAGCGGCGGTTACTGCTTGCATTATAAGATGAGAGTCGTAACCTCGCAAGTTGTGAAAGAAGATGGGCAGCTTCCATGTCTTTGGTTCAAACTTTAGTTGAAGATTGTATTTACTGTGCGCTGCTCCTCTGAACTTTCCGCTAATGTGATCATGGTCTCTTACTGTCGGATTGGCTTCCTCACTGTTAGACATTAGTTCTAAACCGGCAGCAACCAAGGCCGCCTCACAAATCCAACAATGTGTGGCTGAGTCATACTGTTCTTGGTCTTCAGGCGACATTATGATTTCAGATAAGTTTAGATTATTAGAACAGTCATTACGCACTTGCTGCATGCGTTCTAAGAATGTTTCTGCAGCATTAGGTCCTCTATATAATTCTGGCTCTGAATGGGCGCCATCCGACCTAACAATGATAAAAGCAAATGAACAAATGTGATGATTGCTCACTAAGGTAGTTTTCGGAAGTCTTGTGGGGTTGGCCTTCATAAGGAACATAAGCGACTCGAAGTCTGCGTAAAACTACGTATGGACTCGTTTGCAGTCATTTCCAGTTCTTAAAACTAACTTTAGATCGGGTGGGGGCGTATAATTAGTTCTGTATTACAGTCAACTGGACCAATACAGTGTTTCTTATGTTCGCTTGTGGCTTGAACAGATGGAATTCTTGTTAAACATTTCTACAGAATTCTTGTTTGCCATGATTTTTTGAAGTATGCCGCATTAATCTACTCATTGCTCGCGCTACATTAGAGCCACACCAGATTACTCCAAATTTTGGGTTTTGGGTTTTTTGGTGCATTGTGTGTCTTTTCATGGTCTTAGCAAGAGCTCCAAACCTGGTGATGTGATGTTGCATAATAGCAGAGATAAAGCGAAAAAACACTTGTGGCACAGAGCAAGATTACCTATGTGTTTGGAGCAACAGCGGAACATCGGCTTTAACCAACTGTGCTGAGAAAGAGGATATGTTAAGGAAAGGAAGGGAGGGTAGGCTACCTCTGTACACTTGGCTGACACTCTTACCTGCTGTGAAAGATGCTGGCAGCAGGGAGAGGGAAAAACGTCTGCCTTCTCATTACACTGATTTATGGCCTGCTCTCCCATGTGGGAGGGGAGAGGCTAGGACGGTCAGTAAGAGCGTGTTCCGGCTTATACGGGAAATTTGGGTTTGTCCAAATTTGAAGAGCCCTGCGGGGCAGTTTTCAAGAAAGGAATGACATTTTTTGTAAATGTGGTTTTTTTTGTTTTTTCTGTTGAATCTATTTGTGCTGCAAACAGCACTTATACATTACAACTTGAACTTGCCCTTTGGGTGAGTTATGTGTTTTGGGAAAGTCTCGTGTGATTTCTGCCATTTTTTAAAAAAAACTTCAGGGGGCATTTCTCAAATCTCCCATTTTGGAGATAAAACCGGGTGCCTCTGAAGAGCGCTGTTTTCAATGTGAAATGCGGTAGCCCTCCCGTTGAAAAATCAGTAGTAAGTCAACTTGATTTTTGTTGGGTCGCCAATCGAGGGAAACTGTTTTTGGAACTCTGATGGGCTGTAGATTCTTTTCCTACCCCATGTGTAGATTTTAAACGTTTTTGGGTTTGTTTTGTTCTTAAAACTGATCAATTTGTCTACACAAGGGGGAAAAGGATTTTCCCCACAAAATTTTTAATATTGTGAAAGGCTGATGTTAGATACTCTCCTGCGTTTTTGCGACGAAATTGCCCCCTTGCAAAAACACCCAATAAAACATTTGTCCCCAATTCTTTATTTTTGGGAACTGCTTTTTTCGCTACCAATGCTGGGGGCAGCGGTGTAAGCCTTCCCTACAATCGGTGCATACTTACCCTGTTTTAAATTTTGATCTCTAGGATTTTCCCCCTTTGCCCAAACAGAGCCTTCATTTTGGCTTCTTCAGCGGTTCATCAAAGTTTTTAAGCGTTGGTCTCCCCAAACGGGTTTTAAGTCATTAGAGGAAATTTTATAGTCTGCGTTTGGGTTGGACCGACTTCTAGATTTTCTTCTTTTTTGTTTATGTCGTTTTTAAAAGCTAACTTATTTTTAATGGCGGGTCTATTGTTTTTTCCCTGGAATTGAAAAAATTGGCATGAACAACGCTTGCCTGTAGTTTGCTGGATCAATGACTTTAGACTAAAATTTTTTAAAAGCTTTTGAAAACGCCATCCTTAAGGGCTTTCCTTCAAACAATTCGCGCCCTTCATATATCTCGCCATGTTGAGTTTTTTTTCTAACTAAAAATATTTTTTTAAAATTAAAAAAAAATATTTAAATCAGAATAAATAAAACGGTTTTTGTGTTTTGGTAATAAACAAAAGTAAAAAACCCCCTTTTTATTTTGTTATGCGAGCTGTTTAAAAAGAGTTTAATGTTGTTTATTTTTTTTTAAACTTCCTTTTTTATCTGACGGGGGTTGGGCTTTTGGAAAAAGTTGTCTTTGCCTTTCTTTGAAGAAAAATTTGTTTTTTTATAGTCATCAAAATCGGCCGGGGGAAAAGATAAATTCTTACCCGTGATGTTTGAGTCACTAGTGCTTTTTTTGTCATTTGAACGACTAATTTTTAGCTGTTATTAATTGAACCTAGCTGTGTGTTTTTGGGTTTATTTTTTTTTTTTTTTGCTAGCGGCATTACAGAATGAACACAGACCGAGGCAAAAGACAACCCCCCTAGGGGTAAAGCTGCGGGCGCCCTCGCCGTTGCTAAGGACCAACACTTGTTCCTGCTGATAGGCACTAACGTCGATGCTCCGTTTTTACATATTAACACATTAAAAGCGCAAAAACCCTTTCGTTTGGTTTTGCTGTTTTTTGAAGGTTTTGCTTGTTTTTGTTGCTTTGTGTAATGTTTTTTAATCAAAAGGTTTTTACGTCGGGGTTTTTCTTTTTCCCTTCTTTGGTGACCTGGGCGTGGCCATTTGGTAATGTTAAAGACATGTTTTTTATAAAAAAAAAATAATTTGTATTGTTATCTTTTAAAATCTGTTATCTTGAATATTCGCTCGCATCATAATTAAAAAAAAAATGTACATTAAGGGTTTATGCCTCTTTTTTTTTATCAATTTGAATGTTTATTCCGTTTTAACGTTCTCCCATTTTCCATGAAACTGATTTTCTGTGCCTTAGGTAACCCAAACCGTTTTTCGTTGTTAAATTCATCGAGTCTAACATTGTGAAGGTGGTCTTTAGACACAAGGTCATGTTGGACTTTTTCCCCTCCCACCCAAAATTTTCTTTTTCGTCAAAAGTTGTAAGGTTTAAGCCCGCTAGCGTAGATTTGGTTGGCTCCCCTCAATCGAGCATTGTACTTTTTTTTTTTAGGTTTAATAAATTTTACTTCTTTTTTAAATGGTTCTTATCTTCAACAGCAATAAAATACCTTTAAGCGATCTTGCCGGGCACTAAAACTAAAATTTCCCATATAGTGTCTGCCCTGCTTCGGGGTTTTGTTGTAGTGAATCACTCTTTCGTATATATTGTAATTTTGATGATTTGTTGCTCAATACCCTTGCTAAATTAGGGTGTTAAAAACGTAATTTAAAAGAGATGTCAGAAATGCTGTACTTTGCTTCGGTGTTGTTTTCTGATAACACGTTTGTTTCATTAAAAGTTGTTCATGTGACAATTGTTTTTTAAATGTCCTTGAAAGTTGGTGCATGCGCTTTTTAAAAAACTAAAAATTAAAGGGGGAAGGGAAAAGCGATTTCCATACGCAAAAATTTACGTACTATTTTTCCGTCTTAACTCTGCGGCGCCTATTTTGTTTTAGGCTTCTTCATTTTCGATTCCTTAAAAACGCAAAGTCGCCCTTTCATCCCAGTTAGCCATAGATCGTGGTTAAAAAAATATTCTGCATTGTGTAAAGAAAATATTTCTTGCCCCTCAAGTTTTATAGAAAATTTTCTTAACGATTGCCGGCCTGATTTGGGAAAAACTGTCCTGTTTGGGTCTGTTTTGAGTGAGTTCTTTTTTGAAAGTAAGTTGCGCGGGCCCTGGCAAAAATCACTTCTTTGCTCCTAGGTCTGGAAATTTGCAGTAAGAATTTGATCCGCATAATAGTAGTTGGATTTTTGGAAACAGAAAATATTCCGTTTTTTTCCCCTTCACAAAAAGGGCTCTTTCAGTCTTCTAGGGGTCAAGATTGAACTATGTTTTGTGATTTTTTTAAAAAAACAAAAAAAAAGTTAATTTTTAAAAAACATGGCGGAATTAAAGGTGAAAGAAGATTTATGTTCCTGATCCTGGGGGACGACATGAGTAAAATGCTCCTTTGATACAGCATCGCTCAAGGGCCCTCAATTGGCATGAATTAACAAACCTAAGGTCATATCATTTTACGAAGTTTAGGCCTAGAACCCCCGAATTTTCCCCCTGATGTTTTTGAAGTAAAAGGTGGCCATTTGTATGTAAACACGATCAAGGACAAGTGTTCCACTTACGATAAACGAGCCCATCAAAGTTTGTGGATGAGTACAATAGTAAAAGATTAAGCGGGGAACGAAATCCCCCTTGGTTGTTAAACCCAAAAATTAAAGGGGGGGGGCAGTTGCTAAACTTCAAAAACACTACGGAATCCAAAGATGCCAAAATACAAAACTGGAATTAAAGTTTTAAAAGTCAAACAGGGACAAAATAATGAAACAAAAACCCGTTTTTCAGAAGAAACAGCTTAAAAAAAATTCTACGACCCGCCGATCCCCAAGCAAGCCCAGGGGCCCCTTTGGTCTTCTTTGAGGCCATGAGACGAATTTAAAAAAAAATTGTCAGCAAAAGGGGGTGAACTAGATGAGGTATAAAAAAAAAGAAAAAAAAACTCGCTGGGGTGTGACGCCAACTTAGGGCTGGTGTTAAAAAAGAAGACCAAAAGACAAAAGAACTTAAAATACAAAAATCAGCAAAACTAAAAGTGTTGTCTATTACCCAAAAACAATTTGATCTAAGGACCGAATAAGAGAAACTATCAAAAAATTTTTTTATGAGACACAAACTAGCAGAACGAAACGAAAAGTTGTTTAGCGAGCAAAAGGGGTCCTTTTGTAGCGTTATAACGGCCTTGGTTTTGCAATAGCACATGGAATGGCATTTTAAAGGGGGTGGTGGTCCGGGTCAGTGCCCCCCCGCCATCACCTCCATCGCGCCTGATAAATCATGGGTAAAAAAAAAAGCTTGACCATTTTGGGGTTTATTAAAAAAATTAGCCAGTTAAAATATGGGCGCTTTACCCGGTATATTGGGGGTGTTGTTAGCTGGGTTTTGTTACTGCAGGCAAAGTAGTTTGGGTTTATGGCGAGCATTAGGGCATTGTTCTTTATGTTGGGTTAAATTTTTAGTAGATAAGACCCCGGGAACCTAGGCCGTT
Organism: Conus ventricosus; assembly: GCA_018398815.1. NCBI lineage: Eukaryota > Metazoa > Mollusca > Gastropoda > Neogastropoda > Conidae > Conus > Conus ventricosus. The sequence continues at coordinate 19,346,900 of CM031599.1, read as the reverse complement.
AATCCAAGAAAAAATGTGTTTTTCTATTTTATGGTCATTATTTTTTTTTACTTCACGGTCTTTGGGGTTTGGGGCCCCCCGGGGATTGGAGACTTATTTTGGGGGGTCTCTTTTTTGTTTATGTTGATATTACTGGCTCAGAAAATTTTTTCGTTTTTTCGACTTTTGTTATTGCCTGCCACAAGGATTTCGTTTTTGTAGTTTATTATTGTGCCTATTGGGCCAAGGTCAGAAAGGGAGCATGTATAAACCGTCCCAAAAGCAAAGTTACTTTGACTTCGATTTTTAAAAACATTTTGGTACCTTTTAAATTTAAGGTAAAACAACTGAAGATTAATGGCGTCCCCTTAAATTTGCTAAATATTGTTTTTTGCGCAAAACTGGAGAAAGGGTTGTTAGTTGATCTGTTTGTGCTTGCGGCCCAGCAAACACCAAAAGTAAGTACGAACGAGTGTTTTTTTCGTTCTATTCCCGCTTTAGTTGGCCTTAGAGTGTCTAAGATTAAAAATTTTTAAAAGTGTTTTAGCTCTTGCTCTATGGACCCTAGGTGAACAGCTGTTCCTGAAAAGAAAAATGTGTAGGAGGATCCAGGCATGTTATATTTCTGTGCCGCCCCAAAATAAGGGGGGGCCTAGACCTGTTAAGATCCAAAATTTTTTTTAAAGTCTGTCTTAGCCTAATTGAATTCGTTTCAGATCCTTTCAAAACCCTTATTCTATTCGGTTGCTGAATGGGTTAAACGTTTTGTGTTTGGTAATGGAGCTTTGCAGTTCAGTCAAAATTGTTGAGGTGTAATAGAAAAAGAATCTATAATGACCCCACCAAAGGATCAGGATGATTTAAATGTCAGATAGAACCCACACCCTTGATGCGCAAAAAAAAAGCAAAATTTAAATGGTTTGATAAAAAAGCATCGGATGACTAAACCACATTTCGGGGGTGTATTTTTTTTTAATTGGGGGGTTAAGATATCTGTTTAAGGAGTACAAAACCCTTTTCTTGAAAGGCGTTTGACTGAGTCACGAAAAGTCAAGGTATCAGTTGTTATATTTTTAAAATTGAGTGCGGCCAACAGGGAAAATTTTGATTTGTATATTTAAAAGCCTCATTTTTTTTTCGTTTAAAAATGTTTGTAACAAAAACAAACCCAAAAAAAGTCCTTTTTTTGGAAATGCTAGTAACAATTGGGGGAAACCCGAAGGTTTCACTTCTTTAAATTTTTTAAAAGTTGTATGGTTTAAATTTGTGAATCGAAGAAGAATATAAGATGAAAAAACTTGATAATGCAGGAAAAAAAAATTAGCCGTTAACAAAACTGATGGTTATTAGGGTTTTGCTCACTAAAAGAAAAAATGAGTAACTTTGCATTACTCCAAATTAACAATGCGAATCTGAAAAAAAAAGTTGACCTTCAAACTGAAAAAAAAAAGAATAGGTTACTATTTTGTTGGAGAGCAGCAAAATGTTAGGCTTTTCAATGCCCATCAACCCCCATTTTTTCCCTCCTTTAAAATTCCCCCCGTCCTTTTTTCTACCCCTTTCCTTTTTTTGGGGTAAGCCGATAAAAAATATATGAGGAACCCTCAATTTTTAAAATTTCCCTAAAAGGGGGGCATTTGGTTGAAATTTTAACCCTTTAGAAAATTATTTGTGGGGAAAGGGTATTTTTAAAAAATTCCAAAAAGGGAAAAAACCGTTTTTAAAATTTTCCGAATTTTTTAAAAAAATTTTAAAATTTGTTAAAAATTGGTGGGAGGTTGGGTTCATTAATTAAAAATTTGGGAAAAAACCCAGGGGGGGCCTTTTTAAAAAAGGGGAAAGGGGGCCCTTGTTTTTTGAAAAAATAAAAGGTTTTATTTAAACCAAAAAAGGGTTGGCGAAAACAAAAATTTTAAAATAGGCCTTGTGAAGTAACTAGAAATTTTAAAAAGTTGAAAAATGAACAAAAAGGTTGAACCTTTTGAAAGGGAATAAAATTTGAAATTATAACCAAATTTTTTTCTCAAAAAAAATTTCAAAAAAATAATTGGGCCCCCCAAATTTTTTAGGGAAATTGCGGAAAAGATTAAATTAAAGGGTTGGGAAAAAAAAAACCTCCCCAAAAAAAACGGTTTTTAAAAAACCAAAATTTAAAATTAAAAAAATTTGGGGGAATTAAATGAAATTTAAATTTTTTTTAAAAAGGGGGAAATGGGGGTTTCAGGAGCCTTTAAAAGGTTAAATTAGCTGGCAAACTTTGGAAAGTTTAAATTACGCCGTTTTCCGGGAAAAAAGACCTCAAAAAGAAAAAACGGTTTTAAAAGAAAAATCTTTCAAATAATTATTAAAAAATTTTAGGCCTAAGGGTTTTATTTTGAAAAGTTTTTTGGGAGAGGATTTTGGTTAGTTTTTTTTTATAAAAAAAGGAAAATATTTTGGGGTGCAAAACTTAGATTTTTAACCCCCCTTGTTACTTTTGGGCCCAATGGTTTGGGGAAAAAAATTTTTTAGAATTACAAACAACCAAATTTTGATTAATAGAATTTTTTCCAACCCAAATGGAAAAAAATTAATTTAAATTTTAGGGGGGTTAAATTTTTATTATACTAACAAGTTTTTGAATTTTAAAAAATTTTTGGGGAAGAAAATTTTTTATAAAACTTTGGAGAAAGTGAAAAGTTAAAAAAGGGGAAAACTTTGTCAAAATGGCTTTGTGGAAACGTGGGTGTGGGAAAAAAATATAATCTGTTTTAAAAATTTAGAAAAAATTTTAAAAGTTTTTTTTTCCCCTAAAGACAAAGGCATTTTTAATGTAGGGAAAAAGGTTTTTATGGGCGGATTTCCCAAATTTAAAATTTTTAAAATTTATTGGGGTTTCCACAAGTATGTTTTTTTAAAAAACTTTTTTTTTTGGTTTGAAAAGGGAAGGGAGGGAATTTTTTTTAATGGGGGTTTTTTCGCAAAAGGAATATTTTAAAAGAAACCCAATGCCCAAAATGGGACAGTTGGGAAGACAAAAGTTTTGTTAGGGGTGTGGTTTTTTTGGTTAAAATATAAGGGTTTTTGACATTTAAGGCCCCAAAAATGTCGTGTTTTATGCACCTTTTTGGGGGGCCGCTTTTAAATTGCGAAAAAAAAAGTAATATAAAACGTAAGTGTGAAGATCGATCGATCGATCGATAGATCGATAGATAGATAGATAGATAGATAGATAGATAGATAGATAGATAGATAGATAGATAGATAGACAGACAGATGGATACAGAGAGAGAGAGAGAGATAGATAGATAGATAGATAGATAGATAGATAGATAGATAGATAGATAGATAGATAGATAGACGGGGAGAGAGACAGACAGCCAGACAGCAGGACCGGGGGGGGGGGGGGGGTATGATAACTGTATGTGCGTTCACACTTATTTCATTGACGTCGTTGTGCCGACGTGTGACTGATATGCGACTATAGCATTCACAGAAGAAGGGCGCAGAGCGCTGAAAGCTGGCAAGAATTACCTTCTTTTTTTTTTTCATTAATCGTGGCTGCCTGAAGTAATTACTTTTTTCTCTGTTATTTTCTTCGAGACATTATCTGATGTGGTAACAGCATAAGAAAAAAGCGAAGAATAATAATTGTTGTCTCTGAAAATAACGTTTGGACATGAAATAGAACTGTAATGGTTACTGCATCTACATGTACCCATTGGTTGCTTTTAACGAGAAATTGTGCACGATGTGAGACATAAACACTTTACAGCAGACTCCATGAACACTTTGTTCAGAGGTGTCCCACCAGACGCGATCTTTACATTTCTGAAAGAGATCAACATTTTTCATCCGCTCTAAGATTTTTACGGGAAGGAAGTTTTAACCAAAGTTTCTGTGCGTATTGTAGAAAGGTGTATTTTAAAAGAGCGGTTGAATGGTGTTTGCTTGCTTTTGTTTGTTTGTTTGTTTGTTGTTTTTGATGACTTGTGAGTTTGATTTAACTTGGTGACAGCCCTGATATAGGCCCTTTGCGGTCGGCTGGGCTATAAGCAACAGTACCTTACCCTTTACTAGAACTGTACAGTGGTGGGCTGTTGAAGCATCTTCACTCGAGTTCCTAACGTCCGTCGAAGTCTAGTCAGCATGCTGGGGCGAGTCTCTGTCCGATACGCTGACCTTGCCGACCCTGCGGGGATTATAATTTCTTCCCTGCAGCCCCGTCGGACTCAGACTCTCTTGTTCTTGAGGGCATCGAAGGTGACGACAGGACTGCAACATCATGGGGACGGGTGTCAATGAGCTAGATCCACACGGGCAGAACATCTGTCATGATGTCTGGATTGGAGAGGAGCTGGTAGTTCTCTGTTTCTGACCCTGAAGATGGAGAAACTCTGGTCTCTGAGGATCTGTCCGTCTCCACCCTCTAGATGAATGTGTGCCCTTCTTTATGGACTGACACAAGTTAGCTTTTTTCAAAGATGCTTAACAATGCTGTATGCATCATCAAGCAATGACTGTCATCTAATGGGTAAAAGAGGATGAACTTGGAGTCAAGTGCTTATTGTATTAATTCAGGTAATACGACGCGCCGGTGCAGTGGTCTGTTTTCGTGGTGGTCTCATGTCGAAACTGTCATTGATCGCTTTCTGTACACTGTAGACACAACAATTGACAGGACCAAGTTTGGAACTAGTGGAATTGGAGTAGCATGTGGGTAACGCCAACGGAGACGTGGACAGAATTCAGGATCGCGAAAAGGGAGGGGGAACATCTCGTAACTCCAAATGTCATCAGTCTATAATGAAAAGTTTCGTTTCGTTGTATTTCAGAACAAGTAATTTCCTCTGGACTGTGACTGCACTGTGCAAGGCGTGACTCCAAATTAGAAGCCAAGCAGTAACTTCAATGTACGGTGTTGTATATGGGCGGGTTTCACCCTGGCCTTTGTGTAATGTAGCTAGCGAACATTCACTAAAATTGTTTCATCACTTGAAAGTGTGATGCAACCATCCACCCCCGAAAAAGCATACCGCCGATACGTTAGAGCCAGATCATCCAACACTGGGACAGCAACTGAACGCGTGACAAGTTCACCTACCTAGGGTAGCAATCTCTGTTCAGAAACGTTGCCATCGACGATGAGGATGTAAAAGCCCGGATCTCCAAAGCTAGTCCCTTTAGGCAGACTCCACAAGAACGTATGGACCAGGAGAGGCAATCACCCTAGAGACCAAGATCAAGTGTATCGGGCCATAGTTCTCACCACACTGCTCTATGGCAGTGAAACGATGGACGGTTTACAGCGTCACGACAGGAAACTGAACCATTTCCAACCACCAGCCTCAAAGACACATGCATTAAGGGGCAAGACAAATTCCGGACACTGAGTCCTCACTTGTCTGTGCCTTCTAGCATCTTTCACCATCCTGATTGCAGTCCACAGCTACTCTGTCATGTCAATGTAGTTTCGTATAGCCAGAACAACGGCCATGTCCAAAGAAACTATTGTTTGGCGAACTACAAAAGGTACCCGCTCACATGGAGGCCAGAAGAGTGTTTTACAAAGACAGCCTCAAATCTACCCTGAAGGCCTTCAACATCAGCCACACACCATGGGTATCAACTTGCCCAGGACAGAGACGGGTGCGATCAGTTTTCCGCAAAGGTGCAGAGACCTTGTGAAAACAACAGAGTTGCTGCAGCTGATCCGCGCAGATTATCAGGAACACCAGTGTCCACCAGATCTCCAGACAGCTGCCACCAACCCCTGTCCAAACTGTGAATAGTCTTTCCAGGCGCAGATCGGCCTGACCAGCCAACTGCGCACTCACTCACGATCCCAGTCATGACTATTTGTTTTCGTCGTCTTGACGGTGACAACAACAACAACAAAAATTTGTTTCAGAAACTGTGTGTGGTGTTGTGTGTGTGAGTGTGTGTGTTTGTTTGTGTGAGTGAGTGAGTGTGTGTCTTCACACTATCTCTCTCTCTCTCTCTCTCTCCATCTCTCTCTCACTCACTCTCTCTCATCTCTCTCTGTTCTCTCTCTCTTACTCTCTGTCTCTCTCTCTCTCTCTCTCGTCTCTCTCTCTCCTTCATCCTCGCTCCTCCCACTCTCACTCTCTCTCTCTCTAAGCGAGAGAAAATTAAGAAATGAATAAACAAAAAACTCTCTCTCCTCTCTCTCCACTGTGAATGGAGAAAAAAGTAGATTGTTTTTTAAATATATATATATACTAGCCGTGTACCCGGCTTCTGCTCGGGTATATCAGTACAATAATTTTCTGCCACCCCTACTCTCACACCACTTAAAAGACAATAATCAATAAAATTAAGCTTGGGTTTGGTTCGTTTTTAAGCCCATGCTGACCAATTACCCAGCCTCCTCCTAATCTACTTCACCAAAATTTTCTTCGACGCCCACTCCCTTCATTCTTCCCTCTCAATCCTGTTTCCACACGAATTTTTTCTGCGTTTATTCCAGTTCTAGATGCTGCAACGTATAACATTCCATGTGTAAAACACGGACGGTCATGTCTGCCCCAAGGGAAGAAAAATGTCTGACCCTGGCTCTTGTTGATTGTCAGAGCGAAAGATATTGGTTTCCTGTGAAAACATAAGCCGTCAGAACAGAATGGCAGGGGTGAGTCCATGGGTTCTAAGAGGAATTTCAGGGGAGCAAGCACCCAGTACACCTATTGTGGTGCCACATGATATTTTCGCTTCTACAACATTCCAGTGGCAGGTCTGGTGAAGACATCATCGGGTGCCCCAGGTCACCTTTGGCGGCCTTGAGCGGAGAATGATGATGGGACTCAGATTTCATCAACCGTCAATGCGGTGGAAGTCCAGAATCTCCATGCGTTCAGGAGTCTTGTGGATAAAGGACTCCCACATCATACATTCTTGTCCGTGTCACATGAAATTATCTGATACAGAGTTCCTCACCAGGTAAGACAGCTTACGAATGTTTTTCTGTTTAGCCTATTGACAGTCTCGTTCAGGGAGGTATAATAAGGCCCTTTACCTCGGACCAGTCTGAGTCAGCACAGTGAGGCATGAATATCCCGTGTAGACAACTTCTATCAGATCCTCCTGCAATCTAAAACTGCAATAGTGCTGTGGGACCACTAACACTTGAAACATGAACAACAAAGGTGCACCGATTGCCAATGTCAAAGCAGAAGATTGGCGAAGCTGGCTGTCTGGGAATTCCAGACAGGTGGGCTCTTCAAATTTAACAATCATGCTCCGCCATTTCTTCATACAGGCGTTGACAAATTTGCTCTGGAGCCATTGAGTACGACAGGGAGGAACTGCCAGAAGACCCCCCACAAACAGCGTGGAAGCCTCCCAATGCAGTGGCACTTGGGTGAAGTCCTGCGCGTAGAGTCCATGGCCTCGTAGACACTTTTTGTGGGTCATGGGAGCTTACATCAATATGACGGTTGCAGCCTCCTTTTATAGACCATTGGCAACGTTGACCCACGCATGACGGGCAGGTTGGCGTTTCTGCTGTCCTGCATCCAGAGGTACCAGAAAGTGGCTATGTACTGTCCGCCCACCCGGCAAAAGAGTAAGCGGCAATGCACTGAAGCATTGGCTAGCACTATTTTGCCTAGGAGCAGATCCTGTTCCAGGATAAGATTCAGGAAGGTCATTCCTGTCCCTCATAGGAGCATCAAGGAACATTAATGTTTGCTGCTTGCTGTGGTATCCTGCCTCTGCTCAACCATGGTCATAAGCAGTCGAACACGTCTCCATCTGGACAGCTGTCATCATTCTTCCAGCAGATCATCAGCTGCTGCCCGGAGTGCAGTTGTGTCTAAATTGTTCACGCGGTAGTATTCTCAAGGACACAGTTTTGTCGTTGTGTGACTGTATGGCATCCCATACTCCATCAGTAGAACTTGCCTCCAAGATGAAGATTTGTGCTTAATCACAGTAAGAGCATGGTAGTAGATGGCAACTGTGTACAGCGCTCATAACAGACAACTCTTCGGACTTGAAGAGGAAATCTTCAGGCAAGTTGACTCTGAAGAGGTTCCACAGGTTGCCTGGGTTACCTGGGAGTTTCAAGCACCATGATAATACAGAAGTCACTGAGAGATGGAGGCTTCCTCCAGCAAGTGTAGAAGGCCGGTCATCTTCCAGTTTTCGTTCGTGTAAGTTGCTTAAGTATATCATTGTACAGCGAGTAAAAAACTGCATCTGTATACCGAATTTCACCAGGAACGGTCTAAATTAATATAATAACGGTCTTTAACGGGAAGACAATATAAGTTACCGGTTTCGTGTAAGTAGTTTTATATTATTCAGCCAATTAAAAACTTCACATGTATACCGAAAAAAAAAAATTTTCATCAAGAAAGGTCTAATTTAGAAAATAACGCATCTTAACGGTTTTTAACGCTCAATGTTAAGTTACTGTTCGTGAAAATTTGTATATCAATTGGTTCAGCGTGTAAAACTGCATCTGTATACCGAATTTCCATCAGAAAGGTCATAAATAATATAATAACGTTTATAACGTTCAATTTTAAGTTTCCTGTTCTTGTAAATTAGTATATAACATTTTGTTCCACTCTAAAAACTGCATCTTATACCGAATTTCATCATGAACCGGTCTAAATTTATATAATAACGAGTTTTAAACAGTCAATTTTTTTAAGTTTCAGTTCGTGTTAAGTTGTGTTATATCATTATTCAGCATTTAAAACTTCACACTGCATACCAAAAGTCATCAAGAAAAGGACTAATTTAGAAAATAAACGATCTTAACGGTTTTTAACGTTCAATTTTAAGTTTCTGGTTCGTGTAAAAGTATAACAATGTATCAGCGTAATAAAACTGCATCTGTATACACGAAATTCAATCAAGAAACGTCCAAATTGTATAAAAATAACGGTTTTTACGTCATTTTTAAGTTTTCGGTTTCGTTAAGATGTATATCATTGTGTCAGCGTGTAAAACGTGGCTTCTGTAAACCGAATTTAATCAAGAACGGTCCTAAAGATATATAATAACGGTTTTTAACGGACAATTTATGTTTCGGATTCGTGTAAGTGTATATCATTATACAGCATTAAAAACTTCACTGTATAACAATTTCATCAGAAATGTCTAAATTTAGAAAATAACGCTTTTTAACGGGATAAATAACGTCATAAAAACTAACGAATGACCCATGTATATCCACATTATGTCCCTCTAGACTCATGCCCAGTTGGTGCCTCTTTGATGACTTTGGGCCAACGTTGACCCCGCTGACGGGCAGGTTTGGCGATCTTCAGCTCCACGTACGACGGAAGAGAGATTCCAGAGAGTCCGCCCCCCACACCTGCAAAAGATAAGCGTCAATGCCCTGGAAAGTCAGTGGCAAGCACTATTTTTCCTGTGGAGCAGATCCTGAACAGTATAAGGATCAGGATGGTCCCCTTTTCCTTTCCCTCATGGAGCATCAAGGAACAAAATGTTTCTGCTTGCTGTGGGAACCTGCCTCTGCACAACCATAGGTCAATAAAGCTGTCCTTACACGTCCTCTCTGGTCAGCTGTCATCTTCTTCAGCTGATCAACAGCAGCTTCCCAGAGTGCAGTAAGTAATCCGTAATTGGTCTAGCACACCAAGAAGAAGAGTTTGGGCTGATCACAGTAATAGCTTGGTTGTAGAATGGCATACAGTGTACTGCGCTTCATAATAGACAACTCTTAGGACTTGGAAGAGGCCATCTTTCAGCAAGATGGTCCACTGAAGCGGTCCACAGGATGCCTGGGTTTAACTGGGGTTGCAAGCCACAGGATAAAACAGAATCACGCATCAGTCGGGTTCTCTGAGAGTATGGAGGCATCCACCAGGGCAAGTTGTAGAAGACAGTCATCTTCTAGAGTCAAAGACATTGCAAGCATCTCGAAAAATGTTGTGGACATAGCCGTTGACAATCTTTCGCACTCGTACGAACGGGTCCTATCATAACGAAGAGTAGAAGCCTCAAGAAGTAGCACTCTCCCCTGGCGAGACTGATGCTGAACAATCGCCGGATTTCAGTGCCCGCTTTGTCGTTTCCTTCCACAATATACAGAGAGAACATCCATGTGAATTGCATCATTGACTCATCCACGTAACTTCAGCCTCGTGCTGTAGGGCCTGAGAGCATAGGCCTAAAGATGGCGTAAGGGGCTGCTTCTCGGGAGAGCCTTGTGCTCTTTGCACTGAGCCATGTGTGGTGAATGAAGTAGACCGCCATTGTCCATACTCCAAATGGACAGCTGGTCTCAGCACTCATGGGGTGGCGCTTCAAGCAGTCAAATCCAGGAGTGTCCAGGTCGCCCACGATGCTGCCACCTTAGCGTGCCATTCTGGTAACTTTTGGATCTCATCAACGACCCTGGATGATGTTGATCTGTCCTCCTTCAACCTGCCTGAGTGGCTTTGAGGTTGGAAGACGGCTTGGTCTGTGCCCTTTTTGACAAACAACAGGACTACTAGATGTAATTTTATGCTACTGCATATTTGCACATGATGTGACAGTTTTTGAAACAAATGTAGGAGGTGTATGGGGATGTCAGGGGACAACCCACTGTTTGGTGACTATGAGTTCTCTCTGCCCCCAAGCTTCACAGTCCCAGTATGTCCTCCATCAACACCACGCAAACACCTGTACTAGTGGATAGCTGTCCTCACCTCTGCACAAATACCCTTCTGCCTCTCAATTCAATTTTACTTCACAAATTTTTTTCGTAATACGATACACATTCGATAGAGGGATGCCTGTTCTTCTGAACTTACCGATGCTTCTCAATTCCTCGATGAAGTGCTCAAAATGACAACTGTGTAGTGCCACCATAACTAGGTGGATAATGGCGCTGACTCCATGATCAAAAGGTTCGTGTTGTCGAATCCCCGGTTTGGTCTTGTAATTTTCACGTGAATCTTTCAGCTAAAATAACCAAAGTACACCCGATATCCACCCTTGGCCCTGCCAGGTTTCAGGCTAATGTTAGGGACCACCACTTCTGCAAATCCTTGATTTGGGCACTGACTTAAACCCGAACTCAAATCAATGACAACTCTGTGAAAGATTGCATTTTCATCGATCTATTATGTCTATTGGAGGACCTCTGGGTTGACAACATTTCCTGGTCTCCCTGTTTGGCGCAAGTATAGTCCAGTGTTTCTGCGCTTCCAGTTTCGTTATGCTGGCAACGAGAACATTCTATGGTAAAACACGGAACGGTCAGATCTCCCACGGAATGAAAATGTCTGACCATTGGCTCTTGTTGACAGACAAAAATAAGAGGGTATTGCAGAAGCATCATAACTTCGGTGTATTTCTGAAATTCCTCTGCAGACTACCATCTCTAAATTGAGAAATTAACGGATTTTAATGTCAATTTTAAGTTTCCTGTTCTATTATTTGTCTAGACATTAATCATCGTGTAAAACTGCACCTGTATACCAAATTTCATCAAGAAAGTTCCTAAATTTCGAAAATAACGATCTCTAACGGTTTTTAACGCTCAAATGTAAGTTTTCCGTCGTGTAAGTTGTATATGCATTGCCACAGCGTGTATAACTGCATCTGTATACCGAATTTTCATTAGGACGGTCTAAATTAAAATAATAACAGGTTTTATAAACGGTCCAATTTTTAAGTTTCAGTTCAAATTAGTTGCCTAACATTGATCAGCGTGTAAAACTGCACCTGTATACCAAATTTCATCAAGAAAGGTCTAAATTAAAAAAAAACTTGAATCTTAACGGATTTTAACGCTCAATTATAAGTTTCTTCGTTCGTGTAAGTTGTATAACATTGTTCACGTGTAAAACTGCAACAGTATACCCGAATTTCATCATGAACGGTGAGTCAAATTTATATAATAAAGTTTATTAACGGTCAATTTTTAAGTTTCCGTTCGTATAGTTTGTAAAATATTGTTCAGCGAGTTAAACAGGCATCTTATACCGAATTTCATCAGGAACGGTCTAAATTTACCTAATAACGGTTTTTAAACGTTCAATTTTAAGTTTCGTTCGTGTAAGTTTTATATCATTGTTCAGCGTGATAAACTGCATCTGTATACCGAAATTCATCAATAAAGGTCTAAATTTAATAAAATAACGGATTTTTTAACGGTCATTTAAGTTTCGGTTCGTGTAAGTTGTACATCATTTGTTCAGCATTTAAAACTACACCAAATACATAAATTTCATCAAGAAAGGCTAAATTTAGAAAATAACGCATTTTAAACGGTATCAAAAACGGTTATAAAACTAACGAAATGACCCATGTTATCCACATTATGTCCCGCTAGACACATGCCAAGTTTATGGTGGCGATCCTACGACATCCTTTTTGCGCGCCAACATCCAGCAAAGATTGTCTTTTTGATCGTTTTTAGGGGGTACGTGTTGTTAACAGGTTTTATTAAAGGTCAAAAAAAACAGTTGTAGAAAACTCCAAATGACCCTAATGATACTCGGGATGACCCTCTAGGTCGATGGTAACCTGTGCAATGTCACAACGGCCAATTTGAATGAAAAGCAGGAGACAAAAGATGTCTTTGAAAAACAGGGGGGGGGTTATAAACAGTATTTGTAACGTTTTTAAAAACGTTTTTCTTTTTTTTTAGAGATTATTCCAAACCATCCGTTGGGTCACAACAGACGTACCTGCTAAATTTTCAAGAAATCGGGTTCTAAACAGTATCATTTATAGGGTTTGGTGTTTTAACGGTGATTTAAGCTTTATAAATAATCGTTTTTTAACTGCCAAATAACAGTTTCTAATTTTAGAGAATATCCTGTACCTGTGGCAATGTCACAACGGCATTAAGATGAAAAGCAGAGGAAAAGGATGTTCTTTGAAACCGTTCCTTAACTTTTTGTAACGGTATATAACGGTTTTAAATTTTTAAGCGATTAGCCCAAAACCAATCCTCGGGTCACAACAGACTTACCTGCCAAATTTTCATTAGCAACGGTTGAGCCGTATTTGAGTCTATAGCGTACACAGACCACACACGCACGCACGCACGCACTCAACGAATTTGCCATTTTATATATTAGATATATAAATCAATCTCATCTCTCTCTCATCTCTCTCTCCTTCATTCTCTCTCCTCACTCTCTCACTTCTCACTCACACACTCTCTCACCCTCTCACTCTAAGCATAGAGAAAATATAGAAAAGAATATACGAAATAATCTCTCACTCTCTCTCTCATCTCTCTCTCTCTCTCTCTCATCCCTCCTCACACTCTACTCTCTCTCTCTCTCGATCATCTCTCTTCCCTCACTCCGACTCCTCACTCTCTCACCTCTCTCCTCTCTCTCTCTTCTCACTCCCTGAATGGAGAAAAAGTTTATAAAAAAGACATCTATATATATATAGTATATAAATATATATATATAAAAATAATCTCTCTGCTCTCTCTCCCATCCTCCTCTCTCTCTCTCATCTCACTCTCCTCGTCTCACTCACGCATCGCTCGCATCGCCGCTCGCATTTTTCTGAAGAACCAAAGATCACAACTCCACTCAGAAACGCATTTCCATGTCGCTTCACGTCTCAGCCACTGAAGATTACAAAGTCTTCCACACAAACCGCTCTCTGTATTGCCACACTTTGGCTCTGAGAAGCGCGATACATTCGCTCGCTGCATCCCGAATCCATGATGAGGACGTCGCCGCTCGCATACCCCTGTCAGCCCCATTGGTTCTACATCCCTGAACAAAAGACGTCCCCCGGCATCACAACAAGCCAAGAAGAGTTCCCCGCCATGGCCGAATAGAAGACTGGTCTTTTCAGTGGTTTTTGGTGAATGTGGTTGGTATGTTTTCAAACTCGAGATGTTTTAGATGCTTGTCAGATAGGGTGTGCTATTGCACCAAAGCCCTGAACATACGGACTGTCCCCGCCTGGGATCCTTTGAGGCCATCGAACGTGGGTCTCAGTTCTGGGATTGAGCGGACATAACAACCGTGGTGGTAGAGTTTCGGAGGCGCGTGCAAGACTGTACTCAGTCATGAAACACATTGAGCGCTTTTCCTTTTCTCAACCCCCAGACTTAGAGAGAAGGTCATATTTAGCAGAGCAAGAGGTTAACACAG
>CM031599.1:19312825-19315325 GCA_018398815.1 Conus ventricosus | reverse complement strand
ATCTAAACCAAGGTGTTTGCTGATCTTCGTTGTTTAACATGTTAGTGTATATGATTTTAATAGGCGAGTTGTCTTCAGATTCTAAAATATGATGCCAAAACTTTATTATCTGATGGATTATTGTTAAGCTAATTGGAAAACTTCCGAGTTCTCCCAATTACAGCTAAAGTTTATAGCTTTTTTGTGTACACCTACCATTTGCTTGAAGAACTTGTGTTGAGTATGTTCATGTGGTAAACTATTTGAAGGCAATGATTAAACAGCTTATCTAAATTGAAATTATCATTTAATTTTTAAGCAAAAAGGTAGCCACACATCCGCGCCATACATTAATATTGGTGAAATAAGACTATCAAACAACTTTAGAACAAGTTTAAAATTAATATTTTGATTTTTAAACGCTCTTTTAGGAATATGTTGCTTTATTACCTGTGTGTGTGGTGTGTGTGTGTGTGTGTGTGTGTGTGTGTGTGTGTGTGTGTGTGGTGTGACTGTGTGTGTGTGTGTGTGTGTGTGTGTGTGTGTGTGTGTGTGTGTGTGTGTGTGTGTGTGACCTGTGTGTGTGACTCGTGTGCGTGTGCGTGCGTGCGTGCGTGCGTGTGTGTGTGTGTGTGTGTGTGTGCGTGCGTGCGTGCGTGCGTGCGTGCGTGCGTGCGTGCGTGCGTGCGTGCGTGCGTGCGTGAGTGAGTGAGTGAGTGAGTGAGTGAGTGAGTGTGTGTGTGTGTGTGTGTGTGTGTGTGTGTGTGTGTTGTGTGTGTTGCACTGGCTAAACTAGCATACTTAGAAAAGCAGAGATTTTGTTTTCAATTACAATGTGCTCTTCACTTGCACGTAGAGAGAGAGAGAGAGAGAGAGAGAGAGAGAGAGAGATGAGAGAGAGAGAGAGAGAGGCTGGGGGGGGGGAGAGAGAGGAGAGAGAGAGAGAGAGAGAGAGAGAGAGAGAGAGAGAGAGATGAACACATCGATTTGTAACCCTGATAAATAATTATGCTACAAAACTGTGTATAGACGCACACACGGACAATTGCAATAAAGTATTAAACGTTTTCGTCACAGTAGACTTCAATGTCCCAATTCAGGTTGCTGATCCCGGAAAAGAACTCGAACTCGTGGCCATTGTGCAACGCCACCTTGTTGTTGTTTTTAACTGCGAGCATATTATTGTTGCTGATCAGTCAAAATGGATCATTTTTCGCTTCAGATTTTTTGCCCTTGCCTTGTTGCCATGGATGCTTTTAACATACTTAAAAGTGCATGCTGCATACAGGGTCTTGGTTTCTTCTCCTGTTTGACAGATTAACACTCAGAGACCACCATCAAAGGTTAAATGGAAAAGGAGGATGGAAGAAGGGGGTGGGGTGGGGTGGGGTAGGGGTGGGAACCTGCTCCGTATGAGAATCGAACTGTGGACCTAGATTTCCAACGCTCTCTGCGAGAACGTCGCTCGCTTAGCTCTCTTCCCGCCATTATGTAACAATGTGATGTAGCAAAGCACTGCTCAGGGCAGTTCAATGCTTACATGGAGAAACGGGTGGTAAAGAGAGAAAGTAATACGTGGCCTAACCTAATACGTCGCGGATTTTTTTTTTTTTTCTGTCGTGTGTGCAGGGTCCAGAGCAGTAGCCGGAGTGGCGTGTTCAGCATGAGACACAGCTGTTGATCATGGCCATGCATAAAGACCAGGAGGGGGACGCCAACGCCAACCACGTCTCCCACCCCAACCCCAACCAGGATCAGGCCGGGCAGTCGTCCACAGACCATATCACTATCCCCAACCTCCCCCCTCACAGTCCCGCCCTAGCGACACGGCATCAACGGCTCCGTTCTGCACTCTGTGCAGGCGACCTTTTCTGCTCTGTCTCAGACCGCTTCGCTGGGTCAGGGGCAGGTCGCCGGGGAATCTTCATCAGCCCCGAGCCGTCGCCGCCCAAGACTGAGCGTGTCTGCGGCCGTCAACGTTCTACGTCCTCAGCTCTGTGTGACCATGAGTTTCTGCCAGGCGGCGTCCTCGGCGGTGGGAGTCAGGGTCGTCTTCACCTGACGTCAACTACAACACTCTGACATCGTGTGTGAAGACCAGTGGTCCGTGGTGTCTTCTGGATGGTGACCCGCGTCACCCTGTGGTGCTGGATCTAGACGCTGTGGAGAAGACCCACACAGAGGGCTGGATACCTGACAGAAATCCCCTCTTCCTGTCTTGAACATGCGCTGATGGCAGGAATAAAGCCCAAAGTGCTTCACACGTCTGTGGAGAAGGTGACGAATGCTGAGCATTGTGTGTCTGAGCCAACAGGTACGAACTCCGGTTCTGCTTTTGAAGCCGCGTTCAGAGAGAGTATGGTGAAAGAGGACACCTCCCCTAACAAAAACACTGGAAGGGTTTTATCGATCGTTTTATAGGGAATACTGACGTGCAGGTTTGTGACTTACGTTCAGAGCACGAACAGAATGAATCTGACTCTTCAATGATACCGGTTGGAAATGACAAAAATTCAAAATA
>CM031599.1:19305325-19310325 GCA_018398815.1 Conus ventricosus | reverse complement strand
TCTCTCTCACCACACCCATTTCTCTGCATTGGTCCCCAGAAAATAGACGATTCACGCTTTAAACTTCAATTGGCGTTCTTAAAGAAAAGAAAGGAGCGCGCTTTTCAACCTAAAAACGCGCTTTTCCTGACATAAAATATTTGGCATTAGCTCTTATTGACATTTAAAATAAAATAGGCCTACGCGCGCGCTTATCGTATGCAGGCAGCCCTGCGACTTCATCGTATGTACAGTTGGTCCGACAACGTTTACATCCACAAACTTTTTTTTTCTGGACTGACTCGATGTGACGATGATACATGGTCTTACTGGTTTAAGCGTTAACTATGCAGTTAACGAATGACTGCACTTCAAGCCAAAACATCTGGATGTGATAAACTTCGCAGAGAATGAAAGATCACTGACCCTGTTCACGCTAAGACAACTGTTTGGGTTTGTGCCAAGAAAAGAAACCACATAACAGCTTTACTCATCTTCACAATCAGTGTGTGGTTGGTTGCTTGGCCTAACTATGCACTCTCGAGTCATAAATGGATTTCATTTGGGGGGCGGCCATAGTATTCAAGTTCATTGTATTGTGGAAACAATTCATCGAAAATTATTTTAAAAAAAGAAAGAAAGAAAAAACCAAGCAAACAATGTAAATGAATAAATAAATGAATAAAGAAATAAGTAAAGAAAGAAAGAAACAAAGAAATGAACCAATAAATTAAACTTCCAACATCGATGTCATAGTTTATTCTGCACTGTTTTATACTCAGAAAACCTGTAATCAGCCGTTTTGTCTCCATCTCCTTCTTCTCCCACACCCACCTCACTTCCGTGGTTATGTCCCCTAGGTCTTACACGGAGGACTGTGACCCGCTGTTTTGTCCCCCTCAGGTCCTCCCCCCCCCCCCCCCCCCCCCCCCCCCCCCCCCCCCTCCCCCCTTCCTTCCTCTTTTTCCCGTTTCCTTTCCCCGCCCAAAAGAATGGCATGTAGTTGTATTTTCGTAAAGTTTACATATGTTGGGTCAAACAAGTGACTTGTTCTTGTACATTATTCATTTCGTTCGGATATATTTCTCCAAGATTTCAATACTATGTTCTATACAAGATGAAGGCCTGGTTACAAATTGGTCGTTGCTTTATCCTATTTTGATCTAAATTGGGGGGACAAAACGACGGAGAATGGGAGTGTGAGTGAGAGGGGGGGGGGGAGGTTGTGGACAAAACGGCAGGTTACAAGACCCACCAGTCTGTCTCAATCCAACATCCGTGAGCAGTGTTTAAGTGCACATCGCAAGTTTAGGGGCCCCTGCTTAAAATCCCACTATATAATTTTCCTGTTATGGAGAACGTCTTTCCGTCAAATATTGCGGCTGAAATAGTAGGACTGTATGTTTACTTGATATTTACAGAACATTCAATGCGTTTTCTAAACAAATTCGTTCTGATCTTTGGCGAAAAGAAAACACGATGGATAAAAAAAAAAGAAGAAAAAAAATGTTTGAAGGCCTGTGAGTGTCAAAACATCCAGGAACCCTATTATTATTATTACTTGTAAAGCGGAGTCCTCATTTAGAGAAAAAGTTCCAAGCGTTTTACAATCCACGCTCTCGTTTACACAACGGGCTGTCTATCTCGGTAATGAAGAGCTGCCTGCTGGCCCAAGACATTCGTTTCCCAGAGTCATTCAGTCAAATATCAGACTCATTCCTTCAACCCCTTCATTTGAAGCTGGGCGGGCGGTTTGCTGGCTACAGGTAAACGCTGTGGTCTCTGTCTACCAATCAGAAGTTAGTGTACAGAACTGAACAAATCACGTATCCGGACACATGCTGTAGTATTTGAAGATAAAAGAGATTGAAGCGACCAACTGAGACGAAATTAAAAGAGTTTTAGATTTTACTTCAGCTTTTTAGTGTGTTTAGAATCCACTGTATGTTCGATATGAACAACATAAATGGTGTTTTAGGCCTAGATGTGAAAGAGAAACTATCCGAATTATGTTCAGCCATTTTGTTGGTCCCACACACCATAAAGTAACAGTAACGTCCCCTGAATGACCGTAGAGACTTGGGTATTCTCACTCTTTAGATATAGGGATGTGTTCTCTCCATTGAGAGAAAGTCGTTCACACGTCAACCAGGACAACGAACAGTGGATCGTAGCAAGACATCCATTAGTGAAAACAAGATCGTAAATCACCGACTGCTATCAATTAAGAAATATTCCATGGATCCCCACTAAGTCCGTGGTCCAGTCACGCCAGTGATATTTCGTTTGACGAACCATGGCCTTTTTACTCTTAACGTTTGTGAGTAGCCTATTTGTTCTCTTCCGTAAAAGGTTTGTTGAATATTGCCAAAATCAGTCTTAATCTTATGTTATCCCCCCCCCCCCCCCCCCCGTGTGAATTGACGATTTGGACTTGCTGGAACACTTCCCTGTTCCTGTCTGATTCATTGATTGTGGCTGCTGAAGAAGACTGAGGCACAGTGTGTGTTGATCTTGTCGTCGCGACTGCTGGATCGGAAGTCATGTTGAACCGAGCGCGGATTTGAAAGCCTGAAAACAGACCTGCTTAGGAAAAGCAAACAAAAAAAAGATAAGAGGGGAAGAAAACGCTTATCTTAAAAATGCAAATCGTTACGTATTTTCAGTTTATGGGTCAAGCAGATAGAACTAGGTCAAGCAGATAGAACTAGCGAGTCTGACGCTTGTCTTCATAATGCAAACAGCTATATATTTTCAGTTATGAGTCAAGCAACTAGATCTAAAGAGTCAAAATTTATCTGAGACGCGCACTAGGATGGTGATCAGGATATCGTCTCGGCGTTACAGGTACACCCCGTTTCACACCGTTGTTGTGGTATTTCCTCTCTCCCGTTGAACTGTGAAGCTGATTTGTGGCACAAAATCGTTTTGGGCGCACGTGCCCATCTGTCCCATGAAAACGGCGGGGCCACTCACGCTGAACGCAAACTCTAACACAGATTATCTCCCTTGCAGATTTCCGAACGTCGTCTATTTTTCATGAGCAGATGGTGAGTGACTCAATGGCCTATTGACTATCCGCCCATGCGAAATCGTCAGGCTGTAGAATTGCAATCGGATCAACATGAATGCCGATCCGGGGAAATGATTTCAAAATGTGATACAGAAGATATCCAATGCTACGGGCAGTCCTGTGTATATTGTATCTAGATGTACGCTTACAGTATATCAACAAAATTAATGTTGTACGCGCTCTTCATCGACAGCATCTGCAATCTGTGTTGCTTGTAGTCTGTTGCTGATTTGAGAAGTGATATGCGCCTTCTTCATTATGTTTTCGTGTCGCTGTTGTTGTTGTGCTTATTGCAATTCTCTACAAGCTGAATATTATTGTATTTGCCGGTTAAGAGGGAAGGGGCACGGGGGAGGGGGGGGGGGGAGGAGGGGGAAGAGAAAGAAGGAGGAGGGGCACGGTAATTTGTGCCGTTGTGATATTTTCTGATATTTTGTTTCTCTGACTCAGAACGTGGATTTTCCCCCCCTTTTACTCTTGATGCCGTGTTTCTTTTACTTGGAGAAGTAGATATCAGAATGTATGGTTCCGGATATCGAAGAATCGGTGTCTTCCAGATTATGCTGTGTGATCTGTGTTGTGAATTAAAGTAAAGACATGTTTGAGGCTCATATTGAAACCTTTGTAATATCATAGGAATGAGAAACTGGAAGTGATGTGTCGTAGCCGTAGCAGTGGTAATAGTCTTCGCTGTAATAGTTGTAGTACTTCCACTTCACATCTTTTCATGAAACTTGATATTAGACAAAAGCATGTGTGTGTGTGTGTGTGTGTGTGTGTGTGTGTGTGTGTGTGTGTGTGTGTGTGTGTGTGTGGCGTGCGTGCGTGCGTGCGTGCGTGTGCGTGTGCGCGTGAACTGTCAAAAAACTGTGAGCTCATAATCGCACCCTCCTAAGCCAGTCACGTCGAAGTCGGTGGCGACGAACCTGTTATATGGAAATGATGATGATTCCTTCCCCCCGGCCCCAGCCATTCATTCTGCAGCCACGTCTAGTTATACCGAAAACCGAACTTCGTTTTGTTTCCATATACCCGGCTTGCATTCAATGTTATTATTGTCTCACCCTACACCCTAGCCAGAATTCGCTTTAGATCATTTTGGTGTTGAAGCGTAGACCCTTTTCAGATTCCTTATGCTGTGCTCCCGTGGTGACCTCAATTTCGATTTCCTCTCCACATCCATGACCATGAGTTCATGTCGAGATTGTCGGTCTTGGCGAGTTCATGGAGTCTGTCGTTAGGCGGATGTAGTGGCGCCCTCTGGGGAGGGAAACACTCACTCACCGCCGGGTCCGTGATTCAGCTGCTATTGTCGTTGGTTGAGGAGGGAACGGTAAAGATTTCTTTCTTTCAAGTCCTCCCTCAAAACAACTCTCTTCAAAACATAATTTTTCTGCTCCTTCGCTGGTGTGTGGGTGTGTGCGTGTGTGTGTGTGTGTGTGTGTGTGTGTGTGTGTGTGTGTGTTAGGGCTTATTGCTGTAAGCGCTTAGGGCTTTTGTTTAAGATTAAGCGCACTAAATGTTCCTTATTATTATTATTATTATTATTATTATTAAAGAGGGGGTCGTAGATAAATAATAATAATAATAATGTTAATTTTTATAGCGCCTATTCTCTAAAGATTAGGCTCTAATCGCTTTACATTTTATATAATAAACACTCGTTTAGACAACGGGCTGTCTACCTGGGTAGTGCCCACTGAAGAGCTGCCTGCCGGCGCATCATTCAGTCGTTTCCCGTGTCATCCGGTCAATTTCGTGCACTCAATTTCCTTACTTCCTTCATTCTTTCCATTTCTCACGCAGGGTGCATGCTATGTGTAACGTGTCATCCATACCAACGGCCAAACTGGCCTTCTCTTCCGAAAGTTGGTGATGGGATTTTTACGTGTGTGCAAGATGTTGTGCATGCGTTCACACAAGGAACCTCGGTTTAGAGTCTCAGTCG
>CM031599.1:19217825-19300325 GCA_018398815.1 Conus ventricosus | reverse complement strand
TCCACAAGGCCACTGTTCTGTCTCTTTTTCTTTTTTTTTTTGGAGAATGCTGAAAGCCAGCCACAGTAGGTTTGTCAGTTATTTGGACAGAAGAGGCAGCAGGGCTAATCTTTCTTTACCTGCTTGCAAAGTGAGACGACTGCAGGCGGAAATCTAAACAAATCTTAAATTAAATAAAAATAATGTTAGCGAACCGCCAAGAGAAACGTGGACAACGAGTCACAAGACTTTACCTGACTCGTCCTGCTTCTTCTGTTCTTTGTCTGATTAAAAAAACAAAAAAACATGCACGGTGAAAAAAAAAGGATTTTACAACAAACAAACACGTTTTAAACGACATAGCATTCAAGGCAGATTTATTTCTCTAGTTTAACATTGTTGATTTTAGGAACCGCCCTACCCCCCCCCCCCCCCCCCCTCCCCTCCCCCCCCCCGCAACCTCCCTTCTCCTTTCCCACCCAAATCTCGGGACCCTTTCCTTCCATACTTATATCAACCTTTCCCCCCTGACAAGATTGTGGTCATAAGGTTTTTCTTTCTTTTTTTTTTTCCCCACACCGTGGCGATGGCCATATGCTTTGAACATGTTGAGCTTACGCTATTGCCACGCGAATCCGAAATTTGTGTTTCTCTATCCTGTCATGTTGCATTTGTTACACATTTCTGTCCTGTCAGTCGGTTGTACAAGGAAATTTTAAGTCAGTTGTTTGTTCAGTTCTTTCGTTGGACAGTTTCTAGCATTACTATTGATGTGTGTTAGTTCCATCTAGGTTGTTGCCTTTTCTGGCGAGATGTCTTTGCTTCTGAAAATTTATTTTGCATTCTGGCGAACAAAACCTGGTTTGTTTGTTTTTTTGTGACCACAACGCAGGAAAGCTTTTCCGTTTTATTTCTTTAGTTGTTTTTTTTTATTTTTTTATTTTTGCTGCATTGTCTTATTGAATAAAATTTTTCTAGTGCTGTATCTTTTATGTGTCATTTTGCTCTCCTTGTCTCTCTCTGTGGTCTATGTGTGTGTGCGTGCGCGCGCGCGCGCCGGGGTGTGTGTGTGCGTGTGTATGTCCCTGTACTCCCCGCCTTCCCTTTCTCTTCTCTCTCTCTCTCTCTCTCTCTCTCTCTCTCTCTCTTCTCCTCTCTCTCTCTCTCTTTTGTGTGTGTGTGTGTGTGTGTGTGTGTGTGTGTGTGTGGTTTAGACAGACAGACAGGAGAGAGAGAGAGAGAGAGAGCACATGAAGCGGTTGGTGAGTGTGTCATTAATTTATCAGACATGAAAAAAACCTCTTCATAAGAATCCCAAGGGTGCCATCTGCAACGGAAGTACTCAAGCGATCTGCCTCTTTGGATGTGAAGTTATATACGGACTTCGTGTCCCCTAATACAAAGTGTTACGGACTTTACATTGACCACTCCTTGTGGATTGCCGCTGAACGGACTGCGTCCGGACGATCCAAGGTGGTGTAGATGTGGGTGGAGAGGTGGCGTGAGCTGGGTGGGCGGGGTGGGGGTAATTCACTGAAGTCACATGGGGAGATCACACACACACACACTCACGCACTCACGCTCGCTCGCACGCACACACACACACACACACACACACACACACACACACACACGCGCGCGCGCGCGCGCGCGCGCACACACACAAAAATATCGGTAAAGCCGTTTTTTTTGTTTTTGTGTTTTTTTGTCGAGCAAATGCATATGATGGCGACAGACTGACTTGGTAGCCCACGAACGATTGTGGTACGTGTGTCTCTGCTGAGTCGTCTGCTAACATCCACAGCGGAGGAGTCCACGTCAATAGGCCTTTTGAAGCATGGGTGTCTTACTGTTCACGTCTTACCACCGCCAACGTTTCGTTCAGTCATCAGTTTTACAGTGACTACAATTTCTTCGTTCAAATCACTTGCATTCGTCTCCCCTGTTTACAGCGCGCGCATGCATAACTCGAGGTTAAGGTCACGGGAATTTTTTTAAAAAAATGACGAGTTCAAAATTTGTCTGTCGTCAGTGTTCACTGGCCACGTTTCCGGGCGATGAGATGGTATAGCGTATGGATGAAAATCAGCAAGCTCTCCCATGGAGCGCTACAAAGACATAGTGAAGGCCTCACTGAAGAGCTGGAGCATCGGCCCTGCCCCCTGGGAAGAAGCTGTGCAAGATTGTCCAACCTGTCGCACCACGATCAAATCATAAAGTGACAGTCTTTGAAACGAGGCGAGTGGAGGCACAGGAGCAAAACCATCAGCTCCAGAAGAGCAGAGCAAACACCACCTTTCAGCCTAGAGCAAACACCACCTTTCAGCCTGGCTCACCTCCAAGTCTGTCCTGTCCACAACTGCAGCAGACTATTCGATGCGAGGATCGACCTGATCAGCCATCTTTGTACACACACCACCCAGTGATAGCAGAAGTCGTGGTCGTCTTCGCCCGCAAAATGAAGAAACAATGTGCGGGCGTTAGTATTCGCAACGCTGGCACAATAATATTTATTCGTCCCATTGACAACCATGTGTAGCTTTTGTTTGATATCATAGAACCACCAGCAACGAATGATCTTAATACGAAGGAGAGAGATCTTGAGTCTCATTCTTTCATCAGTCGGCAGTCAGTGCGACGGGCAGGACAAAGCGTTTCAAACAGGGATGCGGTTTGAGTGGATTGTTTTGGATGGTAGAAATCTATAACTGACAGGATGGAAACGGACATAAACTGTGATGTCATAGTTTCTGCAGACAGGAAGTGACAGATGTAGCGGAAATGGCACAGCCGTGAACAAAAACTGAATCAACTTGATTTATTTGAAGTTATGAAGATGTGCGACAGTCAGGAACCTTAAAAGAAAAGTGTGTGTGTGTGTGTGTGTGTGTGTGTGTGTGTGTGTGTGTGTGTGTGGTGTGGTGTGTGTGTGTGTGTGTGTGTGTGTGTGTGTGTGTGTGTGCTCTGCAACTTCATACATAGGAAGCCCAGTTTACGAGCTAACAATCAGATGCACTCACCTTCCGTTCAGAGTTCCAACTGACGATCATTTATGGCGACATTCACTCTAGCCACTCTAATGCTTCCCCGCCATAAACATTTCCTTTTCATTCCCTCGCAACAGCCCTCTTCATTTGATGTGGTATGCCTTCAATTCCTGAGCCGGCCTCACTGTCACGCTCCCCCTCCCCACCCTTGACTCTTATTGTGACACTCTTCTCTTCCCTTCCCATCGTTCCCCATCCCTCATGTGTTATTCCTTTTCAAGATCTTTCACTGAAACATGCTGATTATGACGATTCAAACAGTTATGAAGCGGCGCCATACAGAACAAAGCATTTGAAACCTTGACCTTAAGGACCTTAAGTCACAAGAAAAGAATGTATGCGTGCGTGCGCGCGCACGCACGCACGCACGCACGCACGCACGCACGCACACACACACACACACACACACACACACACACACACACACACACACACACACACACAAATACAGAGAGAGAGAGAGAGAGAGAGAGAGAGAGAGAGAGAGAGCAGACAGACAGACAGACAGACAGACAGAGAGAGAGAGCCGAGAGCAGACCAGCTGTATACTGACGCGTCTCATCCAAACGAGACAAGAGTCGACTCTAGACCCGCATGTCCCATGATTCCACAGTTCCCAAGAGACAGACTTCAGTGCCCATCGTCTCCAGTCAGTGAAGTGGTTTACTATTTAAACTTGCACGACTTACTTCTCTCCTCATCCTTCGTTCCCCCATCCTCCCTCCACTCAACTAGAGCCCCCCCCCCCCCCCCGTCTCCCTTCCCTCCTTCTCTATGTATTTAATTTGGTGGTGGTGGTGGTGGTGGTGTATATAGCTAAGTCGTAGTCATAGTGATGAGGGAACGGGTTGCCTGTATTTGTGCGCCCTACCGCCACACCTCGTCTCCCTCCACACCCCCCCCCCCCTCCAACCACCACCACTTCTGGTTACACAAAAAGAAAGAAAGAGAGAAAGAAAGAAACTGAGAACGAAAGGGAAAAAAAAACTCGAGAGAGAGAGAGAGAGAGAGAGAGAGAGAGAGAGAGAGAGAGAACAAAGAAAAAAAAGAAAGAAAGAAAAACCGAGACAGACAGTCATAAACAAAGACGCCAAGAAGAAGAAGAAATTACCTCAACAGACAGCCGGAGCCAAGCTTTCGTCAGCACTGTCATGTACAGAGACCTACCTACCTACCTACAGCTATTATTAGTGATGCCCAGGTTACAGACTGGAAGGAGCTCTTCAACTTACAATGACAATTACGTACCTTCACTTTTAAAAAGACGCAGGATGGGGGAGGGTGTGAAGGGGACGTGTGGGAGGTAAAGGATGGGGAAGGATGCTGATGCCAGACAAGAGAAATGGGATGAATGAAGGGACTGACGCTCAGGGGCATGAGGGACAAGTCAATGACTGGACAGAATCGTTTACATGTTAAAACCTTTCCCGTACGCCGTGGGTCCCCATGGACCCACAGGGGTAATTTTTAATTGATAAAAAAAAGTTTTAAAGCTGTCTTCACTAATTTTATGACTTTGTCAATATAGCATAGCCCCACTTATGTACCAAAATTTCTTTGTTTTTGTCAAAAAACAAAAGAGTAAACAAACAAACGTCCCAGTACGTCGTGGGTCCGAGCGGACCCATACTTTCAAAGAACAAACCTTGAGTGCCGTACGTCGTGGGTCCGAGCGGACCCATGCTTTGAAACAGAACAAACCTTGAGCGCCGTACGTCGTGGGTCCGAGCGGACCATGCTTTGAAACAAACAAACCTTGAGCGCCGTACGTCGTGGGTCCAAGCGGACTCATGCCTTCTAAAGACACAGAAACTGAACCTCGCAATCCATTTCCCGCAAAGCGCTAGCCTCAGCAGAATGGCTGACGTCACTGACATAAACACCCGACTGCTGCGCATGCGCATGTGGCCAAATTTTGCTACAGTGGCGGGAATCGCTCTCTCCACGTGTCTCTGGGACTGCAAGTCCGACGTCAAATTCATCAGATCTGCTTTCTAAATAATAATAATGAATATTTATTAACAGACTGCCCAGAAGACTGCTCTTTGTGCTTTACAAAAATGACAACACATGTATACATGACAACTAACGATTTTGAAAGCAGAGGTGCAGTGACCAATTCATCAGAGTACTGTGTTTTGGATTGTAGGCCTACACACTGCTTGTAACGGTACTGTATGAGATACCGACGTCTCTTTTTTTCTTCCCAGCAGCAGGCCAGACCTGGTAACATAAACATCCTCCTGGTGCTCCAGCTTCTGTAGGCCAGTGTGAGTGGTGTGTGCGCATGTGCGCGCGCGCGCGCGCGCGCGTGCGCGTGATTGTGAGTGTGTCGGTGTGCATGCGGACGCAAACTTGCCTAATTTCACCATTATATTGTCTGCTACATACATGGAAATAAGTTAGCATTATCCACCTAAAAATCGAATTTCCTTTCAGTTCAATTCAACCCTATGGCTGAAAGAATGAACATCTTTGAGACTCTGAACATCGCAAATGGCGAAGATATTGGAGAGGGTACGAAAGTTATCATTGACGACTGTGTTGATCATTTTCTTTTGTCTACACTACATTTGACATCCCTCAAAATTTTTATATTTGTAATCGTTTGGACGAAAGTGTCCCACGGACACACTTCTAACGAAATGGAACATCCCAGATTTTAATAGGTTCCTATGTTTAGGTTTTTCAATCTCTCTCTCTCTCTCTCTCTCTCTCTTGCTTAGAACAAACTGCTCCCTACCAATGTTTTCTCACGACACAACGACCAAATGTTCCCCTTCCACGTACCACTGCTGTTAGCAATCGCCTTTTACATAAAACAAAGGCGACTAGATATGAGCGCAAGCATCTAACAGTACCTGTGGATCGCAATGACATTTTTCCGTGTGTGTGTGTGGTGTGTGTGTGTGTGGTGTGTGTGTGTGAGAGAGAGAGAGGAGAGAGAGAGAGAACGTGAAAATGTGTGCGAGTGATTTCTCAGCCTACTGAACAAATTTAAGTCTCTTTACTAAACCTATAAACCATTGTTGACAGAAATGTACTTGTGTGTGTGTGTATGTTTTCCCCCGTTGCAGAGTGAGTGGCCTTTACATTCTGTGTGTGAGACATATTGTTAGAGTGTTCCGTGTAAATTCTTCACTGGAGGCTCTCGTTATTAAAAATTAGGCTGAAACTATTTTAGTATGCTAAAGAAGCATCAAGTCGGATACATGTAGGCCCACAGTCACTCCTAAACACGCGCTCCCTCTCTTCCGTGCCATATTTTGTTAAGTCCACCACAAGCACACTTTCCTCTCATACATATTCCGTACATACTTGCACTAAAGATCTGCACTATCATACACAGACTGACGAACATACCTGCATGCACGCACGCACATACACATGCACTCGCATACACACAGCAACACACATACAAACTTGAAAACGACACACACACACACACACACACACACACACGCGCACGCACGCGCACGCGCGCGCACACGCACGCACACACACACACACACACACACACACACAACACACACACACACACACACACACACACACACACACACACATACCCACCAGCGCATTTTCATTTTGTGTGTCACAGCTGGTTTGATTACCACAACGTGTGAGTGGAGTGATGTTCAAAGCCAGATGTGTGCCTGAGTGAATGTGTGCTGGCATGCGTGTACACATTGTCACCTCGATCGATGGTTTTCACATTACCAAGCATTTTGAAACAAACAGTAAAGTTCATTCTCTTGCACGAAAACTCTGTTGCTGCTTATAAAAATAATACTATTCCAATCCGTCTAAAACATATGACTTTCTTAAATTCCGTACACAAACACAACCTACGGCAAGGCTTTGTTCCTTCATGAAAAAAGCATGGGTCCATGCAGACCCACGACGTACGGCAAGGCTTTGTTCCTTCATAAAAAGCATGGGTCCATGCGGACTCACGACGTACGGCAAGGCTTTGTTCCTTCATAAAAAGCAGGGGTCCATGCGGACCCACGACGTACGGCAAGGCTTTATTCCTTCATAAAAAGCATGGGTCCATGCGGACCCACGACGTACGGCAAGGCTTTGTTCCTTCATAAAAAGCATGGGTCCATGCGGACCCACGATGTACGGCAAAGCCTCTTTCCTTCACTAAAAGCATGGGTCCATGCGGACCCACGATGTACGGCGCCGCAAACTTTTAGGCGACGTACGGGAAAGGTTAAAGGAGTGAGGTGGTGGGGTCCAAAAAGGGGTTTGGGGGTAGGGAGAAAACTTGCCAAAAATACATTTTTTGCTATCGTGGGGAGGAGAGACAGAGAGAGAGAGAGAGAGAGAGAGAGAGAGAGAGAGAGAAGAGAGAGAGGGAGGAGAGAGAGAGAGGAGGGAGAGAGAGAGAGAAGAGAGAAGAGAGAGAGAGAGGAGAGAGAGAGAGAGAGAGAGAGAGAGTGTGTGTGTGCGTGCGTGCGTGTGTGCGTGCGTGCGTGCGTGCGTGCGTGTGTGTGTGTTTTGTGTGTGTGTGTGTGTGTGTGTGTGTGTGTGTGTGTGTGTGTGTGTGTGTGTGTGCGTGCGTGCGCGTGCGTGCGTGACCGCGCGCGCGCGCGCGCGTGTGTGTGTATGTGTGTGGTGTGTGTGTGTGTGTGTGTGGTTGTGGTGTGTGTGTGTGTGTGGTGGAGGGGGGGGGGGGGGCATTTTCTTTCTTTCTTTCTGCGTTCGCAGGCTGATACTGCTGCGGACACTCCCTAGACAGACCAGGATTAATGCCATCAATCCAACAAAAGGAGTGGAGTTTTGTGTGTATGACCGTTTTTTTTTAAAAATCCCGCCATTAAGGCAGTCATACTCCAACTTCGGGGAAAGTGTATGCTATGTGTAACGTGTCATCCATTCCAACGGCCAAACTGGACTTTGAGATACACACGCATTACCATCATTCCACATGTAGGTGTAGGGCACTGTGTAAGTAAGTGTGAGAGAGACGGAGGATGGTGTAGGAGGCAGACAGGAGGTTGGTGAAGCATGGCCAACTGGCAGCCCGTCCTGTGAACAGACACAGAGCCAGTCAGGTCAACAGGTAAGTAGCGGGTGCCTTCAATATGCACACTGGAACTCTCAGTAATGAATGTGGCGAAGATATCTATTCTCCCACAGCTCCCATCACCCCCCCCCCCCCCCACCACCACCACACCACCACCCAAAACGAGACACAGCGTGAGGAAGGCAAGGAATAGTGGGTGGAAGTAAACAAGAGATCGATTTGAGGAAGAGGAAGGGAGGAGAGGGGGGGGGGGGGGGCGGTCACTGGAGATATAGGCGAGGAATCTCCAAAGAAAAATGACGTGAACAGCGGCCTTAAGTATGGTTACAGCTGACATTGATATAAAAAAAAAAGATTATGAGCCAAATACAAATAAGCACATACAAAACAGAATACAAAGCAACACAGACTTTCATATAGACCTACAATGCCTTTTTTGAGTTGTGTCATAAATAAGCGTTCTTTCGCTCTCTGTGTATGCGCGTATATTTGCATTCTGGCTCGTTACCAACAACACTGCAGTCTCCTTCCACTTAACAAACAAAAAAATATTGGACAGACTGATGTTCAAGGAGTATACGAAGTGGTAGCTAGATTATAGTTCTCTATTAACATTAACGCAAAGTTGAGAGAGAGAGAGAGAGAGAGAGAGAGAGAGAAGAGAGAGAGAGAGGAGAGAGAGAGAAGAGAGAGAGAAAGAGGGATTTAGCCTATACTTCTCTTTAACATTAATACAAAAATCAATTAAAAGAGAGAAGGGGTGGATGGATGGAGACAGACAGACAGACAGACAGAGGTAGAGACCCCGTCAATTCTGCTGAGCCCAGACCCGCCTCCATCCGTCCAACAAGCAACCACCGAGCCAATGTAACACAAAACAGATGAAAGCTTTCACCCCTGCTACACCACCTGCAGCACAGCATCGTCACGTCAGAGGAGACAAGGCAGACCCCACCAGGGAACACCCACGACGTCTCCTCAACCACACTGTGTGGGTGTCTGACCTGTCAGCCACTAAACACCCCCCCCCCCCCCCCCCCCCCCGCCTTAACCACACAGCGTGGGATGTCACCATCAGAACCTGTCTACCGGTGCCATCAATGCCAGTACATCCATCGCCCACAAACCAAAACAAGCTGCAGACTTCCAGTTCCAGACTTGCTCGGATTAATTAGCCTCAACTCTCGCCTTTCTTGTTCTGATGTCTCCGCCCCCCCCCCCCCCCCCCTCCCCCTCCCCTCCCCCTCATCCCCACTCTAACCCGCCCCCTCTCCCTTTCAATCCGTTTCTAGATTGTTACTGTTAGTATAGTTACTATTTTATTTTTCATGGTAGTTTTTAGTATAGTTACTATTTTATTTTTCATGGTAGTTTCCTTTTTAACCAAGTAAAGACTTTCTAGACTAATGTAGGATGGACCTTAAGAGCTTGCGTATGTGAGAGAAGAACAGATGGGAGAGGGGTAGAGAATAAGGAAAAGGAGGAGGGAGAGAGAGAGAGAGAGAGAGAGAGAGAGAGAAGAGAGAGAGAGAGAGAGAGAGAGAGAGAGAGAGAGAGAGAGAGAGAAAGACAGAGAGAGAGAGAGAGACAAAAGAGAGACAGACAGCGACAGAGACAGAATGATCAAAGTTTTAAACAATAATGTCATATTTACACACACAAAAGTGCAATCGTGAAAGGAGCCTCTCAACTAATAGTCCACAAACACG
The DNA here is from genome assembly GCA_018398815.1 of Conus ventricosus. Classification (NCBI taxonomy): domain Eukaryota; kingdom Metazoa; phylum Mollusca; class Gastropoda; order Neogastropoda; family Conidae; genus Conus; species Conus ventricosus. Next base: position 19,290,555 of record CM031599.1, on the reverse strand, counting down.
GCTGTGAGAGCAATCAACACCACAACAATGATGAAGAAGCCGTGCCAACGGACACCCACGATGCTGCCATACTCCTAGAAGCGTGCGCGTGCGTTGTGTGAGTGTCAAATCTGTCCACAAACCATCCCTTCCCTTCCCTTCCCTGAACTGACTGTATGTCATCGTCAGAGCATCATTAACATGCAAGCTGCTGTGTCTGCCACTGAATGCGGTGCCAGCCCATCCATCTTCACGCGAATCGCAGACAAAGGCTGGGTACCGATGCCAGACAAAGACCTGTTGAATTTATCTTTTTACCTCAGACAGAACCGCTTCTCAGTCACCACAAAGACTGTACGCCCTCCGTAGGGCGAACTATCTTTGGTCACCAAGATGGTGGACAAAATGGCGCCAAGCACTGGGAGGGGTGCGAATGGGGAAAGGTTGAAGGAGGGGTTGATGTGGGGGGGGGGGGGGGGGGGGGAAGGGTGGTGGTGAAAGAAATGGGTCACATCAGTGATGGCTTGAAGGATGTGTTTGGCTGTGTTTACCCTCTGATGAGTAGACTATCGATATCACCGACATGCTTGTCATTCCTTTAACTGTAGAGTGAAAGGAGTAATGAAAGAAGTGCTAACCATCATTGTCAGGTAAGAAAGACCGATGTGAGCAGCTATTGTGATAGGCTACAACAGCATTCTATTCATTCATTTGATTATCATTCTTGCCTGCTGTATGAAAGAATAGCGCTCAGTGACTTCAATGGCACACTGCATACAACCTAATCCGCCAGAAAAGCAGACAGTTGTTTCGATTCTGTCTTCACTCATTCATAGTTTTCATCCAATGTGAAGCATAATTCAAAATCGCAACATTCAAATTTGGTTATAACAAAGTCATGTAAAACTTGACGAGCACCCCTCAGCTTGAAACAAAACAAAACAAAACAGAAACACATACAGTAACACACAAACGCAAACGCATGCGCATGCACACTCGAAACATTCATGATTCTATTGCATTTAACGAATATGGGGAGTGGACTCAACGACACAGCTGTACTGACAGATGTATAATCATGATTGTTTGACAAGTTCAGGTCTGGACCATCAATAATAACTCCTGCACGATCGCCGTCTACCTCCTTCTGGCATAAAAAGATAAGTTGCTTCATGTTGGCTGCGATTTATAGGTCTACTGTGCCCCACAACTTGCTAGGTTAGCTATTTGCTGTAGACAGAGCCGATTCTCAGTCACTAAGGTGGAGAACGAAAAGGTGCTGAGCACTAAGAAAGAGGAGAAGGGGGAGAAGATGGTGGTAGGTCAAACAAAGGAATGGGGTCACGTTAGTGATGGCTGCAGTGAAAGATGCGCTTGCTTGGTGATGGGAACGCAGACTATCAACATCACCAACATACTTCCTCTAATCAGTCAAAAAGAAGAAAAACAAAAACAAAAAAAAAAGAAAACTCCACCCTAAAACAGAAAATAAAGGAAGAAGAAGAAGGAAAAGGAGAAGAAATGGTGCTATCACCATTGTCATTGAAGAAAGACTGATGTGAGCTGTCATGGTGAGGCAACCGCGTCATCACCATCATCGTTCTGGCATGCTGCATTGAAAGGATTCCACACCCGTGTCTTCAGTAGTTCATCGTCAGCAGTGCACACAACCCCATCATATCAACATATCTTTTAGAAACGTACATCCAAAGCCATTTCATGACTTTGATGCAATCCAGGCAATTAATAACTGAAAGAGGCCTATTCTTTCCCCAGACCCGACTTCAGCTCTGATCTCAGCTCATGAACATCAATTGTCGAAAAGCATAGTCAAATAGTTCTGTTCAAAATACAAAACTCAGTGATTCCCACAGCTGTCTGTGAAGAATGTAGGGTTTACACTTGAATGTCGCTCCTTTTAGTGAATCAAATCTCTCTTCATCCTACACCTTTACACTTTAATATCATCCTTTTAATCAAATCTCTCATCCTTTTTGGCCAGCCCTGATGTGGCCCTTTGCGGTCGGCTGGGCTATAAGCAACATTATCTTATCCTTTTTGGCGTAGGGTACTGAACTAAATTCCTGACCCAAATTCCAGGACAAATTCGTTTTTATTTTTCCACATCGATTTTTCCCCAAAGCAGTGCCGTTTCCATCTATTCAAACAGAACTTGTTATTAGTTATCAGATAACCTCTACTGTAACCTCTGAAATCTGTTCTTATTTGTTACCCTCTAAATAGTGTTATATGCTCTACTCCCAATGTAGAATATTTCCATCCCGTTAAAAGAAAAATAGAGCAATTAAATAAAGGCTGCTTGGCGTGTGACATATGAACAGATGACACTTGTTTCAAGATAAAGCATAAGCATTAAAACGTATTTTAGGTTCATCTGCTGTGACATTGTAAACAAAGATGACTTCTACTCTCCCTGTCAGTCTGAAAGCTTGCCGTTTGTTGCACAACATCCTGACATGCAGAACGTGCTCCTCTTCGGAGCTGGTGGCCGTACGTAATCTGATGCCTGACGCTTACCGAGTGACCTGCATAGCTTACATGGGATCAGAAATCGGCTGAGAAATTCTCATGATCATATGTCGATCCGGGTTTTGTTCTTCTGAGGCTGACTTAGTTTGCATTCATTCACGGTTCTCATCCAAAGAGGAGAACGAACATACATTTTGTCATGAAAAAGTAAAGCAGACTTGTCTGAAAACATTCAATTCTAGGTCTTACTTATGATTTATGTGTAATGACTAAAATGAAGGTTTTAATAAAAACCACAGACACGCACGCGCGCGCGCGCGCGCACACACACACACACACACACACACACACACACACACAATCTTCATGAATCTAGTTTCTTAAGAAGTGAAGGGAAAGGGCTAGTTGACACTAATGTGGTGACTGACACATAATTGTCAGTCGATGAAGAGACCGGCTCTGGACCGTCATTTATAACACCTATGCGTTGGCATTCACACTTACATTACGAGGGCCACCCCATAAGTTCTCGGATGCGCAGAAACCACTGACATCATAATTTCAATTTGTATATCATCATCACAAGCGATGTCATAATAGCTATGACACAAAAAATGATAAAAATCGTCAGAGCCAAATTTGTTCTAGACAGCAAAATGGATGGCAAGGGGGACGGTTTTCAAAGTGTTACAAAGAGCCTGTCTTGGAGAGATTTTCGTGCCATAATTTATTATGACTATCTTCAAAGGAAGTCTTTCAAGGAAAGTTTTATAAGTTTGACAAACTGTTTTGGCGACAAGACTCCATCATTATCCACAGTCCATAGGTGGTTCAAAGAATTTCACTTTGGTACAATGTCGTTGGAAGATCGTGACCGTTGTGGACGTCCAGTTTCAGTTACTACCGATGGGAACGTGAGCACAGTGAAGGCTATGATTACAGAAAATCCTCGAATCACGGAGGATGAACTCAAGGATACTCTAAACCTTTCATCAGGAAGCTTAGACCGCATTCTTCGGCAAAATCTCTCTGTGCGGAAGCGCTGCGTCCGTTGGGTGCCCCACCAGCTGACTGGGGAGCAGATAAGGGCTAGGCTAGGGTTGAATGGTGCCAGTTTATGCTGCAAAAATTTGACGGAGGAAGATCAGATAGGGTCACCAATATCGTCACAGGTGGCGAAACCTATGTTTACCAGTATGACCCCGAAACAAAGCAGCAGTCGTCAGTTTGGCTGTTCCTGGGGAAACCTCACTTGTGAAATTTAAGAGATCAAGAAGCTGCACAAAGCAAATGATTGCAGTTTTCTTCGCAAGATCCGGCCATGTGACTACTGTACTGCTTCTGGAAAGAAAGACAGTGAACGCTGAATGGTACATCAACACCTGCCTGCCAAAAGTGTTCGAGGCTTGGAGTGCACGGCGACCACGGACCGGTATCCGCCACCTACTCCTCCACCACGACAACGCCAGCGCCCACACGGCAGCTGCAACTTTAGACTTCTTGCAAGAGAACAGCGTGCAGCTCGTCACTCATCCTCCATATTCTTCTGACCTAGCCCCTTGTGACTTCTTTTTGTTCCCTCGTTTGAAAAAACAACTGAAAGGAAAGCCGTTTAAGAGCCCTGATGATGCCTGAGCGTTTGCCGAGGGCTTGATTTCTGGTATACCTAAGTCGGAGTGGGCTGGGGTGATTGATTCGTGGTTTAGAAGGATGGAAAAGTGCATACACGCTGATTAAGGATACTTTGAAAAGATGGGCTAGGTAAGAAATGCCAGTGTACTTCCATCTTTTCCCATCCGAGAACTTACGGGGTGGCCCTCGTATAACCCAAGCTGGTTCCTGTTGGTTGCGATTCATGCAGTAAACCATACTTCTATATCTTCCCTGAGGGACGCCAGAGGGAGGGAAAAGGATTTGAAGGGGAGGAGGGGAAAGTCTTTCAGAATAATTCGCACCCCGCGTCTCTCCATACCCCATGCATTCATGTGTATGATAATCATAGAACAATAAGATGGGGGAACATTGGGAATCCCATTGCACCACACCCCGTCTTCTGCAAATTTCTGTGCTAGCGATTGCCCCTTCTCTGTCAGTCTCTTTCTCCCTTTTCACTGTCCAGCACAGTTTTCTCTGTATTTGTGGCTCATTCCTCTGCCTTACCATTAGAAAGTCTACTCTTTCTCTTCATACCTTTTTCAGTGGCGTAAGCTGGCACTTACTTAGTAAGAGTTTAACCACTGGAATGGGCACTAACTATCCATTCTAGAGCGGGTTTTTTTTTCATTATGAAATTTTCATGTATTTTTGTTACATTAATTCCTTTTCACTAACATTTTCCTTTGGTAAAACTGTGGGTCACAAATCAAGCGGAACTGTCGATGTATCCAGCAGGTCCTGCTTTTACCTGCTATCAGAATGTCGACAGTTTAGATCGCCATCATTTTGTAAGTTGGTGTATTTTAGTAGATAACTGTCTTTCTTTGCTCGTTTCTTTTACTTAAAAAACAAACAAACAAACAAACTGTATGCTTACAACTGTGAAACGGCTCAGCACGGTCGGCTGGAACTGCAATAGTGATTGGCATCATAGACCTCAGTGCTCATCAGATGGCTAGGCAACCTGAATCTCTCTAACCATGATGAATGAATCAGTTCTTCCCCCTTTTTCGTCGTCATAACCTGTCAACCATTAAAACTAACTTAGAACTCTCAGTACACACTGCGTGGATGTCGCACAGTCAGCGAATGACGAGAAGTGCCAGCTCTACTTCTGCCAACCCCATCATGTCTTGTCTCAGTCCAGGCATCGGCGGCCGACGTTGCCAAACGTGCTGGAACAGGTCCTTATCTTTGTCTTCAGTTCGCAGCCTGCTTCCCTCAAACAAGATGGAGACTGAAAAGGTGCCAAGCACCTGAAAGAGGTGAGGAGGAGATGGAGGGGGGGGGGAGGAAAGAGGAGAGAGAGAGAGAGAGAGAGAGAGAGAGAGAGAGAGAGAGAGAGAGAGAGAGAGAGAGAGAGTGACGGGAGAGGACAGAGAGAGACAAGACAAGACAAAGTTCTTTATTTACGAGGATAATAGATAAGCACTGATGTGCTTTTTTTTTTTTTTTACATCCAGTCCTCGCCCTGAGTAGGGTCAACACTGTAAAAGAAAATGAGGCAATAAAAGAAGCATGTAAAGGTGGCTACAACAAAAATTAGATATGGAATTTTTTTTTTTTAATGAGAGAGAGAGGGGGTGGGGTGGAAAAGAGACGCAGGAGCGAAAGGTGCAGGGAAGGGAGAGAGAGAGAGAGAGAGAGAGAGAGAGAGAGAGAAGAGAGAAGAGAGAGAGAGAGACGAAGGGAGGGAGGGAGAGGGAGAAAGAGGCGAGAATGGGGTGCGGGAAAGAGCATGTTTAGAATAACCTGACAATCAAAAGACACTAAGGAGTTGCAATACAATCGATTTTGAAGCACCAGGAAAGAAGGAAGAAAAAAAAAACAAGAGAGAGAGAGAGGGGGGGGAGAGAGAGAAGAGAGAGAGAGAGAGAGAGAGAGAGAGAGAGAGAGAGAGAGAGAGAGAGAGAGAGAGAGAGAGAGGGGGGAGGTGAGGGGTAAGGGGGTGGAAGGTGAGAGCAAAGAAAATGAAATCGCTTTGTTGAAAACAAATGGTGTCTGAAGTAGGCAGACTATCAATAACACCGACAGTCCCGCCGTGCAGTTAAGCCTTTACGACAGTCTGCTCGGGGGCTTCGTCCTGTAACCGTTCAAGTTGACTAAAAGTGCTGGTCCAAACTTGTAACTGTTCTCTCTCTCTCTCTCTCTCTCTCTCTCTCTCTCTCTCTCTCTCACACACACACACACACACACACACACACACACACACACACACACACACACGCACGTGCATGTACTAGCAACGTATACTACAAAGCTCTGAAAAACTACAACATACTACCAGGACATTCAATGATGACAGATCAGACAGAGAGAAATACAATCTTCACGTTGATGACAAGATGGGTCCGTACTAAAATGTACAGAATACACCTCCATTAGACGTGCACACATCAATTTAGCGTAACACACAACCCAACAACAATGTTATTACAGGCTCTGGCAATAAAATCTATCTACGTTCACATGAAAAGGCCAATGTAGGTTTCAGCTCGTAAGGTCTACTTTAGAGGTTTTCGATAATTGGTCAGCTTATGCAGAAATATGAAATGTTTGATAAATTGCTAAAATAAACATCCGATTCGCTCCCGATCACACGAAATCGATCCGCGAAAGTGGGCATTTTCACCTGTAATCAAGAAAACGGGAGGTAATCAACGAAATCTTGGCATGGCTTAACTGCTCTTGGATGTGACGTCACATGATGGTCAGCGACGGCGACAGAAAGCGATTCTGATGGTTCTTGCACATCTCGCTCGGTATTTAATTTATCATGTAAAAGCAGTGACTATGATTGCGACAGCCAATGTGACTCTGGGAAAGTTTCTGCAAGGCCTGTATCTTATCAGTTTGAACGCTAAGTTCTTTTTACCACGTCAGTTCAGTTCCAGCTGGACGCCCGAACACAGCATTCCGAAGGCGTACGGACTTTACCGAAGTCTCGAGGGAGGCTACTGACTGACTTCTTGATGCGATCACGCGTGGACGGCGAGCGGAGATTCTCCTTCCTCAAGCCTTAACGTGTTCGTTCAATTTAACAAGTGTGATCTGTCCATAGATATGAACAGAATAAACGTGCGACTATCGTACTCATCTGTACGAGCTTACCACTCCGCCTTAAAAGTATACGCGCACAATGCAGACGAAGTTTTTGATCCACTCGAACGGGCTCGGCAATTGTCGGAATAGCTCGTTTCCGCGGTCCAGCTGGAACTGATGTGGTAAATAGAACTTTAGCTGCCCGGCATGGTTGCACGAACCGAATCCACTTCTTTCGAGTATCTGGATCAGATGGAAATGTGTGCAAAGAATATCCGTCTCCTGCTGAGCTGCTGCACTCGCCTACAGCACAATATCTGCCACCCCCTCGTGACTTTTTAGGCTGTGGGGGATCGCAACTCGTGTTGATGTCACTTGGCGTTGGCTTGTTGTGTAGGTCGCGGCTGAAGGCCAGTCCATCAAATGACGTCACGGTTTTCGGTCCACCGCGCGGGGTTTTGAACAGGTGTGCAAAAGTCGTTTTTTATCTATTAAATTCTTCCGGAGATTTTTTTTGAAAAATGAATACCATACTGTAGTTATATGACATGTAGACCTGTTTTTAACAAATTATCGAAAATCTCTAAAGTAGACCTTTAAGAACGCACCGTCCTCAGCCGATTCCCCAAACAGCATAGAACTGCTCAACTCGTCCGTACAAAATGCCACCCAACCACCCCTCCCACCACAACAGGCAGCCCTTGATTTCACACACACCACCCTTGAGAGCAGAAGAGAGAGAGAGAGAGAGAGAGAGAGAGAGAGAGAGAGAGAGAGAGAGAGAGAGAGAGAGGGGGGACGAGGGAAGTGATACCAGAAGGGAGTTGTGCGGTAAACAAGAAGAGATGGGAAGTGGACGCTCCATTATTTTCTTTAAAAAAATACAAACAGAAAATACCCCCCCCCCCAAAAAAAAAAAAAAAAACAAACAAACAAACAAACAAACAACAACAAACAAACTCGGGTGGTGGGGGTGATGATGGGGGGTGGGGAGGGCGCCAGGGAGTGTCACAGGGACGGGGCGGTTTCACTGGTTAACTTCTAATAAATCAGCCGACCAGAGGCCTTTCAAGGCTGTCTCAAGGAAGACGAGAGAGAGAGAGAGAGAGGAGAGAGAGAGAGAGAGAGAGAGAGAGAGAGTTCTGTCACAGAGGCTCTTCCTTTGCATTTATCCCTATCCCACTCCCAATCCCTGTCCCAAAAACTAAGTGTTCACTGAAGACAATGCTTACAGCCTCACTGCCACATAACAACAGAAAATCTGGCGTGTTTTTAAATCGTACAGCAAGAGAAAAAGAAAGTGTAAACACTTTCAGAACAAATCCCTGTAAGGTAAGGTAATATTGCTTATAGCCCAGCCGACCACAAAGGGCCATATCATGGCTGTCACCACGTTAAAATACACTCACAAGTAATTCGTTTACACAATTCTTTAAAATACATCTTCTAAAAACCCATCCGAAATTTCGTTAAAAATCTTTCCACCGTAAAATCTCAGATCCGATGAAAAATGTTAATCTCTTTCAAGAACTCAAAGATCGCGTCAAGCGGAACATCTCTGAACAAGGTTTTCATGGAATCTGCTGCAAAATGTTTGTGTCTCACATCATGCAAGTCCCAACACTCTTAAAGAATATGTTTCATTGTGAGTGGCACATGACATGGAATGCACCATGGAGCTTCTTCACTCTTTAAAGGTATGAATGAGTAAAATACGAATGGCCAGTGTGCAGCCGGCATAGAACCGTTTCTTCTTTGCGACCACCAGACGTAGATGAGAGGAATCCGCAATGATGAAACAGATTAAAGAACACGAGGAGTCAGTAACTGTCGCAGAAAAGGGGAGGTTATATGCATAAAATTTCCGGTGGGATGGGGAAAAAAAAAAACAACCCAAACTGGCAAGGCAGTTTTTTTTAAGAGATTACATGTATACGGCCTCTCCGAAAACATCCTTCAAGGAACAACTGAAGGGAAAAGGCGACAGTGTAGACCAAGAAAGAGGTGCACTCGCAACATTTGCCAGTGGACCTGTGTCACGTGCTGTAGTCACCCCGCACTGGAATCATTTCCCGGAGGTCGATTCTGAGAAAGGACACGTGACCAAACTTACCCCACGGGATGTTAATCGAGATGAGCTCCTCCTTCGTTGCAAAATCACTCCCCTTCTTCAAAACTATCAGCGTCCCAACAGATCTATCAGTGTATATTGCACGCACACACACGCACGCACGCACGCACGCACGCACACACACACACACACACACACACACACACACACACACACACACACACACCACACACACAGAGCATTTTTACACCGTTGAATAGAGCATCAATTTATTCTGTTGATCACGACGTATACATGCAGGCATGCCTTATTGGAGAGTAGGAGTACCTTTATGATTTCACGTATAAAGGCTTAATCCATATCACATACTGAATGGGATCTTACAAACTTGAAATTCCAACTCGATTCCTTGGAAAACTGCTTTATCACAACTGAAAATCCGGACTCATTAAAAAAAAAAAATCAATAAACGTAGTCACAAATGTTTCATCAGATCCAAGCTGAAATTTATCTGAATGTGCATCTAAATACGAATAAACAGTCTGTGGGGACCAAAAGAAATATTTTCACTCTATTAGCACTCTTACAATCATAGAGACAGGAAAGCCGCAGCAAAGACAAAAGACAAACACAGAACACACACACACACAAATCCCAAACGGCTGAAAACTGAGGCGCATTAGTGGGATGTTAAGGGCTCCAGATTCTTTTATTTTCTTTTTTTCTGTGTCATCTTCTGTGCCATTTCCGCAATGCTGCTCAATAATTCAGCCCCCCCCCCTCCCCCCCCCCGCCCACACTCCGGCTGGCCCTGTCGCAGCCCCAACACCAGCACTCCACAGGTCAAGGGTCAAAGTCAAGTCGTTATGATACACGCACCAGGGGAGACACTGCACTCTTACCAAGTCACTTCGGTGGTGTTCAGTGGTGCCTGTTCTGTTCCAACAGACGCAGGAGATACCACCTGCAAAGTCCCCTATTGTTGACAATAATTGTTTAGTCACAGAGTCAGCGCGAGTGAACGTCCTTGTCCGAAAGGCGCCACCACGTCCGTCCAACGACAGTCCCCATGAATACCTTGCCACGAACACACCAAGGACATAGACGAGGAGAGGAAATCGAAACTGAGGTCACCACGACAGCATGGAATGAAGGACCATGGAAGGTTTTATGCGATTCATGAGGACAAGGATGATGAATACGATGATGTGAAGTTCCTTCCATTCTCGTCTGAGGTTGCATGAAAGGACTATAATTATTATACCTATACTTTCATTGTATATCCCGTCGTCAACCAGGCCCGAAAGACACAAACACCCGCAGTACTGGTCAGGGAATTTTTAGCAATACTCCCATACACTCACCCATTAAGTGGATGAAACTCGACTGTATGGTTCCAGTCTTCCCAAGTCAGCCCAAAGCAAACTCAAATCTGAACGAGAGTTGGTTATGGGCCTTCAAATCCCGCAAATGGAAAGGCGTGCAGATAATCTCCTTCTCCTCACTGAAGAAGAAAGCACATGTAGCATCCGTAACTCACAATATTTTTGTTGGTGGACACTCTATCAATAGTAACTGTAGCTCCCCCCTCCCCCCACCCCCGCCCACACACACATGCACCGCAAATCTAAGTAACTGCGTGAAACAAGCGATAAACATGCCTATTTATCCAGACAATTTATCGACGTTTATTTCGTCACTCATTTATTGAATTACTTATTCATTCACTGAACAATTCAGTTCTCTGGAGGAAATAAGCCGTTGCGTGAAGTCCTACAGAACATTCGTGACACCGAAAAAAAAGAGAAGTAAATCCATTAATGTAAATAATGTAATTATGTAAGTCACTATATGCTCGTGTGTGTGTATGTGTGTGCGAGTAGCCTATTGTTTGCACGCTCAGTTCTTTTATTTTTTCAAATTACAGACATGCCGTGCGTGAGCGCGCACGCTTGTTTATACGTATACATGTGTGCGTGTGTATGTGCGCACGTGTTGTGTGTATGAATACACATTTCGGTGCAACGATCGAAAATGTTAGTTTATATCTTCAAATAGTGAAAATCCTGTCAAATACATCGTAAAGATCTCCACAAAGCAATCAACACTTTCACAGCAAACATTGTGAAGCCTCAATCGTGTCCAGGTGAAATGGGTTATAGCCAATAAACAATTCTGTCTCTCTTGTCAGATTCATACTTTTTTTCGGTAATTTGTTTCTTATATTCAGTTATTCAAGGTCACTGAATGTAACCCTGAATAAAAAAAATATATATCCCTCTGATTATTCTTTTTTGTTCACTCATGCGTATATTTATTCATTAACACGAGACATGTTAAAACTTTCTTCTTAAATGAACAGATATGAAGCACGTATACTCTATACAAGCCGCTAAGAAGCGCAATGATGTTCGTTGGGTGCCAGATGTACCAATGTACGGTGACAGAAACTGCCATCAATGCAAGGTTCATCGAGTGCCAAATTTATCACTGTACGTGGCAGAAACTGCCGTGATGGCAATGTTCATCGAGTGCCCAATTTATCACTGTACAGTAACAGAAACTGCCATGAAGGCAGTGTTCGCTGAGGCAAAATCCATTATTGTACAGTCATATAAAACTCCATGAAAGAAATGTTCGCCGTGTGCTAAATCTATTCTTTCACAGTGATGCAAACCACCATGAATTTTAAAGCAAAGTTCGCCGAGTTTCAGACCTATTGCGGTGTGATAGAACATAAACTGCCAACAAGCCTATGTTCCCCAAATGCAAGACCTATTTTTGTCTTAAAGCATAAAAACCACCATGATGGAAATGTTCGCCAAGTGCAGACCTATTATTGTGTTATAGTACATAATCCGCCATGGAGACAATGCTCGGCAAGTGCCCGACCTACAGTTTGCTATAGTACAGAAATTGCCAGGAATGCAATGTTCACAGTATGCCAGTTCTATTGTTCTGTTATAGCATTGAAACCAACATGATGGGTAATTATCAGATTAAAGATTTACATACTACATAAACTACCATGAAGATAAATGTTCGCCGACTGCTAGATCTACGGTGGTGTACCGTTATAAAACATAAACCGACACGAAAGCAATGTTCACCGAGTGCCAGACCTTTTATTGTGTTATAGCATAGAAACCGCCGTAAAGGCAATGTTCGCCAAGTGCCAGACCTCTTATTGTGTTATAGCATAGAAACCGCCGTAAAGTCAATGTTCGCCAAGTGCCAGACCTCTTATTGTGTTATAGCATAGAAACCGCCGTAAAGGCAATCAACGTTCGCCAAGTGCTAGACCTATTGTTGTGTTATAGCATAGAAACCGCCATGAAAGGCAATCAACGTTCGCCAAGTGCTAGACCTATTGTTGTGTTATAGCATAGAAACCGCCATGAAAGGCAACGTTTGCCAAGTGCCAGACCTATTGTTGTGTTATAGCATAGAAACCGCCATAAAGGCAACGTTCTCCTATAGCATAGAAACCGCCATGAAGGCAATGTTTGCAAAGTGACAGACCTATCATAGCATGGAAACCGCCATGAAGGCAATGTTTGCAAAGTGACAGATCTATCATAGCAAGGAAACCGCCATGAAGGCAATGTTTGCAAAGTGACAGACCTATCATAGCATGGAAACCGCGATGAAGGCAATGTTTGCAAAGTGACAGACCTATTGTAGCATGGAAACCGATATGAAGGCAATATTTGCAAAGTGACAGACCTATTGTAGCATGGAAACCGATATGAAGGCAATGTTTGTCAAGTGACAGACCTATTGTAGCATGGAAACCGCCATGAAGGCAATGTTTGCAAAGTGACAGACCTATTGTAGCATGGAAACCGATATGAAGGCAATGTTTGCAAAGTGACAGACCTATTGTAGCATGGAAACCGATATGAAGGCAATGTTTGTCAAGTGACAGACCTATTGTAGCATGGAAACCGCCATGAAGGCAATGTTTGTCAAGTGCCAACCTACTGTTGTGTTATAGCATGGAAACCGCCATGAAGGCAATGTTTGTCAAGTGCCAACCTACTGTTGTGTTATAGCATGGAAACCGCCATGAAGGCAATGTTTGTCAAGTGCCAACCTACTGTTGTGTTATAGCATGGAAACCGCCATGAAGGCAATGTTTGTCAAGTGCCAACCTACTGTTGTGTTATAGCATGGAAACCGCCATGAAGGCAATGTTTGTCAAGTGCCAACCTACTGTTGTGTTTATGCATGGAAACCGCCATGAAGGCAATGTTTGTAAAGTGCCAACCTACTGTTGTGTTATAGCATGGAAACCGCCATGAAGGCAATGTTTGTAAAGTGCCAACCTACTGTTGTGTAATTGGCATGGAAACCGCCATGAAGGCAATGTTTGTCAAGTGCCAACCTACTGCTGTGTTATAGCATGGAAACCGCCATGAACCGCTGGACCCTATAAACACTAACTAACTAACTAACCGCCATGAAGGCAATGTTTGTCAAGTGCCAACCTACTGTTGTGTTATAGCATGGAAACCGCCATGAAGGCAATGTTTGTCAAGTGCCAACCTACTGTTGTGTTATAGCATGGAAACCGCCATGAAGGCAATGTTTGTCAAGTGCCAACCTACTGTTGTGTTATAGCATGGAAACCGCCATGAGGGCAATGTTCGTCAAGTTGACAGACCTATTGCCGAGTCATTGCATAAAAATCCCTTTGAAGGCAATGTTCGCCAATTGACAGATCTAGCGACGTGTAACAGCATGTAAACCGTCACGATGGCAATGTTCACCAAGTGCCAGATCTAGTGTTGTGTTAAAACACAGGAATAGGAAATTCAGTTTGTCTCGTCCATCAGACACCCCACTGCCCCTTCCTCCCGCCCCTTTTCAGGCCTGGTGTCACACGAAAGAGAAAGTGGGAAAAAAACCCACACAAACAAAAAACAAACAAAAACGCACCAACCAACCGACAAACACATACACAAAAACAAAATCCACAACAATGCATAAATGTATACAATTATTACTATTCACAACAGCTGAACTAGTCATGCCTACTAAGCTAATATAACTGGTCCGATCGAGCAGAGGCATTAGTCATTCTGCTGATTTTCCGCCCTCAGGTTAAAAATGAAAACAAAACACACGTGTGTACACACAAAAAAGAAGAAAAAAAGAAAAGAAAAAGGTTTCAACAAAAATAAAGAAAAAGGGAACACAGGAATTAGGCACTTCAGAACAGACAGCTAGTATCCACTCTGAACACTGTTTACAGCTTTGCAACCTAGTCGCCGTATTACGACGGAAAATCCGCACTGCAACAAGAAAGCAAGTGGAAAGACTTTCCGGAACAAAGACAGGCGAATGGTCCACATACGTAGAAAAGAACACGAACAACAATAAAGGAAATATGAAAGAAAAAGGCAGATTAATGAAAGACAGCGACAGGAAAGACGACATTAACAGCTCATGATTTCATGGTCGGGATACAATATATTGAAGGAGCCGCTGGCATCTTCGAAAAAAAAAAATCATTACAGAGTTTGGAACTGTCATGAATAGTATCAAATTTGTTGGAAGCAATCGTGAAGTTAAACATTTTTCCCGAGTAGAGATAAAATCTATCATTGCACAGTAATGAAAGCTGCCACGCAGTCATTGTTCTCCTAGTATCCTTTCACAGTATGGAAGTCACCGTAAGTATAAATCTATTCTTGAATAGTATAGAAGCCTCCACAAAGGCAATATCTATAGATCTATCGAGAGAGAGAGAGAGAGAGAGAGTGAGAGAGAGAGAGTGTGTGTGTGTGTGCGTGTGGTCGCGCGCCAATATTCTTGAATAGTATAGAAGCCTCCACAAAGGCAATAGGCCTATCAATAGATCTATCGGAGAGAGAGAGAGAGAGAGAGAGAGAGAGAGAGAGAGAGAGAGAGTGTGTGTGTGTGTGTGTGTGGGCGCGCGCCAAATTTGCTACAGTAATTCAGAAACCAATGCAAACGTATTGTTCACAGAACGCTAAACGTATGATTATAGAATCTAGAAACTACCTCGGATTTAATGTTTGCTGAGTGCCAAATCTATTATTGTATAGTGTAGAAGCCACAAAAAAGCAATGTTTACCAAGTGTTATTTGAATCAATTAATGTACACTGGCAACGTTCATCTGTGCCAGCTCTATCACTGTGGAATACAGAAACTGTAACTTAGGAAACTATCGCAAAGTGCCATATCTATCAGTATAGTGTACAGGCCGACACGAAGACAATAATTCCTGCCAGTCAACTCTATTACTGCTCAGCATAGAAGCTACCGAGTCAGCAGTTTTGCAGCACACAAGATTTATTTATATCATATAGCATTCAACGCCCCTTGAAACCAATGTACACGGAATGCCAAACCTGTTCCTGCAAAGTAATATAATGTCTCCACAGAAGCAATGCTTCCCCATGAGTCAAAATTGCGACTGTTTAGAAACCACAATGAAAGCAATAATCGCTTATTATTAATATATCTTACAGAAGATTTATTTATCATATACTATAGCTTTCCATCCTCCTTGAAGGCAATGTTCATCGACTGCCAAACCTATTCCTGCAAATTAATGTAGTCTCCACAGAAGCAATGTTTCCCGTGAGTCAAAACTACGATTGTTTAGAAGCCACACTGAAAGCAATAATCGCTTATTATTAACATAATCATTTTACAGAAGGACCATGAAGGTAATGTTCACAGCGTCAAATCAGTTATTGTATACTATCAATGACACCATGAAGGCAATTTTCGCCGAGTGCCAAATCTGTAACTGCACTGCACAGAAGCCATCAACAAGGCAATCTTCAGAGATAGATCTATTCACTGTATACACGTGTTAAAGAAAGCATCACATAAGAAATGCTCACTGAGTGATAAATCTGTCACCGTCTACTGTAGAAGACACAACTCAGGCAATCTTTGATAAACACCAGATCTGTTATTCTATAACAATAGAAGTTATTCCAGAAGCAGTGATCGACAAGTGCCAAATATATTACTGTACAGAAAAAATGCAAGGTTATTGAAGCCTCCAAGAAGACGATGTTTACTGAGTGTCAGATTAGTTGTATATTGTCGACGTTTCCACAAAGGCAGTGGTCATTTAGTGACAGATCAGTTATATGTTGTCAAAGTCTCCCAAAAGATGGTGGTCGTAAAGTGACAAGTTGTACGTTGAAGAAGTCTCCGCAACGACAGTAATCACCACATGACATATACTTCGTATGTTGATGAAATCTTCATAAAGGCTGTGGCTGTTAAGTGATAAATCTGTTGTATGTCGTCGAAGTCTCCACAAACTGACAATGGTCTGTAAGTGACAAATCAGTGTATGTTGTCGAAGGCTCCACAAAGGCAGTGGTCGTTAAGTGAAAAATCTGTTGAATGTTTTCTAAGTCTCCACAGAGGTAGTGGTCGTTACATGACAATATTGTTGTATGTTGACTAGGTCTCCATGAAGGCTGTGGTCATTACATGACTGAAGAATCAGTTCCATGTTGTCAAAGTCTTCACTAAGACATAGAGGCCACCACGAAGGCAAAGTTCATAAGGAAAACAATCTATTATTTTATAGCATTCGAGATATCACGAACGTAACGTTCATACAGTGTAAAAACTTATAGTATTATATATATACACAAGCCATCATGAATGCAAAATTCATAAGCGGAAAAAAAAATCTATCATTTTATGGCATACAAAATATCACGAACGCAAAGATCATCCAGTGAGCAAAACTATTAGAATATATACAATCCACCATGACGGCAAAGTCCACTGAGTGAGAGCGAGCCACCATGATGGCAATGTTCATCGAGCTTCAAATCATTTTTCTTTTTTTGGTATAGTGAAGGAACCACCACAAAGGTAATTTCCCAAGGTGCTAAATCAGCCGCATGCTGTAGAAATCTCCATGCAAACTACATTCCTTGGAAGCCAAATGTATTATTGCACGGTATAGATACCTCCATGAAGGCAACGTTTGTCGAGTGCCAATTCTTTAAAGAGCACAGTATTGAAGTCTCCAAGAAGGCAATGTTCCTCGAGTCGAAATCTGTCATAGCACAGTACATAAGTCTTCAAGAAGGCAACGTTCCTCGAGTCCAAATTTATCACTGCACAGTATAGATGTCTCCAAGAAAGTAACGGTCCTCCAGTCCAAATTTATCACTGCACAGTATTGATGTCTCCAAGAAAGTAACGGTCCTCGAGTCCAAATTCATCATCACACAGTATAGATGTCTCCAAGAAAGTAACGATCCTCCAGTCCAAATTCATCATCACACAGTATAGATGTCTCCAAGAAAGTAACGATCCTCCAGTCCAAATTCATCATCACACAGTACAGATGTCTCCAAGAAAGTAACGGTCCTCGAGGACCAAATTCATCATTACACAGTATAGAAGTAAGTCTCCGAGAAGGCAACGTTATTCCAGTTCAAATCTATAATTGTACAGTATAGAAGTCTCCAAGAAGGCAACGTTCCTCCAGTTCAAATCTATCATTGTACTGTATAGAAGTCTCCAAGAAGGCAACGTTCCTCCAGTTCAAATCTATCATTGTACAGTATAAACGTCTCCAAGAAGGCAACGTTCCTCCAGTTCAAATCTATGATATGCATTGTACAGTATAAACGTCTCCAAGAAGGCAACGTTCCTCCAGTTCAAATCTATCATTGTACAGTATAAAAGTCTCCAAGAAGGCAACGTTCCTCCAGTTCAAATCTATCATTGTACAGTATAGAAGTCTCCAAGAAGGCAACGTTCCTCCAGTACAAATCTATCATTGTACAGTACAGAAGTCTCCAAGAAGGCAACGTTCCTCCAGTTCAAATCTATCATTGTACAGTATAAACGTCTCCAAGAAGGCAACGTTCCTCCAGTTCAAATCTATCATTGTACAGCATAAACGTCTCCAAGAAGGCAACGTTCCTCCAGTTCAAATCTATCATTGTACAGTATAAACGTCTCCAAGAAGGCAATGGTCCTCCAGTTCAAATCTAGGGCCTCGAGTTCAAATCTATCATTGCACAGTATAGAAGTCTCTAAGATGGCATCGGTCCTCGAGTCCAAATCTGTCATTGTACAGTACAGAAGTCTCCAAGAAGGCAACGGTCCTCGAGTGCCAAATTTATCATTACACCGTACAGACGTATCCAAAAAGATACTATTCTTCAAGCTTCACATCACTAACCGCACAGCAGAGAAGTCTCAAAGAAGGCAACGTTCCTCGAGTTCTAAATCTATCATCGAACATTATAGAAGTCAAGGCGAAGTTCTTTCAGCACCAAATCTTCATAACTGTACAGTACAGAAGCTACCATGAAGGCAGCTTTCGTCGAGTGCCAAATCTATAATCACACGGTTTAAAGATGCCACCAAAAAAGTAACATTCTTTGCGTGTCAACTCTATAATTAAACAGTCTAGAAGCCACCATGAAGATTACATTCGTTGCGTGTCAAGTCTATAATTGCATTGTCTATAAGACACCACGAAGGTTACATTCGTTGCGAGTCAAATCGGGTATAGAATAGAGACTGGGGAACAAAGAACCTGGGGAACAGCGGCAGGACCCCGTCAAATCTATCATTGCACAGTATAGAAGCCACCACGAAAGGAACTTTTACTGGGTGCCAAATCTACAATTGCACAGTAATGAAGCCACCAAGAAGGCAGCTTTCTGCGAGTGCCAAATCTATAACTGCACAGTGTAGAAGCCACCACGAAAGCAACTTTCGCCAAGAGGCAGATCTATATTCGTACAATATAAAATAGTTCACGAAGGCGGTGTTCCTCAAGAGCCAAATCTGTGACTCACGACGGAGAAGCCACAATGAAGGCAACTTTCGCCGAGTGCAAATCTACAAATAGTATACAAGCCACAAGGTAACATTCGTCGAGTGCCAAATTCATAATTTCACAGCAGGGATAGAAGACAGCATGAAGGTAACTTACGAATGCCAAATCTATAAATAATTGCAAAGAGAAGCTAGTATGAAGGTAACTTTCGCTCAGTGCCAGTTTTCTGACTGCACAGTACAGAAACCACCACAAATAGAAACCAACACGAAGAAAACTTTCACTGAATGCCAAATGTATAACTGCACAGTTTAGAAGCCACCATGAAGGCAGTTTTCACAGGGTGCCAAATCTACAATTGCACAGTACAAAAGCTACCATGAAGGTAATGTTCGCAGAAATCCAAATCTGTAACCCCACAGTATAGAGGCCACCATGAAGGCAAATTTCGCCGGGAGCCAAACCTAAAAATTACACAGTATGCAGTTGCCACCATGAAGGTAACGTTCGTCGAGTGCCAACTCCATTACGCTCGTGCATCCTAATGATGAAGATGACTGTCACCCAGCGATGTAGGAGGTGAAGGCGGAATGTTGTAATGCCGCTGATCGTGGGTGGCTGAAGGCGGAGTCATCACAGATGGGCAGGAAATGCTGCAACACAGACAAGAATCACACGCACAACCATCAGCAATATCAGTGCTCATAAATATAGGCGGATGTGGTTTACGTGTACAACAAGCGAAAACGAACGCCACAAACTCAAGCAGGCACATCAGTTTGCACACATGGACACACACGTACTTTGCTTGAGCAAATTCACCAAGATTACTATCTGAAGTAAAATAATACGCGTGCGCGCGCATCAGTGTGTGTGTGTGTGTGTGTGTTGTGTGTGTGTGTGTTTGTCTCCCACCCAAAACCTCGGTTCCATGTCTTCTGTCAAAACAGCACTCGCCCGGCTTATCTGGGCATGTATTGCCGGGTGGGGCATCTGTATTGAAATTACAGCAACTGTTCATGGACTGTAACAAAAAGGATCTCGAATATTCTGTGATGAAATAACACCTGTTGTTTACCGACTAGAACGAATGGATCTTGGAACTATTGCAGTCAAGGCTTTTCGTCAACTTTTCCAACATGTCGCTAAAAGAGAAAGGACATCACTTACTGGCATTGACTCAGTGGATTTGTTATTAAGTCTCGTATGCGTGTGAGAAGAGCCACTTTTCTGCTCATATTTTGCCTGGCCATTCCAAAGCACCGTTTCAATGCACCAGTTCTCAAGTCCATTTCGTCACATTCTTGTTTGCTCTTTTCATTCACCGTTTGCCTGCTATGTATCTTAGTCAACGGCTACCTCCCGACAAATAACCAGTCTGAAAACGTGGCTGGGTCACAATCCCGATAGTTTTGGAGTCAAGTAGGTGGCGGCTTGAACATGTTCCTTCTTTCCTTTCTCTCTCTGCGCGCGCGCGTGTGTGTGTGTGTGTTGGTTTGAATGTTCTTCGTCTCTCTCCCTCTCTGTGCGCATATATGTGCGTGCATGTGCGCGCGCGCTTTTGTGTGTGGGTGCGCGCGCGCGCGTGTTTATGTGTGTGCTCGCGCGCATGTGTGTGCGCGCGCGTTTAGTAGTGTGTGTGTGCGCGGGCGCGTGTATACGTGTGTTTCAATTCTTATCTAAGGCAGATGGCTCCATTCCGTTCCATCTTATTCCAGTAATATTGATCTGCAGCATCCCCTCTTCATTCTGTAGCGCTGCTTATGTATACTACAAATCAGCCTTTCTTCTTGTAGCGACTCGTGCGAGCCTCTCTTTCCTTATAATATTGCATTCTGTTCCTCTTCCTGTATTGCTTCCCGTCTCTTCTTGTTCGCAGTTCCCTGCCTCTCTTCTTGCACTGCCTCTCACCCTTCCTTACAACGCTGTCTACCTCTATTCCGATTTTGCTGCCTCCCTAACTTCCTGTATTGCTGCCTCCCTAACTTCCTGTATTGCTGCCTCCCTAACTTCCTGTATTGCTACCTCCCTAACTTCCTGTATTGCTGCCTCCCTAACTTCCTGTATTGTTACCTCCCTAACTTCCTGTATTGCTGCCTCCCTAACTTCCTGTATTGCTACCTCCCTAACTTCCTGAATTGCTGCCTCCCTAACTTCCTGTATTGCTACCTCCCTAACTTCCTGTATTGCTACCTCCCTAACTTCCTGTATTGCTACCTCCCTAACTTCCTGTATTGCTGCCTGCCTCTCTTCCTGCATTGCAGCCTGCCTCTCTTCCTACATTGTTGCCTGCCTCTCTTCCTGCATTGCTGCCTGCCTCTCTTCCTGCATTGCAGCCTACCTCTCTTCCTGCATTACAGCCTACCTCTCTTCCTGCATTGCAGACTACCTCTCTTCCTGCATTACAGCCTACCTCTCTTCCTGCATTGCAGCCTACCTCTCTTCCTGCATTACAGCTTACCTCTTTTCCTGCATTACAGCCTACCTCTCTTCCTGCATTGCAGACTACCTCTCTTCCTGCATTACAGCTTACCTCTTTTCCTGCATTGCAGCCTACCTCTCTTCCTGCATTACAGCTTACCTCTTTTCCTGCATTGCAGCCTACCTCTCTTCCTGCATTACAGCTTACCTCTTTTCCTGCATTACAGCCTACCTCTTTTCCTGCATTGCAGACTACCTCTCTTCCTGCATTACAGCTTACCTCTTTTCCTGCATTGCAGCCTACCTCTCTTCCTGCATTACAGCTTACCTCTTTTCCTGCATTGCAGCCTACCTCTCTTCCTGCATTGCAGACTACCTCTCTTCCTGCATTACAGCTTACCTCTTTTCCTGCATTGCAGACTACCTCTCTTCCTGCATTACAGCTTACCTCTTTTCCTGCATTGCAGACTACCTCTCTTCCTGCATTACAGCTTACCTCTTTTCCTGCATTGCAGCCTACCTCTCTTCCTGCATTACAGCTTACCTCTTTTCCTGCATTACAGCCTACCTCTTTTCCTGCATTGCAGACTACCTCTCTTCCTGCATTACAGCTTACCTCTTTTCCTGCATTGCAGACTACCTCTCTTCCTGCATTACAGCCTACCTCTTTTCCTGCATTGCAGACTACCTCTCTTCCTGCATTACAGCCTACCTCTTTTCCTGCATTGCAGACTACCTCTCTTTCTGCATTGCAACCTACCTCTCTTCCTGCATTGCAGCCTGCCTGTCTTCCTGTATCGTAGCTTGCCTCTTTTCCTGCATAGCTGTCTGCTGCTCTTTCTGCCTGTCTGCCTCACTGTATATCGGCCTGCCTGTCTCCTCTTTCCTATACTGCTGCCTGCCTTCATTGTCAGTCTCAATTTCAGACCCAGGACTGGTGTTACCTTCTGCCTGGTAAACAGCTTGAAGTTGGAGTAAAACTATGAATTATCTATAAAGGACTATGAATTATCTATAAAAGACAGGCCATACTGGCTACACTTCAGATCTGATTCTACTCATTTCTCTTCAAGTATTCTTCCTTGCCATCACCAGATGTTGCTTGTAGCCCCTGGACAATCTCAAGGTAGTTCTTTCTATGTTTTCCGGGGTTCCATAGCTATACAAGAAAATGAATGTTTGTCGGACCAAAGAACAGTTATACCTGCACTATTAATAGCTTTCTCATTCCATTCCTTTACACACACACTAGTATATCTAAGGAAAGGTGAAGTATAGTACACGCCAAACGTATTCTACATTTCCTTTCCTTCCATATCCTTGCATCACCAAGCCTAGAAGGTACAGATAGCGACAAATAATAGACCAACACCCTCAGAATTCCACATCATTACCGGTTGAGCCCATAACCCATTGAACAACTTTGGGCAGAAGCCAGTTGGGGAGCTGTAAACTAATGAGTGAATGCCTCTGAAGGGACTCAAACCCAGTCTACCAGTCCACCACTCTGCCTAGTGCAGCTGTTGATTTTGTGAATGGTTCTGCTTAACGTCCTCCGGCCTGCACAAACAGGACATATTGGGACATGTATTTTTGCTTTATATGTAGGTAGTCATTGGGACCGCCGAGCGGTCGTCTGAAGGTAATTCGGCTGCGGTTGATGTTGATGATGTCGCCGTCATGGTGGTTCCTCCAAGGCCGTCGTCAGGGCCACCGGGCGGCCGTCTTCATGCTGAGTGGCGACGGTCCTGTGCCGCGTAAGGCCGACTCGGGAGACGTACGAGGCACAAGTCGCCGAGCCGCTGCTCGTAGGTCCATGCCCGCTCTGCGCCCATGAGGGACATTCCCCCCTCCCCCCCCCCAAAGGGAGAGCCCTGCTAGATGTGCAGGCCACTGGGTAGTTCGCAGAGTGGCAGTGCCTCGTCGCCAAGTGTCACGCCGCCTCGAGAGCCGTCCCCCGGCGACACAGGCTAGTCCCGTCGTCACTCATAGTGCGAGGAAGGAAATCTGTGCCGCCCTACACCGATCTGCCACCTGGGTGCCTTCTGCTGATCTCTGCCACCAACCAGCAGGCGTCGATGTTGTCGACGATGTGTCGTTACTAGTATAGTTTTAACATAACTTCAGTTAAAAACTGCTAAACCGTAACCCTGGTTTAACTTGGGTAAATGGTTTTCTCTTATTTTTCTTCTTCTTCTTGTAAAATCATGATCTAATGAAAGATTGAAACTAGCAGGTCATACTTGTGTGCGTGCGTGCGTGTGTGTGCACGTGTCCCCCAGGAAATCTAAATTCTCTCTCACTGCAATTGTCACAAATAAAAAATTTTTCTTCTGCTCGACATGAGCAAAACCTAAGTACTGTTAAGAGTGTGCATAATATATATACTTATGCCTGATATGTATGTGCACCCCACATCAGCAATACGCACTGTTAGTGTGTGCATGTACTTAGTGCGTGCGTGCATACGTGTGAACGCATGCATGCGAGTGCAAGCAAATATATGCAGGGGTATGTATATGTGCATGACAAAGGGAGCCAGTACCATATCATCCCCCTCAGTGAGGGTTTTGGCCACAGGGTCAGGCGATTCTTGACGATCACAGACTGTCTTCAGGTCCTTGAAGAACGACTGCAGACGTCCAGCGTACAAGGCACACTCGTCCTCCAGCAAGGCCTCTAGGAAGACATCCGGGTTCTTGATGGCAGAGCTGTGCCTCCTTCCCTGTTTTTGACGTAAAGTGCCGTGCAGAGGGCAGCGTTTAGACAGGCTGGTGCGAGGTCTCAGTGCATGTCTTTCTGGCAAGTGAGAGTTCTCTACCGAAATGCTGTCTTGAGTCATCAGTCCCTGTAATGGAGAAACACTATCGCTGAGAGTAATTACAGAAGTTTCAACTTTCTTAGATAATGGGGAGAGTGAGACGTCCTGCTCAGGAATGTTTGAGGAGTCTGAGACTTCACTCTCCATGTTCTGGGGTATTCTGAGAATTCTATTTTGAGCAGCAGCAGACTGTAAGGCAAGAGTGGTCCATAAAGGAGGACTGACATGCAGGCTGGTGGTGTGGTGACTGGCGGGAAGTGATGGCGACAGCACTCTCGGACGCACTATGACAGCCACAGGGTTCACTTTCGGTGCTTTCTGCCCACCAGACAATGTACCTGACAGAAGACTGGGTGAAGTTTGTGCTTGGACTTGTCGAGCAAATCTACTTGTTCTGTTCATCTCACCAGCTTCGTCTTCCTTCTCATCAGCCTCCATAAACACATTTTCCATTACAGGCATATTTGCTTGAAATAGCTGTCTTTGATGAGGGAGGTTAAGGCTTGAGCTGACCCAGACTCGATTGTCATCACTTTCAACAGTCTCTGCTCTAGAAGCAACTTCCTGCTGATCAATCTCTTCCTGTATCCCACAAAACTTCACACCACTAACACGGCTGCACAACTGATCAAAGGTTCCACTCACTTTCTTGGCAATAGTTTCTTCATATTCCATGTAATGTTCTCCTCCATTTGGTGAGACAGGTGAAGAAGAGGACACAGAATCAAGGCCAGGGTGCAGATATGTTTCTTTGACGTTAGCTGACATCACATGCAAACCAACCTGATCGCCGTCTTTGTCACCAGAAGTGCTGCTCTGAGAACAAACACGAAGCTTTCGTTTGCTTACTAAGGTGGTTGTGTACCGTGTGGGCCAAATGTCAGGATAAGCATCACCTGCATCTTGATCCAGCAATGCTGTGCTACTTGATATATTGTCCTGAGGATACATGAGGTCAGTGGTCTGCAAATGCCTGTTCTTGACATTGGATCCGATGTCGTATGAAGAAGACGCTGAATTCCCGACTGAGGATGATGTACAGCAGATTTCATGGCTGCTCGGTGCTGAAACATTGGAGGAAACCAATTCTTGTACAGGCATGGAGACACTTTGTGGATCACATGAACTGATCCCAGGTAGATCAAATCGCGGTGCTTGAAGCACAAAGTGGGTGGGAGATGTGGTGTCGTCAGGGAAGCGATTCTGATTCATGATGGGAATCTCCAAGAAGCCTTTGGGTGCCTGACCTGTCTGACATTGATTCTGATTATAATGTTCCACTGCATTTCTGGCACTGCTCTCTCCCTCCTGGTCTTTCCACATCGTCTTCTCCACAGGCTGCATCTCATTCTGAATGCCATCCTCCTGGTGATCTGGAACCTGCACAAGACAGAGAGTTCCAATAACTCGCAAAGCTCCACAATGAAGACGTGAGAATGAATGCTTCCTTTCAATGTCGGGCAACGTCTGTATTGGTAATTCCTAAACATTCTCATGGTATCAAACTTTAATTTCTCAAATACTGTGATCACATGTATCTTCAACTTATCCAACCTTCGTTTACTGTGCATTAGTGATGTCTGCACAGGCATGCATACATGTTTGTGAATGTGATGTACGAATGTGGTTCATCCTTTTACCTCTTTTCATCATGAAGAGTTCAAAAGGATTTTCTTTCTTTTTTTTTTTTTTTTTTTTTTGCTGTCCAAAGTTCTGTACCACCTCAGTGGCAGTGCACCCACGCCGCTCATTCCGACACCCCATCCACAGCCACAACCTGGTCGGTCCTGCCACAGCCCATGCAGAGGCAATCCACAGGGATCAGTCAATGTCAAGTCATCAAGAGGCAACCCACCAGAGAAGACACTGCACTGCTGCCGAGTCACTTCGGTGGTGTTCAGTGGCGCCTGTTCTGATCCAACATACGTAGGACACCACCTACTAGGCCCCCTACTGACGACAATAATTTCTTAATCGCGGAGCCAGCATGCTTGAGCTCTCCTTCTGGAGGGTGCCACCACGTCCGTCAAATGACAGCCCCCATAAACTCGCCGATACTGGTGACCCAGACGGAGCCAAACCAAGGCCACAGACGTGGAGAGGACATCAAAACTGAGGTCACCATGAGAGCAAGGCATGAAAGGCCACAGAATTTGAGACTTTTCTTTATGCTGATTGATGAGAATGATAAAGATGATGCTATGGATTTCCATTTCGGTCTGAGACTGCATGACAGGGCTGTACTCTACGCTTCCTTTCATATGGTTAACATACAAGGCTGCATCTCTAAAGCAAGCACACATCTTGTTTAGTTGAACTCATTCTGAACATAGACTACTCGGTACATTGCTCATGAAGGTGAGGGACAGATCAATGCCTGACCTACAATGCAAACCTGGTTCACCCGTTGTTTTTCTGATAAGACTAAATTACCATTAGCCAGGGAGTGCATACATCTGTGCATATTATGTGTCAATGAGTAAGATGGCACCATCCACTGAGAAAAGGGATGGCTGCATGTACTAACACCAGAAATAAGAATGTTATTGTGTTAACAGTTTTCCATTCCTAGATATATCTCTCAGCTGTCTTGCAACTGGGGTTTGGAGTGCTTTGCACTTCTCATGAGGTGCACCAGGTCCAAATACTTCAAAAGCCTTGTGTACCAGTTTACAGATTCTTCCTTTGTTTTCAAGAATCCCCTTATCAAGACCAAATGGTCATTATCATTCCCAGAGTTGTGATAACACACAAGGCATTCTGGAAAAAAAAGGCTTCATGTTTTCAGTGTAAGAATGGATTAATCACAAATGTCAATGAGGTAATGATCATAAAAAGAATGCATTTACAGTCAGTCAGGGAAAACTCTGTGTGCATGGATTTAGCAGACAATTTGAATCACATACTCATCTGCAGTACTTTAGGAAGTGAAATATGATAATACATCATGCTCCTTTTTTGACTAACTGACATTCCACTGTGTGGATCTGCTTCAGTACATTACGTACACAAACAAATAACTGCAAGTGTTATGTGCTTACATATCATGCGTTAAAAAAAAATTAAGTGCATGTCTATGTGTGAATGCATGCAAAATATAGGAACACAAGGCAAAAAGTAAGAATCAAAACAATATTGAACGTTATGTCTGCCTTTTTCACAAATGGTATTGCAAATGGACTAGTTGATTGATTGGGTCACTGGTTGGATGGTGGACAAATTGATTCACTCTTTGAGAAAAACAACATATTAGTTTGTAAATACTTCATCAGCACAAAATTCTGTCAAGTGACTTGATTCAGAAATTAGAAGAAAAAAAAGTTGGATACAAAAGAAAGGGACAGAAAGGGGTCGGTACTGAAGGGGGTAGGACAGTAAAGTTAATGCAAATGAAGTATGCTAAAATTCCCACGTTCCTTGAACAACGCCATATGATCCAAATTTGTGAGAAAGAAATATTAGCCCACTTCGACAGTGACAGCAGTTGGACGTCCCGCCAAACATTCTGGATTATGAAGCACTACACGTCTGTCATTCTGTAAACACTTCCAGCTGTTGAGCTCGAAGTCCATGAAGAATGGGACTGACTGCTCACTGCCATTCTAACTTCACAACAGCAGTGCTTCTAATCTTCCCACTCTTCCTGTTCTGTCCCAGAGCTGTTCTTAAGTTAAAGTGTAGCACTTGTCTCTCTACAAGTTACAGAAAGCACTGTAAGTTTGGTCGAGTGATTGAGGGAGCAAGTAGGCGTGCCAGCATGCGTGTGTGTGAGTGTGTGTGTGTGTGTGTGTGTGTGTGTGTGCGCGCGCGTGTGTGTGTGCGCGTGCGCACGTGCGTGCATGTGTGTGTGCTGTGGTATGTGTGTGTGAGTGAGTTAGTGTGTGTATGTGTGTGTGTATGTGTATGTGTGTGTGTGTGTGTGTGCGCGGTGTGGTGTAGTGTGCGTGAGCGTATGTGTGTGGTGTGGTGTGTGTGTGTGTGTGTGTGTGTGTGTGTGTGTGTGTGTGAGTGTGTGCATGTGCGTGTGCATGTGTTTGTGTGTGCGTTCCCATGAGTGTTAAGTCACTGACAGAATCAATGAACAAGAAAGACCAAAGAAAATAAAATGTTCCAAACAACACTGTCCTGTTTGAAAAAAAAATCTCAATGGTTCATAATTTATTACACAATAAAACAAAATGAATGTTGTACAGTTTATTGAAAGAAAATGTCAAGAGAATCCCATCAAGCATGTCATGTGCATGCAGGTCAATGGGGTAAGATAATGTTGCTTATAGCCCAGCCGACCGCAAAGGGCCACATCAGGGCTGTATGCAGGTCAATGCTGGTTCTGACTTTTATTGTAATTTTCAAAAGAAGTCATCAAAATCTTTTGTTTGGCAATTTGGGTATGCATGAATCAATGTGTTTTGATATTCATCATAAGCAAAAAATTTCAATTTTCATACATAAAAAAACTTCAATTTCTGAATGCATGACCTGGATCTAATAGTGCAAAAATCCCATCTGGCCCAATCACATGGAGTAAAGTCAAATATCCATTCAGCAAACATTAGTCAAGAGAGCATAGGAAAGAAAATGATTTACTAATATTACGTTTGTCAGTGTCATCCAAAGACCATACTGGTGATCCCCATCATGAACCTTCCTAGCATCCATGTCTTTGACCAGTTTCACACCAGTAACTTGAGGTTGTTAAAGAAGAAATAAATAAAGGGATAAGATAAGATAATGTTGCTTATAGCCCAGCCGACCGCAAAGCGCAACATCAGGGCTGAAATAAAGGGATGCAGACATAGGCAAGAATATATAAAGGTGTGAGAGTAGCTAGAACACTGATCTAAAATACAAGAACACTGATCTAAAATACTATTACCTTTCATTGATCACATCTCACGATCTGCATAACATATACTTTAAATACAATTGATTTTTCTGTATGTGGAGAAGTTATATCATATAAGACATGCTTCAGAATCAGTCCATGGTCAAGATATCTCACTGGTTTTGATTACCCTTAGAGCAGTGGATCTAACAGAATAAAATCTAATATTCTAAAAGATGTAAAACTTTTTGCCCTCACCCTCTTCCTGTCAGGGAAACATTTGTATGCTTGATTCATCAGAAGGGTTCAAAGGACAATGTACATTTAAATATTTTTTTTTAAATTTGTAACTTTTAACATCGCACAAAGTCTGTATCAAAGAAGTCAAATCATTTTGATCGTGTGCTAGGTCTATTCCATTCCCGGGAAACCAAATGCATCCAAACTGATAAAAACCAAAACCAAACTAAAAAAATAACACTTTGCTGTGATAAAAGGCAAACCAGATTATATCTGTTGTGAATATATAACCTTGAGTCAAGGTTATCTAAGAATAGATTGATCAGTTTGTAAAGTTTATCCAAAGTAAAATGTTCAGGTTTATTTTCCTCTGAAAAACGGAGAGAAACAGTAACCATAAACCAAGGTCAAAGTTCAAAATCCTTAATCCATACCAACAGAAAATCATCATAGGCTTGTTTGTCTTACTTCAATTTGAGTCCATCAGATGATTCAATCCCTCATGGACATCACACAATTAGTTTCATCCATAAAACCATCACCCATTGACACACAGATACATTTGCACATATCCACCTATTCAGACATACACAAATCAAAGTTTGTTTTAAAATCTGCTTTTACTGAATGTCATCCAACCACCAATTTTTATGTTAACACCAATAAGTTACGTTCAAAGCAGCACATCACACACAAAGCCATCATATATTCATTCCAAGAGATCCTTTCTTTTCATTTCATGAACGCATAAAAGTTAGAAACCGATAAAAACTTTCTACACTCCTGTCTATGATTATTTTCTAAATATGTGCACACAATACCTGTGCACAACACACACACACACACACACACACACACACACACACACACACACACACACACACACACAGACTACAATCCACATGATTCCATAATTCAAATAAAATACACAAACACGTGTATGTGCATTTGCGCGCACGCACGCACACACACACCATGAAACACATACACACAGAGAAACACACACATACTTGAGCCTTGCTGTTTGATCCTATAAAAAGAATATTCATCTTCATATTTTGTAAACATACATCATCTAGCAATACAACTACACACACATACACCTATGTTAAGATACTGTGCAATTCTGTCAACAATAAAAAAAGAAAAGAAAATGTCAAGTCATAAAAAACAACCTTTAGCATTGTGGGTGAGTAAACTGCATGGCAACTAAAACTCAACACTGGCAATCAGCTTGCATTCAGCCATTTGCCACTGGCAAGTAAAGATATATGCAGATTACTGGCAATCACCATTAGATAATGATGAACACCATTATTTTCACCATAGCACAATAATTTTCTTTCATTCCATTTAAATAAATAAGTGTAATTCCTTCTTTAAAAAAAATCTTTTTTTTTCATGTTGCATCTTTCATGCCCACACAGTAACATTAGTCCCAGACAGCAGCTACTAACTCAACTGTGTGGTTCAAGTCTTTCCATTTGAGTCAACATCAAACTCAAACTGGGTAGGTGCTTGTTGTTCAAAACCTTTGGAAGTTGACACAAACACAGTTAAACATCTGAGGACTAAATCTGATGAACAACAGAACAGAGAGTAGCAGAACGTCATCCCCACATTGGGCAGACTGGGAGGTCGCGATGAGGTGCAAGTCAGATCAGTCCTCAAACTAATATCTTATAAACAAGGCAGCGCCCATCAAAGTTCAGATTCATTAATAAGTATTCCCCAGCAATGGTCTTAAGAGCCAGTTCAAGTCCTTTCAGTGTTTGCTCGATTTTTTTTTCCAATGAAGATCAATCAAAGATGAGCAAAAGAAAGATTACAATGATGATGATGATGATGATGGGGAGATCCATTTCTCTCTCTCTCTGGTTCGCCATGTGACAGTACTCCCACACGTTTCATTTAACTTAAGCCCCTTGGTGCACATCCACATTCACCCTTATCTTGTCCAAGCCTAAGCACCACAGTCCAGAGGAAACAATCAATGTCAGACTGTTATGAGGCAACCCACCAGAAAAGACATTGCACTGACGGCAAGTTGCTTTGGTGGTATTCAGTGAAGACTGTTCTGATCCAAAACACATAGGACACCACATAGTGAGCCCCTATTGATGACAATAATTTCTTAATGCTGAGCCACTGTGAGCAAGCGTCCCCCTCCAGAGGGTGGGACCATTCAACTACCATCCTCTTGATTTTGTTGATACCATCAATATTGACACAAACTCGCCATGGGCACAGACATCAAGATAAAAATCAAAACCAAGGCCACCAATGAGAGGTGGGCATGAAGGACCACAGAATTTAAAATTTTATTACAATGTTCGATGAGGATGAGGTTGATACGGAGGATGCTGTGGAATTCCTTTCCTGGTCTTAGACTACTTTACAGGGCTGCACTTGGCTCCCTTTAATTGACATACATTTCTGTTGAAGAACATATACCAGGAATATACTGCTTGCTCTTCTCTAGAACATATCTCATGTTACCAAAGCTTGAGAAATAGAAATGTACAGAAACTTTGCAATGATTCTGGATAAATGGAAAGAGAGCCAGTACAAGAAGTATCTAAAACCTATTAATTCAAGAAAACCAAATTTTGCAAGCTAAAGATGTCTAGTGTCATCACTAAATTATGGGGAAAAAATCATGGTCTATGTTCTAGCAGTATGAGATCAGAGAGAAAGCATGGGTGCAACAGCAAAAAAAAAAAGAAAAAGAAAAAAAAAAGCAGAGATTAGTTTGTTGACAAAGGGGTGAAAAGGGGATTGTGTACAGCTCTTTTGTGCCAAGCCCACTGGCAGAGACATGATTTCTTAATCCAAGCTTAAGAAAAATTGCATAGAATGTTGCACTGAAATCAGTCTTTAAAATACTTACCTGACCAAACATATGCCAAAACCCTACTTGGTCACAGTACAGGAAATAACACCGTCTCAGCAGTTTCTGAGATCTCAGCAGCTAAACTTTGACCGACACATTTCTGTCCAAGCAGTTCAAGACATGAGCAAGGAGGTTGAGGGGGGGCGGTGGGTGAGGGGGAATCTGTACGTTTGTTCTAGCTCCTATTTTCAAACATTTAATTCAATTAATGTGTGTAAATCATTTCTCTTTCTCATACCTACATACAAAAGAATCATGCAAAGGCAGCAACACATGAAGATGAGAAGGGGTGAGTGTGTCTTGAATAACTTGCCCCATTTTTGAAACTGCTGCATACGCAGGAGAAAGCTCTCATGCAGGACCCAGATCTGAATCTGCTTCACCTTCAACAAGTTCTGCATCACCGTCATCAACAAGTAACCAGAAAGGCTGCAAAGTCTGTACACTTCAGCCATTCCTGATTTATTAACATGAAAGTTTTCTTCCTTTGACATACTTCATTTTCTTTTTTCCATTTATGCTTCAACCACTTCTTTTTATTTTTGTATATATTTTAAAAATGAACTTCCTTCTTTAACTACCTAAAAGTAATCCATGGATAACTTAAAAAAAAAAAAATAAATCATGTGAAGAACATGGTGCACAAAGATAAAGCACAAAAAAGAAATGTCACATGCTGTTAATTATTTTAGATCAACAGGGCTGATGATCAGCAAAGAATGCAAGCAATCAGAAATCACAGAACCTGACCTGCAGGTGATGTATGATGTCCTGCGACGTGGTAGTGGCAGAAGGATCATGAGTTACCCATGCCACCTGACTCTGTCTAACATCGACAGGCAACTGCTCTGCAGCAGAACGATAGGAATCAGTGGAGGCTGTCGTCCCCTCTTTTGTAGGCTGAGCGTTTTCTTCGTCCCATTCACTAACAGGATGAAGACGTGCTGACAGGCCGCTCACAGAGGACAGCAGACTTTGTGGAACGTCAAGTGAGAGCTGTGTGGGACGCAGACATGGCACTGATGACTCATCCCTGATTTTCTTGTAGCCAGTGCTGTAGGTGGTGTGCCAGGATGACCCCTGTTTTTCTGATGCTGATGTTGGTCTGTAACTGGTGGATTCTTCTCCATGAACACAGTTTCTGCTGTTGGTCATGTTTTTGGTGTAGCCACTGGCTGGGACTTGCTGTGTTGTCTAGAATAATGCATGCTTATGAATAAATAAACGTAAAAGTGAGGCACAGATAGAGAGAGAGAGAGAGACAAACGCAGAGCAAGAAAGGGAGAAAGGAGGAGACAGAGAGAGAGAGGAGGGAAGGGGAGATAGGACATACAAAGAGGGAGAATGGGAAAAAGGGAAGTCAGTAATGAGCCTTAAACACACCAAATGATCATTTTGAGCATTATATTTCAAACCCTGCTTACAATCTTTCGCCAGTTTGCCCACATGATTTACATAAGTGTATACTGATGTTGGTATTGCTATATACAACCTTCCTACAAATCTACATAGCCTGCTTGAAGGCATCAATGATGGATGGCCTCATGGTGTAGTGCCTTAAGTCAGCAAAGGACCTCTTTGAAAATGTTATCAATGCATATGAAATCAATGGTAAAAAACCCTGATAATGTCAGAACAGCCTTTTATGAGGATCTGAACCACCTGCTGTCCAAAGTCAGCCACAGAAGCAGGCTCATCAACCTTGTGGATTTAAATGCACAAGCTGGCAGACTGCTCTTCATAGCCAAATGCTCTTGGATGTCATGCTACTGGATGATACAACTTCAATAAACTGCTGCTGGTGACTCTGAGTGCTCAAAATGAACTGTCCATATCCATACCCTTTTCTAGCTAGAAAGCAAATTGAAAAATGCACGGATGCATTCTTGATCTAATCAGCGGCACATGCTGGACTATGTTATAGTCTGCTAGAGTGACAAACGCAATGCGTATATTAAACACTGTTATCAGAGGGGCTGAAAGGACTGATCACTACTCACTCTGCTGCATGATGAACATTCTCTACTCAAAGGAAGATTAGCCAAAGAAAAGGTTCTGGAAATAATGGACATCGCTTGTGTGTGCTCTGGCCACAACAGAAGATCTGAGAATCCCTGAAATCTAGTGAACCTGTGGGGAACAATGCAAAACAAAAACAGAAATTCTTCAGATGACCTGTTTACAGTGCTGCAGCTTATGCCTTGGGCTTGTGCAGCAGAAACACAGGAACCGGTTTGAAAATGATTGGGAGATCAACAAACTCATCAACAAGCTTCACCAGACCTATGGAGAACATCTCTAAGACAAAACCTGCAAAAAGAAGCGGAAAGACTACCATCACAAAGGTAGCACCTGCAGCAGCAGCTCAGGCGTTCAAGAACTAATGGTGGTAAAATAAAGCTGAAGATTTTCAAGCTGCAGCCAATACCAATAACACTCCATAATAACTTTTGCACGTTGTATGTACCTAAGGCATCTGACGAACTCATTCATTCCTTCTGCATACATTGCTGACAAGGTAGGTTATCATGCTTTCATACGAGTTTGGCATCTCAACACATAATTATGAACAATATCATGTGCAGCATTGCCACAATTATCGGTGAAGCTATTACTTGCAGACCCTCCTTCCAGTGATGAGACCGAAAAAGTGCTGAAACAAACCGCAGCTGGTGAGGTCCCTGGAGCTAATAGCATTCCAGCAAAACAAGAATGGAGGAAAACTTCTCTTGGAAAGACTGACATCATTCGAAATCATCTGGGAGAATACCGACATTTTATATGAGTTGCCAGTCCCAAGGCAAGTTAAATTTGCTGGGACTGGCGACTAAATATAAAAAAAAAGTTGCATCAGAATGAAAAAACCTGTGCATTAATTTTCAAGTAATATGTACATCATGGTCAAATCAAATTTCAAATCCATCCCTTTATGTGCAGTGAAAGTCTTTAATCAGTACCTTTTGTCATATAACGCTTACGTCATACTTTTATGGTTAAGACACTGGATCAAAGATGCCTGCTCTTCATTCTCTAAAAAGACAGTACTGCGATCAGCTATCATTGAATTTTTATGGTCTTAGATATGAGCCTGCAATTGTGGAAAAGGGGGGGACAAAAATCAATATTTTTTCCTTTTAAACAAAGGCACAAAATCAAACACTGCCAGCACAGAAAATGAACACAACTAAGTCTACCATCAAAAACCTGTCCTGGAGCCCCACTTCAGTATCATAATACAGTCATTGGTTTTCATTTCTCTTGTACCTATTTTAACACTGGTTGTTGAGTGACATTGCAAGGTAATCAGAGTTGGGACTGGTTTGCAAAATTTCTACTGCGATCATTGTACAGTTTCTGTTGATGTTAGGCATGATACAATCAAATACACACCCGAGTGTTTGTGGTGCATTATTTCTAGTGATTTCAGACATGTGGATGGCATATATCCCAGAGGCTAACCACAGAAGTCTTGGATGGATAACAGTGTAATGGACTGGATTGCATTGAATATCTCTACTCTGTTCAGCTTGACTGAGCACAAAGGGTTTAGAGATCCCTGATTGCCTGTGCCTCAAGTCACAATGCCTGTGCCTCAAGTCACAATGCCTCTATGACTTGCTGTCCTGTTGCAACAATATTCAATATAGGTGGATAGTGTTCTACTGCCACAAAGAAGTACAGAATGAGACATAAAGCAACAAGGCTTTACCTGTTCAGTGTGTTGAAGATCAGGACTGTAGGCATCCAGAATGTCAGCCCATTTCAGCCTTTTCTTTGCACTCTCTAATTTCTGCAGCACACAGTGGAATGGATATATGCCAGTGTTCTCAATAGACTAAGACAGCCAAAAAAAAAATATACATAAAAAACTGCCATCCAACAAACAAGCAAAAAATAACAGCCAAAGGAAGGCTAATTTATATCACAGAAACAAAGAACAAATCAACAGTGCTCAGGCCCGTTTCCCTTAAACTGCCATTGATATACTTTTCCACAAACATTAGTATATTTTTCCATAAAGTATGTGGACAGACCTTTAAAATCTTTGTTAAAACCTGTTACATGGGTGGCTGGGTGGTCATTTGGTTCGTTTTTCCCTACCACACAGCAAAATCTAGAACATTCGAATTGTTGATTGCAGTAATCACTGTGTCAAAAAAAAAGGATGCTTCCAACATAATTTTTTAATACCTGGGTCCTAAGCTTACTCAGACACAAATTCATAATTTCTCATGGGTTTCTTCAGTACTCCTGGGTTTGTAGTCCGCACTGCTGTTCCTCCGTGTTGGCATGTTGTAGAAGAAGCAGACAGCCAGATGCATTTTGTGCATGACAGTTAGCAAGAATTGTTGCTGTTTGGTCAAAGTACCACAGACAACACTATGGTTACGGTCAGCAAGTGCGATTGCTGCTCAAGAATTCCATGTCTAGACTTCTTTTTGTTGTTGACATTTTGTTTATTTGTTTCATCATATTTGTTGTATTTTTGATAAATGGTACAAAATGTAAAATTGTATGAGTAAACAGGTCTGAGTGCAGTCCCTTGATTCACTATTATCATTTTGTGAGTACATTAACTATATCAAACTTGCCAAAAGGGAAACAATCTGTGCTAACGAGACATATGTACCTAAAAATTCTTCCACCAGGAACTGATAATACAAAAACCAGGAACTCAAATTTTCAAGAATTTTCAGGAACATAATTCATTCTTATGATTGTGATGCTGAGCATATGTATATGTATGCATATTCACACACTCACATTGTCACAGCCACTATGACTGATACATGTAGTGATAAGTAAATGCGTAAATGCAGCTCGTGCACAAACCGAAGTTTTCTCCTTTCTGTCCTTGCTGTAAACATGGCTACCATCCATTGAATTATTTCCAGGTCAGGCTGCACTGACTTTTAAAAAACTTTTCTTTTACATGTACAATTTTCGTACTCTAGTCACCAGATAACAACAAATATGTTGGCATGTAATAAATTGTGATTAGTAAAAAATGTAAGAGTTTCAAGTTCAGACAGGACAATGGTCCACAACTGCAAGAACCTGGCATGTCATAAACTGTGATCAGTTAGTCAAAAATGTAAAAGAATTTCAAGAACAAAAATAATGGAATGGTTAAGAAATTCAGAACAACAGTAACAAACAAAAAAACACTCAAGTAAAAGCATAGTCAAAGGAAGTAAAAAAGACGTAAAAAAAAGGAAGTCACTGGCACAAAACTTCCAGATGACAGGGAGCTACTTGTACTGAAAGACCCCCCCCCCCCCCCCCCCCCCCCCCGCATCCCAACATGGACTACTATTTATGCAGAGAGAACAGAATGCTTATTTCAAGAACCCTTTTTAACTCTGGTATTATTAAAAGATCAGTTGCAATCACAGTCTCAGTACGTGCTTGTCAACTGCCATGTGTTGTGAACATTCTAGCAGCATGTAGCTAAACAGTGCTTTGTCTGCCACAACAGTACCTACAGCATGATTAAAAACAGTAGAAACAAATGACAACTTTTTTAAACAAAATATATCAATTCTTTCTGGAAAAAAAAAACAAATACAACAAAATGAGGTGTGAAAATAAAAAGAAAAATTCTGAGGGTTGGGGGAGCTTGAAATTAAGATACAAGACCTTACTCTCACAAACTAAAACTACAAGCTGGTTTTGATACTTCCGACATCAGTTGATTTGATGTCGACTGTTCTCGATATTGGTAATTACATCAACTAGACCACATGTATCAAGTGTTTGACAAATAGTAAAAATGAACACTTGAATCGTTTCCAATCAAACCATAACAATTCATCAGTCACATTTTCACCTGTAGTCAAGATTAAAGGAAGTCATCAGCCAAATTATGGCAA
This sequence comes from Conus ventricosus, assembly GCA_018398815.1. NCBI lineage: Eukaryota > Metazoa > Mollusca > Gastropoda > Neogastropoda > Conidae > Conus > Conus ventricosus. Next base: position 19,252,429 of record CM031599.1, on the reverse strand, counting down.
TGCTTAACTTCTCCTGAGTACCATTTCAGCAGTATAATCAAATGGGTTGGCTGCTCTATGTGAGTCAGATCAGTTCACCAGATGCAGTTCTCCACTCAACCTTGCAGTGATTATTAAATACATATACCAATAGCAGAAACCTTTGGACTGAATCAATGAGATTTAGGTGAAGACACAGTCATTTTCTGTTGCAGTCATCTGCTCTCTGCTCTTTGAAACTGAAAAGGCTATCCTAAGTGTTGCACATATTACATCATTATTTGTCTCTTCTCCCTTTCTTCCAACAACAGGCATTCTCAAGAATCCCACACAAAAGGCAAGCACTACAGATTTAACTTTTAATCTCTGGCAGCCCTCTGTGACTGGAATATCCTTGGTGACACACCGAAACAGCAAACATATCACCATCTTTAGTTAAAATTCTATTGATTTCGTTAATTAAAAAAAAAAAAAATTAGGCAGCCCAACAAGTGGCATCACTTTTTTTTTCTGTCCACAGAACTGGGTTTAAACAGGCAGGCAAAAGCATATTTTTTATTCTTTCAATCTACATGGCCAACTTTTTACGAAATGAACCCCATACTTTGGTTAAACAACAAGCAGACCTGTTTTCAACAAACCATTGCTGATGCTGAATGTAGACCTTTTAGAAATTTTGCAACAGATAAAAATACCAACAAACACAAAGGCAGAGAAAAAAACCCAGATTAATGAGGGACGATCATGTCACTGAAACACTCACAAAAATAAAACTAAGCACTAACCTGACCACTGGCGCCGAGTTGCGTCTTGCTGCTGCTCAGGACAGGAACTCTGCGAGCCTGTCATTTCAAACAAAAGCAGAAGATAACATGACAAATAAAGATGTCAGAAACAATCTCATCTTTAATTACAACTGAGGGCAAGTTTATAACATTTCTTTGATGGGAAATTATCACCTGCTACCAATTCAGTGCAAAATTATTCTTCAATGGGAAACTTTTATCTTCTGCCTGTACCCAGTGAACACTCGTAATATTCTTGGATGAGAAACTATCTTATCTTTTGCCCCTAGTCAAAGGACAATACTCTCTTTTTTGATTGAAAATACTCTTCTGTCCCTGTTCTTACAACCTGAACTATTCACATTATTCTATGACAGAATGCACATTCAACATTCCTTCTGCATCTGCACAATGAATTCTTTACTTTTCCCTCCCATCCACTGTGACATTACATTGAAGTTTCACACACTTTCAACATATAAAATAATACAAGTGTGCATATATGTGCACATGGACATACTTTCCCCCTCCCCTTTCCCACCCTCTACACAATTACACACAACACAAACTGCAACGTAAAGGCTGACACAGCTGGAAATGTACAGGTGTTTGACCACATACACATGCATACACTCAGTCTTACAGGTGTAACAGCCACTCGACTGTATATTGAAGGCGTTCCAGGAGTGCCGTTCTCAAAGCCACCATTGCCCTTGTGTCTTGAGGACAGCTGCCAGCAACAAATTTGTGCATTAGTAAATTTGAAACCGTTACCGATACAATTTTTAGGACATTTCAAAGTACAACTCATAGAAATTAGAAACCAAGGAAGAAGTTTTAAGCTCAATGCATCGTTTATATCTGGGATGAATTTGACACCTTGACTGGCAGTTGAAAGCAGTTTCATAAATATCAATTAAACTAAAAATTTGAAGCCTGTTTTGCTTGGCCAGTCCCCATAAGACTTTTATATGAGCATCATCACACAGTGGTGGAACAGGGATCACAGACTGCAGGGTTTTTTTTTTTTTTTGGGGGGGGGGGGCTGAATCCCATCAGAAGCATTTATGTAACCGTGGGAATTTTTTTATCTGACCAGCTAGCATATAGAGTCATTGGTTGTGCTATGAGCTCAATTTGGGAAGCTAAAACCAAATATGAGACAACAGCTTCATCCACTTTGTAGATACTTCTGAATGTTGCTCACATACTCTGACCAACACTATTGGAGCCTATATCACTGGCGGCTGGTTGATGTTAGAGCATATTTATAACCAAAACAAAAAAAACAAAAAAACAAAAAAGAAAAGAAAGAAGTGATCTCAGTTTCAGATTTCTTTTCCACCTCCATGCCTGTAGCAAGTTCATGTCGAGCCTTTCACGGTAGGCAAGTTCACAGGAATTGTCAATGGATCAACAAAGCGGCAATCGTTTTCAAGACAGGGATGCTCACTCATGCCGGCTCCAAGAATAACTAAATTCAAGTCATTAAGGGCTTAGCAGATGATCCCCTGTGTATGCTGGATCAGATCATCCACCACTGGACATCACCAAAATGACTGGGCAACAGTGCAATGTCTCTTCTGGTGTGTTGCCTCCTGACAGCATTGACAGCTCCTTGCAGGCTGGGACTGCGACAGAGGAAACTAGGATGTGGCCGTGTACGGGTGAGTTTGAATGAGCAGCATGGGCGTAATGCCATGGAAGGGCATGGATAAGGACAAAAGAAGTAATTAGTCATATACAACAGATCGTTATCATTCTCCTTGATTTCAATAAAACAATCTTGGACTGTGTTATAGTTAGGATAATACAAAAAACATAATACTATGAACACTTTGCAGTCAATCTTGGACTGTGTTATAGTTAGGATAATACAAAAACATAATACAATGAACACTTTGCAGTCTTCTGCAATGATCTATGCAATGATCTGTCATTGTACATCAACTGGAAAAAATACAAAATATATAGCAACCAATGTTTGGGTGTGTCCCTCTGACAATGTCAAGGCTATGGAACAATTCAAAATTGGAATTATCAAGAGAGAAGTGCAGACAACTTAGGAAGAAAGGTGGCAGAGTAGTTAAGACGTTCGCCTGCCAATCCAACGTGTGAGAAGTGCGTGGGTTCGAACCCTGCCTTTCTTTCCCAGTTTGAATGACAAATCGAACTGAACGTCAAGTCCATCGGATGGGGACTATAAGTGAGTCAGACCCGTGTGCCTTCCTGGCCCCCTGCGCACATTAGACCCCACGGCAGTTGAAAATCGAAAAGAGCAGGGGGGTTCCCCACTGCCCTGGCAAATTGATGTAGATTGAAGATAGCTGCCTGGTATTTCTTACCAAGCCACAAAAATTGTCACCGTTATCATGTGCCATCGTGTACCGGTGGAAATGGAGGACACGTATAAACATCGTATGCATCCTATGTGAGAAATTGGAGGAATAAATGAGATAAATGAAAACGAGTGACCGATATTTGAATGGTACGCGAAACGACTGAATGAGCGCCAGTAGGCTGCTCTTCGGCCGGCTCTACCTGGGTAGGCAGCCCGTTGAGTGAGTGAGGTAGTGTGTTTATTGTGAAGCGCTTAGAGCTTGGTCTGTGACCGAGGATAGGCGCCATATAAATACCCAATATAATAATAACAACTACAATCACATTATCCAGTATTGGGATCATTCTAAATGCAGGGCAGTCACTATGGACAATCACTCAGTATCCTAAAATACTATTTCATCTATAGTTTTAGCTCAGGTTAATTTCCATTTTTCTGACAAGACAATAGGTTAAATCAAATGACATCTCACACTGACGGTGACAAAATTGTAATTTGTAAACATACACATTCACTCTTCTACACACATACATGACACATTGACATTCGCGCGCGCGCGCACACACACACACACACACACACACACACACACACACACACACACACACACACACAGAGCGTCTGTGTTATAAGAACACATGATACTGTACATCTGAATATTCTTACAGGGGTTACAGGAACTCGTCTGAAGGCTGTCAGAGGTGTTTTAGGTGTGGTTCCTAGTTCCTCCTTCCCTTTGTCAGTTTCGTTCATCATCTGCTTCTCCAGCTGGCTGGTGCTTGAATGCTGAATAAAGGGGCTGAGGAGATTGTGATGGGACCACTTGGGATACACAGATCCTTTGACACTCTGTCGCTTCATTCCTTTCACCAGGGGGGACTCGCTCACAGTCACCTTTGGTGGGGCTCTAGCAAGGAAGGGAGAGCCAGACTCTGGAACATGGAAAAACACAGGCTCAGATGGCTGGACAGATGTCTGAATTAGCATATGAAAATGTAATTCATTTTTCTCAATCTGTAGTCCAGGATCATGCTGGATTCTTTCAATCTGATTGTACAGTAAGAAATAATACGCATAATACATTGGCCCCATTGTGTTAAATACTAATGTGCTAAAATGAAACCCCTTATATGTGAGTAAATTTTTTAAAGCCATATATCAGTACTGAGACTATTCACTGTGACTTAATCTTACCCTTGCCTCATTGTAAGTGTGACATATTAAATACTGATGTGCTAAAATGAAACCCTTTATACATGAGTAAATCTTTCAAAGCCATATATCAGTACTGAGACTATTCATGGTGACTTTATCTAATCCTTGCCTCATTTTAAGTGTGACGTTACTTCACTGGCTTATAGTGTCCGAAGAAGAAGAGAGCAAAAACCTGAGGGAAAAAACTCAACTAACTGTTTGAACAAATCTTCAATAAATGTTAGCGAACCGCCCAGAGAACGTGGACAAACGAGTCACAAGACAAAACACAACGCGTTTCGACCTCTTAGGTCTTCGTCGGGTGATAAATAAACGAATAAAACAACGAAAATTCACTTAGCTTTGATCGCTTCAGATCGCTTAGGGTTCAGCGCAAGGAAGAAGGCGTTGAATGAGAACGAGGCTGTTGGAAGGAAATAGTGAGTGAGTCAAAGTCGTAATGATGATAATAATATTACTGACAGGAATACTATTAATGGTCAAAATATTGGGAAAAAAAAGAAAAAAAAAAGGACAAGATCAATCTTGGTGTCAATAAGTATGGGAGAAAGGAGAGTGGGTTAGTGGATTCTTAAGCAGCAGGGTTGCCGTGGCAACAGTCCCAAAGGCGAAGGTGATGGTGATGTCAATGCTAGTGGTAGTATCAATACTAGCAATAGTATTACTGAATGATACTGCTAACAACGATAGTGAAGGTTAAGGTAACGAAAGCATGATACAGAAATATATTTAGAAAATACACACTCACACTCACACACACACACATACACACACACATAATGCATAGAATGCTAGCTCCTTTATCGTTGGTCGTGAAAGGGGGAGGAGAGAGATATATATATATATATATATTGTGTATAGGTGTGAATATGTTGCCCCCCCCCCCCCCCCCCCCCCCCCCCAGTTAGTACGTAAACCCATCCCCTTCTTCCCCCACCCTCATAGCATCAACACCTTAAAGTAACATGTACCAACCCACCACTTCAATCTCAGCCCACAATATCCTCCCACACACACACACATACTACCTTATCTCCCACTATTCACCTCACACATAACTTATGCTATCTTATTTATGCATTTATTATCATTATTATTATTTTTTTTTTTTTTAATTTATTATTATTTTTTAAATTTTTTTTTTAAATGTTTCTTTTATTTATTTATTTGATTATTATAAAAATGTATTTTCTAAATATATTTCTGTATCATGCTTTCGTTACCTTAACCTTCACTATCGTTGTTAGCAGTATCATTCAGTAATACTATTGCTAGTATTGATACTACCACTAGCATTGACATCACCATCGCCTTCGCCTCTGGGACTGTTGCCATGGCAACCCTGCTGCTTAAGAATCCTCTAACCCACTCTCCTTTCTCCCATACCCATACTTATTGACACCAAGATTGATCTTGTCCTTTTTTTTTTTTCCCTTCTTTTTTTTTCCCAATATTTTGACCATTAATAGTATTCCTATCAGTAATATTATTATCATCATTACGACTTTGAGTTTGACTCACTCACTATTTCCCTTCCAACAGCCTCGTTCTCATTCAACGCCTTCTTCCTTGCGCTGAACCCTAAGCGATCTGAAGCGATCAAAGCTAAGTGAATTTTCGTTGTTTTATTCGTTTATTTATCACCCGACGAAGACCTAAGAGGTCGAAACGCGTTGTGTTTTGTCTTGTGACTCTTTGTCCACGTTCTCTGGGCGTTCGCTAACATTTATTTAAGATTTGTTTAGATTTCCGCCTGCAGTCGTCTCGCTTTGCAACTAACTGTTTGAAGTTTGTTTATCCATGACGAGAGTATTTCAATAACATCAAACAACTGGAATGTTTATGAAAGATGAACTTGGCTTTTCATTCTTAACAGAAAAGTCACACTGATATGAATAATATCAGAGTGATTAAAAAACGCTTTTATGAATAACCAAAAGGCATCGCTACTGCGATGTTCAGACACCAGAACATGTCAATCATGATGTTCAGACACCAGAACATGTCAATCATTTCAATAAAAATGTGGAAACGAAGACATATAACATGTCTGAATGATACTTCTTTTTCTGATGCATCAGCTCCACTTATCTGTTTCAAAATACTGATAACATGAAATGAAAGTGGAAGCAATATGTGATCCACCCATGGATTCTCTAAGATGCTCTGAACCCCCAAATATGGCCTGGCTGATTCCTAATAGAAATATTTCATCTAAGAGAAGATTGCCCATGGCTGTTAAAAGAGGAAAAAAGACAACACCAACAACAAAAAAATCGGATACAAAATCATCCTCCATAATGGCCCACAGGTATATAGCTGCCCATGCACATTGCCTGTGTTATAAAGTGTGTAGAGCAGGAAAAAGATGGGTAAACACCTGTATTATAATCAGACCAGTCTCTCTTTAACTCTTTCTTCCCTGCACTCGACTTCTAATCATGTGCACATGAACACATATGGCCACCTGCACCAGACCAGAGGTCAAATGTTTATCTCAGTTGCAATCTTGTACACATTTTAACCTTTATTCCATGCCTACATTACAACCATAATGAGAGTATCTTAATAACATTTCCTTTGTGTACCATGTGCTGCTTTAACATTTCCTTTGTGTACCATGTGCTGCTTTGAGTAAGCAAACATCAAACAGTTAGTTGAGTTTTTTTCTCTCAGGTTTTTTTTCTTCTTCCGACACTATAGGCCAGTGAAGTAATGTCACACTTACAATGAGGCAAGGATTAGATAAAGTCACAGTGAACAGTCTCAGCAAATAACTCAAAGTGTAAATGTAGAAGGCAGATAAACTGATCTAGTTGTACAAAATACATTGGACTCAATGATACAGTCATATTTTACTTGCATTTTGTCACAGCTTTAACACTGCCTGTTGGAATAAGAAGTAAAGAGATGAAAGATTTGTTTGTTTAGCCCCTATTTAATAACAGGAATCATATGTTACTGGATAATTCAAATGCAATGAAAATTTGATTTTTAAAAATTCTATAGCTCTGTGCCAATTTTAAGTGTTGATCTGTGTTTATGGCACTTTAAATAAAGCAGACCATCTTCCAACTGAACAACCACAATATATCAAAATGGGAAGATTACAGTCAGTTCATCTTCCAACTGAACAACCACAATATATCAGAATGGGAAGATTACACACTAACACAGTCAGTTCCTATGTCAGGGCAGAAAGGATAAGGTCTCATTCTATTTGAATGGCATGACTAAATAAAGTTCCAATGCAAAGGTCACTTGCACACACACACACACACACACACACACACACACACACACACACACACACACACACACACACACACTGCCAGACAACATGTTTACCCGATTCTTCTTCCAGGCCTCTTGTCTGTCTGAGGAATTTTTTGTACTGATTACAGGAATCAGTCAGTGACATTCTTGGCTCTCGGGTGTACACTGAATTCCGCATCTGCACAGCATGCTAAAGAAAAAAGCTGAAATTACCACAATATGATACAGTGTCGCACCCACACAAAAACTCCACATATCAGTTGGTATTTTTGTGTTTTGTAAAGCACTATCTTATATTCTGCCTCGTCAATAACTTTTTTCCCCTCACGACTCATATTATGTAGGTCCTATTTTCTAATATTATGACAGTTTTCTCACTGTTCACTGTTTGACATATTACCACTGATAATAAATCCGGATTTCTTTTTTGATAAGTTTAAGTGAATTTTGTTAATTAGTGACAGAAAGGGCATTTGGGAGATTGTATACCTCCATCAAGGTTGAGCGGATCCTGGATCCATCAATGTTCAATGTTACATGGGAAGTAACACTTATAGTAGGTATAATAGACATAAACAGTAACTTGCTTGACACTTTTTTGTACGTGCAGGAAACAGTGAAATTTCAAATGTCAATATTTCTTATGATCACTAGAAGTAGAAAGTTTTAATATTCCATGAAAATACATTACTTCACATTTACTTATCAATTAATGATAATAATAAATTCATTTAAAGAAAAAGTGACGCCTGTCCCTCGTGAGGCTCCAGGCGCTATTACAATATAAGCCAAACGTTTAAGAATGAAGAGAAGAATGGAAACACGTAAGATTACGGCATATGAACATAACATCATAAGACCAACATACATTTAAAAACATAGAATTATACATGCAGATAAACTTAATCATCCCCTACACTCTTTCCCTACGTTGTCTCCTCCCTCACTCTCCCCCCTCTCTCCAGCACACATGAACACCCAAGACACACTTACACAATGCACACACTCACACATGCACACACACTATTCAGGATAAGACACAACAGCAGGTAAACAGTGCTGTGCATAAAATTAAATTATCGTTAAGATAGGCATGGAATAAAAAGGTTTTCAAGCTGACTTAAAAATGTTCAGAGATTAAGCATTGCAAAGTGAAAGAGGTAAAGAATTAAAAACAGTGGGGCCAGCGAAAGAAAAGGAACGTTTGCCATATGTCTCTAGCCGAACATGGGGATGGTTAAATGACCGGCGTCCGAGGAACGTAGCAATCTTGATGTTGTGTATACTATACATAGTTTAACTAGGTTTGAAAGGTAGGAGGGGGCAAGATCGTGGAGACATCGAAAACAGAGGGTGCCGATTTTATGTTCAAAGCAGGCTCGGACAGGAAGTCAGTGCAGCTCCTTCAAGAGAAGCTTTGCATGATTAAAAACTGCGTTTTATGAAGACTATGCCTGCAGCACGATTCTGAGCCCTCTGTAATTTGTCCAGCAGCATGTTTAGAAGACCAACAAGAAAGAATTCATGCACAGAAACTTCAAAGTATTCATGTTCAGTGAGATGTACTACCCTTTTGGGGCGCATCCTCTATTCATCATTTGATCCAGATCCACAATATGTTTGTCCTTTTCACTAAGTTTGCTAAAAATCAGCTGAGTAGTTCTGTGTTATTGTGCTGACAGATTAGCAACAAACTAACCAACATATATGGGGATGAAAACTTAACCTCTATCTATCTAAGGTGAAGATAACATAGCACTAAACCGGGTGACTTGTGTAAGCAATGCTGTCCTGTCCACTTATAACCTTCATATCAATTACTCTGACTGACTGACCAAGTTCAGTAACAGTCCCCAAACCACACACATACGCAAACACAACTCACACACACGAAGATAAGATAATGTTGCTTATAGCCCAGCCGACCGCAAAGGGCCACATCAGGGCTGTCACCACGTTAAAATCAACTCACCAGTCATAAAAAAAAACAAACAAAACAACTTTCACACATTTCGTTAAATGACATCGTCTACAAACGCACCAGAAACTTTGTTAAAAATCTTTCTGCCGTAAAATCTTAAATCAGATGAAAAATGTTAATCTCTCTCAAAAACTCAAGATCACGTCAGGCGGGACATCCCTGAACAGGATCTTCATGGACTCCGCTGTAAAATGTTTGTGTCTCACATCGTGCAAGTCCCAACACTCTAAAAGAACATGTTTCATTGTGAGTGGCGCATGACATGGAATGCACCACGGAGCTTCTTCACTCTTTAAAAGGTAAGAATGGGTAAAATACGAATGGCCGGTGTGCAGCCGGCACAGAACCGTTTCCTCTTTACGACCACCCGACGTAGATGGGAGGAAGTCTTTAAGGTTTGGACGATCTGAAAGAGTTTGTTATTCGTCTGTGTTTTTCCAATCCTCCTGCCAGAGGTCTCTCACATAATCTTTAAATTTTTGGGTTTCACATCTGAGCAGGGGATATAAGTGTTGGACAGTTTCTCTCTTGTGGCGTTCTTGGCTAAACGATCAACCATTTCGTTCCCGCCGATGCCAACAGGCCAGGAACCCAAGCAAGAGTAATGTTGTAACCGTCCGCCTTCAACTTGCTAAAAAGTTAAAAAAAAAGTAAAAGTTCTGGATGCTGAAGGTTGCGGCCAGCTATGGCCTCCAAAGCTGACAGCGAATCCGACAGAACCAGAAAGTCCCTCTTCGAAGAATGGGAGATTATCTTCAAAGCCAGTACTAGAGCAGTAAATTCAGCAGAATAGACAGAAGCATCTGAATGTATATGTTCCAACAATATCTGAGAAGGAGCCCCAGGGCAGTAGGCTGCACAGGCCACTCCATCCTCAGACTTGGAATCGTCGTGAAAACTTTTTGATAGGATGGGAATTTGGAACAGAGCTCAGCATACAAAGCCTTGTACGCCAGAGAGCTGGTAGACTCTTACGGAAAGCTGCAAGATCGAAACAAATCTCTGGTGTGAAAAAGGTCCATGGAGGTTGATCCGGAAACTTGGAAAAATCGGAAACTACTCCCAGGTCTATACCTGCATTCCGCACGTGAGGCTGCATACGAAGCCCAAACGGCGGAATACATTTCGGTTATTTTCAAACTTACTTTGGAACGGAGGTCAAAAACACAGTCATAGGCAGGATTCTGCGGTTCTGAGAACAGTCGGATGTAATAATTCAAAGACAGTTTCAGCCTGCGGTTGGACAGTGAAGGTTCACCCGCCTCTGCGTACAGGCTGTACACAGGGTGGTGCGGAACGCTCCAAGACAGAGACGAAGCCCTTGATGGTGGATGGGGTCCAAGAGTTTGAGGTAAGATGATCTTGCGGAGCCGTACACAGCACAACCGTAGTCCAGTTTGGAACGGACCAGGGCTCTGTAGAGGTGCAACAAAGTTTTCTTATCAGCGCCCCAGTCGGTGTGTGCTACGACCCGCAGAATATTCAGTGCCTTTTGGCAAGCAGTTTTGAGGTTTTTAATATGGCTGAGAAAGTTAAGTTTTTGGTACAAAAATGACTCCCAGAAATTTGGCCTCTTTAACAGCTGGAATGGGAGATTTCCCTACTTGAAGTTCCGGATCTGGAAAAAACTGACGGAAATTATGGAAGTGAATACACTGGGTTTTTGTAGCAGAAAAGGTGAAACCGTTTTCATCCGCCCACCGATGGATTTTATCTACGCAAAGCTGGAGCCTGCGCTGGACACTCGGGTACAGGCTTCCAGTTGCGTAGACAGCAAAATCATCCACAAACAATGAGCAGTCTGAACCCTGCTGAACTGATTGAACAATGTTGTTGATCTTAATACTAAAGAGGGCAGGAGATAGTATGCTCCCCTGTGGAACACCCAACTCCTGCTCGTGGACATCAGAGAGAGTGGTGCCAACCCGGACCTGAAACTGTCGTTCTGCCAAAAAATTTTGAATAAAAAGCGAAGATGACCTCGAAAACCCAGATCGTGGAGATCATGAGTATCCCAGACTTCCAGGTGGTATCGTAGGCCTTCTCCAAGTCAAAGAAAATTGCCACTGCATGCCGTTTGTTCAGAAAGGCGTTCCGAAGTGTAGATTCCAGACGAATCAAATGGTCAACGGTAGTCCGATGTTTGCGGAAACCACACTGTTCTTTCGCCAAAAGGCCATCGGTTTCAAGTTTCCACATGAGCCTAGCATTGACCATTTTTTCCATCAATTTACAAACACAGCTGGTCAAAGCTATGGGACGGTAATTTGAAGGATTAGAAAGATCTTTTCCAGGTTTGGGGATGGGAATAATGAGGGCTATTTCGCCAAGAGGGTGGAAAAAAACCTGTAGTCCACACATGGTTGTAGACCTGTAGCAGTATGTTCAGACCTTCTAGCGGAAGATGTTTCAACAGCTGATAATGGATTTCATCTATACCTGGAGAGGAATCGCTGCAAGAAAGCAAGGCAGATTTCAGCTCGTTTAACGTGAAAGGAAGATTGTAGTCTTCCATGTTGTCGGACGAAAAGTTGCAGGGTGATTTTTCTTTAGGGCTTTGTTTTTGACAAAAGTGGCTGTTTTAAATTAGAAGAGGAGGAATTCTTTTCAATGGTTGAAGCAAGCAGATTAGCAACTGCTTTCTTCTCTGTTATTAAAGAATCCGAAAACTTGAGATGGTTCACAGTGGGACAGGTGTTCTTCCCTTTGATTTTCTTAATGATGTTCCACACTTTTTTCTTGGAAGTTTTTGATGTCAGCCTGGAGCAGAAGCTTCTCCAGGACCGACGTTTACTGATTTTAAAAGTGTGTCTAGATTTAGCACGGAGTTTTTTGATGGGCTCGAGCGTTGGGACCCGAAGGTCGTTGGTACACCTGACGCTGAGCCCGTTTTCTAACTTTGGAAATTTGTTGGCAGTCTGAATCAAACCAGGGTGTTTTTGGCATTTGAAGTTTATCGGAAGACACTGGAATACAAGCTTTAGCACACTTGATCACAGTGTTAGTCAGTGATTCAGCTGGGTCCGGACTCTGAAGAAAATCAGTGTCCTGGAATTCTTTAGAAATAGTGGTTGCAAATAGATCCCAGTTTGCTTTCTTGTAATTTAGATGTTGAGAGACAGAGACGTGTTCAGTTATGACGGGTTGTAGTAAGACAGGGAAACGGTCACTTCCGTGCAGATCGTCATGGACAGACCACTCATAGTCCAGGACCAGCGAGGGGTCACAAACCGACAAATCTAAACACGAAAGTGAACCTGTGGAAGAGTGGAGGTAAGTTGCAGATCTGTCGTTCAGACAACACAAATCCAAATCCGAAAGGACATCCTCAATCAGCAGCCTCGGGTGACGTACCGGCACTACCCCAAAGAGGATTGTGACCGTTAAAGTCACCCAACAGCAAAGAAGGTCGAGGAAGTTCTCCTATCAGACTGACAAGGGCCTGACGACAAACCGGACAGAAGGTGGGAGATAAAGGGAACAGATTGTCACAGTCTTGTGGAGAGTGACTCCCCGCAGCTACAGCCTGAAGGGAGGTAGACAAAGTGACAGGACTATACAACAAAGTTTTATGTAGGAGAAGGCAACACCGCCCGACAGTCCCAACGTGGATGGGTTTTGCAGGTTTTGAAAGAATATTAAAGCCAGAAAGAGTAAAGGTCTTCTGGGTTTGAATTTGAGTTTCCTGAAGAGCCACGATGGAAGGTTTTATAGATTGACACAGAAGCTGCAGCTCCTCGAAGTTGAATTTAGTCCACGGATATTCCAATGGAATATTGTACTGTCCATGGTGCAGAGGGTGAAAAGGAGAGAGATCAGGTCATCTCCTCATCAACGTCTGCCTCCAATGGAGCGAATTTGTTATTCAGCTTCACTGGAGTGTGTTGGTCTACAGACCTGCTGGCAGACTTGCCAACAGGCGAAGAAGGTCTGGATTTGGGAGATGGTGGAGGTTTCTTTCTCATCTCCACCATCTCCACACTGGGTTGAACTCCCTTGCCCGCACGGGCACTGGACTGAGGAGTTCGAGGTTGGGTGCTGGCTTTTTAATCTGCCCAGCAGCAGATGTTGTAGACTGCTGGGCAGTCTGAGGGGCGGCGGATTTTTTGCCTCCACCAGGGGCATTCATTTTGGTTGGAAGGTGGTGGACCTGCTACCACCAGAACTGACAGATCTTACTTGCAATGTCTTTGAAAACATGAATTCATCAGTCTGGCAGCAGACTGACCTAGTAGAAACTGTGGGAATTTTCTTTACAGCCGAAGCATAGGAAGAAGCTGTCGGCGTCTGACTGCCCACAACCTGTTTCCGGGCTTCAAAAAATGAGATCTTCTTTTCCGTTTTGACACGTTGGATAGCAGATTCTTGAATCCAAAGAGGACAGTTTCGTGAAGAGGAGGGGTGGTCGCCACCGCAGTTAGCACAATGTGCCGGATCTATGCACGGCCCATCATGGTTGCCTTGCAGCAAATACCACACACCTCCTGCCCAGAACAGCGGTCCCTGACATGGCCAAACCTCTGGCACCTAAAGCACCTCAACGGGACGGCACATACAGCTGAACCCGAACATTCAGGTAGCCGACTTTGATGACCGGAGGCAGCACAGGGTTGCAGAATGTCAGAAAGAGGGTGTTGGTGGCCACTCTTTCTGCACCCTTCTTTACTGTCACCCTGCGCACCTCCGTCACACCCTGGGACGCCAGCTCCGATTTGATCTCTGCCTCTGTGACACCAGATAAATCCCGGCAGCGAATCACCCTTTCGATGAATTTAACTGTTTGTGGGGAGTTACCCTGATCTCCCGTCCACAAGTTTCGTTGCCTTCAGCAGCTGTTCAGACTGTTTTTTTGTTCTACATTGAATGAGGAATGAGCCATTTCGCAATCTTTGATGGATTGAGGGTCACCTGCTAAACCCTGAAAGCCCTTCTGGATAGCAAAAGGGCTCAGAGCTGAAAGGGGTCTTTCCTGCTCCGTCCCTTCCATTACGAGCCAGGAAGCCCAGAATCCTGTCCTTTGTCGTACCTCAGTATCTGAATCACTGTCACCTTCGAAATCCCCTGAAACAGGGATGCTGCCTTCCTCTTCCTTTTGGGGGGGATATTTTTTAAAGAAACCATATTTAGTTTATTGTAATTCATCCCTCCCTTACCCACCCACCTTGGAGTCCAACTAAGGGGCCAGGGCCAAGAAACCAATGTCTTGACCCCTTCCAGGCTTCGGAGAGATATACGACAAACAGAAAACCACCAACCCTATCCCCCCTGATCATGCTCAACTCCCGGGGACAGAGAGCTGAGCACTGCAGGGGTTCAGATGGCCAGCAGGGGGACTGCCTGTCTTGACCCAGCCCCAAGAAGGGAGCCGATTAGTACACCCGGGCCAAAGTGTACTCCCTGTCTAGGAGAGGTCCGAGCCAAAGTGATGTGTTGAGAGCGCTGGCTCTCTCAACCACCAGGATCTCATTCCCCTCCGACACAGGTCGCACCGCACGGCAAACGCGGCGGATCTTAAGGAGAACACAGAGAGAAAAGGAGTGTGTAAAAGAAGACTTGAAGGGGAGACGAAGATAGAAAAGGGCCAAATAAGGAAGGCAGAAAACAAGAAAAGGAGAAAGGCGGGTTACTCTTAGTCAGGATCCTCACCCTTAGCCTATCTGACATGGGAAGCCCTACCAGGGGCATCAACTTCTTACCACGTTTCGCTTAGGCCATACAGCATCTTCACCTCTCAGGCCTACAAGCAGTGTGAAAAACCCCAGCCTATCTCCCAAGTATTGATGCCCCCGCCAGCAAAGCCTAAGGGATCACTGGACCGCGCAAGCCCTCCGACCACGACAAGGTCGCAACCCCCCGGAGGGACTCACACATACACACACACAAGAAAAATAAGAGAAAGCTAACTTTTAACATAACATTCCACTTTTGTTGGACTCGGAGACAACTATAACTGACTATGTTCAGTGAACAAACAGAAAATTATAAATAAATTAAGTCTACACTTGTCAAAAGTGAAAATCCTTTTCAAGAACATTTTGATATGACAAATCGTTTACTTCACCCAGCCTTACCAGCTACCCAAGGAGAGCATCTAACACCAATGACAAGCACTGATCACGTGGATATCATTGTGCATTTCTCAGTCCCGGCTGGCACTAGTGAGAATTTCCGTAAAAAATGCTTGTTTATTCCGACTCCGCAGCAAATCAATACAATAACTAGCAAGAAAGGAAGATTGGGAGAAAGGAGGTGGAGGAAAGGAGGGGAAACAATGGGAGGTTCACTAGCTGGTCCTAGACATGTTTAGGTTTAGGTTTGTAGGGACAATTGCCTTTAGCAATTATAGCCAGAACTGGCTTTACATGTCCCTTCTATGTGTTATCTGTCTTCACACGGTCAGGTCTTTAACTCGCTCAAGTCTTTATTTATCATAGTCAAAATAAATAGTCTTCAATAATACACTATCATCGATAGAGCTTTTGAAACGGTTAGTATTATGTGCACGTTTAATGTTAGGGGTTACTTTATTCCAAAGATTTGTTACTCTGTTACTAAAAGAAAATTTCCTTAGGTTAGTGCGATAATATTCATGATAAATTTTATCCACACTATTTCTGGTAATATCAACTCTTGATGCAGTAAAAAATTTTGAAATAGGAATATTGTCAACACAATTAAATATTTTATAGACTTGGATCAAATCGCCCCTCACTCGTCTTGTTTTTAGGGTAGGCAGTCCAAGAGCTTTTAACCTACCTTCATAGGAAAGATTTTGTATATTCTTTACAAGCTTTGTTGCTCTTCTTTGTACTCTTTCCAAAGCAGCAGACTGCCTCTTTAATCGAGGATACCAAATTGTATTGCCATATTCCAAATGAGGTCTAACGAAAGCCTTGTATATTTTGTAAAAATATCTTTATCTATATATAACTAAAAGTACGTTTAATTATACCAATCATTTTATTAGCTTTATTTATAGAGTTTTGAATATGCTTATCGAATACCAGGCCAGAATCAAAAGTGACACCAAGATCTTTTTCATAATCACATGTTGAAATATCTGCACGCTCACCAGTATTACTGTTTAGCATTGTATATTGGTATCTTGGGTTCTTACGTCCAACATGTAACACGTTGCACTTGTCCGCATTAAAATGCAAATTCCATGTGGCAGACCATTTGGATAAATTATCAATATCATTTTGTAATGTATTATGATTATAAGTTGTATTATAAATTTTTGTATCGTCTGCGAATATATTGCAAATACTTTCCACCGAGTTTGGCAAATCATTTATAAATATTGTAAATAATACGGGACCCAAAATACTCCCTTGTGGTATACCACTTAGAACTTCCGTAAAATCTGAATATGAGCTTCCTACTCTTACTCTTTGCTGTCTTTTAGTTAAAAAATCCCTTATCCATGTATGCACTCTACCTGTAATTCCATATGATGATAATTTCACTAATAGCCTCTCATGGGGAACAGAATCAAAGGCCTTTTTAAAGTCTAAATAAAGTATATCTACATTGTTGCCATTATCTAAAAGTTTTGTTAAATCCTCCATGACAAGTAGAAGTTGTGTTACACAAGATCGATGTTTACGGAAACCATGCTGGCACTCTGTATATAGATTATTCAAAGTCATATGATCTACGATCACATCCCGTATAATTGATTCCATAATCTTACAAACAATTGATGTAAGACTAACTGGCCTATAATTTCCAGGATCTGTCCTAGTACCTTTTTTGAATAAAGCTGTCACATTTGCAGACTTCCAGTCCATTGGTACCACACCTGATTTAATTGACTTATTAAACAAAATACTGAAAGGTAATGCTAGCTCATTATATGACTCCTTAAGAACTCTTGCAGGGATCATATCAGGTCCACAAGATTTATTTGGGTTTATATTTTTAAGTCTCTCTCTAACTGCACTGGGTGTAATACACATATCTGTTACGGTGACTCCACTGGATCTTGAACCACTTTCCAAGATCGGAATATTACTATTAATATTATCTTCTTTTGTGAAAACACTAGAAAAGAAGTCATTTAAAGTATTTGCCTTATCTTCATCTGACACTGCTAAACCACCATTTTTTGTATTCAGTGGACTAATGCCAATATTTGTCTTGGTCTGTGATTGTACATATTTCCAAAACTTTTTAGGATGATCTTTACAATTAGATGCAACTTTTTTTTCGAATTTGATCCTTTCTTTTCTTTTTCTTTTTTCACATTTATTCCTCATCCTTATATACTTCATATATTCACTACCTTGTTTAGTGCACATATGCATTTTGTTTTTTTGTAACTTTCCTCCAAGCCTTCTTATCCAACCATATTGGTTTTTTCAATATATGTGTTGAACACTCTTTTTTTTGGAATATATTTATCAATACACTTATGAATAGTGTTCTTGATCATTTTCCAACACTCCTCCACATCCAAGAGGGTACTTTCACACCAATTTATGTTGCATCAGAAAAGGTTCAAACAAGCCAAAAGCTACCAAAGTGACTTCAATAGATGAGAGCTTTAGTGCTAGATTATGTTGTGCATGTTCAGTTAACAGTGTGAGATTGATAGAGCTCTCTCTGTGTAGTGCTGGTGCTTGAACTGTGAAAATTGTCTTTGGATGACTGTGTAATTATATGAATATCATGATAATAATAGTAACGTAACACCACAGCAGGAAACAAGGCAGACCGAAACAAAACAAAACAACAATGAAAAAAAAAAAAGAAAGAAAGAAAGATGCAAACAAACAAACGAAGAAACTAAAACCCCTCCATGATCAGAAACACACTGTACCTTTGATGGAGTGTAGACTGGCCTCCCCTGTCCCTCCGTGGCACGTTGAGGTTTGAACATCTCACTGAGTGTACCTATCGTGGATATGCTGATGCCACTGTCAGTCAGTATACTTCTCAAGGCATTAGAGTCCTTCTGGAATGCTATTCCTAAAAATGACCATCAATAATAATCCAGATTAACACCTAAGAAAGAAATGAAATCATTTCTATTTTTATTACTATAAAAAAAAAAGTATAATGTTTACAATATGACCAGCCGCCATGGTGAAGTGGTTAGCGTTGCGGACTCCCGGCTGGGAGGTCGCAGGTTCGATCCCCATCAGAGTCATGTGGGATTTGTCTGCCCCGACTGGCTCCTAACCAGAGTTGAGTTTGCTACGGGCTCAGTTGGGAAGACTGGGACCACACAGTCGAGTTTCATCCCTGGCTGGGAGGTCATGGATTTGACTCCCATCAGAGTCATTTATTTCAAAGATATTTCAGTCCACATGGACTCCTTCCCTGAGATGAGTTTGCTCTGGGCTCAGTTGGGCAACACTGGAATCACACAGTCGAGTTTCATTTACTTAGTGGAATGTGTCTCTGAAAGTGCTGTTTATATTTCCTGATCAATACTACAGCTATTTGTATCACTTGGGTCTATAGATATGAAGCCAGGATACATTATTATTACATTTTAAAGAGCAGAGTAAAGCCCATCATACAGAATGGAACTCCATAGCATCATCTTCATCATTCCCTCCTCATCAATCAGCATTTATAACTTTATAAGCAAAAGTCTCAACTTCTGTGGCCCTCTTGTCCTGTTCTCAGTCTCATTGTGACCTTTGTTTCAATTTCCTCTCCATCCACATCTATACCCTTGGCAAGTTTGTGTCAAGGTTGCCGGCATCAGCAAGTTCATGGAGACTGTTCTTGGACAGATGTGGTGGTGGTATCCTGCAGAGGGGGACACACGCTCACATGGCTCCACAACTAAGCAATTACTGTTGTCAGTCAGGGACTTAGTAGGTGGCGTCCTGCAAATTATGGATCTGACCGTCAACCACTGAGTGAAAGTGACTCAACAGCAGTAGAGTGTCTCCAAACAAGTCATGACTGTGGACGGGGAGGCAGACTGAGCAGCATGGGGGTAATGTAGCTGGAGTAGCACATAATAGGAGGAGCAAAAAGAAGAAGAAAAAAGAAAAAAAAAAGGAAGCACCTCTCCACATCATTCTCACTTTCAATGCATTGTGCATTCTGCCACTTGATAACAACCTTCAATCAAAAATGTTGACTTCTGATTTCAGGGGATGCTTATGTAGCCGGGTGCTAACAGTGTATATATTTCTTTTGGTTACCGTTCGTGGATGAAAATGCTTTGTTCGAGAAGTTATCTTCCCCTTACCTCCCTTGGTCGAATCTCCTTTTTTTTATTGTGTAAATTCTTTAAATCATGAATACCTCAGAACCTACATAGTTGTATGTACGTCGCTGAAGTCACAAAAATTAATGTATTTGATTCATTACAACCGTACTGGGTTGAGAAGCCCATATTTTCTCTAAACTGGTATTTCGCACGAGCAATCTTGGCGCCATTTTCAATTGTCTGTCGAATGAATATTGAATAATTCTTGATTTTACAAAAAGTAAGAGGAAAACCGAAGAATCTGAAGATGCATGTCAAAAGTAAAGTCCATAAGCTTTCATTTCGTATATCGCATGCCTATGATCTTTTCTGTACAAGCTTGCGACTATACGAAATGACTGACAGCGCCGGTCCCTTTAGCGAGTCGCCTTCTTTGTTTACTGTCGGAGTTTTGATCCAAATTATCATTCTACGAAATTCGGACTTCCCGATCGAAATCTTGCTAATGACTCCATTTTTGTTATGAATACAACTGAAAATGTGTAGAATTTATTATTTAACAGACCGTTTCAACAGAGTATTTTTCAGTCGAAAATTGTGTCAGAAGTGGGTGCCGACGGCCCAGCGAGGTGAAAAGTCAGCTGTGTTTTCTATCAAACTTTAAACGCAAAGTTCTCCACTTAGACACTGTCTCGGAAAATGAAGTTTATATGTATGAAAAGAGCGAGATGCCAGCTTTTTATTCATTACAAAATTATTTCACGCTGTTTGGTATTTTTCATCGAAATAAAGGAAAATATGACGCAAGCTTGTTAAAAGTGGTTTCACTCTGGGACATTAATCGGCAATGATTTAGTACAGGAACAAAATTGTCAAATGTGACTTACTGCATTTTATTCCTTGTGTTCTGAGGTTTTCATCGATAGTAAATATGTGTTGATAGTTTGAACGGACAGCGAGCCAGACAACACGGAAGCTGCCATAGCAAACACAAAATTCTGTTGGTTCCGGCCTCACGAGGCTCGTTTCGCCTCGGCACCGTGGTGCTGGCTTTGCGGCCCGGTTCACTCTTATAAAAGTGGAAGCGTTGTGTGAGAATGGATCAGTGTTCCCTGATGTGAGCGACTGGCATGGAAGGCAAATAAAAGGAGAAAACTCTGCTTCGTCCACTGCGTCTTCTTGACTGGCTGCTGTCCCTTGGTTCCTGCACTCCTCACCATCTGCCTGTCTTCACCTGCACACCCCTTACCCCTCCACACCATCACAACTGGCGCGAACAGCTTCTACCTTGCCGGCTTCGCAGCTGACGCCCTCAGCGGATATTGTATGTCCCAGGTATTGGACTTGGCGACGTAGGAACTGGCACTTGTCTGCTCTTAACTTCAGGCCAGTGTCGATTATCCTCTGCAGAAGGCGGTCAAGACTCTCCAGGTGTTCCTCGAAGGTCTTCGAATACACCAGCAGATCGTCCAGGTAGACCAGCAGGAACTGGAACATGAAGTCCGACATGGTGGTCTGCATCAGTCTCTGGAACGTAGCAGGTGCTGTGGAGAGACCCATGGGCATCCTAGTGTATTCAAAGAGGCCAAATGGGGTGGTGAAAGCCGTCTTGTGCTGGTCATCAGGATGCATAGCGATCTGGTGAAAGCCCGAGGCCAGGTCAAGGGTGGAGAAGTACTGGGAGCCGACCAAGGCATCGAAAGATTCCTGGATCCTCGGCAGCGGGAAGGCATCTCCTACAGTCTTGGCGTTGAGACGTCTGTAATCAACGCAGAGGCGGATGCTGCCGTCTTTTTTCTTCACAATGACCACCGGTGCTGCATATGGGCTGTGGCTCTTGGTGATGATTCCTTTTGACAGGAGACCCTTGAAGTGCTCTTGCACCTCTTGGAGTTGGTGAGGAGGGATTCGGCGGTATGGCTGGGCAACTGGTACGTCTTCCCTGGTCTTCAGGCGATGGAGAACCGCATCAGTGTAGCCAAGATCTTCATCATCTGTCATGAAGGCTTGTGACCTTCTTGACAGGAGTTCCTGCAGCTGACGTTGTTGACTGGTGGTGCCATCGAACTCTGGACAGGGGACTTTGGCTGTGGAGGGACAGGATTTACAGTTTCTTCCGAGATGATCAGCTCATTGATGCCAATGGTAACCTGTGGCCCGTGGTTCTCTTCCACTGCTTCAATGGCTTCCAGGACAGCAATAGGAGTTCGTCCTGGCAGAAATATGTCTTCCGGCGAGAGGTTGGCTACCCTGACATAGCGTTCACATGACTTCATGCTGACCAATGTAGGGATCAGCATCAGGCCATGGGGGGAGAGGTCTGGACAGGGGCGAGGCCAGGAGGTGCGACGAAGGGCTTTGGCTACTCGACACTTTGACAGTGGCTATGGAGTAGGCTGGGATCCGTTGGCGGGTCGTGGCACGGGCTACTTTGTCCTGCTGCCGTTTCCTGATCTCTTGGGCGATGGCTTGCAGGGGAGGTGGGAGTGCTGATGGGGACTTGCTTAGGCATTGGCTGAGGACGTTCATACCCAGCAGAACCGGCAGTCGCCTTTTGCGGTCTTGCATAAACGGGTCTGTGGGTTCCTTGACGACCAGAGCGGGGACACTGAGGCAGCGGGTGCCGAAGACCACCATGTCGACGAGATGGAGGCCAGAGTAGGGTACCTCAGCCCCATTTACTGCCCGCAGTTTGACGTGGCAGTCCTCTCGCCTCAGGTTCCTCAAATGTTGTCTAGCCCAGGTCTCCGTTATGGTAGTAACCTCACTACCAGTGTCAAGGAGGGCGGAGACTGGCATTCCATTGACAGTGATGTCAGCTGTCGGGCAATTCCCTGCAAGCCTGGTGTTGTTCCTGCCCCCCGCTGCCTGCATATTGGTGGCAACGGGGTTAGAAGTTTCCCTGCCGCTGCTGCTCATGGTGCTGTTGCTGGCGGTTGACCGTGGGCCGGGATCTGTTCCGGCGGTTGTACTGCTGCTTGGCCCGGCAGTCTGCCTCTCTGTGGCCCGGGCGTTGGCACCACCAGCATGTTGGGCCCCTTCTGTCTTCTGGCTGGCGATGACTGGTTTGGTGTGGCGGGTTTCCATCTCCGGTCTGGAGGGCTGCGACCACAGCAGACTGTTGCTGCTCCCTGAGCTGTTGCTTCAGAGATGCCGTCTCACTGGTGAGGGCGGCAATCTGGGTCTCTAGCCGGTAGAAGGCATCAGCGTTGGCGGCTGCAGCGACTTGCTGCACGATGGGTTCGGGTGTGTTGTCTTCCCGCATCCATCGCTGGGCCTCCTGCGTTGCTTCCAGAAAAGTGGTCGTTGGTTTCTCCCTCAGGAACCGCTTCAGGTCCCTCCTAAGGGATGGAGGATGCAGCCCGTTGACAAAGGAATCCCTCAGCATGGCCGGTGAGAGGGTGTTGGCTGTAGCTGCGTTGGTCTTCGTCCAGAGGACCCGCAGTGCAGCGGCATATTCAGCCACCGACTCTGCCAGACCTTGCTGGCGTTTGTAGAATGCTCCAGCAAGGGCAGTGGAGTCCCTGTGTTCACCCCAGTGCTGCTCCAGGATGGCAAAGATTTTCGCAGGCGAGTCTACAGAGGTGCCGCTAGACTATAGACTTTACCGGTACTTGGTACCGACAACAACAAAAATTTCCGGTACAAGTCTTAAATCAGCCGGTACCGCGCTTGGCTGCCTGCCATGCACTACACACTCAACCGCGATTCTGGGTCACGCGAACGGGCGATAGCGAGCGGCCTACCGGCACGGATAGCACATAACAGGCTTGTCAGTGACAGCCTTCAGTCAACTGAACTCAACAGAAAAGTCGACGGAGAGAGTAACATGCAAAAAAATCATAAATGAAAACAAAAAGCAAAACAAAACAAAACAAAACCAACCAACCAAAACGTAACTTGAAAGAAATACAAACAAACAAACAAACAAAACAAACTTAACAAACTTCTCACTTACCTATCCACACGTGCGAAAGAATTCCGTCAGTGTTCGTCATCGAACCATGCAGTTACTCAAAGTGATGTTGAAAACAGCGACAGTCAATTGAAAACTGGGTAATGCCTGGGGTTCTCAAAGAAAAATGGAACCGTCCATTTTGACGCGACCGAGTGCTGTAGTAATCAGCGCTGTCCATTGAAAAAAAAAGGGGGGCAAAGGTCCTGGGACTGAAAGGAAGGGGGAAGAGGAGTGATGTCAGATGTATTGTTGTCGGCATGGCATGGCTTATTTCCTACCTGCCATCCCCGCTCACCCGCTGACAGGCGGAGAGACAGACAGTGCAGGGATAGAGGAGAGTCAAAGCGCTAAGATGTTCTGCCGGTACACGGTACCGGCGGCTTTTTTTTTTTTCGGTACAAGGCAAATATTTACCGGTAAAAACCGGCATATGCCGGTCTAACGGAACCTCTGGTCTATCTCCTCTGCCTCCATCGTCAGGACCTGCTGTCGTGCTCTGCCCTCCAAGGCGCTCAGGAGCCAACCAGCAGCTGTGAGATCAGGCATGGGCTGTAGCCTCAGCATCAAGGTGGCTTCCCTGATGAAATCCTCTGCACCTTCTTCCCCAGTAAACTTGCGTAGCTTGTGGGGGCGTAGACCTGAAGGCTGTGCTGCTAGGGGTGGCTGGCCTCCTTGCCCATCCATACCTGCAGCCTGGTTGCCTTCGTTGTCCCGTGTCTTCTGGTTCCTCCGTACCATTCTGCTGTCTTCTTGGGCTGTGTCTCCTTGGTCTCTTCTGTCTTCGATCCTGCTCGCAGCGCCAGTTGTGATGGTGTGGAGGGGTAAGGGGTGTGCAGGTGAAGACAGGCAGATGGTGAGGAGTGCAGGAACCAAGGGACAGCAGCCAGTCAAGAAGACGCAGTGGACGAAGCAGAGTTTTCTCCTTTTATTTGCCTTCCATGCCAGTCGCTCACATCAGGGAACACTGATCCATTCTCACACAACGCTTCCACTTTTATAAGAGTGAACCGGGCCGCAAAGCCAGCACCACGGTGCCGAGGCGAAACGAGCCTCGTGAGGCCGGAACCAACAGAATTTTGTGTTTGCTATGGCAGCTTCCGTGTTGTCTGGCTCGCTGTCCGTTCAAACTATCAACACATATAATTTACTATCGATGAAAACCTCAGAACACAAGGAATAAAATGCAGTAAGTCACATTTGACAATTTTGTTCCTGTACTAAATCATTGCCGATTAATGTCCCAGAGTGAAACCACTTTTAACAAGCTTGCGTCATATTTTCCTTTATTTCGATGAAAAATACCAAACAGCGTGAAATAATTTTGTAATGAATAAAAAGCTGGCATCTCGCTCTTTTCATACATATAAACTTCATTTTCCGAGACAGTGTCTAAGTGGAGAACTTTGCGTTTAAAGTTTGATAGAAAACACAGCTGACTTTTCGAATGTAGGAAAAAAAGTCACAGGAAAAAAAGTCACAGAAAAAAAGTCACAAAATTGAGTAGGAAAAAAAGTCACAGGAAAATAAGTCACAATCAGGTCGCCTACTCAGAAATGTGTGAGCACGACTTGGCCTAACGGCCTTCGTTCATTCGTCCTTCGTCCTCTCTCGGGCTTCGCCCTACTCTAATCTAAAGACCATCGATTCTGCTTTGGAGTAGACTGGGACACTGGTTACGCCAGGGGGGGAGCCTTGCAGTATGGTCAGTATGGAAATAGAGGAAATGGGAGTAGTAGACGAAATGGGAGTAGACGAAATGGGAGTAGACCAAATGGGATGTTACCCCTGTGTTACACGTAGTAGTGTTTCTTTTGTGTGACTTTTTTTCCAGTGACTTTTTTTCTGTGACTTTTTTTCTGTGACTTTTTTCCCTGTGACTTTTTTTCCAAATACCGACTTTTCACCTCGCTGGGCCGTCGGCACCCACTTCTGACACAATTTTCGACTGAAAAATACTCTGTTGAAACGGTCTGTTAAATAATAAATTCTACACATTTTCAGTTGTATTCATAACAAAAATGGAGTCATTAGCAAGATTTCGATCGGGAAGTCCGAATTTCGTAGAATGATAATTTGGATCAAAACTCCGACAGTAAACAAAGAAGGCGACTCGCTAAAGGGACCGGCGCTGTCAGTCATTTCGTATAGTCGCAAGCTTGTACAGAAAAGATCATAGGCATGCGATATACGAAATGAAAGCTTATGGACTTTACTTTTGACATGCATCTTCAGATTCTTCGGTTTTCCTCTTACTTTTTGTAAAATCAAGAATTATTCAATATTCATTCGACAGACAATTGAAAATGGCGCCAAGATTGCTCGTGCGAAATACCAGTTTAGAGAAAATATGGGCTTCTCAACCCAGTACGGTTGTAATGAATCAAATACATTAATTTTTGTGACTTCAGCGACGTACATACAACTATGTAGGTTCTGAGGTATTCATGATTTAAAGAATTTACACAATAAAAAAAAGGAGATTCGACCAAGGGAGGTAAGGGGAAGATAACTTCTCGAACAAAGCATTTTCATCCACGAACGGTAACCAAAAGAAATATATACACTGTTAGCACCCGGCTACACTTACATGTATATAAATTTCAGCGTACGTATGCTTAATATAACTCGTATCTTCCAAGTTACTGGATTGAAGAAAAAAAAAATCGAAAGAACGCTAGATATTAAAATACCTAGTGTCTTTTAAAACACAATAAAAGGGCCTTTGGCTGATACAGTGATAGGATGTTAATCTCAAGATCATGGAAATAGGGCATTCATTTCAAAGAAACGCTCTCCATCTTAAACATTTTGTAAGCCCCACCACCATCCCCTACCCCTCCCTTATCAAAGTTATTTTCAGCTGTTGAAAAAATTCAATCTTCCACTCCTTAGCTGAACATACTATGCATACATGTAATGATGTATCTAGATGACGTGTATGAAGCCTGTTTATTTGCTTACCACTCTGTTGCTGCTCCTCAACCAGAGACAGTTTTTCAGGAAAGTTCCCAGGCTTTTTTTTAGCAACTTCTGTTGCAGAGGCCATAACTGAAGTCTCTGGAGATCCTCGGTCAGGTTTGAAGTGAACTCTTGATTTTGTTGCTGCACCATTTGACTTCCAACACTCAGCAGACCGAGATGTTTTCCCGGGTTCATTTCTGCATCCTGATACTGACGATATACTTGGTTCCTGTCTGATCTCTTTTTCATGGTGGCTTGACTTGGCTGTCAGCGCCGGTTGAGTTGGTCTGAATTCAGTTTTGTTTTGAATAATGTTCTGCTGGAACTCTGAAACGGTGGCCAACACTTGTCTCCTAGTCTGAGCACCTTTCCACACAGGAACAGGAATGTAACTGTGAGGCAGAGAGAAAGATCTTTTAAGAACATTTGTTTTTTTTCACACACGCAATTATGGATTCCTTCCATAACATTTCATAACTCTGTTACTTTATCATGAATGCATAAACTGATAAAGTCAATGGGAGATCAGATTGTGCCATAATGAGACAACACTTTGTAACATACCATTGTACTGGTCAGCAGCAGCAGCAGTGTTAATGACAATAGCAGATGATGCAAAACATTCAGAAAATTCTGTGTTCCCATGAGCAGCATCTTAGTCACTATCAGTATCACTGACTAAAAGATCACATCTACTGAACAGATGTGTGCATGAGAGAGAGAGAGAGAGAGAGAGAGAGAGAGAGAGAGAGAGAGAGAGAGAGAGAGAGAGAGAGAGAGAGAGAGAGTGTGTGTGTGTGTGTGTGTGCGTGTGCATGTGCATGTGTGTGTGTGTGTGTGTGTGTGTGTGTGTGAGTGAGAAATATGTGTTTTTGCCAGCACGCATATCTTTCATTTTCAACCACTTGTACTGCCTTACAATTTACATGCAAATAGATTTTTTTCCTTTAAATGACACAGGCATTCTTGGAATTCTGCATACATCACATGGGTATAACAAATAAGTATGTTTTTACGAAAGCATATGTCTGGAAGATACATGTCTGGAAAATACTAGTCTATGACTGACCATGACAGTTCATATCACATTATTAACAACTTTATCTTTAACATTCAGTTCTCCTTAACTAACTTAACAAAGAAAAACAAATGAGGAATTCTGGGATGAAAAGACTGCCTACACAATCTTGTTCACATGCATCACATTTTTCGTCACAAAACTCATTAAGAAATGATTAAAATTCCTGTCAAATATTTTGTAATCACACACAAAATGTAAACTACAAACTTAAAGCAGGATCCTCACTCGGTTCTGTTTGGCTGCTGAAGCAGGATCAGCACGACCAAGGTAAATCAGTCATAAGGTACAAGAAAATGATGAAGGCCACTCAAGTGATGCAACTTGGACACAGTAAACTGGAAACTTAATGCCCTCGATGACCCCACAGGACAATCCTGTGCCATTTGAAGTGAACAGAGCAGACGCCACTGAGGCAAAGAAGAACAGGAAGAATCTGGGCCCTGTTTCACTGACCTCTTCCCTTGATACATCTGCATCCAACTGTATGCCTCAAAAAGATAGATAGGCTTCCACTCCCACATGTCGAATGATCTGCTAGTCTATGTTCGCATTAGAACCAATTCCAAAAATACTTAAACTGCTTCAGTAGTTTCAATCTAGTTGCAAAGTGAGGCAACTGTAGATGGAAATCTAAACAAATTTCAAAAATTATTTACAAGGCTCTGCCGAAAAATGTAGACAAACGAATCACAAGACAAAACATGACACGTTTCAACCTCTTACTCTTAGGTCTTCTTCAGGCAAGATACACAACACTCAAACAATGAATATGAACAAGTTAAGTGACTGCTCATTCATTTCTGTTGTCATGAGTGTTGTGTATCTGGCCTGAAGAAGACCTATAGAGGTCTAAACACGTCATGCTTTGTCTTGTGATTCCTTTGTCTACGTTTTTCGGCTGAGCCTTAAAAAAATACTTTTTGAAATTTGTTCCGTACTTTTGACTGTTCAGTGTTTGTGATGTAAGCATAATGAGTAAACTTACCTTTTCTTTTTGGTATTCTGCTGACAGTCTGGTACAACATTTTCATTTTGTGGACAGTTTGGCGAATTGTTATCCTTTCTCTCCATTTTCTGCGGCTTGTGACTTACGACCGTTTATTGAATATCCTGTGGACTGAATAACTGTGGATTGCAGGATCACTTTTGGCTGTACATCAACTGAAAAAAAAAATCATGAAAATATTAACAAATGCTTCCGACTGAATCAGCTGATAATAATTAATAATAATATTCCATCAAATTCATCTGGAATGTTGTTCTTTGCCATCACAACTTCTTAGGCCTATATGATGGTCAAGCTTTAACTTTAACAGCAAAATCATAATCATTATGTAGTTTTACTGGGAATACCTCTTACATTTGGGTCATCGAGGGCATTAATTTGTTTAGATTTCCATCTACAGCTGCCTCACTTTGCAACTAGATTGAAACTACTGAAGCAGTTTAAGTATTTTTGGAATTGTAAATCAAATGGTAAAGCTGTCTATGATGTAATTATTACCCCGGAACTGGTTTAAAAAGAAACTTGATAATCTAAATCTGAATAAAGCGCAAGGACCTGATGCTATTCCATCTCGCGTTTTAAAGGAACTAAGCACAGAACTAGCAAAGCCTCTTAGTATCCTTTTTAACAAATCTATAGAGCAAGGAACTCTACCTCGAGAATGGAAAACGGCAACAGTAATACCTATTTTCAAAAGGGAACAAGAACTGACCCTGGAAACTACAGACCTGTAAGCTTGACAAGTGTGACTTGTAAGGTACTGGAGTCAATCGTAAGACATGTTATTGTTGATCATATGATGAAAAATGAGTTGTATGCCAAATGTCAACATGGTTGTCGTCAAAGTAGATCTTGTATTACACAGTTGCTTGAGGTAATGGAAGACTTTACTAAGTTAATTGATAGTGGAGATAGCATTGATGTTTTGTACCTGGACTTTCGTATAGCCTTCGATTCGGTCCCACATGCCAGACTACTTAGTAAACTCAAATCGTATCGTATACTGGGAAAAGTTTTAGATTGGATTGAAGACTTCTTGAGAGATAGAGTTCAGAATGTTAGAGTTGGATCTTCTGTTTCTAGTAATGCTAATGCCATTTGTGGAATCCCCCAAGGCAGCATACTGGGACCTATATTATTTACTATTTTTATAAATGGCTTACCAGACGGGTTAAAAAGCACATGCAAGATTTTTGCTGATGATACTAACTTAGTTGTACAGTTCACCATCCAAACACCTTAGAATGCAAAACGACATTGAGCTACTCATAAATAGGTCTAACTCATGGAATTTGTACTTCAATGCATCCAAATGCAAAGTACTACATTAAATTACAGTATGAAAGTTGGGATCAAGAAGTTCAAATAACGTGCTGTGAAGAGGAAAAAGACTTGGGAGTAACATTTGATGAAGACTTACTTTTTGACAGACACATTGCACAGACCGTCAAGAAAGCCATGCAGATTGTTGTTGTTGTTGTTGTCGTACCCTGGCTAAAAGACTCCAGGGATCATCCGAACAGCCGAAGTATTTGAACACTATGGCACAAATGCATCAGCTGGGGATGAGAACATTACGTGTGTGACCGTTTTTGATTACCCCGCCACATGGGCAGCCACACTCCGACTTCGGGGGATTTGGGAGACTGATAATGTTATGCTAGGAGCTTGTCACGACTGAAGACAATCCCCACATAACTATGCAGAGCATAACAACATTTTGATGTAGCCTTGGTGTTCTGGCCTATGTCAATTGGTCTGACACAGCCTTAAGCCAAGGCGTAAGCCATGCAGATGATTGGTACATACATACTTGGACAAAGATACCTTTCTTAGACTAGGCCTATACAAGGCAATGGTGAGATCGATTCTTGAATATATAGATGGCAATGTGATGGTCTCCAAGACTAAAAAGGCAGTCAATAGAAATAGAACAGGTGCAGAGAAGAGCAACTAAGTTAATACCGGACATTGCTGATTATCCATATGAAGACAGATTAAGGTACCTAAGGTTGCCATCCCTCAAAGCCAGAAGGATAAGAGGAGATCTGATCCAAACTTATAAAATTTTCAATAATCTAGATGATATTGATCAAGCATGTTTTTTTAACCTGCACTAACCAACATAACCCGTAGCAGTTGTGACAAAGTACAAATACAGCAAGTTAATAGGCCTACTAATATAAGGAAACATTTCTTCAGCCAGAGGATAGCACCAATTTGGAATAAACTAACTCCGAACATCAAACGTGCACCAAATATTAACTCTTTTAAAAATTTTATCGATAAGCATGAAACTGACATCATGTTAGACTTTGATGGTCGAAAATAAAAACTGGGCTCGCTGTCGACCTGACCAATGACAGAGCATATAAAGAAGGGGCATATAAAGCCGCGAGGCTATGATGAAACAATCATCGCCCCTAAATCTGAACCTGAACCTGAATTTTGATGGTTTCAAACTATCTTTCGATTTCTAATAGTTCTACCCAGTTGACTTTCCGACTACGGCTACTGGTGGGCAAGTACCCAGTAACTCACTCACGCAGAAAGAAGAAGCGCTAAAACAAGAAAATGTGAACAGACACATAGCCATACATAAATTTAAAAAAGGGGGAAAAAATACCTTACCGATCAACTTGCGATTACATCCGAAATTTTAAGTTATGAACGCTAATTCAACAATCTACGCATCTTAACAGCTAGGGCCTATTGAATTTCCCCAACTGAAAAGATGACCAATGAAATTAGACAGTAGGCCTATAATAACAACATCCGGTTTACAGAAATCTCTAACCAACTGGCGAGTACAGGTTTACGCCATACAAATGAGTTGGAGTGTGTACACTGACATAATTCCATCTGTCCAGTAAAAATTCAGTTTTGAAAATAATGATTTGGAAAATCCAACTGAAAGAAGTAAAACTCGTAGATTACACCTAAGTAATTTTAAAGCTTCAAATACATTACACTGACCTCTGACCTTAGAAACGATGGCAGCTAGCGAGTGTTCACACGTTTCAGGGAATGAAACCGGTAACAACTGTGCAAATAATACGTGTTCAGAAGGAGATGACGGCTGCGTTGATGAACTATCTAGCATTGTAGTGCCTGTTACACCTGTTCATGTGATCGTTCAACGGCAAATCAGAGAAGTTATAGAACTTCAAAATGCGGCGGTTACCCAGTTGCATGAAAGTGTGAGTGCTACCGAAAATAGAATGAAGATGATGATGTACCAGGGATAATCAAATCCAGCTTCGAAGATACAGTATCCTGGGTCCTGATATTTTACTTAAAAATGGAGTGCTGCGGTTTCCCCCTTACACAATCCATTCAATGCCATGGAAGTTTTGGTAGCTGGTTATACTGGGCAATGGCAGGAAAGTAGACATCCCATGAAACGAAGTCTTTCCATAAATGACAGGCCTATATTTATATACAGTTATAGTTTGTATTTTACGACACTGTTGTTACTAATGTTAGCTGTGAGGCTATCAAAGTCCCAAGTGAACTGAACTGAACTGAATGAATGTCGTCAGTCCATGCATTACCGAAGTATGGCAGCACTTCACGAAAAGTTTTCAGTTCGATGAAATGTGACATAGTATTTGACACTGCTTTGAAATTGAATGGTTTGGTGATCATGAAAGAGCAATTTTGGAAGTTTACCATTCTGGCATAGATCTACAATTGTGTATACCAAGCAGTTCGATCTCCTCCAACAGAAAACAGACTTTACATTCACTAAACAGTGGTTTCCTTGACAGGGTTTGTTTTCCAGTTTGTAGAATATGTGTTTAGCAAATTCAGAGAACAGAACCAAATCCAGATGGGATGATTGTCATTTCATTTTCTTTGTCAAAACATGCAAATGAAATAAAATGAAATATATCGAAATGAATCAATAAATTTGATGTATTTCTTCACGAAAACAAAATTCAAGACTTTAAGTTTTGATGTTGTTAATGCCTTCCAGCCACAAAAATGAAAGGAAAAAAGCATGCTGACTTCTTTCATTCTTAATGTCTTGTCTGCCATAGAAATCTCATTTCAGAATTGATAGTATCAGCCAGTTGGAATAGAATCTGTACTGACCATGAACTGTGCAAATTTATATATCCAGTTCTGAAAATAAAGTGCTGTCTGACTTTCCTTAAAAGTTAAATAGTTATTCAAGAGTAAATGGCAACTTCTATGAAACTGGAAAAAGATGTGAACTCAAAAATAGCATGCAGACAACAGACTTGGTAATGCCCGCTATGTCCAAACAGCACTATCTCGATCCTTCTACACACTACTCCAGGATCTGACTCAGCGAGGTCGTTCTGCTGACAGTAATATTTTTGGCATTGTCAGGATTATATATATCTGCATGGCGCTGCTCAAACAAGAGAAAAAAGAGAAAATCAACGGGTTTTTTTACAAATCATTTTCTGTTTCTGGAAGTGTAGCTCGACAGCATATATCCCAGTACATCACTAGGTCTATCACTTTACTGTAGCTTGACTCACATTTAACTGTAGCCATTCCATGACAGACACCTTTTAGGGGTTAACTGTTTTCCACCGATGCACTTTAGCACCTGATGAATGCAATACTCTCACATTTCATCTTTTTCTTTACAAATACAAGTGGAGTCAGAGTGTATGAGAGGTGCAAGAGCATTTGAAAAAGAGCTGCATTTTTTTTAGCTTGTTTTAACTTATTCAGTCGCAGATGATTGTAAGAGTTTTCTTTTAATGTTTTTGATATCCTGAAGATTTATTCAGTTTAGAGCATAGTTTATTATAAAAGACGACAAATTTTGCATCACACAGACTCCATTTCATGTCTTTACACTCTGTAGATTACAAAATTGAATGTTCAAAGTGTGTTTCATCACTCTTAGTCTGGTTTGATTATTAACTAGACTGTACTTTGTGAACTCAGATTTAAGCTTGCTTATAAAATAATATAAACTGATCTCAATCTGTTTATTGTAAAACAAAGTAACTCTTGAGTGTCATATCATATGCTGTGTAGAACTATGCTGTGTAGAATTTGTCAGTGCTCATACATGTGCAGTCTCAGATCTTTGGGTTAGAATGAGTAAAGAAGACGAAACTCCTGATAATACAAACATCACACTCTTCCCCCATCCAGAGTTTCGGTTTCATGAAGATGGTGCCACTGCATGCAGACTAGTCCACGCTACTCTACATCTGCTAAGCTGCGAGAGCATGGAGCACAAGGTTTACAACCAATGGATAAATTAGGAACTAAGATTAAAGGATGTTAAGATGAAAGTCTCAGTGAATACGACTTAACAAGATGTCTGACTTGCACACCAAGCCAAGGTCAGACCACATCTAAAATTATGTGAAATTGTCAGATTAATCAATATGTTGCTGTCCAGGCTGATAAAAGAAATTGTGCTATTAGTTGGTAGGACCACTGATTTTTTATTTTTTTCCCCCCAGAACTCTTGAGGTTTTTTTTTTCCTATAGTTAAGTATCTCTGTAAGTAAACAGTTTCCCAAATTTGAATTGAAGTCAATATCTTAAACTACCAGCTGCCGTGGCGAAGTGGTTAGCATCGCGGACTCCTGGCTGGGAGGTTGTGGGTTTGAATCCCATCAGAGTCATGTGGGTTTTTCTGTCCCGACCGGCTCCTACCCAGAGTTGAGTTTGCTGCGGACTCGGTTGGGAAGACTGGGACCACACAGTCGAGTTTCATCCACATAATGGATGCGTTTCTGAGAGTGTTGCTCAAATTTCCTGACCAACACTGCAGGTGCCTGTATCTCTCGGGCCTGGTTGACGCTGGGATATATTATGAAAAGAAGCGTAGAGTACAGCCCT